>JACAXG010000119.1:5844-605844 GCA_018881555.1 Amblyornis subalaris | reverse complement strand
AGAAAAAATGTTATCTCTCTGTATTCCCACTGCTACATTATATATATATACACATAGTTATGAAGAAAAATATATATTACTGTGCACTGCACTTTTTGCCCTTTTGCCTTATGTCCTTTTCTAGACAGTGGAAGAGGATGAAAATTATCAGCCAGTAAAACTGTAGCAAATACCAGACAAAGAAATAGAGGAGTTTAACATATTGCCAGCATTCCAAGGTCAAGCTCCTGTGACACGGATTGTGTTAGGGAAGCAAAGATGTGTAAGTACAAACATCCAGCTGCTTCAAATAGGAATAGATATAATACCCTTCTATCTACCTTCTGCTGAACTGGAATTTGAGTTGCCTTAATTGCTATTAATCTTCATTTTGCTGTTTCAATAACGCGTTACAGTAATAGGTGATATTATGACACATTTCCTTGTCAAACCCAGTCATGAGCTGAGCAGTGCATTGGGAGAAAGTGACTGAGGAAACTGTTGAAGTGGAATAAAAATTTTTTAGTACCATGCAAGAAGGCTGAGTTTGCTATTCTAGTTTTTAAGCATGCTGATCAAAAATGCCAGCACCGAGGATACTTAGTTTTCCTGACAGATTAGGCTAATTTTCATAACATTTTTTCATTTGTTTGATATCTAATTTCAGATGGAATGAGAAGTGGTTTTTTCCCAAATAAGAATTACATTAGATATAAATTCTCTACTAACCTATGGCCCTATCACAACCTCAAAATAAGGACTCTACCAAAAAAACTGTAATAGTTATTCTCCAACCTCAACCCCTGTCAAAATAAACCATACTGTCCAAAATGAAATTTAGGAGTAAAATACAATACTGAAGAGTGACATACTTTGTGTTCCAATTAATCAGGTATTTGCTTGATTCACTGATTTTAAAATATACATAAAGACTTCACCCAAATCCTGGTTTTGATTGTGTTATGAATAACTTTGTAAGAATGTTATTTATAAGTAATGTTTTTTGTTTTCTGCTGTCATATTTATTGTCCTATTTGTGTTCCATAAGCATAGATTAACTTCATATTTGTGGACGTACACTTTATTCTCACAGCAGGTGGTACTTCAAAACTTTATTGGAGGACCAGATCATTTTCTATTAAAGGGTAAATTAAATGTGCACCCACAAATGTCAAGTTTATCTACATTCATCCTGCCTTGGATGCAAAATGTAAGCCCAAGTTAAAGAAATTGAACGAAAGTCAGAACAAAATGTGTTCTATACCTGACAGATAAAACAAATGTGCATTTTGAAGAGGCTAAGTGGCAATTATATCTGACATTTCCTGAACTGCATTTGATTATCCTGCAAAAGATTAGGTGGGTAGTTTCTGATCCCTTTGGTTCATGATTAGAATAATTTTGTTACGGGTTCCACGCTTTGGTTCTCTCACTGGAATCCACACCATAACTTTGCCTTCTTAACAAGTTTAGTGAAAACTCATTTTAAAACATAAATTTTCCAAGCCTTGGATAAACAAGTGTTCTACTTAACGTACACCTGAAAAGGCTAATCTGCCATCTTATCCCTACTAAATAATAAAGTCTGAACTGATGCAAAAAGCCTGCATTTTACTGAAGTGCTCCATTTTTGCAATTGGCATATCCAAGGCACAGCTGTCCCGCAGAATTTTCTGTTGGTGGATCTGATCCCTGCTTTCAAGATGTCACGTGGGAGAATGACTCTTATGCACTGTTTGCTGAGCCTACGCATTTGCTTTAGTTTTTTAAAGAGTTCTCTATTGAGCAATTCTGCAAGCGCTCAAAGGCCAAAGCTTGTACAACWGTTCTTGCAACCCAGTTCTCTATCCAGGTTCCCAAGTTATCAGACCAACAACAAAAGCAGGAAGCTAGATTATAAAAAAAAATTCTGGCAGAGGAAAACTAGGTATTAGAAGATTCCAGTGGCATCATAGATGTCTTTTGCTGATAGTGGCAGCGATTTATTGAAATATGGATGATTCAGATCCAGACTCACSGGAGTGTCTATCCATAGAAGGAACTTCTCATGGATCTGGTTATTTTTTGTAATACCATCYTTTCTGAGGGCGTGAACTCATATCTGCTTGAGTAGGTTATTCATGAAATCATTAATTATTAACAAATTATTAATTCGATCATTACTTAAAAAGGAGATAAGAGGTGTTGCAGCAAGACAAAAGGTCAGGATATTTAGTAGGCCACAGGATTATGACAGTATTTATGATCCATGAAGGTGCAACCACAAACCTTGAAAATACCCAAAGGTCACTGGATCCACACAGTTCTATTCCCAGCTAAGGTGCCACCACCCTTCTCCCAGACCCACCTCCCAGAATGACAGCAATTAGTTCATGTGTGTGTGAGCTCAAGACCTTCTTTATTGCCATTAATGAGGCTCCGTGACATCAGTGGCTCGAGGGCCSTGTGCAGTCCATCATCCTTTGGGGGTATTTAAGCTCTTGGTGCTCAAACCAATGCGAGGATCCAAACGTGGATCTGGCTGCAGCAAGCAGAGCACACAGAGCGATAAAAAGATCTGTTKGCAGGCCCATCACTAAACATCAGTGAACTACTAGTTTTCTAATAAAAAAACAAAAATCTAAAGTGTAATCACAGCACAATAAATAATTGAAGTATTTAAAACATTCCACAGTGCTCATCACAGAAAAATATAATCATAGGAATGGATAGTTTTGAGTTAACAGCATTGTAACTAAAAGAAAAATCCATCGACTCAGCCACAAGAGCTTTCATTTAAAACCTGTCACCGCCAGCAGTCTCTTTCTCCTGACAGCCATGGGAGCCGGAAGCTGCATCTTGAGCACAGAAATTAGTGAGAGAAATYTGTAACGCTGGCTTTGCATAAGTCAGGATCAGGTATGTTGTCTGCTTCATGCTCTGGAAGAGAACACTGGCATTTCCTTAACTCTATAATTTCCTCTTGTGCAAATGGCTATTTGTGTGTGTGTGTGTCCAGACAGTTAATAACTTGACAGGCATTTCAGTGCCTTAGTACCGCTAGAAGTTGTAATATTTTCGTTTTAATGGTGTCCAAACAAATCATCTGTTACAAATAAACTGCATGGTAGCACAGTGGGAAGCAGAATTTAGCAGGCAGAAGATCAAAAGGAATTAAGTGCCAGAGCTCTAGCCTATGTGCTCGTAAAAATTGATTTGACTTAATAAGTTTAATGCAAAAGGGAATTGCGTGGTGTGCACTGCTTTCCTGTTGATTTGTAGAAAGTGTGGGATCACATCTCCCCTGCTGATGTCCATTAACTATACCCATGAATACGTGAATATAAACTGSGTGCTGCACTTTTTCTTTTTTTAAACTAACTCCTATCAGCTTTTTATGGCTAAGCACACTAACTGGATTCACACAAAAAACCTGCTAACAGCTACTACTTCCCAATCATGGAATGCTCACTTCTATTTCCCACACTGATATTARAAAGTAAAAATCTGGATTTTTAATTTTTTTTACTAACCCTCTGTTTCAACAAAGCATGGAGGTAGTGTATCACGAGAAGGTAAAGGTAGCCATTAAAAGTACTGTTTTATACTACTTCATGTTATTTTGTGAGTTTTGGGGTTTGTTTTTACTTCAGGCTGAAAATTAGCTTGGTTTGTACCAAATATACCTGTGGAACAGTGTAAATAATTAAGTTATCTAAACAAGCAAGTACTTTATATCAGGTCTTGCAATCAACCTCTAAAAGGTTTTTTAATCTTTGGATGTGATTACAATGCTTATCAATCATAAAAGAGATTGCCTTGATTAATTCTTGCACTCCTTACCTTCTCAGTTGAGCACTGTCCTGGTCCCTTGCTTTTGTGAGAATGTAAATAGTGGTACAACCATTTCTCCTGCAAAATCATTTTTGCCTGTATGGGAATGTGTGTGCACAATACCTGCTTGGCTGGTCAGCCATGGCTCTTACAACAATCCTGCCAGTTGTTCAAGGATATTTTTAATAATTATGTTGCTAAACCTGTAGTCTTTGTCCTTCGTAGCTGCTACCACAGTCACAAAGCAAGTGTCTTCCAACTCCAACACCTCAGGTGAAGACCAAAGTTGAATGCAGTCTAAAATGCAGAGCTTAGACATGACCTTCCTTACCTGTCCTTGACTAGTCGGGAGATCTCTTTGCTCCCTAATTTTATTACATGTCTATCTGCTGGGTGTTTCACATGCTTCCCATGAGGTGAACTCYGAGTTCCACCACAGAACCACCTACCCACAGAGCGGCTCTCTGAAAAGAGAACCCACATGCCATGATGGAGTATTGGGATGAGGGGGGCGGTTGTGCATGCCTATTGCTCCCTAGCACTGGGATGTCATGCGTGGAACTGAGGGGTAAGAAGGCTGGGATTTATTGAGAGGTTTCTTTTGGGATTACTGAGTTCCAGTTGAGCCTGGCTGAGAGTTGCCATATTACAGGGCAGGCAGAAGAATTTGGCTTCTGGGAACCAGTCCTGATGTTAACCATCGTAACATCAGTTTCACCTTTGTCACAAAGACTTTAAGTCTCCATCTGGAAACTGAATCAAGTCAGTTGACTCAATTTATATACATCCTTTGACATAACCTTGTCACTATTTCCTGATACTCTGGTCTTGTTTGAGAAATACTAAGAGCCAGACTGTGATATTTCATTAGCTTGAGCTTCTCTAGCCTTTCACTTATTACCTGCCATACCAGACAGAAGCTAAATTCAAATAGAGAGTGTTGAGAATCTACCTTGATTTAAGTAGGAAAATGGACTTAAGCTCTGATAAGTGCTCAAGAAAGCTGGAAACTTATGTCTTACTAACAAAACCAGATCCCATTCAGATGCTTTTGAATATTTTACTGCATGTCTCTTCTAGAGAGACTGTGTTGAAGGCATATATTTGCTATTGTGTGCAAGTTCATTAGTGTCAGCTACTTATTATAATCATTTAAAGGAAACTGCCATCAACTTCCTTGCCACAACCATGAATAAGCTCTTCCTGTGTGGGGTTTTGTACAAATAAAATGTTTTTGCAGTTCTGAATCAGAGTTCAGGAATGTTAATGCTTCTGAATTCTCTCACAGAATTTGATCCTTGGAGTTTCTCACCTGAAGTGCCCAATTTCTGATTCTTTGCTTTTGAATAATGACTTCAGGATCAGACCTTAAACTTTTGTGTCTCTAAAAGAAAACTTCTAAGGAGTAGTATCACCCTAGGGGTGAATTCTGCTTTGCTTATGTATGACAGTTGTTCTAATTCTGAACAAGTCAGCAGTTTCAACTGCTTTATCCTGTAAATTGCAGCAATCACAAATTATTCTTCCATGAAAAATGGATATCCACGTGGACTTTGCTGGGGAAGGATAAAATGAACACAGCAGTATTCTTTCCTTGTTCTTATGCTATTATTCTCCCAGCCTTGCACCTGCAGCCTGGTACTGCTGGGACAGAATTAGCCCCTTCCTTCCTCCTCTTCCTGTCCCGTGACTGAAGCCTCTGGTTTTTATTAGGGACTCAAAGACACCGGTGCACCAAGCTCACAACCTGTTGGCAGAGAGAACTGCCCTGACCAAGCCCCACTTCTGTCACTGACAACAGAGTTATGAGGGGGAACAGCCAGGCAGGGCTTGAGATCTTCAAACTCCTGACAGGAATGGCAGACTCCAGTCTGGGAAACATTCCCCCATGAGAACCACTGGGAAACACCTTCCCTTTCCCCTTTCTGTCTCTCCTTTTGTTTCTTCCCCAGAAGCAATTTTTACCATTACAGTCAGTACATGCCACCAGGCATGCTACAAGCCCTGCTAAAGCTTTGTTCATGTGAACCCATCTTTGGTGCAATGCTTCCAATAGCAACACTGTATTGGACTGCTAGAAATATCACAAGTCCCATTTTTCAATTGATCATATGTCACTGCCTTTTCCTATCCTACAACATGTAAAAAATATTAAAATGTAAATATAATGTGTACATATATACATGTAAATAAACACATGAAAAAAACTCAGCTACTCTTTCAATTCCACTTCTTATCCCAGCTTATTTAGAAGCAGTTTACATCCACTCTTCTAATAATATCAAAAATCTTCCCTGCAGCAGAGCAAGTGTACTTCTCATTTATTTACTGCGTTAGGACTGCACACAGGTAGCCTGCACAGAAATGCATAGGGTCTGTTTAGTTGGGTAAAGCAAGCAGCACACAGTCCAGTTTGCATCTAGAACCTTATTGCCCTTAATTCCATTAACAGCAGCTGTCACATAACTACTAAAGGCTGTGATCTGTACAAGATTCTTCACTCAACTCCCAGGAGAGCTCCTGCCTAGCAGACGTGCCATTTGTATACATACTCTTAGTGGCAACAATGGTCATCCCAGTGCAGAATACCGCAGACTATGGTTCAGAAGCATCAGTTCATAAACTCAAACATGCCCTGAAGTAACATTGAAAAGGGAATTGGTGAAAACATATTTTTACTATCATATTACTCTATTATCTCACTACAGCTGTAGGTTCTTTCTCCTTTTTCTCTCTTACATGGTCATGAGAAAACAGTGGCTCCCAGCTGATACAGAAGATAAAACCCACAAGCATGCAAAGTGAGACAAAGTAATTTTAAAAGACTGACACTTTTATTCATAAGAGACAAAACTCCTAGGCTCCTGTTAGCTGAATACTAACAGCTTTTAAATTTATTTCCATAAGAACCACTAGTTCCAGTGTTTTCTAAAGGCTGTCGAGAACCTTGAGAATAATTAAAATCTCACTGAATGTATCTCAGTAAAACAACTAAAAATGGTAACATATAAACAGAGATAGTAAATTATGCAACAACTTTCTATTCATAGTACTGACAATACAGGTGAGCCACATTTTATCATATACCCCAAAAGAAGGTCTATTTCCTACATTTCAGCCAATCATGGGAAACTTACCTTTCAGTGTGCTGACAGATCATAAAATAAATGTAGATATAAACAGCAGCTCAAAAAAACAGCGCAGAAGAAACCCATACTTATTTGCCAAGATGAATCATTGAGATGGTGAAGACGTAATACCAGACAAAGCATGCCATGTCATCTCTTTAAAAGCCTTCATTGTGAAAGATGTTGATTCCTCCTCTGTTACACTGAACTACAGATGAAGAGTTATGTAAAAGGGATTTCCTTGTGGGGTATGTGAATGTTTTTTTTGTTTTGAACCCACCTTGTTCTGAGATGAAAGTTGTAGTAAGACTAGGAACAATAGGAACAATTCGTTTTTGGCCATTACAGGCTTTTAACTGTTCTATCAGAACTTTTCTTAAATCCTTGCTCCTAGCAGTGATGAGACCTGTGAGTGGGCTTCCACGAGCTCCTTTAGGAGGGAACCCACTCTCATCAGCATGGACAATCCTCCCTCTGGGCAACACCACCGCAATGAAAATGAAAAATGAATAACAAACAAAAAAGTCAGAAACATAAAAAATAAACATTACATTTATTTAAATAAAAATATACACACAGTGTACAATGGACATGGCTTACAGACAGCAATGAAACAAAAATGATAAAGCCTAAAATATAAAAAGCGTTGAATTGCTATAGTTGTGGTTCATTTCTCTGGACAAACACATGCTGTGTACTGAGGTCCTGTTAATGTTACTTATACATAGCCCCACGTGCGCCAGAATGTAAGACAGGAACATTGCAAGGGACAGCTACACATAAGGAAAACAAGTACCAAAGTTATCTGGGATTTTAGAAATTTTAAAGTCAGAYCATTCATAAACAGAACAGAAATACTGAAAACTTTTAAAGCACTTTGCATGCATGGAAAGAGTAACCAAGCACCACTGCCAGCAGTTAGAGATGTAAGAGCAGTGTGGTTCAAACTTCACCACTCCAAACCCTGCATTTCCAGGGCACTCTTTTATCACAGTCAGACTCCTACTGTAATTCTTTCTCCCAGTCAGCACACAAATGCTGTGCCTTATGTTTCAGCTCTTTGGAATAGGGAGACGCTGCTTCACAAGTGTCTTGTAGTTTATTCATCCTGAAGTATTAACTTTCATATCTGGGCAAATGCAAGATTTTAATCTTGCATCACGAGTATCATGCTGATATTCATGGTTGTTATATTACTTATTCAGCAGACGCTTTGAGAGAAAGAGTAAATGAATGTTTGAGTGCTGCAGAGTGCAAGCTGAATGCTCTGGCAACGCAACAGTCGATGCGTTGCATGACTAAGGGAAAAAACCAATGTTTTAGAGACTRAAGTCTGGGAATTTTTTTTTCCCGTAAAAAAAATTTGTGTGATTTTGTTGGTTTGTAAACATGCAATTTACAAGGTAAGTTTGTGTTTTGAAGAGCAGCAAATTACTTTAAAGCATTTCCATTGTAAACATCTGCTTTTAAGCTGCAAGGAAGTGAAAAGCAAGATGCAAATTCATGACTCACAGCAATGCCTATACAGTACACTTCTTTACAATAAAAAAAGAGCATAAATATAGGTATCAATGGTTTCAAGTTTACAATATAGCCAACTGACAGAATATACTTTAAAGACTATTAACTGATTACATACATTAATTCACACAAATAATTTTGCTGCATAGTTTTTAATGCAATTCCTTTCTTTATTACACCAGTTGATGCTCAGTGCATTTTGTGTTTTTATAAATGGACCATAGGATTTCCTGGAACTTGTGTTTAATCTTGAAATAAAAATAAGCTTTTCCTGAAACTCTTAATAGGCATATTATAGAGTGGGCTTCAAAATGAAGTGTTGCACTTCTTTATCTCTAAATTACTAGTGGAGATTTAGAACACCATYACAATTTATTTCACTGCACCTAAGTGAATTTTCATCAAGAGTGATTGATTTAGACACAGAAAATGTTTGTTAATTTTCTCATTTCACTTATGTAATGGCAAAATTCAGACAGTACAAAAATTAACATTGCAAAGGACTTCATTAAGGCTCTCAGTTAATATTTTGTTTCMGCTGTCCTCCTAAATTATTTGTTCTTTATAACACAGACATTGCTAGTATTCCATCAAAATACACAGCTTCACATAGACAAAAATCAGATAACATAATTAAAAATTTGTTTCCTAATTGCTACATAAAAGCCAAAGTATAAACAATAACAAAAATGTATTTTAAGTTCCTCAAAAGACTTCAGAAAAAAAGACCTGCCTGCTTAATGCCAGTCCTAGGCATGTTWTTTATTATAACAATATTACAATCATCTCTAAGAAAAAATTATTTTAACATTCCTTTCCTTATTTTTTTAGGCATTTTATGCTAGCTCTCCATTTAGACACTACTCTGTGGTACAAAACCCCCATGTAAGCTATGCATTATACAAATACTGAAAGCTAGAAGCCCTTATTTCAGGATTCCTCAAGACAGATCCTGATCTGATTTCTGCAAATAATATCTATTGTAAGACAAGATTTGGCTTTAGATGCCAGACATATTTTTGAATTTTCATCTTTTAGCCCTTGAGAACTGCCCTCCCCTCAAAGCAGAGTATTTTACACCTTACAAAAGTTTTAAGAGAGCAGACACACAACATTTTCTGTGAAGCCACCACCAAAATTAGTATGCTTACCTTATCCCTTTGCAAAACAAATAATGCAGTTTGCTTATAAAAATTAATTTTTTAGCTTTACTCCTCTGATATTCACAGTGAGCTGCAAGATTATGTGCAAGACCCCATGGATGATTTAACTCCTCTGTTAGGCATTCAAACAATGCATAGGGCTTGTAGCAACTGCTACAAAGAGTAAATGTACTTCAAGTAATGTAACTATCAACCTGCAGCAAACCCCTCTTTGTTTTTTCATAAAAGGCAAACCAGAAAACCCACTAATTTTGAATCCATGATCAGCTGGCAACGCAGCTGATGGCACAGGCTTTGCCTACATGGACCACAGTAACCCCCAGCAGGCAGTGACCAAATAACAAAACATCAGACCCTGTCTCAGTACTGAAGCAACAAGGCTCGTCCAGGAGACTTGGAACCATGTCAGCAGATTTTACAAASGTCTCCTGATCTAGAACGAGATGTTCCAATACGTAAATTTGCGACAAAAATTTCAGTCTTATTTAGCACAAAACAGCCAACTCTCCTCTAACAGCCCAAGCACTACGAAGTTTCRCTGCAGCCCACTGATGTGAGTTTTGGGCTTTTGTCTTAATTATCTTTAGCAAATAACAGATTACTTATTTCACAAGAACATACTGTAAGTGGCTTTTAAAACAAAAAGGACAGTAATTCAGTGCCTTTTTTTCCTTTTTCCTCACCAAAAACATGGCTCCAATGTGAAGAACAACTTCAATACAAAAGCAACATGRTAGTGACAATGACAATTTAAAACCCAAGCAGAATTAAAATGCTGAGGCAAAATCTTGAAAGACTATTTTCCTGATAATAAAATCTAGATAATTTCACATTTTGAACTTGACAGAATGCCCATGGGACTCAGATAAAGAACTATAGGAATCTATAACACCCAGCAGTGAACACCATCCCCACAGATTTTTACAGTAGTTTCAGAATTACTGTGGCTGGTATTCCCTACTGTACACCCGGGGACTTATTTCAGAGATCCATGAAGAATTTATCACTAAATTGCATATGCAGGGCTTTTTAAGCTAATAATAAACATGTAGATAGTGAGGGCTAGTGAGGCAGACTGACAGAACAAAACATTACTTTCCTAGGAAGGTTTACGTTCCGTAAATCCACAAAAAAGTTTTATACAGATCAGCTATGTTACAGTTACACAAACACTAATTTATGCACATATCCAGCCACCCAATGAGTATTGCCCAATTCTACTGGTACATGACAAGAAGAAATCAAGGCATTATGTTCTCATCTGTCTGAGCTTATTTGTGATGCAAAGCTAACTCTTCTGACATCTACTGAAGTAATACATTCCAAGAACAAGGAAGTAATTAATGACAGCACATTATATAATAGAAATAAGAACTAATGCACCCAAATACTACTTACATTACCTACTTTAACTTTGAAAAAAAAGTTCCAATTGGTTAATATATTGCATAGGTGAATTTCTGGCTCCACTGAAGTCAATGAGTATTAGAACAAGGATCTCTTTCTGATGTTTTCCTACAAGTCCCAAAGCCTGATCTTGCAAATATACAAGATGGATTTAATTTTAGCCATATGATAGATCATTTCCATGTGATCACCCAAACAGAATTTGCAGAATTGGGCTCCTAAATTCTTACTATTATAGTTACAGATTTATACCCAGTAATGGCCATTAATGGATTAAAAAGAACAAATTATAAATCATGGCGCATCAAGATCTCTTTGGCTTCCATAGGAGTAAGCAAACATTAACTTCCTTATCCGTGGCAATTAGAATTTCCTACAGATGCTCAAATTCCCAGGGTAGTTTCATTAGGATAAATTTCTCATACCTCTGCTCTAGATATGAAAATTAATATATTACATAAAGGTCAGTAACCAGTGAATTCTTGGGGGTTTAAATTGTATTTCTCTCTGAGAGGCAAAAGAAAGTAATAGATAGATACAATTAGAAAACACAAACGTTCTTTGCAAGACAAATTTCAGGACTAACACAAGCTGGCAGAGCATTAATATTCATTTTTCAAGCTGATAGTTCTTCATCCTAGAGTGTCTACCTGCAGCATTACAAATTTGATAAAAATCAGATGCAGTGGCTAACTAGTCCTAATASAGCAGTTTACTTATTTATTTTAGGCTATGTAGTAACATACATGTCTGCATAGCCTAAAGATACATTAACTCCTGTATATACAACTTGTTTTCCCTACCACTGAAGAAAATTTACTTTTGAGGGTTTGCACTAAATGAGATGTCAAATTCAGGTCACCTTACTTGTAGAATTAATCCCCCTGATTTCGGTGTGATTTATGTGAAAGTGAAATAAGTGGTACTTGGCTGGGGTACAGAAAGCCAAGGGTGATACATCCAAATGAACTGAAGGGAATCAGAATGGAATTACTGAAATTACAGACTGCAATTACTAAAAACATATTATGAAGTTACCATGCTTATATAAAGAAGCTAAATGTAATTACCAAAACTATATTTAGCCCAGGTATTAACATTAGCATGTTTCATAAACGTTTCTGTGAAGTGATCAAGACTTCAGTGCTCTGCTTGTGCCAGAAAACACCTTTTCCAGAAATAAGAGACCCCTTAAATCAAATCCCAGGTTTTGGGTTGGAGTCAGAATGCCACCTTCCAGATTGCTAATCTCTGTTCCTACAGCAAATGCCATTTCCCTTTTTAATCTTCAATCAAATGACCCCAAAACCTAATTCCAGCTGGCTTACGAGTCATACCAAGCTTCAACTTCACAAAGATAAGTTGAATATATATGATTTTAAGAATATCCAGTCCATTGCTTTTTCATGGTATTTATTTCATAATGACYAACCAGATTTATTTTAATGTAAAATGATAAAACCTGATAAAAATAACACCTCGACTGGTTATACATTCCCAATTCATACGTTATAAACAGCGGTTGTTGTATTCACTAATTAGCAGGATGTATGTTCCTGATTACACTTTTGTTAAACTTAGGTGTCAGCTTTTCCATATGTCCCTTCTGGAGGTCTGTAGTACTTTGGGAAAGCCATCAGCTGTATCATGTTGAATGCATACTTTCTGCATTTGACATTCTTCAGAACATTCTCTATGCGGCATCCTTCTCTAGTGAAAGGGGGAAAAAGTACAACTTCATGAAACACAGAATAAATAAATATGCTTTATTTGTTCATTGCAGAGTTTCAGCAACAGTTGAAGTAAAAATAACAAAGATTCAACTCTACATTTTTGTTTTCCACGAGTGATGATACATCTTACAAAATTAAATCCAAGGCCAGGCCCAGTACAGTTATTGCCCTCAGAAATAGGTGATAATGTTTTCCATCCCCCCTAATATATCTGCCCTTGAGGTTTAAAGTTCAGTAAAAAAAATTTAAATACTTTAATGATACATTTTGTTCTAATTTCAGAAATACATATGCCTTTTAAACCTTTTCATACCTTTTTTTTTCAATTTGCTTGCTATATATGTGCGAGTATACATTGCCCTAAAATGCGTATTCTAGGAATAAGGCATTTTATTAAGTCTGGCCCTAGAGATTTGTGAAGGAAAGTTTCATCTCTGCTTCATTTCCTGTATGTTCAGCTTTGCAATGAAAAAAAGAGAGAATGGCTTCTCAAACAGCCCAATCCACCTCTCTGCTTTATAAAGGAAGGATGTTCGTTCACATACAGTACAAAAGTCACAAGTGCCAAAGTGGTGCATCAAGACATAAACAGGACTTTGTTAAAAAGAATATAAAAGTGTCTTGAAAGCAAAAGCAACTGAAGCAACAATTACAAACAGGTTAATTTCATTACAAAACAGAACTTATTCTATTCCATTTAGTTACTCTACAGAAAAGGGTTAGTTGTAGCAAAGTAATAACCATTTATTAAACAAAAACAATCCCATCAGCTAGTAACAATGAAAAAAACACAATGAAAGTTAAGTCTCACAAACCATCGCCCTGCCATATTTGTCTAGGGGTTAGTTTGTGTTGTGCAAATTCATTTTTAATAATTTTTTTTTGTCAGACTAATTACTCTGGAAAGAGGGGTTCAAGCATTCAGGATTCCACATCTTCTATACAGTGACAGCATTGTAAGTGGGCTTTCTTTGCGCTAATTACAGTGGGAAAGCTTTACCATGAACAGAAAGAGCAAATCAATTCACTCAATGCATAGTATACTTCTCAGAGTTCAGAAAAAAAGAACGAAAACACAGTACATTTCAGACATTTGTATCTTAAAGATGAATCCTTRGGGTCTGAGATTGTAGAAATATTACAACATAATTCCTTTTTTCTAAAGTTTGTTTGTTGCTGTTTGTAGAAAAGAAAGGAACACGAGTGAAGTTTATTGATATTTGGCTAATAGCAAAGCAAGACTTAAAATAAGCCACACAACCAGCAAGTGTGAGCTGACAAGCAGCAAGGCGACAGGATAGAAGTGTCGAGAAGTTGGCTTGTTATCAGTTAGACAGCCTGTTTCGGGATCATCCGATTCATTCAGTACTCCCTGGGTTTGTCTGCTGTTAAACAGGGGAAGTTAGGAACAGATAGAAGAGCATTTAAACAGCAAAGAAAGCCAACRCGCAGGTATTTTGACAAAGTGAAACTACATAGCCATTTTGATGAAATAGATTTATCTAAATACTTCCAACATATCTCGTGGTTCTACAGCTGACATGGGAAGCACAATGACTGGGTGGCTATTATTATATTAATCCTGCTAGGTGCCTTGGAGTAGTATTCACAAGTTAACATTAAATAACTTCCACAATGAACTACACTACCACTAAAATGAACTCACACACCCAACAGAAATGAAATAAGGATGTTAAAAAAAAGTTAAGGAAGCAAAGAAAAAAAGATCATGAATGTGTCACAATGCAGCACTGACAAAATAGTGTCTCCATGGTGTTCACAGGCTTTTCAGTCTTGCTTCATTATCTGCTAGGAAGTTTATTGGGAGAAATAAAAAGGGCACACAGTCTTTTTGGAAAGAATGAACAGCTATTCTAAAATAGATTTAAATGATGGTAAATTGACTTCAAAAATTCATCAGTGCTGGTGACTTGGTTTCAAAGTCAACAGCAGTTCTTTTTATTTAAAGGCTTGCACTTACAAGGTAATTTATTTACAGGAATGTAACTTCTTCATTCAATTCAGGGAGAAACTAATCTGCTGACCGGAAAGTTCTATGGAATCACTCTAAGTTGTGTATCCCACTGTCCCACCAGAGCAACAGGGATACTTTCACTGCCAAGCTTTCCTCTTGCAGTCTTGGCAGCTTCTCTACAAGTAGAATTACTCATACTTCAACCACACTTCTTCAATCACTCTGAAGGTTACTTGCATACACTCAGGAGTCCTGTTTATAGACTTCCTTTGGGCAGTAAGGACTGGTGAGATTTTTATTTTTCTATTTACTATGAATATCCTGTGATGAAAAGATAGCTCGCCATTTTTCTCTGCGGACTTGAGAATATCAAAATATATCAGATGACAATACAATGCCTTTTCAGAAGCACATGTCCCAAGTTTGCCCTTTTTTTCAAGAAAGAAAATGCTGGCAGACATAAAGAGGTTGTGGGACAGTAAAGGTAATATCACACAGCCCCAGGTAAAATGAGAAGGGTACACTGAAGACAACAGCAGTCACATCATCTGACAGAAAGCCTGCCTCTCTGACTTGTGTGTTAAAGGGCAATGTTGCATTTCTTGAGCTTGGATAGCAAGAGAAATGCAAGAACTGCATTTACMAGTGGAATTCTGGGCAAGGGGTTGATCACAACCATTCCTTGCACAATTTCCCTTTTGAACAAACCTTCCAGTTCTTAATTTCATTCTTTGCTTTGAACATTCAGTCTGTATGTTACTCTAATAAAGAGGACAACACATGCTAKTTTCAATAACAAAATGAAAGATAAAAAATAAAATCCCTATTATTTTCACCTAGGTCAAAGCAATTACTGGTGGCTGTGTGTCTGCTGCTTTTGGTCTACAGATTTCAAGTGTCCATGGATCAAACCTGGGCAGAACTCAAACTGTTCTATAGACAAAATTCTCTCAGAAACTGTCAAGGAATGAAGCTAACTGCATTTTATACTGACTTTGTCAACACTGAACTAAGTAATTCTGTGTTTCTGTATCAGACCACCCCAGTTAATGACTCTGTCCTAGAGTCCATCCCCAGACCTTCCTTCCTCTTCTGCTCACAGCGATTACGTTACTATTTGTGATCGGTTGTGAGGACTTACTGCAGTGCTCTCTGCTACTGTTCTCCTTTATCATGTATTCCTATATACTTTTAAAAAACCTGCTGCTTGCTGGTTTTCTTTTTTTTTTTCTTAATCTCTCTGGCATCCCACAAGTCTGCCCCTTGCATCCTTTTGCATTGTCCCCTCACCCCCTTCCTACTCTTCAAGGTGAGCCTGCTGGTTTTATCTTAGCCCCATTATGCCCACAATTGAGAGCTCTAGCTCAACCCTCATAGTCCCGTCTCCTCTTTCCCAGTCACAGAGTCCAGGTGCTTTTGGTTTGTCCCTTGGGTCTGTTTCATCACAGACCTCATATGTGCTCCTATGGTGGAGGATGCAGAAACCAAACTTTTTTCTCTGGAAAAATCCATCTGGGCAGCAATAAAGTTGAGCACTCAGTAAGTTTGCACAGCCCCTGCATTAACCACTGTTGGGTACGTCAATCTGGAGAGCGTTAGCTTTGCATGCCAATGGTTTATTCCAAGCAGGCTGAGTCACACACTTGCAGGTTGCCCCTACAGAGATGAACTCTCCTGCTTCTGTGGTGTGCCTTGTTCTGTTGTGCTCAACATCTCATTGCCAGCGTGACTGTCTTTTATCTATGTTTCTACAAGTCCCATTAGTATCAGTGAGATTTTTGCAGGTGTAATGATGGAAATACAGATAAAAGCCATTTGTTCTATTATTTTTTTTCACTAGAAAAGCCTACAGTACATTTGTTCTTTGATATGCTGAAAAGAATGATCACTGTCTTTTAACATAAAAAGTTCTATCTTCCCCCCAGGAAAATGACCGTGAACGGCTGATGCACAGGGACTTCTGTTCCACAAATTAGTCACATCATTCTATGCATGATTCAATAAGACATCCTCAAAATAGAGCAAAAGGATCCAACTCCATTATTAGCTACCTAAGAACAGGCTGAGCAGAATAGCTAAATATGCTTTTAATTTAAGAGGAATATTTCATCAGGGTCAGATGCCTTGCTAGGCTGTGACAATACTTTTCAATGCACTGCAGTGACAAAGTCTTCCAACACCTCTTAAAGTATTCTCTGCAGTGATTAGTTAAACAAAGCAAGGCCCTACACCCACCTATCAGCACCATAACATTGCTTCCTCTGGCTCAACCAAACCTGGAGAAGTTTTACTGTGAACAGCATAAATCCCACTGGTTCCCCRTCAGCTGGATTTATTTGGCTTCTGACTGACAGCACAACCAGAACAGAGTGCTACGTGTTAAGGTGTGAAGATACAGCCACAGGTTTGGCTGTCTTCCCCATCACAAACCATACTCTTAACAGCTCTGAACTCACACCAAGGGAAGGAAGAAGACTCCCAAAATAACCAGCATACATACACAAACACATACATAATTTTAAGAACAGTGAAAGCTTCTAAGTCTGTAACATCTGGAGTCATGAACATCCCACTAACCTATCATATAATTTTTATTCATTTACTTTCAAATTGTTCATTTGAGACTTACAGCACAGCACAAATACACTGTAACAGCCAAGGGTGCTGTAAGTTAATGACAATATAACCATTTCAGCCTGCCTTCTGTCTCATTTGATGTTTTATCATCTAAAACTCCTGTTGGGATAATGCCGCGTGCTTATCAAATGAGACAAAGGCAAAACAGCAGGTATTTTCTGTTGTTTTTAAATTCAGATGAGAAATTGTTTGAACCTCAAAGCAGTGAAGCAGAGGCAATGCAAGTGGCATGAGGAAAAAAGCCTCTCAAGTCCTTATAGAGTGAAGCACATATATGAGGGCATTCTGGCTTTTGGTTATCAGCCACACTGACATCCCTGTGCAAGGGTTTTGGAGGAGATGCATTTTCACATTTTGGGATATATGCTTCTCTTGTTAGAACTTTTCCAGCTCCAGCTATTAGTGATAATGGAAATGCTAGATTCCCCTAGAGCAGTTTTTCAGGTAGAATAGATAGGCAGCTTGCTATCAACAAGGCTCCCGTGTGCTAGTGGTGACTTCAGTTTGAATTCATGTCCTACTACATGTGTACTTTACGGGAATTTTCCTCTTTTTGCAGACAGACTCAAGCAAGCAGTTTCTGGGCCTGCTGGGCTTTTCTTGTCAAACTCCAGTGCTGACACAGAAAAATAGCAAAAATGAGATGCTTCTCTTGAATCATCCAAAATAGCGGCAGAGATGTTTCTTCAAATGGAAAGGATTGCTAACAGTTCTCAACCTTACACAATTTTGCTTACTTACCTGTTCTTTTTGTTTCTAGACAGTCAAATCCAGAACTTTCAAGAACCAGCTTCTCTAAAGAAGTTTTTGGAATGAAAGCAGCTTAATTTCTACATTTTATGTGTTACTGAGATTCACTGAAATGCTTCAGAGAAAAATTAACTGATGCAATGTGCAGCACTACAGTTCTAGAAGGCAGCCTTAACTTTTTCAAAGAGATAATGTGGTATCCTTGTGAACATCTCCTAGCCATTATGAAGATGCTGCGCTATAACATCTACAACCATAAAACATGATTCAGAAGGAAATAAACAGGTCTCAGCCTAGTCCTGAAGGATTTCTGTACCAGAGCAGAACTCAGATAAAACATATAAAGGAATATTGGGCAACGAAACTTTATGTTGAAAGATGAAGTTGATACAATAAACCTCCATCAACTTGCAAAAAAAATGAGAAATGGTTCTGCATTGTTTCAAAATGGAAGATATAGGAAGGGAACCAGCACAGACATTTTCTGTATCAACAATCTTTACAATTATTCTTTTTCTGATGCACATTGTTGTCATAACTTACAGTTTTTTTCCTCAAATCTACATGGCACTATATAAAGTAGAAGATGCTAGAAATCAATTTTTGCTGCTTATGTGATTCCATAATCTCAGTTCAAAACAACCATCATTGCTGAAACTGATGAGCAGTCTCAGATCTAAGAATACTGAGGAATTCAGTAAGTGATTTGGAGACAGCTGCTGTTTGAACACCAACAAACCAAACAATCCAATCTGTTTATTAAATTGTCATGCTAATCCCCCTCTTCCTGTTTTACCTTTTGTACTGCAAGTTTTTCCCTATTCTTTTTGCTTGTGTCGGCATCCTGTATTTCCCTACTCCCTTCTTCTCTCCCTAGTTTGGTTATAACATATTACTTTTCTAAAGCATTATTTAGGAAATAAAAAGGAAAGCACATCATATAACATGCAGCTTAACCACTGAGATGGACCAAGCAGCAGATTCATGGTGTAGTCATGATGATAGGACACCTAGATCTTGAAAAACAGCTATTATGAAATAACTGGGTTTCTTGAGCTCAAAACTATACTGCTACAACTACGGGGCTTCAGCCTGTCCAGAGATAAAAACTCAGTTCTGAGGAGGTGGCCAGAGACAGCAGGCTACTGGAGGCTCAGTTGCAAACAGGGTACAGATTTTAAGCACCATTATGGACAGGCCATAACAATTCAATACAGAGCAACAGATTAATAAACACACCGTCTTGCAGTAGTATTTTGTAAAAGACAAGGAGACACTTGGTCTTACAGCCACGCAAACCGCAGCCAGGAAAACCCTATTGTCTAACGTGATCACATTGACAGACAGGGATTCCTTGGAAGAAATGCTGAAGTTGAAATTCAGTTTACACAGTTGCTCTTTTCATCTGCTATGTGTTCTCCTTGAAGTCTAAATAATTATAAATGTGCAAATTTCTGAACTATTTTATCAGCTTAGCTGGTTTTGAATTTCCCAGGGCAAGTGGAAGAGGCACGCACTTTGCAGTGCAAGTAACAAACGAGCTTTGGGCTATGGAAACATCTCCCAGATTGTTGCTTCACCACAGAGCAAACCCCCTACTGTTTGTCTATGTTTACTTTTAACATACCATAGATGAAAAAAGGGCCGTTTGAAGCTTTATATCTAGTATGCATAAAACATATGCTACTTGAAAATATACATTTCGACCAGTGTTAATCCTAGCACTTCAGAAATCTCTGCTGATTGCAGAAGAATTCATATTTTCCTTTGTGACTGATAAAAGAATGTCTGCAAGAAAGTTTTTCCCTCAACCTTAAGAATATCTATGTGGTAAAAAGTAACACTGACATAATACAGGGAAAATACAAGGACAAAATCAAAAAATTCCAGTTAGAATCACAATCCATTTTCATCACTACTGCATTTAAGACACCTACATTAGCAGTTTAAATCCAACCTAAGCAGCTGAAGAGCAAAACCAAGTTGACTTTATGTGCCTACGTCCCCTTAATCTACCAAAATGGACAACCAGATGCTGTCACATGGAAACAGTACACTGGTCATGCCTGCTCCCAAACTGCCCTATAATCACCTGAGAGTGCACTAAAATCTGCCAAAATTAGGCCAAACATTTAATAATTTCGCTGTATAAAATTACTAAGATCATGTTCTAGAATCTATCCCCAGTGGTTTTTAATTTACAAGTGTGGGCAGAGGCTTCAACTCCTGCAAAGTCATTGTGGTGACTGTGTGAGAGATTAGCTTCAGGACTGAAAAGTGATGGGTTTGCAAAAGATATTCTTTACCTGTCAAGACAGCTGAGCAGTTTTTGAAACA
Source organism: Amblyornis subalaris (assembly GCA_018881555.1). Classification (NCBI taxonomy): domain Eukaryota; kingdom Metazoa; phylum Chordata; class Aves; order Passeriformes; family Ptilonorhynchidae; genus Amblyornis; species Amblyornis subalaris. The sequence goes on along the minus strand of JACAXG010000119.1, from coordinate 585,401 downwards.
TGATTTTCACCTCTATTATACTCCAAGGAAAGGATTTGCTGTTTCATTCTACTATTTACCAATACTGCTGTGCAGTATTACACATCAATTCTACAAAGGTTTCTCTTTCTATCAAAAAATATGGTTCTAATAATCTTCCTAGACACTCTTCTATAAGGTATTAGGATTACATATGTATGGGAAATTCTCAGGACAAATTTGCAAAATCCTTCCTGACAAACTTCTCTTGCAAGGTTAAAATTCAATCCAATGTACAACCAACATTAAAGCAAATGTGATCTATGTCTTTGTGCAGGAAAACAATCAAACAAAACCCCATGGGTTCTACCTTCAGGTAAGTTCTGAATACCCACATTTCCCTTCCATAAGGTTATGGCACTGGTATAATTGGTTAGTGAGTCACACTGATTTCCAGTCTGTTTCTGTCATAGCAAGAAAGTTTTACTAAGGATGTGGTTATATATTTAGCTCACATAGCACAGTGAAACATAAACCCCTGATAAATTCCCTCTTTCATATATCTAATCAGGTTTAAATGCTTTCTGTTGACCATGAAAATAAATCTTCATGAATCATCCCTTTTCTTTTGACAAAGATTTTTTTTAGTCTTTTTCCCCATGGTGACGACAAGTGGCAAAGCTGATTTAAGAGGCRGAAAGGGCTTCCTATATAAGTAAATGGACACGCATGAAGAATGATGCTTAAAATCTGTCATTTATTTCTATATGTTCAAATCTATGGGTAGGATGACAAAATTAAGGTCAGAGAACGTTGGTGTAAATCTACGTCACATCTGTAATTTGGGTCATTTTAAGGGAGGAGGGAGCAGCAAATATAAATTTGCATGTTGTGACTTACTGTTTTTTTACSTGCAACTTCAGTTTGGGATATACAGAGTATGACCGCTTCTGATTAATGACACCAACTCACATAATCTCTTCATGGGATTAACCAAAGTGTGAGTCATAAACCATAGGCAAGATCTGAAACTGCTACTCCATTTCAGAAAAAAACTGCCAGCTCATTAATAACTTTCAGCCAACACACTGATACATTTTCTAAAAAACACGTTAACGGTTTGAGATCTGTTCTGATCCCAGCTGCTCTTTGAGCACTAGTATCACACACAGTACATGGGTATATTTATACAAGGGGAATAAGTGCACATGTAGATTCCCCAATCACAAAAAAAAAAAAAAATGCACCTAAACTTAGCTGGTACCAGGAACAAAAAAAGCAGCCCTGCTTAGGTTAAGTAGACAGCTAACCAAAACACCCTACCCAAAAACGCATAGGCTGGGATGCAGACTGTAGCAACCTGGAGATTGTATCCCAACAGTCCTATCAATAAACCATATTCTCTTTAGCAGGTAGATTTTAAGAGAACTTTATAAAATGCAAGCAAAATTCTGTTTGAATCCCAAACAATACCTTTTCCATGTACTTCCTTCAGAGCAAGTGACAAGGCTGGCTAAAATTCTCATGAAGTGCCTTGAATGCATTTGTTGTCCTTTCTGTTAATAGGTAGTATGTAGAGACTTTGAGGAACAAACTCTTACTATGGGAAATTAAGAGTGGATGTGATTCTTTCATCTTTACTTGTTTCGTTTCAGTATCTGTTTAGAAGATGGCCAAAGTTTTTGGAGCATGTTCTTCAGAAGGAAATCACTTTTCTTTCCCAAGTACCAAGGAGGAGAACTGAAGCTGAAATCTTTTAAACAGTATATTGAATACAAGCTTTTCCTCTTTGTTTGTTGTCACTGCTCACATTTGCATGGACATTTTTATGTTGAATGCTACTGCAGATTTCTTAATAATATCATCAGATCTCACAAAGACAATATTAGCACAAACTGTTACTTTTTATGCAAAAATAGCACTGCACTGATGGGGGGAGTGAAGAGAAGAAAAACCCATACTGTTTTGTTTCTAATACCAAGAAAAAATTACTTTTGGAAGATTTGAGATCATTAAAGACTAAAAATTCAACAAGCCATGTATTTATCTCCTGCATCCCTAAATCTTTGCCAGCAGCAAGGAGTAAATATTTTATAAAACAGGTGCAAATATCTTCCTCTCTATAGTAATGCTCCATTTTTCTTACTGTTACAAAGAGCTGAAGGACGTGGTTTTGCTCAGTGCAGTCACAGTAATTTGCAGTTTGCCAAAGATCAAAGATGCAGCTCTCAGGATAAGCTCTATGAACTATGCTCAGGACTCCCTGAGCAGAAGAGGAGTTCACTACACTGTCAGTATCACTTAACCACGAGCTAAGTCACTGACAGATGAAAAAAAAAATGCCAATTTACTTCCTGACCTGGATTGAACTATCAGATACATACTAATTTTTTTATAAAGTCACTTTTTTCTGTATTGCAGACTGTGTTCTCTCAAACACACGATCAGTGGTGAGGAAACTTTCTCACCAGAGTTTTCACTACAATGCCTTGAGAACTTCTACAGAAGTCTGCCAATTCCCAAAACTTTGGACTCTCTGGGGCAGAGATATTTTAGGCATGAATGTTCCCAAGCACACATTCAGCAAGCTGCATATGCAACTGCAAAACAGTACAGCAATGGGGCAATCACAAGTAAGCGGAATGGATGCTATTTTAAAATGCTTATAATTGGAAAAGACAATGTTTGAAAGATCCAACACATGTAACAAAATTGGAAACATTCAAGATTTTTATGGAAAACTTGTTCATCTATTATTATTTTCTTCTGAAGAAACAGCAAGCCAGTGGCAATGTTGGAGTATTTCCTTTCGTCCCCTTCTGTGTCGACGGCACACAGAAGGCAGCAAGAGGGTATAAATCTTCCCTCACTGAGATGGTGGAGAGTTATCTCTGTCTAGAGTGCATTTTTCTACTCGATTTTGTGCACTCGTTATTTTGCACGCTGGAAGAAAAACAGTCTAAGAAACATATCTCTGTTTCATCATCTCATGGTGCTCCCACTTTAGATAAACACTGCCCCAATTTTCCAGAAAAACTCTGTATTTTGAAATAACTTCAGTGTTCACAGAACACAACATTGAATGAGGTTGTGCTGGAGGCAATGTCGGCGCCTCCAATTTTACACCCTCTTTCTAAGAATACAGTTCTCAACGCTGTCGATTCTGAGACACATTAAATCCTGGTATCACTCATGTCTCTGGTCATGTTTTTCTTTAATCACTGGGAAAACCAGTAACATTTATTCACATGCTTCAGGTGTTTGGACTGAATAACAATGAGCTAGAGGACAGCTGTTCATACAGAAAAATCTACAGTGCACCCAAAAACCACACAGGTTGTTAATGAGAAATATTTCATCCTCCCCAAATGCCCGTAATAATGTCAGGCTTTAAGGAATTCTGCTTCCCTTTTAATTTCTAATAAGTGCTTATGCCCTTCAATTTTCTTGTAGCTCATCCCACGTTAACCTCACTGGGAATGATACTGCCTTTCCAGGTGCGTGAGAGGTATCAGCACTCACAGTCTTCTCTAGCGCTTGCTCATGGCCAGTGGACTATGAAAAAGTGCAGCCACTGTCCAAAAAAGGCTGAGCAGGTTGCTGCTCTCCTTGGTTTTTGTTTAATCCTGCACTTCTTTGGCTGTTCGACAGCACTTATAAGGGGCTTTAGTAACTAAACAAGTTCCCTTTTTTTAAAGGATCTTGACCATTCTCATAGCTTTACTCTCAATTTAACTTTATCAAAAACTGAATCAGTTCACATCATCTCATCGGAGCCTAGTCTACACAGGAAAAGGATTCTGGCATCATGCTTCTCTGTTTATTAGTATGTAATTCTGTGTTTGTTAAATATGCTATTAATGCACTGCTACTGACAGCTTAAATAAAATCTATAAAACACAAAAGCTGCAATTAAACAGCAAAAGCAATTTTAAAAAATTATCTCTGCTGAGCTACAGGCATCTCTTGTTATCTCATTGATGTACACAGGGGACAGAGTTGGTTTGTGCACTGTTTATGTACCACGTGGTTCATAATATCCTTCCTACTCTCTTACAATGTGGTTAAAGCAAACACTCTGAATGCCCTGAACAAATTTCCTTTGGTTTTGCTCCTTGCAATTGTTAATGATGGCAGATATGAGATTCAAACAAAGCTAAAGGTGTGTCAGTGCAGGCCAGCAGGTGCACTTGTCAGACAAGTGTGTTCCTCAATATAGACAGAGTATTTTGGTGCAGGAAATAATAAATGACATTTTCCCAGGTATGGTGCACAGTAATGAAACACATGCAGAACACTGTAGAAAATGTAAAATATGATAATCCACCCTAAGATGGAATTGCTCACAGATAAKGGAAATGTCACTGGAAAAAAAAAGGGTTTACATTGGACCAATAATGTTCTCTTGAGTACAGAATAATTTAACAACTGAAGAAGTGACAGACAACCTGAGGGCAAGGAAAGAGTTATCTACCAAACATTTGCTTCCATAAAGAGGACATACTTATTTAGAGAGCTTTCTCTCCCTCACATTCATTCAAATGATTAGCTGCATATTTTTATTATGGAACACTGATTATAAATAAGTTCTTTTTCAAAAATAAATACATCAAATCACAATGGTAGAAAAGTTAGAGCAACATTTAGTGAAACACTGAAAAAGGTTTTGAAGAAAACAACTTATACGTATCTATCTACTTAAAATCGCTAAGTATTTGCAGAATTCATAATGTTGCCATAATTATGTAGGCTAAAGTAACTTTGTCCAGAAGAGTTATCAAATAAAGTTTATATATGAAAATAAACAGCTATTTAGGACAAGGGAACTATAACTATGTTGCTTACAATGGCTAYTGTTCTCTATATAAACAAGGAAAGTAACCAAGGTGGACTTTTACCTTTTATTTCAAAGCACACAACAATTATTTTATCACATGAATTAAGCAAACAAACAAAGGAAGCAGCCCATATATTGTAGCTGCTGAAGTCTGAACAACAACAGTGCACTTTTGAGTTCTTACACATTTCTTGTTTTTAATAACTTCTGTCTCCTTCACCTCATGATAATAAATAAATAAATTAGTGTCTAGTGTCAAGTTTATGTTTAAAAGCATAATAGGTGCTCATGTCAGCAAAATCTTCCTCATGCTAAGTTTTGCTCTACCACTTTATTTTACCTTCAGCTGTTTACTAGGATAACTACGGAATACACTTCCAAGATCTGATCCAATTCCTTTACAAGGCAACTCCCTAACCCAAAGTGGCAAGTCTTTGGGTGCCAAATTTAACAGCCCAGGCTTCCCATACATCTACAGAATATCCCCAGGATGATTCAGAGCCCCTAAATCAGGCAGCTAACCATTCCCCCAGGAGAGTACTGGCAACGAGTCCTTAACTAGGCATTCTTACAATAGGTATCTAAAATTTTATAGTAGAAGAAGCTTGATTATAAGTATTGCTCTGAATTCAATGGTCTTTGGAAAAAACTTCTCCAGTGGCTGATTGACCAATGGGTTTTTTCCCCTCATCTTCACAGAGCTTTATGATATCCAACCCTTACTTGCACTGCCACTGCATCATTTGAAAAATGAACCACACAGGCCTCAGATTTTCTCTCCAGCACCATAAATATGGTCAAACATGATGGGTAACAGCATAAACTTTCAAGCTCACTCAACAACAGAGTATTTTTGAAGGACAGACTTGATTTTTCTCTATAATGTGAAAGAAAGAAAAAACCGAGATTTACGAGCAAGCAATTGTCTGGTTTGGGCTACATTATGATGTGGTACAGAACATTAGGCTTTGCAACAAGATTAAATGTCTTTTATTTCTCTTACCCAATRGAGTATAGATAGTGAGCTTCAAGTTTTTATTTTTGCCATATAAGATCATTTGACTTTTTGCTCTCCATTATAATATGTATTTCATTTAATAAACCTTATAATTAAAAAAAGACCCCCTAGTCTATTTAAGGATTAAAATTCAGAGGGGGTTCATTTAGTTCCAATAGTTTCAACATCTGTGTTTGAAGTTGCTGAGAGCTTCAAAAGTAGCTATTAAGGTAATACATTGCTTCATTTACAAAGGAAATTGGATGTCTAATGCATCTTGTACTGCAATAATAACAAAGCTTTAGTATTTGCATAAAGGAGCCCACTGTAATAGCAGATGTTGGTCCTGTCTGAAAAAAAGATCTTTAGACTTCTGCTGGCCCAGTGTGGACTCATTATTCCATCTGGTTACACATTAGCATAGAGATCAGTGAAGTCCTCCCTACAGAAAGCCACTTTTGTGGAGGTTTGTTACCTCATCTGGGCCTAGAAAAGCCAAATGCATGGGGAGAGGATGCTTTTCAATTTAACTGTTGGTGTGGACTGTTAGTAGAGAGCAGACCACCCAGAAAGGACTGGTCACAACCTTATAAAAATCTGCATTCCCTTCCCCACTTGGGATACAGCTGGTGCAGCTGCTTGGAGCAGGGCTCACCAGAGACCTCTGACAGCAAATTTCTAGCCAGTGTCTCCTGGTGTTGTTCCTTTGACTTTGCTACAGCTATTCCAGTTCTATTTCAGGTAAAGGTTGTTTGTCCRTGAGCATAATAAATGTACGGGGCACAAGCCAGGATTTTAGAAAAGACATACATGTCTAAATTCAAAGCACTTGAGGGAGATGATGGCTATTATCAGCACAGTACTCACTGGACTGCACAGCTGGGATTATGAAACACTTTTGAGTTTTGCTTTCCAAATGGTTTGAATTGGTTTGATCATTCTTTGTTCCAGAGGATCTGTCCCTTTGTCTTACCAACTCATTTTTTCCTAGAATTATTTCATCCTGATAGTCATGATGATCATCTTTTCTTCTTTTGGGCATATATTTATGTAGGTCTAGTTCAAACCTAAGAGGTGAACTCCAAATGGTCTTACTGTATTAACTGTAACAACAAGCAAAGCAGAAAATTTCAGTTTTTAATCTGCTCGAGAGAGAAAACCCCTCAGAACAGACCCATGTCTGGAAAATACCTGTCCTGTGTCTGAGCATTTGTACAAGTCCTGTAATATTTGCAGGAGATAATCTAAACTGTGAGTTCAAGTTCCTTATCACCCCATTGCAAGTTTTTTACATTGAAATTAGACTTAAGTTGAGACTGAAATGAGTTTTGTTATCCCTATGCTGCACAGAAGAGGATTCTTTGTGACAGCAGAAAGAATTATTGCCTTTGGGACAGTAGACATAAAATTTGAGATACATGTGTCAAAAAATAATTATAAAAAATCAGCTAAGCCTACAAATACTTTTCTAGATGACTGTGCTCAGCACCCTCCTGCCCTTGGTCTGAAAGATAGAAAAACTATCTGATTTGAAAAATGTTACTGCACCCAAGTTTCTCTGAAAACCAAGAACAGTAACTCAAACATTCTATGAAATGACCACATTTTCCTAGCACTTCTATCTCACCAAAATCGTCATCTACAAACAGGTATCATCACCTGAAGATAATAAACCTACAGGGCAACACAGGACATGGGGTCTCAAGTGTTTTAATTACATTTTAATTGCCACTCAAAGCATGCAAAACAATCAGAAACTGCAGTGATACAGAAATAAAGTACTCTAAAAACAGTTCCCTGTCTTGGAAAAAATATTTGCTAAGTTTGTAAGCCATTTTAAATAATTTACTTCATTAAGTCACATAATTAATCAGTACTGTGACAAACTCTGTCACAATTCCTACATTTCTATATTTTATTTGCTTATAATTATGTGTGTGTGTGCACATTATGTGCAATATCACACAGACTAACATACTTGGGAGGCAAAATTTTGACATATGCAATGTTGCCTTGTCAAGCACCACCAAAAGATGATTTCAATCTCCTTTAATCAGAACAATATTTTACTAGCTTTTGATCTACTAGAATGAAATTACACAAATTACAGTCAGAGAGACAATTACCACAGCCACAAAAGAATTCTCTAATACTTCTGTAGACCACAGTCAGCATGAAACATAAGGCTGTATTCACACTAAGGGCTTCATGCAATTGTGGATGTCCAGTCCCTGGAAGTGTTCAGAACCAGGTTGGATGGGGCTTGGAGCAACCTGATCTAGTGGAAACTGTCCCTGCCCATGTCAGAGGGGTGGAATGAGGTGATCGTTAAGGTCTTTTCCAACCCAGACCACCCTGTGATTCTAYAAAACAGTGTAATTTTCCCTCTGAGAAGGAGCAGAAGGATGTAAGTTGCTACAAGAACACAACAGTATTTACAGAATGCAGCAAGGCAACTTAATGGGAAAACCAAGCAAAAAGAAAACCCCTCTACCTGGCAGCACATCTCAGGCCACTTCCACTGCACAAGAGGGAAAAGAAATGGCTTCATAATAGTCTGACATGTTCTAGCTCACTTTAAGAATAAATTCAAATAGCACCTTCACATGGCAAATGACGTTAATCTGTGTAACAAATGTTACAAAGTTTAAAGTGATTGTCTACAAATTTGCTGATAATACCATTGTAACAGCAAATTTTTACACCACACAAAGGTGACAYAGGGAGCAACCTCCTTCCCGAGGCAACAACACAGTAGGAGAGCAAGAGAGGACTTTATTCAGTATGATGCAGAGGGAGGACTATCCATCAACGCTCAGGAGCTTACACACCAGCTCAGCAGTGCCCAGGAGGCAGAGAGGCTTGAACTGTGCAGCCAGCATTGCTACATTTGGTATGTCAGCATGAACCCAAGTAGCAAAAAGGAGTGGGAAAAGAGAATTAGTAATATGCAGAATAGTGAATGCCAGCAAGGCAATGAACAYTATTTGCAAGCTTTGCTATTGCACACTCAAGTACAGTAACAGGACTTTTATTTAAAGCAAAGCAGCCCTATGAGAAAGGCGTTTTAAAAGAARAAGTAGATCCAAATTTAATCTCCCAGGAGAGGACGATGATGTCATAAGTGACTTGGCACCTCTATACTATCTTTCTCCCACTTAAAAGTGAAAAAGATACAAGTGCATTTCTTTATCTCACCCTTTCCTTGTCAAGCTTTTCGAGTCAAGAACATTTGACATGAAAAAGTGCAAAAGGAATAAATATTCTAACCAGTTATAACCAATACTATCAAAGCAGACTCTCGTGGATTTTCAGAATCAATTCATGGACCTTTGAGAATGAGATATTATTGTAGCTTCTTGCCTTTGCCAGATGCTACGTTGATAATTTCAAAACCAGCCCATAATGCCTGTGCCACAGTCCCAGTTTAGCCATTTTTTTTGCTTTTCTGAGGCTTTCAATGTAACAGCCATTTAGCTGAAATAAACTCAGAACAGAGACCATGCCAGTCTTGGTTAAACTAAGTGAGCCAAAAACGAAAACAAAAAACCCCAAACAAACCTGACTAAGTGTTCATTTTTATTTCCTGGCTGACATGTATTATGAAAAACATTCCACAACAACCTACTGTGGACTCTCCCATCTTCTGCTTATCACACCACCACAAGGCAGTTTGCTGGAAGTCGCAAGCCCTTCTGTGCTGATTACTTCATATTCTGTAGATGCTCYGCGGTCAACAGTTACGAATGAGCTATAAAGGGATCTAAATAAAAAAATCACCAACTTTGGAGCATCGAGGAATGATTTTTTGCAAAATGAATATAAAAACTAACATTATTTTGACAGGAATGATATATTTTCATCAAACTTCTCAGTTCACTCAAGGCACAAACTATTAACCAGATGATCCTACAACAAGGTCTTTCTTATAAATACCTGACTGTATGATTAAATTATGCCTTAATATTTTCAGTTTTTTCATGATCTAAATAAGTTCCTCAAATCTGACAGTGCTGATTGGGGTGGGGGTGTGGCTAAGGAGTAAATATTTAGGTTTTTTAAATTAAGATCTATCTCATTGATCTACTGCTGATAATAATTAGCTGAGGCCTTTTTAGCCTGTCTTCTTCTAGAAGCAAAGGGTATATGTCAGTTCTTGGTGTGAGAGGAAGGAACATGCATCTGTGTATTCCCCCTTTGGACACATGGACTGAGTTCTGCTAAATTGAAATGAGGGACAGGAAACCTCAAACATTGCAATGTTCTCACCAGTTTGAGGAAATACACAGTCAGGCTGCAGAGAGAGACAGTCAAAGGGGGAGGCTGTAGCATGAGACTGAAGCTGATGATATGTCAGGAAACCCGTATGATGAATGTGAGAAGTAGAAATTTCTTATAAATATACTACACAATACTTTTACACAAAGATAAATGAAGTTTCTGCGTACCTCACGCAGAGGTACCTTTGGCCTCATTCACAAGTAACCTAATTAGGAGGCTGGGTCATATATCAAAGTATTTCATCCCATGACAGGAGATACAAGGAACAGTGATTCCCTTCCCACCCTTTGATCTCCCTGGTCTAAGGGATTTTATCCTTGGCTAAGCCTTGCCTGGAATCACAGGACCCTGCTGAGGCAGAAGCTTGCTCTGGCACCTTCCTGAGGCATTCCAAGCATCTCCAACAGTGGAGAAAAACCAGGTGCTTTTCCCACGGCTGGAAGACAATAACATGTGGCAGCATCCAGGTTGTGGAGAGAAGATAAGCTGGCAGGGAAGGGAGTCCACAGTAGGGCACAGGAGCAGCACTGCAGATGCACTGCCAAACCAGTGCCCAGTGATTTTGGCATCAGGGGTATGCTTAGAACCACAGTGGAACTACAGCACCACGAAGTCCCAGGGCTGCAGAAACTGCTTTAATTGTTCTAATACTAGGAAGCAACTGTGGAGTGATTTGGCTGTGCATTTTGGGAGGACTCCAACCTTTCCGTTGCATTAACTTCCTTATAAACACATGCTTCCTGTTGATACAGATTATAGTAGAGGCTTAGGCTATTAAGAACTCAAGTTCCCAAAATTATCTCCCAAATTTATCTCTGGATGATCCAGAGAACAGGATAGCAATATAATGCTGCTGGCTCCATTACTGGGTGTAGTTCCAGCCAATTGCAGATAACATTGTGGAAGTAGGAAATACATAATAGGTACATAGTAATCCAAATGGAAACTCCTTTGGCCACCCCACTGCAAACAGCTACCAGGGCTTGTACTGCAGGCGAACACTGAGAAACAACTTGTTGCTGCCAGCTATGCCAGTGAAAGGCTGCCAGGGGTTGCTGTAATGATAAGAACACATTTATGACATGTCACTCACCAAACCAGAGCTGCCACAGAAMGGGACAACTAGAAACCACCACTAAAACTAACTCCCTCAGCTGAGCTGAGAAAGACTGCTGCCAAAGAGTTCTTCAAAGTACCATACACCAAGATGATACTGCAGCGGAGTAAGAAACAGGGAAACGCTCACTGGAAAGAGGAAACAGCAGCAGACCGAAGGGGGAAAAAAACTTACACCATAGACAGTTTCTCAAATKATGGTTATAATATATGGGAGAAAAACATTATGTCTCTCTCCCTCTATTTTGTTATCCRATATGATTTTGCCCTGGTTGCAGATTCTTTCCCTAAAGAACCTGAGAGACAAAATTTCAGATCCAGTGGCTGAAGCTGAACAGGACCATAACTATTTGAAAGCAGAGTTTTATAAAAGAACATGCCAGGTGGCCTTATGAATACATAATACTAAATGGAGAAAGAGAATATGGAGATGGAATGCAACATTGGTTCACATCACGTATATAATAAGCACCAGGCCTGTCCCTGGATGTGGCACCTGGCCCTGAGCCCACACAGCATCCCAAGGGATGAAAAAAAACTGAAATAGGGGTGCTGGATGAGAACAGATGATTATCTGAGCAGGGAGCATTCCTATGAAAAGAAACTAAGTTTATGAATGGATTAAGGGAGCCTAAAGTGAGAGCAAAAATAAACCTAAAAGTGTCTGTTACCCTGCTTCCTACCTAAGCCAACCAGAGCTGTAGCCTGACACTGCATCATCTTTCTCCTGAAGAAATGCAGAATCTTCTATTACAAAAGCACCTTTCTGGAACAGCAGCTGTTGCTTCTCCCTTCTGTGCCCCCTCCAACTTGCCTACAGTTTGTAGGTTGCTGTGACTGCAGGAAGTAAGTTATGAGCACTCCCTGCCCATCTCATATTCTTCTGAGAAGAACATTGTTTTAGAGGCCAATAACTTTAACCAGCTATTGTATGCTATTACTGCCTGTTTACAATCATTTCCTGCTTCTTTCTTATCTAAATTTTAGACGTGGCAGTGTTGCTCTTCCTGAGAGATTTAGCTGTACGTGGCCAGAGCCAGGGTAATTCAGCTGTAGGACTTGGAGTTTTAACAGATAACAAACATGCATACAGAACTCTTCCCACACACTCTTCCAGAAAATCTTAATAAAAGTCAAATATAACAGGAAGAAATCTGGTATTACTCAGTCTGGTGATCATAACACGTCTGGTTTTTGATTTCTGGTAAGACTTAGTCTTTCATGGAAGCTCTAAATATGCAATAAAGCACCAAAAGCATGAGGCAATTAATGAAGTTTTCCATGAACAACTAGAAGAATCTCAAAATTGAATGCAAACAATATTTTAGGATAATCTGACTCCTTGTGTGCTAGATTTGCTTAACCATGACAGCTGAAATTCAGGAGAACTATGGACCTGTAATCTATGTATGGCAAAAGTGACAGAAACACTTTCCATTAGAAGAGGGTTTTACTTTTCCTTTCTTTTTAATTAACCAAAACACAGTGTTTAAATTCACTTTGCACTATTGATGTTCCAAACACAGACTGTGGCACTAAATGGGAAACCAAATTTATTGGATAAGGTTTTTCTTTTGGCTGGTTTCAAAAGCTAAGTGGCCATAGCATGCACCTGGTAATTAATTACACACCTTTCTCACTGTCTGTACTGAATAATTAAAACATTATCGCAGAGGAAAGACAAAGCTCAATTCTCTATACTTTCATTTGGATCAAGATATGACAAATGCTAATATGGGCTACTTAACAGATTGTTTACCTTGTCAATATCTCAGTGAGAAATAAAAGTACAAATCAGAGAAGAACAACTCAGAGTAGGGCAAATTTTTGATTGGAATTCCATTAATCCAGTTCTCCTTTGGAGAACTCTGCCACATACAACTTGAAGTCAAAGGGCGAGGAGTCCCTTCAGCAAAAAGATCACAGGGAATTAAGGTTAGTTTCTTGTCACAAAGATAAAACCTAAACAYGGCCTAATGTTTTCTTTTTCAATGGAAAAGGAACATTTTTTTATATACAATAAAATATTGTACACTGCAATTGATAAATTAGCATGTTTTCCTACTTGCTATTTAAAATTTACTGTCAGGTTTTGAGCTCTCTTGAAGTACTCACCTTCCCTAAGYAGTCACTGAAGGAGGAGCAGGTGCATTTCAAGGACTCCCACCCAACGCTAGTGGCAAAATGTAGACACCACACAGATTGCTAAAGGCGCTACCTTCCCCTCATGGACTGACAGGAAAATGAAGCATTTATTTCAGAATTCTTGTTTATTACCTGTTACACTGACGTAGATGGAGTCATTTCTCTAAATATTTCTTGCAGAGTGGCAAAGGTTTTCACTGTTTTCCTTTGAACACCCCTTCCTCTCAAGTGATTAGTCCAGAAATATTATTATAGGTTCCAGGGGAAAGGTAATTGTAATTAAGGTTACATAATGCTTTACATTAATATGCTACTCTCAATTGGTTGAATGGAAAAATTAAATTTACAATGTCATTTAAAGAAAAAAAAAATACAGCTCCTTTTTTTCTTGTTTTTTTGGAGATGATTACAATACCTTCATGCCGAAGKTAGGATTTGATATTCTGCACCAAGGTAATAAAGGTATGAGAGATGCAACTATCGAAAAAGCCTACTCCTGAAAGGCTCTCAAATCACCTCTTCCTAACAAAGCCTTGTTGAAATTCAACAGATGCCCACTTTGAGGATTTAATATACGCCAGGTCAAGGGGCTGGACAAGGCTTTTCCTTGCTGTTCTTTTCCCTGCCAGATGATGACTGCTATAACAGGAAGCCAAAGCAATGAGGCAGGGGACTGGCTCTGCTCTTCTGAGGCCAGTGCCCAAACTCTGAACAGGAGAAGAAAGACAAAAGCAGCCACATGTGTCACAGAGGAGGAAGGAGCAACCACTGGGAAATATTCAAGCAAAAGACTAGTGAAAAAGAGGAAGATGAGAAAGATCACATAAGAGAGTTCTCAGGAGTCTGACTGGGGTGTTGATCAGAAAAAAGTCTGAAAACAGCACTCAGGAAGAAGTTGGAGAAACGAGGTTTAGGAGAGTGAAACTTCTGCAGTCAGCTAGAGAACRTTCCCTTGCAAAACATGAACTCGAACATCTGACCCCAGTGAACCACCCAAAATGCGTGAGACTGTTTTATAAAACGACTGCCAGTTTCACTTACTTAATTTGTCAACGTAGAAGTCTGAACCTCAGAACCTTCCAGAGTACAAATAAAGTATGCATGGGTTGCCATTCTTTTATTTTTTTCCATGATTTGTTTTAAGTCTTAAAAACCAGAGAACTGCTTTAGAGACACATTATAACACTCAATTCTGCCAAATTGAGGAGTTATATTAGAAAACCTTAGATTTAACACAGCCTTTTCAGGCTACTGTTTGATACTTTGTCCACAATGGTTGCCTATAATTCTCCTCCTCCTTCCAGAAGGATGGGCAGAAATAACCTTCATTCTAAAAGGCTCCAGCAAGGTGCCACTGGCATTGAGTCTCACTACATCTTGTGACCATCTCTCTCCATTTTGTTTTCTTTTCCTCTGCACATTGTTGCTATTAAAAAAACCCACACCAGTAATTTATCTTTAGAAAACAAAATTGATGGTGGTTTACTGCACCAAAACTGGACCTTTCTTAATGCCCAGGCCTCTGTCAGTACATCAGGTAATGCGAATTATATAAAGCTTGTACCTCAAAATACATATGTTAAAATTCTAAAGAGCCATAGAACGATGTAAAAATCTATATTGGAAGTCAGGCTCTCCTTTTTAAGTTTTGTTTACACTGTGCTAATACTCTTAAAAGAAAAAAAAAGATTGAGAAGGTCAGATGGGTTGAGAAAAAGGAAAAGTTAGAAGAGAATTTGTGCTTCCTCTTCTGTGTGACCCCCCACATGCTGCATGTATTGCCACAAGCTCACAGGGACAGGGTGAAAACTGGGAGATGGGAGAAAGGCACAGAGAGATTTGCACATGAATCCCTGTCTCTAATCCTGTCCCTTTGCTCCTTCTTCCTAGTCCATGTGGCAATCACAGCTCTGGTGTTTGGTACAGGCTATTCCATGGCCAAGGCCCATCTCAGCACCCAGAACATCTGAAAGTCCCTGATTAAAGAGCTATTACAGGTACTCCTCCTCCTCAACTCACACATTTTTAAGAAAAGCTGTCCTCAAACAGCTCTTTAAAAAAGGAGATATTTCCTTCATAATTGGCCCATCAAAAGCCCCATGCCTGTTGCCCAGACCATTCATTCTTTGTACTYGTGCTTCAATCAGATTTTTGATAGGCAATTTATCTAAAATACCCCAAAATACCCTTAACTGTGGTTGCAAGCTGAAAGAGTGTGTTCCACACYGAGTCAGATTTTGTATTCAATGTCAGAAATATCTGACAGGTATTGTGCCCTGCTAAGAAGGATGATAACACTGACAGCATGGAAGATTCACCATAGACAGTGGATTTGTCATTTCATTTGTTTATTATTAGTTTTGAGGCTTTATTGGAAATACGCTCAAAGACAGAAGATTCTGAGGTTGTTCACTACCCAGAGCCTCCGAAAGGGACCCCGCCACTGAAATACTAAAATTAAATGGATTCAGAAATGAAAAAAAAGTTTAAAAAGGAAAAAATTAAATTCGTTTTATAGAACTGTTTCATTATGTGCTGCCTACCAGGGTCCATCCTCACTTTACAGTGACTAGCTCTAAAGCCAAAAAGTAGAATCATGTGAGAAATTCTGTAATGAACTTAGGTAAATCAGTTTTGTCTCTCTACTGTCTCTTGGAATAGAGTTAACATTGAATGATAGGAAATATTCATATATTGGTGAAGGGAAAAATAAGAATATTGGTGCCTGTAAAAATGATTTGAAAGTGGCAGCGACATTATAAACAGTATTTTCATATGATGTGAATTCCAAGCACTTGATACAGAGGGCATGATATATTGATTTTCCTCATTCTGCACTATGCATGTCAAAAAGATCAATGGAAGTCACATACCTATATCAAGGAAATTATAATATGTGGAATTATTTATAGAATAGCTACTTCACGTACACACAAATTGCAGCATCATAATGGCCAGACTTATGACTGAAGACAAAACCATCTATTACTTATTGTGAATGATAAAGCTTGCATTCCCATCATTGCTTCATTCACCACATTTTTCATAAGTAAGAACTAACAGAAGGATTCTTGTACAGCTTTCTTTTTTTCATAAAGAAGCAACAAACATTGTGTAGTTTATCACTATAAGACAACGATTTCACAAACTAAGTCATTAAAAAACATCTACTGGCAGTAGTTTCCAAAAGAGGGTTTGCAATGTACACTGAAGCAACCACACTGAAACATCAAGAATTGCTTCTGGATTGCGCAATAATTCTGGGGACATCAAAGATGCCAAAAAGCAGTAGCGCAGAAAGTCCAACATCTCCAAACTTCTGGTGGCAAGAAAACCCGAACCCATAAGCACATGCTTCCCTTCTTCCAACAGTCAGCAAAGCTGTGTCAGAAGTGGCAGGAAAAGAAAAAGCTTTACAGCTACACAGGCACCTTTATAATTTTCATATCTCTAAATGATGGCGTTTCCAATAAAGGCTGCTTTTGAATCACCATTTACTTTCACAACTCAGTTTCACAGTAGTCTCTATCTCCTACTGTTAACTCTTGAAAGAAGCCTTTCAAAGATCAATCCAGTCTGTTAGGATTCTGGATGTTAAAATTGAATTTTTCATGTCTACTTGTTCTTTTGAAAGGCTTAAAAGCAATTTGTGGCAATCAGCACAAAGGGATTTGATTGACAAAGTTTAACAAAGTGATCTAGAGAAGATTCATTGGGGAAAAAACTGCTAAAATTGTAAATTAAACGGCAAATAGTTTTTCGCTGTCTGCCCTTGAAACAAAATAGGTTGTTTCAGATGTGAAAATMATGCTAAAAGCTTCTAAAAGTAGCTAATGAAAAGTTTAGAAATGCACAGCATTATCTTTCAAATAACAGTCTGCAAAAGTAATCAAATAAAAAGAAACTACAAAAGGACAAGTGCCACAATGGCTACCAAACAAGTCTGTGGAGCTCCTTCACACAAACCTCAAAAACACAGCTGCCAAACTTCCCTCAGGTGAAATACAGGAGATTTAGCTGAAATGCCATTATATCTCTTCCTGTGGAAATTATGGCTTTTTTCTCCTCTTTTGCTTCTCTGCTCTTTCCTTTCCAGTTTGCTCTCTCAAATTGCCTTTCATCGCAATTCATCTTTCTCCAGCSGGAGGGTCCTCACCACACCACCCAGGCAGCAGTGCTGTGTCTCTGCCAGCACTGCTCCAGAAGAACCTCCAGCAGTGGGGAGGGAGAAGCAGTCCCTGCTGAATGCCTGTAGCACCAAAAATACCAAAAACCCCACACCCAAAGACAGCTCTTAAACTGCCTGACCAATGGGAACACCATGGAGTTAACTACTATGTCCCCATTTGATATTTGTACTCTTCTGTTCTGAACTTTTGGGCTTTCATTCACCAGATTAAGAGGAAAAAAAAGTAATTTGGCTGTTCTTTTTAAAATTTTTTTAATTGTTTTTAAATCTCCTGTTATGTGAACAGTATTAGACAGCAACTAGTATAGTTAAAGGATATGTTTATTTATTTGTTATCCCAATGGTGCAGTTTATTTTGTATGCTACTGCCACTACTTTGCAAAGCCTTGCTTTAATACTCAGACAATCTTACCACCCAAATAAAAATTATTACCTTTCATCCAACACAACTTTCATCTACTTTAGTTCATGTTTGAAATTCATTTACAGGGGAAGAGCAGGATAAAGCTTTTCTCTGTTTAAAACTACAGCAAAACCATAGATTTGACATTTTTGTAATGGTGCTTCAACCTCACAAACCCACCCACTAATTTAATTTTTAAGTTTTCTCCAAAGTTTTTCGGCTTTTCACCATTCTTTTGTGACTTCAAATTGCCATTATCTGCAAATATAACTAATGTGTTAATGTTCTCAAATTTCAAATCAGTCATGTGATATAAAACCACTCAAAATCACTTACATTTTAGTCTACAAAAACCTACTAGACTTTCGTACTAACAAGTTAGGGTTTTTAAAATTATGTTTATGTCTGTGAAAATTTTCCAATCCACCACTCTATGCTATTCTAACATTACGATGATTTTATATAATTAGTTTTCCTGTATCTGGTAATTTAGTGTAGYTTACACAATTTTGTATTTATTGGAGACATAACAGAAAAAAAAGTAGCATTTGAAATGCCAACACAAATGAAAATTAACACAGAAAACTCAGATTTCATTAATGATAAAACATGTAGTTATGAAAGACTGCACACAAGTCATTCACTCACTGAATTACTGCAGAGACTGAGGGATTTATGCAAGGTAACAATACATACAGAATGATACAGCTCAGCTTAATACACCACATCTCACTGCGTTAGCAGCACCTTGTGAACCAAATCTACATCTGAGCCATCTCTGCTCATTTACTCTCTGTAAAATTACCTTTTTTCTTTAGAATATCTCTTTGCCAAAAGACAAAAGGACATTATGTGGGTAAACCTACAGTATTAATCCAGATATTAAACACCGACTTTGACAATAATAAATATTAAGGTCCAGAATTATCCATGATGGATTTTAAACATGACTGTTTACTTAGTATGATCTTTGCAAATCCACCATACAAACATTTTTTGTTTCACAAAAGTTCAAGTTATGATTCAGTTACTTCTTTGCAGGCTGACGAGAATATTTTCTATTAGTTTTGCAGTCACCTTTTTTATATATTATTCTAATGTTGAGGATACATTTTTCAAAACTCCTATAGAAAATATGATTAAAACTATTATGATATGATTAAAGCCATAAACTCATTTAAACCAATGATAACAATTTCTTTAGACAATCTAGCATCTGGATTCATTTTATGATCAAAACTTGTTCACTCGATGAGATTTTATTCATCAAATATTTAGGTATTGAGAAATCTTTACATCTTTTAATTACACTTTCCTGATAATRTCAGCCTCAATTCCTGCATAGCTGCAATTTAGAATAAAACATGTTTTAAGTAACTTTTTTTAAAGCAGAGTAAAAATTTTATCAGATTTTAATGGCAACCACCATCAGTCAAACCTGCTTGGATGTTTATTTAATTTTTAATAACATGAACTAGTAAGAATTGCCATCTGTAACAAATGCTTATTTTGCTTTCACAGTATTTGTGTAAATTTTACACAAATGATTTAACAAATGTGTAAATAACTTTTTTTAAAGTAACTGTCGTTTACCTTGGTCAGATTCTACAGCCAGTGAGTTGACACTTGCAAGGTTTCACATATCTAGCTCAGAAACTGTAAATTACTGACAAAACACAGTTGCAAAGACCCTGCACTCAAGAGGTGACTTACCCTCTGTCAGGCTGCTGCTCAGCCTCTGCTAAGCCAGGCCTGGGCTCTGCTGGGCGTTTACAACCAGCTTTGGACCGTCTGCGCTGTAGGTGCTGGCTTAGCCCAAAATGCACGAAAGCCCACCTACCTTCTCATGCAATCCAGCGCRCGAATGAAGAAGTCTTTGTGCAGCTGGTGCTCGTCCCTCAGGATGGAGCACTGCTCCAGCGTCACCGACATGGATGTCCTGTCTTTGGCACTTTTGCAGCAGGTGAAGCGGACTCCGTTCAGCTTCCGGCAAATCTGAAACACAGGCAGGCCCCACAGGTTGGCCCTTCTCACACCAGTGCAGCCCCTGCAACTCTGCAGTTCCAGAAAGCCAATACAGAGAGCTACAGTATTTCTCAAGAACAGAACAGCTATTAAAAGTTAGTGCCAGTACATCCAATTTCCTGAACTTGAAAAAGAAAAAAAAAATTTTTGTTAGCCTAGGCTAAAGAAGAAACAGATGCTTCACTGTTTCCTCACTTTCTCTGACAATCACCCTATTCAACAAAAGCTTAATTGAATAAATAAATAATTGAATAAATAATTCACCTAATGAATAAAGAAAAACCTTGGTAAATCTTAACTCAGACACATGAATGCAGCAGACTAACTTCTCGTGAGGGAATGGATTCAGACACATCTAAACTTAAATAGTTTTTATTTTCAACAGGTAAACAGTTCAATGTGTGACCCAGAATTATTAAGGTTTAACATAAATGACTGCCATGGATTGTCTACTTTCATGGTATACTTTGACAAAATTATAAGGGATAAGGGAAACATGACATTTTTAGGGATAATTTCTCACCTTAAGAATCAATCTGTGGTTATACCAGCCCATTAGTTTATACTTTGGGTTCAAACAATATTCTACTAGAAAAAGAAAAATTTGAAGGAGAGCTGCTGTGCCCAAGTGTGGGTCTACCTTTCCCTAGATATAACTTGTCCTGAGAAAAGGTAATACTTCGCTTTGCTGGCTTCTATCCTTGGAGAATCCTAGGTATAACAGCATCAAAACCCAAAATGCTTATGAGAATGGGGCAAGGCAATAAATTACAGCAGTAATCATCCGAAGGAACTTCCCACCTTGGCTATCATGGGAGAGCTTGCAGGATGAAACTGGAACATGATCTTCATAATGTCACTTCAGCAAATAAGCATTTCTTCATCTGTCAATTGCATTCTCAGAAATTCTATTAAAATCAATGGCCCAGAAAATACTTAGAGTCTTTAACGTCCTTGTGATACCATGGTGAGGGCAATCTCAAAAGTTTAATTCAGGGAATCAATTAATTGAATCTAACTTAGAACCCAAAGAGGTTCTAAGGGGTAGTGAAGGAGAACCTATGAGCATTTCTTCTATCCTATAAGTAAAAATTTTAAAAGTTAAATCTGTTTAAAAACTTGAATAGTTGCATTCAGATTTAAATAAAGTATTATATGTTAATTTTCTTAAATAATGCTGTGAAAGAAGTTAACTGCTTAATTGAAGAGATTAATTCTCTTTACACTAGTCTCTTTGGAAGACCATGAGTCATTGTGACTATTAGACATGAGTGAGTCATAAAAAAATTTAGAAATAAAAAAATCATCAAAAATAAAGTAATAAAAAATCCCACATAATTATTCTGGATGAGTAATGGGCTCTGATGCAGGGAAGCTATAGGAGAAGAAATAGATTTAACTTTTATTAAATTCATTTTCACAATCCCACTACAACAGGGATTACATGCAGGTGCAGGTACATATGGAGAAAGTCATACATCTACTGCAATAAAAAAGTGATACTGCACAGCTACTGCACTGACAAAGTTATATTCTTACATCCTTTTCAATAAATAAATGGAACATAGTATAGCAGTGTGTAGATCAATRGTTCCAGAAATACACATTTCAGAAGGTTACAGTAAGGTAACCCAAAGAGAAATAGGATTCACTGAAGGAAAAATCTGAAACAYTTTGTATGTACAAAGAATGCTTTTTACTCATGAAATTATTTTCAGGGAACCCTGAATAGATGGTAAAATGCAGCTTTCTACATCCAAAGATTAAGTAAATTCTTTCATATTCTTTGTAGCTCATTTTATATTATTCTGTACTGATATATCTTTTACTTTTTTTAAAAGCAATGTTTCATAGTAATTGCAGAACTGGTACTGCAAGAAAAACTTATATTTTTACTTACAAAGGATTTAGACTGCAATAGCAAGTGATAATATGTATTAACCACGTGGCATTAGTAATATGAAAGATACAGTAGTGTTATTAATACAAAGACATAGTTAAGACTATCTTTTTCCTGCTGTTACTAAAAAGTCTTGGAAAATGTTATTAATAATTTTGTATCAAATATTTATCTGCGTTGAATGGTATATACATTTGAAAGTCTCCCAAAACACAGTATTACTTCAATTTCAGTAGATACCAAAAACTCCCTGCTTGTATAAATGGGAAGAGATACCAAAGACACTTTTCTAAATATAAGACAATTACCTGGCTGAATTTCACATTCCTGAAAAGCTTGAGCTCTTTATAAATATCTAAGCATTGTTTTTCAGGCCTTTTTGTTTAACATGTGTGTGCAAATCCCAGAATTGGGAAACAGAAAGGAATAAAGCAAAGTAAGTATTAATCATTGCTTGATAAACAATTTTCTTTGTGTTCTCCTTGTGTCTGATTGTCTGTCCTTTGCAGATCTTTTGCAACACTTATTTATAAAAGTAATTTAGTTACACAAAATCAAAAGTTGAATGCAGCAATAGTAAACAAGAGCCAGAGCAAGCAATCATGTGCCACATCATACCTCAAGGCTTATGGACACTAAAAACAAGAAATTATTTTGAATAACCAGATTTTATATTATCAAAGAATGGATGTGATTTTAAACAACAAAAAAAGATACTCTAACTGAAACTGTTTTGTCTCTCTCATATGTGGTGATACGTTTACAGCTATGTGTGATCAGCAATGAAATTATTTTGTCCATATGGGGGATGAAGGGATTCCTCTGCCTAACAACAGACTCACTCACTCAGAGAAAAAACATGCCCCAAACAAGAACCCAAACCTCTTCTACCCTGTTACACAACTAACTGAGATAAATGAAAAATCCTGCACCTGGTACAAAACAAGACCAAGCAGCAGCACAGGCCAGAGAGTGCCTGGCTGGGAGAAGCTCTGCAGGAAAGGACCTGGCCAATGTAGGGGACAACAAGGTAACCAAGACCATCTCTTGCTCAAATTCCAGCGGGTTCTACCAGTTTAAAAAGTGAGAAAAAGAAAATATCTGAAATTTAAGTGGAGGAGAAAGACATACATTCCAGAATGGAATGAGACACTATGAGAATGGGTGTATTGGAAAACCATTTCAGCACATCTGCCTATTTTAACCACTGAATCCTCCAATCATATACTTAAAATCCATTGCAACTAGAATATCAGCAGGCATGTGAGAATGAGTCCATCATTAGTTCATCAACTTCCAAGAAACAAGAGAGCTTACCGTYGCAGCGAGCCACATGATTTCTACATTCTTTCTCTTTTTGGCCTGGATATTTTGATGAAGATTTTCTAGCAATCCCTTTAAATCATTTTGTTCTTGAAAATGTGGTAGACCTGGGAAAAAAGACGACAAGGTTGCTCGTTATGGCAAGGTTGATGATATGGTTGTCCTGCGTAAAGAACATCCGTAGTAAAGAACAGTTTTATTATTTACAGCCTTGTTTGGGAACACAGGATGGAAATTACCTGCTAAATATCTATGGAATAAGCAAACCTTATGTCCTTCTGAGTATTGGGTTGTCCTCCCTAAGATCTTCACATGAAAAATTACAGTGCCTTCAACTTTTATCTTATAAATGGATGGTGAAAACCACAATCAAATCTCTGTTGTAGTTCTGTTCATCAACTATTAGAGACATTCAGTGGAAATTGGAAGAGAAAAAAACTGAGTGTATTAAAACCCGCTTTAATGGGATGATTTTTTATTTTAAAGTCAAAAATTTGGCGGTTGTTTTCAAAATGAAACATCTCATTTTCATTTAGAAATAGTGCCTTAGTGTGTTATAACATAAGGGTTAAACAGCACTAAGTTTACTCTCTAMAATTTAACAAAGGTATGTCTCACTCTGAAATTAAATGGGGCTTTATTTTGAAGTAGAAAATAATTTCAGGTTTACTTAAAATYCAAAATTTTATCTTCTTTTTCTGGCTATGCCATGTAAGCTGAAATGTAATTTATCCCTACATCTCTAGAGAAAACTTAAGAGTAGGCAATTTAATTTCCTCTCCTGTTTCACATGTATGTGGATTTTCTAATCTTACCTTTATCTTCACTAGTTTTGAAAATCAGTAGAAACAACCTGTTTTCTGAAATTATTTCTTCTCGTGGTAGTAAAGTAAAAAGAAATTTAATTATAGGCATCACCCAAAAATGCTCAGAATCAGCTGAAACAAAGTGAAACCAACTTGATAAATGGATACAGTTTCTTCAACGAGAAAAAGTAAATTGTTCCTCCAGTGGGATAAAAACCTCCAACAACAACCCAAGCCTCAAACCCAAGCCCAAAAATTTATATTCAACTGAAAGAATAGGTAAMTATTAATGAAGGTCAATATTCCCTCTCCTAACCTTATCAAAGCTCTTATCAGCAGGCTTTTRCCTTTTATATCTAATAAATACTGTAGTTTCCCTTATCCATGATTCATAGTAAGAAGTAATTTAAATATAATCAAAAAGAACTATTCTAAAAATCTCTAAGTTGCTTTACTCATATTGTGTTGCCTAAAAAATCCCCTCAAACAAACCAACAAACAAACAAAGAGGTGGACAAAGTACATCCAAACTAGTTTTGCAATAATCTTAATGCAGATTGTTTTAACTGTGTATTGCAAGTCCTGATTATACACTTAGATAATGCAGAGCACACAAAAACACATCACAATCTGCTAGACTATTATACTTAACGGCTGCATCTGTTTCTTTAAAACACAAAGTACACAATGACAAAGATGCTTTGAGATTATGCAAATGTATCACTAAACATTTTACTGCTTCCAGGCAGCTTCCTTTGCTTCACAGCAGAAAATGCAACAACATCTTGGAGAGGTGGCTTCACCACAGGTAAAGCAAGAGTCTCCCAATTTATAATACTGCCAAATGAGCTGCACCTTGACTGGAAGAGATTGATTGCTTAAATTGCTTGTGTCCCCAACAGTATTAAACCATCAAATCAGGCTCATAGATCATAAGGGGGAGGAGCCTGGAAGTACAAAACAGATTTGCAGTTGTTGTTTTCAGTTAATTATGTACTAAACAACAATCTTACACTTTTGGACCCTTACTATCATTAGTTTTTCTACAAAAGCARTACCATTTTGGTGTCTAAACCAGAGCTATTTTTAGTAGGAATCTTCCTGGGAACACACTCTTATTTTCAGTTTCCTATAAGGGAATTAAAGAGATTAAGAAATAGGTGAGCGACAGAGTGTATGTTCATCTAAAAGAAGTTGGAAAGTCAGTGTTTGCTTACTTACAAGCTAGAATATTATTAGCAAGGGGAACTACAGACCTGAGAGGAAAACTAATAGCAAAGGTGGCTTTCCTTTGCCACCTTTCTGGTGGATACCTTTCTGGGAGTGGAAAATTAATTCTTTGAAAGGGAATACATGAATAAAATGGCAGGCAAGGAAGGCTGCCAAGGGATGGTGGATGCAACAGCCTGGCAAACAGGGCTGTGAGTCCTCAAATTCTGTCAGGTTTTATGAGCACTATTTGTAAATAACAGCTTTGGGAACCGGGTCCTGCATTTATTTTGTTGCACAGATTTGGCACTACAGGAAACTATCTGGAAAGGTGGGACTAAACCATCAAAGAGCCRTCAGTACTGAATGGCTCTCCTCTGGCTACACCACCAAGGCTTCTGCCAGCTTCTATGGAGGTTTGTCTTCCAGAGGTGGGGGAACAGGGAAGGGATGGAAGTCCTCCCCCAAATGAACAAGTTTGAGAGGTTCGTTTTTTTTTCCAGGGAGCTGGTTTAAAAGCCATATTCCTCCAAGGCAAAAGAGTGATTCTGTATAATGACAGGGAGCTACTGGGAAGGGCAACAGGACCACCAGGTGCTTTGTGGTCTGTAAAAATTTGTACAAAGAAGAGACTCAGATCTTATCRGGAGAGAAAAAAGCAAGAAGGTAATAATAACCAGAAAAGACATGATGAATTAGACAAGATTAGTTCTCAAAAGCCTGCATAGTCTGGAAGAAGTCCAAGAACTGTGTGGCTCACTAATAATCCTGCAGGAAGGAAGGCAGCAGAAGTTTAAATTCCGTTAATGAAAAGCGGCCAATACCATCTGCATGCAAATTTTTGCTTTCATATAATCAAATCCATTTATGGGGTAGCAGATCTACCGTAGACCTAACCCCAGATGAGGTTAGTTTTTCGAGGATATTTTCTTGGCAGGATTCCTATAAATTAATTACCTAACTTGTTCTATGAGTCTCTCTGTAGAAATCTYGGAAATACTAGGTCTGTGGGTGGATAGATGGGCATCCTGCCCACTGTTGAGGAACAGAGCTTTTGCTTCTGTCAAAATTATTAACAAATTAAAATCATCGTGATATAAAAGATAAACACATATTCATACACAGTGGCATATCAAAGCTTTGCACAGGATTTAAAGATCAGGCTGTTAAATCTGGAACATTTGGGACTACAGTTTAGGCATTAAAACTACTTTAAAAGGATTAGATTGATGCAAATCGTCTTTTCAGCCTTTGCTCTCAACAATCAGAGTAACAGCATAGTAATGTTTATGTTTATGATATCAAATTTCTATAAAATTGGAATACAGGGCCTATTGTAATGAACACTTGTTATTCCTATCATGATGATGTGGCTCATTGCTTGTATTTGCATCTGCAGATTTCTCAGTGGTTCACCAAACCTCAATATTTCAGAATAAGAATAGACGGAATGACTGAAACTGATGAAATTTCCTACTGACTATTTCTGTACAAATCCAGTAGATACAGACTGTTCTCTACTTGAAATATTAAACTTATTATTTTAACAACTTGAAACAGCTGTTTAGTTCACCATTACTTTGTTTTATTCTCCCCGTAGTTTCTGCTATGGCTTTGGGCCTGAAATCACTCTTGACTTCAGCAGGGCTGCGCACAGATATTTTAATATTTAACTTCATGGAACAAAATATTTAACTTTATGGAACAAGTTATGGGATTGAGGCCTAAATCTAAAAGCTGCACACTAATGTTGTGCTAATATTACTGTCTCATAATCTTTCACCTATCACAGCTTTTCAAAGCCATCTGGATATTGCATTATTTTGTACTCACAATCAGGAGGCATTTTTTCCGTAAATAACTTGTAATATTCTTTGAGAAGTTCTAAGTTTTCCTGGTTGATGTTTTCCTGCAAAGTGGTATCTCCAAACCTATGAAAATGCAAAATAAATTATGAAAAAAACCACAAAACCACAAATCAAAACAAAGATAAATTATCCTTCAGAACTATTTTTATATAAAGAAATAACTTTGATTTTTTATTATTTGTTTTATAGTATTGAATGTATCAGATTTTGTCCAACATACAGATGTTAAGTTCTTGTGTGCTTGGGAACGAGGTCATCACCCATGGATAATTCTTCCAAAAATTTATTAACTAAGTAATCCATCTGCAAACATGCAATAAGGCACATATTGTTTTTTGCCTTCACAAATACTGAATAAATTAAAAGGCATTTGGGGGCAATTTCAAATGGCACCATAGGCAGAGAACACTCACTCCTACATCTCTTACTGCTGCTGTTGATTGGGTATATTAATTTCTACCAGAGCTGGACAATACTGAAGTGATACAAGATGGAAGAGAAGCTTACGTACAAACTAACTATAGCTGTATAAACAAATATCTTTCTCTCTGAGACCAAGATTTCTACAACAGTGATGTTTCACACAGCCTAAAAACAAAAAAAAAAAAAAAAAATCTCATGGTACCTCTACTACAGGAGATATCATTCTAAAGACAGGAATATCCCTTGGACAGTTAGGGCCACATTTTTGCAATTCATCTTTAGAATAGCCTTGATATGGAAATGGAGGAGTACAAGAAGAGAGGCATGGACAGGTAAGTGAGAAATCCAGGTAGAGAAAAAGGGGCAAAAATCAGAAGACACCAAATATACTGCTTGCTACACCAGGGAAGCAAATATTTAAATGGGTCAAAGAGTGAAAGGACTTGGCTACCTCCTCAGTAGCCATTGCTGCACTATCACATGAGATTGTTTCTTTTAAATGAGATCTATTCTCAAATTTATAAACTTTATTAAAAAAAAAAAAACAAAACCAAAAACRATGTTTTCATCTAATAGAGTAACATTCCCTAGAAATCTACCACAAAAAAAGGTATTTCTATTCTCATACTCTTTATCCCACAAACCCCCCTATATTTTTTACCAAAAATCATGTGCAGTGTTTTCAGTCTCAAAAACAAATGTGCACCTTTAGGAGTAAAGCAATATTTTGAATTAAGTCAAAAGCAAGCTGTAAATGCATGCAGAAAAGCTGTTTCTGCATTGAATAATCCAACTTGATTTGCTTGATAGATATTAATACATATTAGTATTTATAGATATGTGGGTATTATTTTTTCACTCATGTCTTTCCTTGTGCACAATATGAAATGACCAGTGTGAACAATTCTTCCTGCCTCTTCAGCCGCAAGTCAGACATCTTTTCACACCAACAAATCTACAAGTTCCCGGACAACTGGGCTGTTTCTAAAACTTGTCAAATCTTTCTTCAGAACATTTGTAACACACAGTCCTTCCTACCCATCCCACCCATGTAAGCTCTCATGAACTTGCTTCTTGGTTACCAGATACTGCCTTTTCTTTGATTTTAGAAAAACGAGATGTGTCCTTGTCACAATTGCCATGACTGATCTTGTTGCTTTTGCACATTATCACTTTGGCCATGTCACTCCTCTTGGCACTCTTCTCTTCTTTATAGCATCAAGAACAACCTATTTTCATTTTCAAGGAGTTTCCAAGTTCTCTAACTAACTACTCAACTCTTACTCAACCAGTAAAATGCCAATTTTTACTGTCTTTTGATTCAGTTTATGTCTCCCATTTCAATTTTCTACCTAAATTTTCTCACCTATCACCACTCAACTTGGAGCAGTCTCCCATAAATATCCACAAAGCTAGCTGATGGCATTCCTTAGTAGTCTTTCTTAAAAGACGGATTTTACTTGGCTGTTGACAAAGAACAGGAAGTAAAACTCCCATGGTGCTTAACTTCTTGCTCAGTGTCCATGTTAAGGGTTTTTCACTGGCTCCCTCTATTTCCCCAGCTACACTTTGCTTTTGAACTTGTAGTGAATGCAATCTAAAGATATGTATCCTGTCTTTTGCATGTTCTGTTAATAAAACCAGCTTAAAACCAGAAAATTTAAAAAGGAGCTGTGTTGACATCTTGACTTTTACCTTGCAGTTTTAGCACTGCATAAACGTCATAATTTAACATGACCGACAGACACATTCCTCTTGGAAGAGAAAATTAATAGGTTGGTGAAACTTTGACTATTATTATACTTAATTAGTTTTCAGCAATCTTTTTCAGAGGAGTAATAATAACACATCAGAACTTTAACATCAGCCTTCATGTTTCTACAAACATACTACTAATGCATTCCCTATTTTTAAATACCACCCCTCAACCCTGGAAAAAAGCTCTAAAAAGCTAAAAAAAATTATCTAGCTTATGACTTGTCCAGCATCTTCAAACCCACCTTCAAGATATATGAATTTCACATTTTCAAACTCTTGTTTGAGAACTTCAAAGTACTGCATACAAACAAAATTCTGCATCTGTGAAATAGAAATTCATTTTGCTTCTGTATCTAAAAGAAATTTGGCACTGACTGTGTGAAATGAAGCCCTGCGTATGGTCCTATCTTCACTTGGACTTCTTCACTGTTCTGCATTGCTTCATAGCTTGTGTTTATTTCCTTTAATACCTTTTAAAATGCACACTGAGTCAATGTGAGGTGGTCCAAGAGCAAATAACAACAAAGATTTATTTCTAATCCTGAGATATATCCTGCACCTGCATGGAGTACTTGGACAGAAAATGAAATATGACTTTTTCTTACCTCTCTGCCAGTGTTTGCTGTTCATTGATTCCAACATTAAAGAGCACTGGATACATGCGAAGCAGCTTTCCTTCTTTAATCTCTTGTGGCAGAAGCTCAAACATCTTTGCTGGAAGCTGGACCTCTATAATGTAATGTTCACTAGAAAAATAAAAAGAAAAATAAGGATGGGATTCTTGATTGGTTTGCTGAAAATAATCCTTTGAAATTATAGAGAATGTGTGGATTTATAAATCTCTCCCTTTTTCCCTTAATTAAACCATGAAAAGGGATGATTCAGCTTGCTTGTTTTAAGAGCATAACCAAGCTGTATGAAAAAAGGCATGTATATATACACAAACTTCTTTACTGAAGTAAAAATAGGACTAAAGATGAAAGCAGCAAAAAAGTCCTCTGCTACCAAAATGTCAATAAGAACACCTCGACTCCTAAAATGCACCTTGCTGAGTTACAAAAACAATTTCCTTCTAAAGTCACAACTTGATCCTCTATCCACTCTAAAAGTAATATGGGCAAAAACCTTTCACAAAAACCCAAAGTAAAATTCCCATTTTCTTCAGTGGCTGGATTTTCTCCCTGGGGATAGAAAGCATCACCAATAACAAAATTGTCTCTGTGAAGATAATAACTGAAGGCTCATTACACAAACATGAATCCTGTTTTAGGAGAAGGGATATGATATATAGGAGTTCTGGTATTATGTTTGTGTTTGGTCTCATTTTATGAAAAATGTGCTGCTTTGGCTGCCAGACCAAATTCTGATCTCATGGAAGCCTTAGATTGGATTCCACCTGCCTTTGASAACTGATACCTGACCCCACAACAGAAACAATGGCATGCTGTTAACTTAGCTTTTCTTAGTTTTCTTTTCATTATTACAGCAATCAGTCTAATCAAAAAAGAACAGACTAGAAGCAAATCTATTTGTTTCCAGGATCTGGCATTTTAATCAGAGAGGGCTGACTGATAAAGGAGACTGAAATTTTCGCTCCTGCAGAGAACATTTGGAATACCACACCACCAACAAGGAGCATTACAGCAACAGGACGGAAGGAAGATCTATCCCACCTACAAAAGCCAGGCCAAGGAAGTCACACAAGTTGTGTATGTAAATTTAAGATGGATAACTGTTTGCACATATTCAAATAATCTATCATGAAGCTATCTATCTATCCAGCTCTCATTTTAACCAATCATGTGCTTGCTAAAGAATAAAAATAACATCAGGACTATCCACATGGAAAATCTGGGGGAGAAAAGACAGAAAACCTTGAAGAAAAAGGTCAGTTTCTGCAGCAGCTCTGACACCCTTGGTAAACTTGAGGGATGAGTGGCACCAGCTCAAGAGTTTGGATAAACAGGTTCCACTTGGAAGAGTCAGTGGTCATGTTTGAACCCTATCCTGCTCATGTATCTGAGAACAAAATAAAATAGATGCAGTACAGACCTGTAACTGCAATGTAATTGCATTCATTTAGGGCAGCAGCATCTGCTTAGTACAGGCTAGAACTGGTGTGCAGTCTTTGAGCAAATGCCAGATGTTCCCCCCTGAGAGGGAGTATCAGTCCTGAATGGAGAATACATGTTTCAGGGAAGGGGAAGGAAAAACAAAATAGTTCTGCTCCCCAGGTAAGTCTGTTTGGTTTGTGCTTTATTAATTCACCCATGTGAAAGAAATACAGAGACAGCRAAAAGGATGGTTCCCATGATCTCTGCATAGAAGCATTAAATTCTCAGCCTGCATTAGAGCACTCCTGGCTGCTGTCAAGTGCTACCAGAACATTTTCCTGTGATGGAGTGCTTTGATGAGCTTGAGAAGAAATGTTGGTTTAGTCTAATTCAAAGAGCATATGCTACTGAACCAAAATGCCACCAAATCACTGCATTACTACATTTCACTACCCTCAAAATCACGACAAATCTCTGTGTGTGAAAGAACATTGAGAAATGCTGACCTTTAGGCATGATAAATTAACCTCAGTACACTTTGAGAGCTTCCCCTTGTCTTTTTTTTTTTCCTTTTTCAAAATTGTTTTTGAAGTCTCAGAGATAATCCTTCGTAAYGTTAAAAACTGCTGCCAACAGCACAATGAAAACAACCTATTTCAGATCATGTAAGGAAAAGGCTATCGAGATGTGACAGAGCTGTCTAGGAAGTCCAGGAATGGTACTGAAGTCAGATGGAGAAAAAAACCAACAATTCAAAGTACTGAAATCTGGAGGACTTGTCTGACACCAGTTACCGAAGATTTTACAGGTCTATGATTCTACTTAAAAAAGAAACAGTGACACAACGGTAAATTTTATTGTCATATGCTTTCTCTCTTTTATGGCTAGATTCAGTGCAGAGGTGTCAGGTGATTTTGGCATGAAATGGATTAGGTGGCTACAACATTTTCCAATGAGATAGAAAAATCAGTACATAATTTTTAACATTTAATGACCTTTCAGGAAAACAGAGTGGAGAAATCAAGCATGTTTTAAGAGACTAAAAATAAATCATCATCTATTTAAGAACAAATTTTATAAATTTAGGTCTTAAATATCTAAATGTATGTGACTTGCCTAAACAGGACTGCTTAAGAATATCCCTCTCTAACTTTCTTTGCCTTATTCTCTAAAATTTGTTATCAACACCTRTGAAGATAGACAAACACTTGCAGTCTCCTGGTAGAAGGCTTCTACAAAGACCCCCACACAGCTGGGGGTCATGGATCCTGCAGCAATTTGGAGTTTGCTAAAATTGCACATTTTTAGTTCATTGCAATAAACCCAAAACAAGTCATTTACATGGACCTTTGCTTTGTAACAGAAAAAAATGCACACATGGTCAAGTGCAGACAGTCACAGCAACTCAGCTTGGAGGTGCTTTATCCAGCTCTTCTTCCAGCTAAGCACAATGTTTTAGATCAATGTGGCTGTAAGTGCCAGTCCAGTTGAGGACTTTCTTGAAAACAGTGTCAAAGCCTATGATACCTCAAAGTTCATGTGCACAATCATGGAATGGTTTGGGTTGGCAGGGACTTTAAAGATCATCTAGTTCCAACCTCACTGCYGTGAGCATGGACACCTTCATCCAACCTGGTCTTGAACATTTCCAGGGATGGGGCATCAACAACTTCACTAGGCAACCTGTTCTAGTGTGAAAAGGGTCCTGGCAGTCCTGGTTGATGGCAAGTTGAATATGAGTCAGCAGTGCCCTGACAGCCAGGAGGGACAGCCATGTCCTGGGGTGCATCAGGCACAGCATCACCAGCYGGGCAAGGGAGGGGATCGTCCCGCTSTGCTCTGCACTGRGGCAGCCTCACCAAGAGTCCTGGGGGCAGTTTTGGGTGCCACAATATAAAAGAGACATTAAGCCAGTAGAAAGTGTCCAAAGGAGGCCACGAGGATGGGGAAGGGCCTTGAGGGGAAGCCATATGAGGAGTGGCTGAGGTCACTTGGTTTGTTCAGCTTGGAGAAGAGGAGGCTAAGGGGAGACCTCAGTGTGCTCTTCAACATYCTCAGGAGGGGAAGAGGAGGGGCAGCACTGGTCTCTTCTCTGTAGGGACCAGTGACAGGACCTGAGGGAACAGCCTGGAGTTCTGTCAAGGGAGGTTTAGGTTGGATATCAGGAAAAGGTTCTTYCCCCAGGGGGTGTTTGGGCACTGAACAGGCTCCTCAGGGAGCCTTCCTCAGGGAAGTGGTCACAGCACCAAGCCTGTCTGAGTTCAAGAAGTGTTTGGACAATGCTSTCAGGCACATGATGTGACTTTTGGGATGTCCTGTGCAGGGCCAACAGCTGGACTTGATGATCCTTGTGGGTCCCTTGCAACTCAGAATATTCTGTGATTCTGTAAAAAATTTTCTAAAAGTGCATTTTTTTGCCTCTAATAAAAGAACATGAGTTCCTGAACAGAACTTCACTTCCCCTGGATGGCTGGGGTCAGCCACCCACACCAGCAAGTCAGTGCACTGCTGGTCAATGCCACACACTTTGGATTGATTTGTTTGTGCACAAAGAATCTCACGCTTAAGTACTTCCCTGGAAAAAACAATTACATGTGAATACGCTGACTCTTCAAGATAAGAATTTGTAGCTTGATTTTCTGTCTTGCATTTCTACAGTCTTTTAGTCTCATTTTATCGAGCCACACCATGTAACAACCAAACTGATCTAAAAATTGAGGGTTTCTTAAACATTAATTAAAAAATAACTGTCTRTGGTTGACTTCCAGTGCTGTCTGATACGAGCAGTCTCATCACAGCTCTAAGAGGAATGGGGCTCCTCCACATAAGCCTTATAGATTTGATTTTTTTCTGATACCARTCCCATCCAGTGAATACCTGCCAGTAAGTACAGTACAGCAATCACAGGCYCTAACTCTTCTTCCTAAACACTGACTACTCCATCAATCCAGAATGCCTGAGGCAGCTTAAAGTTCAGGTCTCTTTCAAACCCAGGACCTCCTGGTGTGACAGTTCAGTGTAGCACAGTAATGGCAGCAAGCCAGTAAATGTAGCTGCTGGATTTTTCAAGATTTTTGACTGCTGCGATATACAAAGGATGTATTTCTTCTGTTTTATCTACACACCATAATTATTCTTAATTATTCCCAATGTGTTGCCTATCATACTCCAGCCTTCCTGCTATTTATTTCAATCCTTTCTTGGAAGGCCCATRGGATGAGAGTGAATCATCCAGAATAATTAAGTAAATCAGTGGTGAAAGCCCCCTTCAGAGGAAACATATATTTTCTAAAAGTTGCTGCTTTTAGTTGAATTTAATTCACAGTCATCTTAAGAATAATGATACTATTAAGGAAGTGATTTCTGCGAAAGTAAAAACATTTGGATCTTCAGACTAGAATAATAATGAAGATGAAAAATCCATTCTAATCTTGTTAACTCTCAAATGGCCAAAATTAATGGAGTATTTCAGTTTATGTCATGATATTCTGCAGTGTTTATGTGAGATTCATAAAGTATGAGTGGCTCTGTGCAAGGATTTCTGAGGTTGTGTATGTCCTGTGTGATTTTCAGCAGCTAAGAAAGGCTTCATTTTTCAAAAGTGACCACTAAGTTTTGGCATCCGAGTTTTCTGGTTTCCATCTTAGAAACAATCATGGCCTAACCCTTGGAATTGCAATTTCATTTGTTACACTGAAATACAAGTTCTGGACACTTCAAAACCAAAGTTTCTCAGTTAGAGGCAATTTTTGTAAATAATGACCTTGTCACCTGTCTTTGATTCAGTATCTATGTATGAATAATGCACCAGCAGCTGTGCACTACCCAGACATTGTTTTGATTAATTTGTATTAGTAACTGGAACTTCTAGCTTTTCATCAGGAGAGT
Source organism: Amblyornis subalaris (assembly GCA_018881555.1). Classification (NCBI taxonomy): domain Eukaryota; kingdom Metazoa; phylum Chordata; class Aves; order Passeriformes; family Ptilonorhynchidae; genus Amblyornis; species Amblyornis subalaris. Next base: position 550,221 of record JACAXG010000119.1, on the reverse strand, counting down.
AATCCAGAGCTCACTACTAGCTTCAAAAATCCCTACTACCTCATCTTCTGAAAAGTAAAACTATTGCACTTTCCATATAACAGAATTCAGCAACAAGAAAACCATTATCTGGGTTTCATGTGCTACGGATTAAAACTGCGGCTTTGTTTCCTGGGCTCCAGGAAACAAAGTTCTTACCGCCTTCCAGTTATAATAGGCAAAAAATCTTCTGATTTGGCTTCAATGACTTTAAACATTACTTTCTGCAAATCTGAAATGCCCACAGACATGTCTTCCAGCATCCCTGCTTCTTCACCTACGTGCAAAGATTAAAGAGGTTATTAACAGAGTTGACAGATCAGTCACTGTATAGGTTACAGTACAACAATATGAGGATTATATTTTCCAGTCTGTGCATCTAAAAATCACAGTCCTAAATCCACATTGAAGTAACCTACATAAAAAACAGACTGATTTCTAGAACTGCTGATAATTCTGTGGCCTAAATGATAACTATGAGTATGAAGCACCTCTGAAAATCAGCCTGCTCTATATGGGCGTAGAATAACCTCAGAAAAGCCATTTTTGTCTCTTCTGAAAGTGTTTTTAAAAGACTGCCCTGCTGATGGGGGACAAAGGTTTTCAGAACAACAACAATCAGCATCACGCAAAAGGGAGCATGACAGCAATCTCCAAGTGAGGAATTGCAATTGCCTGTGCTTTAAAGAGCACAAATGCTAAGTGCCTCTACTTTGGTCAAAATCTGGGGAGAGATTCCAATAGATCTAGTTTGAACTATTTTGAAACATAAGGCAATTTTCCCCCCCAAATGTCCTTTTTAATACCTACCAAATAATGGCATCCGTAACAAGCTAGGAATTAAACAGTTTTCAGGCTATCTTCACATTACCAGCACCAGTGTGGTCAGCGCAGAGGCTGATAGAGGCAGTAACTGTTTAAATCTGCTGTTTGGATTAGCTTTATAAATCTGGTATTTTGGGTCAGGTCTGCAAGGAACAATTAGCAGCTTGTGTTCTCAGAGGGAGTGATAATAAAACAGATGAATAATTTTTGCTGCAGAATTGACAATGCAGTATCAATTACTTCAGCTGTCTCCTAAGGATAATATTTGTTGATTAAACAAGCCAAATTACTAGAAACTGAACAGAGGTTAAAATAAGAACCTCCTGGGTAAACTTCTGGTCTGGGTGCATAAAGAACTTTCTCCAAGAACAATACTTACTATACGTACTAAGGAGTCCTTCATATTGCACGAGCAATCCAACGGTATGAAGCTGTTGTAAAAATCCTTGATCACGTAAACCTGTGTGCAATTTGATTATAAATCCACAGACCAATCCAGCGAGCTATAAAGACAATTAAAACATGTGCAATTAAGAGGTGTAGTGTTTCAAGATAGATAGTTAAAATCAGGCTTATTGTCATTATACACAACAGAGATAATATCTAGATATTTGAGAAAACAGCATAGATATTTCTGTTTAGTGATCATATACATGATTTCATAATAATACGTTGTTGATGCTTTTTTTTTTTTTTGTATAAAGTAGTGAAATATTCCCTTAATTTATATTGGATAACCTTCATTTGTTCTGTGGCACTGTGTATTATTTACACTGACATAAGTGAGACCAGAACCCCTCTTTCCAGGCTTTAAACACATAAGACTGTGAATTATGATGGATTTGAAAGTGGTTCAACACCTAATGCAGCTAAATCTCCTTGGTAGTTGCAACATATAACTTGAAGGGGGAAATCAGATAAAATATTTAGAGAAAAATCGATCTGAAAAACATGATCTACAGGAGAAGACAAAAAGAGTTTCAGTTATTTACCAAGGGAAGACAGTTCTGAGAAGAGACCTGCTAATAGTCTTCAAACATTTGAAATACTGCTACAGACTAAAAACAAACAATCTGTTCTCCATTTCCAAGGTGATCAGGAGAAAAAAAATCCTTAGCTTGAGTGCTGTCTAGCCAGTGCCTAGTGAGGCCACATCTGGAGTGCTGTGTCCATTTCTGGGCTTCTCAGCACAAGACAGACAAGGAGCTACTGGAGAGGGTCTAGCAGAGGGACACAAAGATGATGAGGGGTCTGGAGCATCTCTCTTACGAGAAGAGACAACAGGAGTCTGGAGAAGACTGAGAGAGGATCTCATTAATGGTATAAATGTCTCCAAGGCAGATGCCAAGAGGATGGTGCCAGACTCTCTTCAGTGGTGCCCATTGAGACGACAAGGGGCAAAGGCCATAAACTAAAACATAAGTTCCACCTCCATGTGAGAAAGAAGTTTTTTACACTGAGGGTGGCAGACCACTGGAACAGCTGCCCAGGGAGGCCATGTCTCCCTCTCTGGAGACATTCCAAACCCACCTGGATGTGTTTCTGTAGAACCTGCTCCAGGTGACCCAGCCTTGGCAGTGGGGTTGGACTGGGTGATCTCCAGAGGTCACTTCCAACCTTAATATTTCTGTGATTTTGAATAGCAGAAAGGCATATTCAAGGCTAGACCTGAGAACATATAATCTAGGAAGTCTAAAAATAGATTTATGGATCCATCCTTGTGCAAAAGCAAGATTAGGCAACTTTTTCCAGTCCATTGCAGATGTGCTTCTCTGACTCAGTAATACAATTGCTATGGATTTCTATTTACTGTATATTCCCCAATCACATTATAAAATATTTAGGTGAATGTCATGAAAAATATATGAAAAAGTTGTGTCAAGTCGGAAAACGAAAAACACAAACAACAAAAAAGAAAACCACAAACACCAGCATAAACAATATGCTTAATTACAGCAACAGTAGGAAATAAGTGACACAAGACAACCTACTGCTTGGCTAAAGACGATGTCTCTTCTTAGGGTCAGCATCAAACACTGTGGCAAACCACAGGCAAGTTCTTGGAGCAGGACAAATGCCATGGATTGCTTGGCCCTGGTCACGACCTCTCCCATGCAGTCCTTCAGTGTAATCACCAGTGGGTAAAGCTGTTCATACCAGTCACCTAGAACAAGACAGGTCATCCATTCCAAAGTGGAAAACTTGCAGTGAAAAAAAAAACCCTTTTCCACGTGGAAAAACGGCTGTGTAGATCATCCGACCCTTTAAAGCGACCCAGCAGCTCTACCCAAACCATTGCGGTACCAGAAATGCCACTGGAGAACGTGCAGATAGGTAGGGCTCCAGCTTACCACTGAGACTGGGGTTAAATCCCTGGCCTGAATCCAACTGCATCCTGAAGCAATGAGCTTTTTTAACATCTTTGTATAAGTTTTTGTATTTAAGTGCCACAAAGAGAGCATACAGGAGGACACAAGAAAAACTGATTTAGCACAAGATGAATACAGTAGAGACGACAATCTCCTGTTCTTTCAAGGACTTACAACTGGCTACATAAGAAATGAAGTAGCATCAAAACACAGAAAGTGGGGAGAATAACCTATATTTAAGAAAAAGTGGGTGCTGGAGAGCAAAACAGAATAACGAATAGGTATCTGGAAGGCTATTACCTGCTTAACGTACAGGCTGGAAATATAATAAGCTTCAGATTGTATTCCTTTTGCTTTTTAGCTTCTATCTATATTGTTCTCTTTAAATATCTAGAGATATTGAACTCGTTATTTTTTTAGCTATTTTATCAGAGAGATTTAGAACTATTTTGAAACATGTTTTACTCTGTTAAAATACATGCTAGGAATATCAGAAAAAAACAAACTAGTGAAATGCTTGAAAAATGAGACTCCTTAACACGTTACAAATGAAACAGTGATAATTAGGAATGGAGGAAAATCAGAATAGCTGTTCCTAAATTTTACAGGATTTAATAAAATCAGACCTGCCTTGTAGTTGCATATGGTTTTGCCTACCCCCTAATTCGAGCAAACAATAAAAACAAGCAAACAAATCGCCCTCCTTCAGAATCTACATCTTAGTTTCATTGTGTAGTTTAAAATGAAAGAGAAATCAACACTCCAGAGGAATCTATATAAAAGTTGGGAATATAACTGACTTAATACAGCCCATCACTGGCTCATATTTTCTGCAGATTAGTGTAATTAAGAATCAATGATAATTAAAATCTGTTCCATTCAAATTGCAATTAGGTGCAAGACAGCAGCACGTTGTTTCAGGTAACATTCCGAGTCAGGCCAGTGAAAGACTTGTTAGTACTGAGGAAGTTCTTTAGGCAGGAAGACATAGGTGCCTGTTGCCAGTCAGTTTGGCTGAGCTCCAAAAAACACGTAAATGAACAAAACTGTAGCCAAGAAGACTGGAGAGAACTTTGAAGTCCAGGAGAAACTACAAAAAATAAGGTGCAGGAAAGGGGAACAAGGACAGAGCAGTCACAGAGAACAACCTGAGTTCCTTTGCAGATAATGTCTCTGTGGTCAGACAACATGTGTTTTAACACAGTCATACATATTTAAGCATGAGTAATACAGACTGAGGAAGCATTCCCTGGAAAACAGCAGTTCTGAAGTGAGTGCCATCATGACAAAACAAACCATAAGCCATCTCCAGTTACATGCTCCTGCAAAAAGAGGTGATTTTATACATGCCATTGACTAACAGAATAATGACACACCGCACATCAGGGTCTGGTGTACAGGTTTTAAAGAGACTGCTCGAAAAATGAAGGGCTTGCAGAGGAGAGCTACCAAGATTTAGAGTTTAATCTCCTTAAGCTGATGAAAAAGGCTGAGCAGTCCCTTGATTTCCCCTCTTCATGAGGAGAAAATAACAAGGACTAATAGGGTTGTTTATTCTAGGGAATAAAAGTAAAAGAAAAACCAGAGGCTGCTGCAAGACATAGCTGAATTTAGAAATAAGGTAGACAAAAAAGGTGTGACGTATTGGAAGTCAGAGTAGACAGACCAGGTAATCTAAACTCTCCTTTCAAGTAAAATTACAGTCATTTATTAAATTAACCAATAAATATATGCCAACAAAAGAAACCACAGCAAAATAAGTTCAAAAGATGGAATGCATATGAACCAATGAGCACGGCTGTACATGGTATGAATAGAGTTTGTTGTCTGCTTCTTACTTGAGCAAATAATGAAAAAGATGGTACTTGGCCATTTCAGAGTAGAMTTGAACGTATAGCAAAGAGACATCTGTTCCACTTTCATGGGAAAGCAGAGCTGGATACCAGCATGGACAGGGATCTTGCAAGTACTCTGACAGCCATGGCAAGAGAAAAAGCTGAATTTCTAGAACTAACCACACTTCTTGAACCTGCTATTACAATTTCAGGTTATGTGGATAGGGCTAAAGAGCATTTCTGACAGCCTTTTTCAATAAAAGAACAGCAGGTAGTGACAGGACAACGGGGAATGGATTCAAACTGAAAAAGAGTAGGTTTAGACTGGATATTAGGATAAAATTCTTTACTGTGAAGGTGGTGAGGCACAGGAACAGGTTGCCCAGAGAAGTTGTTGGATGTCCCATCCCTGGAAGTGTTCAAGGCCAGGTTGGATGTGGCTCTGAGCAACCTGGTCTAGCGAAAGGTGTCCCTGCCCATGGCAGGGGTGTTGGAATAAGATGATCTTTAAAATCTCTCCCAACCTAATCCATTCTATGATTTTATGAAGAGAGGGGGTGACATACTGGCCACAAGTCAGAACACTTAGATCTGTTTCTACTGAGCTGCCACTTAACCAGTCCATGTGCACCGTGGATTTGCATTGCTTCAGGAACATAACTTTGTATTTGTCCTTACTGAGCTGCATCCTAATATTTCAGTGCTCCATTTCATCAAGATCCATTCTAATCCTGCTCCTATAGTGCTTAAAGCCTCTCCCAGCTTTAAGCATCTGCAAATTTTATAAGCATCATCCATATTTCATAAGGTAAGTCAGTAATGAAAATACTGAATAATACTGGACCCAGAACAAATGTAAGTGGATTCTCCTCCATGCAGCCTTCCAGGTTGGCAGTAAACAACTGATAACCACATTCTATTACGATTTTCCAAATTATTTTGCACATACCTTCTGGTAGTTTCATGATAATTTTCTCACAACATTTTTCTTGGGGGAGACTACATCTTTGGAATACTAACTTACTAACATAAGTATTTTTTGTCTGTAATAGTTGCATTAAAAAGGAATTCAAAGATCTGAAATTCTCAAGGCCATTTTTTCATTAAAGGACATTCCCACTAAATTTATTAAAAATAAATCCTACTGAGTACTTAATGTCTCAAAGAATACAGAGCTTTACTTACGTATGTATTTGGCTTTTTGGAAAACAATAAAAATTTTAAGTTTGTAGAAAACCTTACCCTAGCGACTGAGAAAAGATAAACTATTATAGAATATAAACAGAGTTGTCAAAAGCAAAGAAGACAACCCTTGTGTGATTAAGTTTTCCATAACAATCTTCTACTCCTTGCTCACAGTGAAAATTCTTGATCTCAGTTAATAAGAATGTCCAGTCCCCAGAAGGTGGAGCTAGTTGGCAAATCTGAGAGGGATTGCATTGTTTATTGAAAAAAAAAGAATGTTCATGAATGGACAAGTGTATTCTCATGCTTATCCTTTTATTTTTAATCAGAATAAGAGGTGCATCACAGACTGAGGTCTTAGAAAAGACAACTATAGGAAAAAAATRTAAGTGCTTGATCTTCGGTCTGTTGAAATTGCCCTGTGTCAGTTATGCAGGATGTCCTGCTGACAATACTCCAGCAGGAATGTAAATCAGGGTCATTTATTAACAACACACAAAGCTCCAAATATCCATCAGTAGCACCTACTTATACGTAAGTACTGCAGCTTTTAAGCTGTTCCTTGAAACCGAGAAGCRCTGTGAAACTGAAGTTTGTGAAATAAAAAAACAAATAAAAATCATGGTTTGAAGCTTACRAGTAAATTCAGTAGATTTTGGAAAATAAGATTGTCTTGTATGCAAGAGATAAATATGTACACTAATAGGATTCATAAAAAGGTATTATTTGTAAAGGGAGTTTTAAAATCCTGGTCTAAATTCAGATTTATATTATCTGGACCTAACCTGTCACAAAATTGTTGATACACGAGGATGCTGCTTGCTTTTGAACTACTGCTGACATATTCAAAGTTCTCCTACAGTGACTTTGTAGTATCACTTTGAGAACAAAATACCTTTCATAATACCTTCGTAGAATCACTTCAGGAAAAGAATAGTACAAATTATTGCTTTTGTGTTTAACACATTCACAGACACACACATATTGATACTTCAGTTCTCAAATTTCTTTTACATTAAAATTGCAAGATTTGTATCCACAACGCAGTGGAAAATCCTTTGAAAAGACTGATGATTTAACTGAATGAGTAAACATATGAAAAAAGATATAAGGAGCAAGAACAGAAGCAACAAGGAGACTCCAGGATGACTGTCAGGTTGCTAAAATGACATGGGCAGCCTGTCAGGTTGGAACACTTAACATCCAAACAAAAGTGTCAAAGCCTACTGATGAAGCAAAGAAACTCAATTCAAAAATTGTGCTAGTCAGCCACTGGAAAGAAAACCAAAACAAGGCATAAAAGTTAAACACATTAAAATGAAAAATGGAACGATGAAATTAAAAAAAAACACTATGCAGTTAGTATGAGATTAAAACAAAAGTGTGTGTTCAGCAAAGCACTGAGTAAATATTCTACATCCATTGCTAAGAGAGTTGTGGCAGTTCAGTCTTTGACATGATTTGCCTTTTGGTTTCTGGAAAATGCCCTCAGTCTCACATTCCTGTAATCAACATGCCTGCACAGGCAAATGACCAGCTTAGCACTCAGCCACTCAGTTCTGCATGCTCAGATTCAAGTTGCAATATGTCAAACTCCACGTTAAATTTGATGAAGTCTGGCAGAAAAGCAAGCTCCTGCTCTTTTCAAAGTCAGGCCCACTGAAGTGCTTATTAAAATATGCCGGTAACCAAAAAGGAAAAGCTCTGATGCTTTGGCAGAGCACTGCTATCTCCTTTGGCCCTAGCAACAGAGAAAAAAGCCAATTCTGCCACTGCTGTCTGTGCTACCTAAAATCAGTGAATGGCTTAAGTAATCTCAAAACTTAAAGGGTGTGAAGTTAAAAACTAAACGTGAAATTAAAAGCAGAAGAAAGCATAACGTTGTACTCTTAAAGGAAYGGAGGGCACTGCAGACATATGGCAATAAAAGTAACAGCAGTTACCCACCAGTTAACTTTTCACTTCAGCTAATCACTTATCTCCTTAATATCTGAACATACAAATAATCCATGATAGAATTGAAATAATAGAGGTAAAACAACATAAATGAGTTGTCTTGATATCACAAATTGAACATTAGACAAACTCTGTTTTAAGGAAAAAGGCAGGCAAATCAAACCAAYACAGAGCAGCAGTAAATCTTTCAAAAACAGCATGAAATAATTAACCCAGAATCTGATTTTACTCACTTAGGACAGGAACTATTTTTTAATTTATTGTTTTTAAAGGGAGGTTTAAAAACGGCTGACTTAGAAGAGTTCACATATTCAACTTCGCACCATAAAAAGGTCAGAGTCTTATTTCTTCATCTTGCCACTCAGCTCTTGGAGCTCAGTTAACTCCAGCATGAGGGCTAAGCTCTTTGAGAAAAGATGAGGTTTTGTGCTCATAACGTTGCAGCAGCTCTTACAGGAACACAAAAAATCTGAATAAGTCTCCCTGGTCTTCTTGTACTTTGTAAAGTACTTTGCACAGCTTGGGTGTCCAGAAGAATGATTTAGAATTCTTGACCTTTTATTATTCCATTATAATCATCCAAGATTTTCTACATTGCCACATGGATTAATATTGAAAATTGAAACCATCTAATCATACATATATAAGTGTCTCAGCAGGTTTAGTCACAGTGAAAACAGAAAAACAAGACGAAGGCAATAGCAGACAAAGCTAAGGAAATCTAATATATTCTAAACATAGGAGTAACAGATAAACCTTGCTCTGTGTGTGCTGTGCAACTAAATATTCTGATACCTTATTTTAGTTTGTTGATTCAGTTAAATAGTCTTCCTTCCCCTTACACATTTTTAAACACCTGTCCGTGGACACACTACTTAGAGAAAGTACTGCTGAAGGGGTTGCCTTGTACGCTACGTTCAGAAAAGGATGATACAGAAGTGAGAGGGAAAAGGAAAAAAAAAAACAGGCATAAGTAGACTTGATGCAAAGACAAGTTTAAGAGAACACGAGAGAAAAATGTGAGGAGGAGGAAGGGAAGAGAAAGCTTTTCAGAAGTGTTTGCTCAAAATAAATGGTCTGCTACTCAAGGAAGCACAGACCACAGGAAAATTTTTCACCTTCCCGACTAAGTAATAGCTTACAAAAAAAGCTCTTCTGAAAATGCAAATAGAACTAGAATATGGATTTATTGCACACTTCTACCAGCATTGCACTGGGAGGGATGCACTGAGGAGATGCARTGCCCATCCACAGGGCACTGGAAGTCAGAAAGGTTGGACCTAGACTTAGATAGTCCCCAACAGGTATCAGATAATACAAAAAAAATCAACCCGCATATGTCTGTAGCAATGTGGGTATGAACAGAAGTTTCCTTTAATTCCAGCTATGGAATGTGGCACTATTCCCCAGGTGCTCAATGCTACCTATGATGCAGGTTATCACTGGTCATTTCTGCCCAGTAACAGAGCTTAGGATTCCGTAATTTACTTAAAGGCAAAATCCAGGTGCAATCACATAGCCAACTAAAATTGTTTGAGATAATGTGGTGGATCCTGCGTGTAGCAAATTTGGGAGTTCTCACACAGAGCTGGCGGAAGAATAGCTGGGTGGGAGCTCTGATGGGGTAGTACAAGGAGCAGATGGAAACAGCAGCCTCTTTCAGCAGCCAGACATGGAGATCTGTCAGGGCCTGTGTAAGCACAAGAGCAAACTGCTGTGTTTCACTGGCACCTCTAATGCTGCAGGACAGGCTTTCACATTCCAACTCTCATGGAAAATGAAAAGGCAAAAATAAAAAGGAATTGAATGTTGTCACATATTTCTCCAAGGCAAACCAGACTGGAGTTAAAAGAACAACAAAAAAAACCCCTCTCCTTTAAAATCCTTCTACTTTTTCTGATTTATCCTGCAGAGGAATCATAATCCCGCAACCATTGAAACCATAGCATGTTACCTTGGTAACTATAACTCAAATTCAGTCTTTAGAATGCACTCAAAGGTCAGACTGCATGAAAAGTTAAGGCTAAGGAAAGTATTATTCACATTGAAAGGCAGAGTACAAGAAAAAAGTGCCACCAATATTTCCAATTACAAATATTCCAAACAATAAATGTAAACATGTTTGGAAAAAAAGAATAAGATCACACAACGTCAACACTGAGACTGCAAATACAAGCCTACCTTAGGAAGCTCTGAATATCTAACAACATCTATAGTTATATGAATATGCTATTGCATCAAATTATTGTCATTACACTATCATCTAAAATGAACATGCATGCATTCTTTGAAATCTTTTTCAAATGCTACAAAAAAACCATATCAAATCAGTCAGGTTCATTAAATAAGCAAAAATTTCATCCCATACTTTAAAGCATACTTGTCAATGTTTTGGTCAAAACTCTGTGTATTCTTTTTTCTCAAAAAAAGCAGCACAAATTTTTTGAGGATCAACTCCAGCACCAAAGCAGACTCAAAGATCTACCTGTACCCAGACATTTGCAGTGTTAATGAAACACATTATGCTCAAATATGCTCAAATTATGATGCAATATATAAGASCAAGATGCGGCAAGCTTTTCATTTATGTCACGTTTGTGAATTGTAAGTGGCATAAAATTCCCTCATTTTAGAAATGTATCTATGGGTGTACACACAGTGTGATTTTGTATCTAGGAAAATGTTAGGAACTCACAACCAGGCTTCAAGTGTAAAATGGAGCAGAATTAAAGCCAAATTTATAACTCTGAACTTGTAATCTCAGCCTCTATATAGGTGCTTCACGATGCACCCTGAGGGCTTCACTTTAAATTTCAGAAAGGGAGATGCAGAGAAAAACAAACATCTAAACCCACACTCTCACAGAGAAGTCAAGCATGAAAAATTCTGGCCCCAAAGGCAATGGTTTTGAAAATCATTAGGCAACCAACTTTGGCACACACCTGGATAGCTCTTCAGAAAGCTCCATCTTTAAAGTAAGTCCTATAAAAGAGAGCAATTTTAAAACATCTCCGTTTCTACATGACCTTGAAAGTCCTATAAGCTGTCCAAGGCATTCCACAAATGATGTCTTTCTCAAAAAGTAGAACATGCAAACAGAGCAGTCTGCCCCACAAATCTCCTGCAGTGCTCACGTGATGAGGTATTACAGAACTTTCAGGACAGCTCAACAAAAGCACTGACTCTGTTCTCACAGAAGAGCACCTGAACTGATTCAAGAAAAATAGGGAAGGCCCTGAAATGAAGGAAAGACTTTTATACCAGCACCATAGCAGCTTGATATTTTTTGTGTCCTTGGCCCACCAGCTCCAGAAGACAACTTCTCAGCTGATGAAACTCATCTATAATTTTCTAACCATTACAATTATCATTATTGCTTAGCAAGAGCTACTTTTCATTCTATGTGATGACTGCTCAYTATAGTACTTTAAATGATGTAACTTTCAATTTTTTTTGGCTTGTGACCTAAAAGCTCTAACCAATAATCCATTTGCCTTTGTAGGGTGTGAGCCTGAATCAAGGCTAAGAGCACATTTTTTTATAACTAGAATTAAAGACTCAAATGGACTGGTTAAATCTATTTCATGGCTTATACAGAATAACAGAGGACATGTTCAGATGGTTGAAAAAAAACCCTGCAGGGAAAACCTGTAAAAGGTCATGTTGCTAGGCATGTCTGAAAGCATCCCAAAATAATTATCCAAAATCATACCTTTTTTTTCAGATACAGGAGGAAGGTCTGGAAACCTGAACTTTTGTTCTATAATTATGAAATACAGATAAAACCCACGCATGTATACACACACAAATGCACTGCAGTCACTTGGGGGAAAGTTTAAAGTGTACTACTACTACTACTACTACTACTACTTTACCTGCAAAACATTTCTAATAGGCATACTGGATTTCTAACAATAGCAGAAAAGCCTGTTAGCACCACTGGGAAGAGAAGGGAGTTAGGCACAAAAACTAATATTCAATTTTGCTCTTTTAAACAAAATAAGTATACTTGGGTTAACTTTCTAAGGATTCTTTCAAGTTGAAAACTACACCTATCTCACTATTGAATATGCGTACCTTCTTCTCTGAGAAAGGCAGGAAAAATGGAGAAAGTTGTGCTTTCTGCAAGCCTTTGCTAGAGAACAAAGATGATGTCATCTACCTCTCTAACACTGCAGGGACACATGCCTGGTAGACAGAAACTTAGAGAAGAAAACAGATAAGGAATAAGCTGCTCTCTGGACTATTCATACAAAAAGAAGTCCAACACATCTGGCAGTGAAAACAAAAATTCCAGGACTCCAGCATGARTCTCTCATACTGATAAAAATGTAGATATTGCAGCTGCATTAAACAATCAATACTACAACCAAAATCTCACAGAACTCACCAGTACTACACAAATGATATACAGCTGAAAAAGGTCATTTTAATTCTTGTTATGTAAGAAAGAAATTACAAGTGAGTACTAATAACTTTAAAACTCTTGATATAAAATGATGTCATTAAATTCTGGGGGAAACATGTAAAGGAAGATACAGGATAAAATGGACAATTGAAAAAAAAAACCCAACCAAAAAAAAAACCAACCAAAAAAACCCCCAAAATTATACAAAGCTCAATAAAATAAAGTAGTTTGTTGGATTGTTGTTTCATGGGGGGGTTATTTGTTTTTTTTAACTGAAGAGTGGCACAAGAGCTGGTTCTGATTTCCTTATATTTGGACTACCACCATTACCACCAAGCAGCTGTTTCATTTGTTGCAACACACTTGCAGATCAGAAAGTCTCATCAGACTTTTTAAGCAGATCTAGTCTATGCTTTGAGAATACAAACACGAATAAGCCATAGGAGAAGATCCGAAGATTTGGTGACAAGGACCCACTGTGGACAAAACTTACTCCACATCATCTCATGGAATTATTCTACTTGGCCTTTTGACACAGATTGACTGGTATATCCAAGTAAAAATGAATTTTACCAAATCAGAAAACAAAAATCAGAATATCACCTCAGAGAAGTAGAAGGGTTTACAGGAGAAGGACACTGATGCAGAATGTTCACCTTTCCTTACAAGTTTCCTATGGGGTAAGACAAATTCGAACTTTTTTTCTCAAAATAGTACATGCAAGTAAAATCTAAAGCAAATTAAATTACATCATCCTTCAAAAAGAAAACATTATGGTTACAAAAGGTTTACAGTGTAGCATAAAAAACAGAGCACGGCAAGCAGTTTGAGCACACGACGAAGCTGTACTTCCATAAACAGCCTTCCTACAACTGTGCAAAACCTTGCTATTAGCACTCTCATCAGAGATACTATTGGAGTCTTCTCAAGATAATTTTTCTGCAGCTTTTTCAATTTTTATTTACTCTCATCAATGATTTAAAAAAAAAAGGGGGGGGAGGGTTGCTTACCACCTGTATGCAGCACCTTGCAATCTGCTGCTGAAGGCTCATTTTCACCCTCGTTAATGCTGCTGATGCTGTCTTTTTCAAGCAGTCTGTCCACCATGGCAATAAGGCAGTTTAAACTCTTTCCCACATTGGCCCACACCCTGTCCTGAAAAGAGCAGAATTATCACTGCGTTACTGAAGAAGAAAAAACAGACAATAGTAACTTATTAACACGTTAAAGTGGAGACAGACACGTGCAAATTACTAGAAATATTAGGTGTCAGCATATTACCCTTTCTCTCATCCTTTACCTATTACCAACTTGAGCCTTTTCATGGAGTTTTTCCTTGCAGTGTAAATGAACTGAAACTATTACGGATTTTAGGTGCTGGAGAACACRCGCTTCAAACCCTGCATGAAAATGCAGGTAAAGTTTCAGGTCTAATTGCAAGGAACTGAGCAGTTTGTCTGTTTAAATAACACCTTAAGAGTGTAGACACTCAAAGCCTTGCCAAATCAAATCCCGTGTGGAACTGCCAGTTTTGTCACATTACTTAACAACCTCTTTCTGATAATTTAACATACTCCGTATTTTATCACATCAGTTGCTGAAGCAAATGTAAAATTCAAGGACTAGAATCAGAAACTTGCTGTCATGGCATGTTTATTAGGTAACACAATTTCAATTTTGTTCCTCACCTCTCACATGAACTGCAACCATCACACTTAACTGAGATTATAATGAATACGAGAATTACAGAAGTAATAGAGTGATAGAAATTCTGTATGAGCAGAGAACAAAAGAAATAATGTGGAATGAATGAAAGTGGTGTTATGGAACAGAGATGCAGGAAGGGTCCTTCAAGTGCTGGATGCTGCAGAAATCAAAGCTCTTGCACCTACTTTTGTGGCACTGAACAAGAAGGAAAAAAACCAAGCCATACAAGAAATGAGGCTGTACCCAAGACAAGTAATCAGACTAAAAACAAACCATAACAAACCCACAATCCCCCCCCACCATGTACATGTTTTAATGCTGAGTCATTCTAAAAATAATGCAGAGCAACSAGTTTGCTCAAGGGTTAAAAATGGGAAGATAATATCATTACTTTGCTTTGTAATTTACAATGCAAGGAGCATTATGCATATGTCAGGTCTTAAGGCAGAAAAMCGGAGTTGCAAAAGATAAGAGAGAAGGTTAAAGAAAACTGAAAACTCAAAGAAATACATTAGTTCCATTTAAACGGCAACACTTGGAATTTGTGTGAAGGCAAATCTTGAACTAAGGYAAACATTTACTCAAATGTTACTTTTTAACTACATGCCACACTTAAGCCCTTATTCTGACTAGAGGTATGTGATCTTTCCCTGTTCCCTCCCATTGAGGACACACCCTGTGACAAGTGGGCAGCCTGACCTGAGGGACATCACGTGGGCCTGCAGATAGAAGCATGGACTTGCCCAGCCTGTACAACAACACAGATCCCCTCTCTAGTTCCCCAAATCTGACTCCTGGAGATTTCTTGTGGGTTGCATTAAGGACAATTGTGCATCCAGTTTATAGGTGAACRTAGAAACTACAGTTGAATTTTCTCCCTAGATAAACCCATGCTTTAACCATACTATGAAAAAGATATTGTTGATTTACAATAGGAAGAAGTTGGTCACACTCATACAGAACTGCATTTGACCCATCTTTTTTTTTTTTCTTTAAATTGTATGTACAATGTAACRTGGGACTATCTGCACCTGTACACATGAAACAAACCATTAGACACATGAATATCTGATATTCACATGCTTAGATACAATTAAAAGTCAAGAGACAGAGGACAGGTATAGATTCCTCCAGAAGTTTCATGTTGTATGCACCTCAAGYGATCCTGAAAAACATTTAGCATATGGGTAAAACTACAGATTTCTACCACCCACAAGAATTATTTTGGGGAGAAGGATTCTATGAAGAGCAGTGAAATACTGTAAACAGCAAARATTTTAGCCCAAATATCAGGAAATTTTACCAGACAGTTGCAGGGAACTTCAGAGCTTCCAATCACTGAAGTTGCCAAAGAATATGAGCTCAAGTTGCTCAGCATGGCTGCAGCAATGTAATTTCCCTTTCCTCTGTCTGCTGGGGGAGTTTAATCCCAACACAAAAAGCATTAAAATCTTAATGAGCATCKGGAGTTATTGCACAAGCAACACAAATATGAGCCCTTGTTTCACTTTGGAAAGAGCACTTTTCTCTTCTCAAACCAACTATTAGCCCAGCATTGAGATGATGTCTATACAATATTCACACAAACATTCCCCGAGGGTTTATAAGCAAAATTCATGAACATCTGTTGACAAAAAGCTCACTCTTATTACAATATATCTGGCTTTTTTATGTACAGGCAAGTGAGATRGAGCAAGGGCCTGTCCCACAGCTCTTTTTCTCCACATAGGAGGTTCCTGGGATTATAGGCAGATAGAAAAAGTACATGTATCTATCATTCCTTGAGATGTTATTCTGTCTACACCAAGGGCAATCACATTTTTCTAAGAGGGCTGTAGAAATTCTGAAGTTTGGTAAGAACAATTCTCAAGTAAAAATGTGGTTTCCAAATAAATGAAAATCAAGCGGCTTTCTATGATTCTCCATGAGAAGAAATTCATCCATTTCACATTGTTGTCCCTTACTACTTCCAGAATGTTTTCCTGYAGCCTAGAACACTTTCCACCTTCTGTAGTAACCTCTGTTGTGGTACTGACAAGCAGGCATGCACACTGCAAGATCTCCATGGAAAGCTAGGCCTTGGCATCACTGAAAGCTGSGCACTTTTCCTACGACAATTAAAAATGAACCTGTAAAGTAATTCTCTTTCATTCACYCAACCGAAAAAAAATTAATTAATTTCCATCTGCTCTGAAAATATCATTAAAAAGTCATACAGCTTCCTCATTTCAAAGAGCAGGAGGGGAAACTCTTCTCTGTCATTGCACCTAACCAGATGTCTTCTTCCTAAGCACTGCCAGCCAGTAGAGTCCCAAAGGCTGTCTCTTTGTTTTTAAAGGATTCTCAGCCTTTCTGAATTCACTAAAGAGCTCCTCAGTCATTTCCTGTCCCCCCCATGTACACCACCGCAGTTGTGTGCAGTACTTGTGCCAGGTATGACACAGCATCTGCATTTCCCAGTGCTCTAAAGATGCTGTGTCACCTTCATGGGGGTTGATAGTTAGATATTACCTCAAGGTCCTTTTGAGCTCTGCTCATACATAAAGCAAATATCTTCACTAATGTGCATGATTAACACCCTCTTGTGCTGTGGCCGTGCTTTGGAACGGAATATATCCCATACAYATCAGTATGTGTCTGGTCGCCAGGTAAGCATTTGTACGTAGCTTATTGGAAACACCATTTTATCTGCTTTTTTGAGCTCCGACCACGTTAACCAGTCAGTCAGAAGCGTAGAGCAGAACCAGCTCCAAACGGCAATGTGCCCACCTTTTCTTGTATCATACATGAAAAAATGCTTTGTGCCTTCCTGCAGAGAGGTTCCAGGATAGCAGAAGTAGCTGGCGAGAGAAGAAGAGAATATCTACCCAGAGGCAATGTAAAATTCTCAAGTTAAATATTTTTCCTCCAATAGTGATGCTTTCCTGCTGCCTATGCATAGTGCACCAATATAAATAGCTCAATCCATACTGCTGCCAGTGACTCTGGGATGAGTATTTATACTTCTGTGATGGTGACAAGGTGACACAGTCATCGGCAGCGGATGGAACAGGGTCAGCTTAACGACTTGTTTAAGGAATTAGATTTCAGGCAAAACTAAAATTGACATTCCAGTTGTAAAATGTAACACCAGTGCTTGACAATAGTGAGATAAAAACCCACAACAGCAAAGGAGGATACAGTACTGTGCAGACAAAGGAACCTATCTCAATGGTTCTTCCTTTAGAGTTGACTTGCAGAGTAGATTAACTATTTTTTCAAGTTTTATACGAATTTATTCTTTCTCTTTTCATCATACTAATGACAATTTGATCATTAAAACACACGTTATTCATTGCCTCCATTGACAGAAAGAACTGAAAACTATCCAGTCTCATCTTTCAAATTCAGAAAAAAATCACAAAATTTCTCTAAGATTTATACTGTCTCAAGTTTGACTATGACCCTGACTCAGTTTAACTCAGAAAATACTGAAAGATACACTGAATTTTGAATCAAATATAATCTTACTAATTCAGCAGAAAAAATAGATACACTTCAAAATTATGCACTTATACATTTTAATAGATGAGGACCAAGCACCTGGCAGAAAATTTTTTTAAAAAATCAATAATGAAAAACAGCAAAGCTATCTTCTCTTCAGAGAAGCTAAACTGAAGTACTAAATTAAACTGCAACTTGCAAAAAAGTGCCATTTTTTCCAATGAAAAATTTCTCTCTTTTATGAAACCTATTGTGGTATTTATATTTCGGAATGTTTCAACAGCAGGAAACAAACATTTTGGGTTTAATTTCAAAGAAARAACCACCATTCTAGCCCCTCAGGTTGTTGATAAAACAAGAAAAAGTGAATTCAAGTCTCTAAAACCAGATGACAAATAAAAGAATGAGTTATTTATTGTTTAAATCTCATGACTACTTAATGCATGCGGTTGGAAATAATTGCCTTTTCTCTAGAAGAAATATATTCTTCTTTCCTTATTTTTGGTATGGATAAAAATTACAGTTCAGGTGCAATATCTTAGCTCACACAAGTTATTAATTATTTACCATAGAGATGAATATGCTGGCATCCTTTATATTTATGAGAATACAGGGATGAACTTGAAGTTTGAGCCCGGAGTGAACAAAAATAGCTTGCGTATATATGTAACAAAGTAGTAGATATATTATGAAGACATCCACCAAAATAATTGATTTACAAAATCTCAGCTATATAAATAATACATATCTTTGAAAGATATGCTAAGAATATTAAAATCTAAAAGCTATATTCAATTCGTTTACACAATCTCAGCCATCCTCTAAGAACAGAGTCTAAGGGAAAAGAGCTCTGTTTTGCTGAGGGTTAATTCAAGTGTATTTAAAGTGTGTACAGCCTGGGGGCTGGTGAGGGGTGTTCAAGGGAGTGGGGAAGAAAAGAACAAATTTCCTCTGAACAGCATATGCTGTTCTAGTCTCCTTAAATATGCCCAACTAGCAAAACCAACTCAAGAAAGAGCAAAGAAAGACTATTTTTCTGTCTGGGCAAGAAGATATTCATCATCCTCACTGGTATATGCACAAACAAGCAGTCACGCAACAGCACACTGTACTTAGGAAAAGCCTTTCAATTGAGCTTCAAATTCTGAAAAATATTATTTTATGGTTTTGCACCCCTTTCGCCCCCGCAATTAAATGTGACAAGGACACTTAGGGCTTGTACTTGTTTATGCTGATTGTAGAGTTTCGGATTGAACACCAACCAAGAGTCTCTGGCTACTTACCCACTCCTCCTCATCATACTCTGAATGATGGGGTATAGAGTCCTGCCTTTTAATCTGAGAAGGATGATCCTGGTGCTGTAAATCGCCCCCTTCTTCTGCACTGCTTCTAGGCACAGCTGGTTTCTTGAGGACACAGCCAGGCCGGGCTGTGTACAGTGCTAAAAGGGCACTTCTGACCAGCTGATCCTTGAATGCATGCACAAATAACTCCGTCTAGGAAAACAAGAAACGAATTAAAAGGTCAGACCAACAAAAGCAATACTCCAGCAAAGGTGTGTAACACTCAATTACCCTTAGGCAGAGTGGGTAATTGTTTCAGGCCCGCCTGAAAGGCAGAAAACAAAGCAGGCCAACAAGCAATCAGGAACAGTGCAAGGCTTTTAGGGATATCATCACATTCTACAATCCCAGTGTTCTAAGGAATAATACAGGAGTACAATATCTATCAGAGATCATCATCTTTTCACATTTTATTAGAGTTCCAAATTTCTCCTGCAGGCAATGATGAAACACTTCCATATTTCTTTCACAGCACAATTACCTGAATTTATTTATCTCAGGTCAGCAGGATTTAGTTGCCTTCCTATTTTCCAGAACACAGTGGATTGCCATGTGCAGGCAGATTCAGATGCTGAAGTGCCTTTGTGCACACAATCTCAATTAAACATGTAGATAAGAGTCAGAGGAACCAGCCCGAACAAGCAGGAAATCCTAAAGGTTGCCCAGCCAAACTTCATTCAGCCCTCACATGGTGCTTATGCAAAATCTGGACAAAAAGTAGCAAAAAATCCCAAACCAAACAAGTTTCAACTGTCAGCATCTCTCTTCCTGGAAGTCTTTCTCCCAGTTTCTGCACTTGTTTCTATTCTTATTCCATCTCTTTTTCCTACTACTTGCTCCTCTTTTGTATGCATCTACTCCTACTCAACTTATCTTTCTTGCCTTCCTGCCTCAATACCCTTTCAAAAGTTTACTGATATTTACGACAGCAAGGCTCTAAATAATTGATGGTTTTCTTAAGGCTCCAGCTGCTAGGTTATGTAGCTGCTTGAGAACGTTCTGCTTTTTCCCATATTCATTACATTTAGGAAAAGAAATATTTCTTAATGGTTGCACATGGAAAGGCTGAAAACTTTTACTGAAAATAAATCTCAAAAGTTTTAAAAATAAGAACCTCAGACATATCTAAGCTAAGTTATTAATTTTTTAAACCAAAATCAGGACTTCTTCAGACCTGATTCGGGATTCCTTAGTGCTTAGGCTTGGCAACACTACTCATCTTCCTGGCAATTTTATCAGACCCATTCGTTCTCCCTCTTACTAACTTGATACCTGAGGGAAAGGGTATTTTTTAACAGTTTTCTTACAGTCAGCCCTTCAAGACTGTCTCCTGGTAGTCCTGAATTGCACTAGAGGACAATGCCAGCTTTCTACATTTCTAACCTCCACATGGTGCTTGCTTGGAGAATGAATTAATCTTTGGGAAGTATTGCTATCAAACCCTGCCATTCTTTGCTTTACCATGGCAAAATGAGATTTGAGGAGTTGTGCGGTAACAGCAGAGCTCCTCTTCAAGACTCTTCTACAGTTCCATATCTATCCTTAGAAATGGCAACATCATGGTTTTCCTGTGGTTTCATACCTACTCTTCCCCTCAAAATCTGCTTGAGATCATTTCAGGTCTCTGTATTAGGCATGGCAGACTCAAAAAAGCTTTAAATTTCAGAAAATTGTGAGTATTGGACAACTTGATRTAAAGAATATCCATTATGACTGCAATGCATATTAGGTAATGATCTGAAAAGTTAAAGTAATATAATTGAATAGAAATATTTTATAGGGAAAATTAATTTTTAAAAGCAAATCAGAATAGAAGTGAGCCTAGATTTTTTCATACAGAGACAGAAATCCTTGTGTAATTAAATTCCATTCAGGGAACCCACTAGTTTAACAGCAATCTACATTTTAACTTCATTTTCTAACAGCTCAGTACAGCTAAATTTGCAGAACATCACTATTTATGAAATTGCATTGAAATCACAAAACGAGTCTATACAAAGAAATGAAAACTTTGCAAATTCTTTTAGATACTCTACTAAAGAATATTTCTGCAAACAAAGATAGGCATAGCTGGAAAATGAATTTATCAAGCCTTCTGCAAGCTGCAAATGCTGATACACTTGTCGACAGCTAAAGGCTTCCTTAATCAATTAACAGAAAGTGATGATAAAAGGTTAGACTCAGGAAAACACTACAGTAAATTGCAAATTATATATGGAGAAGTAAAACCATACTTAATATGAGAAAATAAGCTCAATTTAGGAAGCAGCACTGGAATTATTTGATTTTTCACTTTCAATCCATGCAGCCAGTCCTTCCATTTCTAACATTAACACTTACATGTAATTCACATTATTGATAGCTCAGATACACTCCCTGCTACCTAATACTTATAGAAAGAATTATTCTATATATCAAGCTTATATTCTATTTATCAAGTGATATGCTTTTTAATAAACTTGTGGAATTTAATCACCAGGCAAATCACTTTAATGACTTCTTCAAGCAGTGGTTTAATTTCTAAACTCCTATCAAGTTGAAATATTAGAGCACATCTTTTTTACACATAAAAAGTATAGGAAAGATGGAAGTGCAGAAGCACTACACATGCCTCAGGAATASAAGTAGGTATCATGTAATTATATTCAGCAGAGCATGTGCTACTCTATCTCAAATACAACCAGGGACACTCGTTAGTCTTGGTTCTCCTATAGTGTACCAGATTATATTAGATAGATTATTTTAAGACATCAATATARTGCTTTGAATTAACTGTGAGGGATCTAATTGCAGTATTGCATGGGTTCATTCAATTYGGGGGGTTGAAATGATATTTCTCTTCCCTGAAGTTGTTTCTTGGTCTTTTCCTTCCTCCCAATCTCTCTTCCCTTCTTTACAAGSAGCTGGCCCACCATGCTTGCTTCCTCAGCAATGGTCCCACCTGATTATTTCTCCATTATCTGTCTTCKCCTCAGAGTAAATTTGGCAATAGACAGGGAAGCAGGTACGGAACCATTCATGCAACAGTTGTCCAGACAATCGAATTAATCTCTTCCAAGCAAAAGGTGGAGGCTAGACAGACATCCACAGAGTACATCGGGTGACAATCCTTCTCCTGGGAACCTGTGCTCATATACCAACCTGCAATTCAATCCTGGCCCTGAAAAGTTGAAACGAACATATACAACTAAGCCACCAGCTATAAATGTAAAATATCTGTGACTTTTGCGAAGTGACTTGATTGTCTTTTTTGGCCCTTTTCTATAGGCAGATCCTCCAGCAGGCCGTGGTTCAAGCAGTGCTTTAGTACCACAGCTGCCTGCAGCCACTCTGAAGTCATGCTCTCCTCCTGCCCAAAGGCAAATGGCCAGAGCTAATACACACATTCCTTAGCAACCACACTTTGGATCTTCAGAACAAACACTTCTTTGTTGGATTTGCTTTACCTGTGCATACGTATTTCTTTGAACCAAYCATTAACAGAGCAGCTCCACTTGTTCTATGCACAGCTAAAAATGCCCTCCTACATGGAAAGGTACGCTATGATTGCTACAAGCCCCCCTCCCTAAATTCCTCTGTTTAATTTTCAGGCTGAATTCTGCTTTCCTCTATTATCCCTGACATTCACAGCGACTCTAGTGTTCTTGGAGTTACTGTGGATTTACACATCTGCAACCGAGAGCAATGTTCATCTCCCCCATGGCTCCAACGCAATGCCTTCACAGCACGCGGCTGAGCTCAATATTCAGATTTTAAACTCTCYCATTGAACAAAGTACTGCTGGGATAAYGGTGCTCAATGGACCACAAGGGCTGTCACTTCCCAATAGCTGAAGATATATTGAAATGGTTATTGATAGTGTTATTAAGCCATACTGGGATATGCTACAGAAGGAATGGCCCACGAAGCGAGGGGAACCTTTTTGCAACTTCTTAGGTCATAGCTATAGTGCTTCATATTTTTATAGGATAACATATGCTGGGAAGTACTACAGGCTTCAGCTAATCTCCATTATCAGTCTGTGAGACAGGCAGGAAATATTATCTTCCTTAATTTAGAACTAAAGAAACTAAGATGAGGAAGAGCCTACAGCTATAGAGGAATATAATAGGAGAAAGGGAATTAAAACCTGAGATCTCCTGGTGCCAACTTCCTAGCTTCTCCTTCCAGGCTGCATCATCATTTCTGATGGTGCTATTATTCCAAACCTTGTGCACAAACCTGGTTTGAACTATCTCCCACAAGCAGCAGCTTGAAGTATCACAGAAAGAATTAAAAATAATGATTTATCATACCACAGAATTATTTATAAATTTTGATATTTTGATAAACCCCAGTATGTGGCCACTAGAGTATAAAAACKACACATGAAAATAAATTAATTACACTTTTAAATAAAGAAAATCTTTATAGATTTCGTTAATCTTCTGTATGGAAAGCCTACAGAAATGCTAAATAACATCCTTTTTCTAATAGCCACATTTTGAAGCTTATTTTAGCTGAGTTTATTTAGCATTTCCTGATGCTGTGAAAGTCAATTTATGCAGAAAAAAACTCCCAGCAGTCAGAGACTTGGTTATGCCATTTTCATTGCAGTGAAGATTTTGAACTTACTTTTTCTGAAAGCATCTTTAAAGAATTCTTCAAGCTGTCTGGAGAACGCTGGCTTGCAGAACTAAGCAGCAGGTCTGCATGGCTTGATATGAGAGGTTGCAGATGATTGATGTTGCTGAGAACCTCTTTTGCCTTGGCTGTGTTTTCAGGTGAATAGTAAATACACTGGTATCCAGTACTGTAATAACAGAGAGAGTCACAATGYCAAAATCATTTCTGCTGTTAATAACAATGCTTAATGTGCTAAAAATCTTATCACTACTTTTACTAAAATCATGCCAGATGCCTGAACTTCAGATACAATTGAAATGCTCCTGCCTTTAAGGGAAAACCAAATCCTTGCCTGAACAGCAGCATACAACAGACTGCCCAAACAAATGTTCCAAGTAGTACTGTTCAGCCCAGAAATGCTTCTGAGTGACTGATCTCGACATAAGAAAACCGTATTTTTATGTATTTCTTTTAAAACCTGCAGTTCTGGAGAAAGAAAAGGTTTGATGACCAAGTCAGGTAATAATCCCCAAGAGCACACAGATCCTTGTTTTTCCAACTGAACTCCCCAAAACATTATTAACTACCTCACTAAGTCTTTCAAAATGGGCCATTAATGTTTAATTGATCAGAGGCACACATTATGTTTTGAGTAGCCTCGGTGATGTCCGGGAAGTGGTGACAACCAGAGCTATCTCCAATAAAAAACAGGTGCCTGATTTGCAAGGAGACACAGAAATGGGGTGTGCGAGTTAATTACTTCAAAAACACACAAATGCATACTGCAAACCTCCTACTTTCAATTGTTTGSTAACTACTGCAATTCTTTTGCAGGACTTCTTTTCCTATCAGTCTTTTTTTTTTCCCCCCAACACTTACTAATTATGCAATATCCTCTTAAACCATTATTCCCAAATACCATTTCAGACAACATGCGCACACCTACAGGTTCTTTGCTGTTGTGTACAGCTCCTCACCTAAACCTCTYGTACATAATTCTTCCTTTTATAAAGCTCTGCTTCAGTCTTTTAGAGAAACTAACCAAAATCTATTGCAATTTCAAATTAACCTATAATGTTAACACAGGAAAAAACGTAACCAAGTAACTACTGGCACATAACCAATGCCAAGGAACGTACATTCTACTCCCCAGCTGGTTCTGTTTGTATCTCCTTTCTCTCCTCTTGTGTCTTTTCATCATAAATACTTCAGTCTCTCCAACCCTTTCACCACTGATTTAATTTCTTAATTTTGCATACCAATTCAAGCATTACTTTTCATTTCAGTCTTTTTCCAGATCTCTTCACTCCCCCACCTCCCCTTTGTGTCTTCTAGTGTCCCTTCCAGTTCCTTCTCATTAGTTTTCAACAAATTAGAAATTAAATCCTGGTGGATCCCTTCCAATTCAGCATATTCTCTATGATTCTATGATTTTGGCAAACAAGGATAGCTCCAAGCAGTCTTAAAATTAAGCTTCTTGCTTAGATATTTTGCTGAGTTACAGTCCCAAATTCCCTGATGCTCCATTCTATTTTTCTGTCTTTCACCAATGTTTTCATTTCTAKATACAATTTTTTTGTAGAGGCAGTCAGGATGAATGGCATCTGAGTGAGCAAAGTTCAGCCATGCTACCAGCCACATCTAAATTACTTACTATGCCTCTCCAACTCACAGTCCACTAYACAAGCTCCTAAACTCCTGTCTAGTAGAGGTCCTAATTCTGATTATTTCAACAAAACGARTCATATAAACTGTCTCTCCTAATTAATTGGGCAAAAAAATCTCTGTCTCTCTGAGAAATGAGGAAATTGCCACAGTTCTACCTTCGAGGTAGCAACACTGTTAGTGAGATGGACTTCCAAAGCCAGAGCTACCTCTACACCCACTGCGACACTCAAGTGATCAGGCTCAGTAAACAGGGCAGGGACAGAGAGTAATAGTCTATGTTAACTGTAGTGAAGACATAGTCTTAAATGTCTTGATACTTCTCTAACTACCCTTCAGGCTTCTCCCTTCCTCTATCAARCAGCCTTTTTTGCAGGCTGAATCTGGCTAATGCTGTTATCAAGTTCACCATGCACATACTCCTTTCTGGGATTTCCYCTCAGCCTTTAAATCCCAGATCATTTTCACTGATCTCCCACAGCTCTGAGCTTCACTGAATACTGCAGCAGAAAAGCTAYAGACACCACTATAAGAAATACGGAAGAGTGATACTAAAGATGTGGGCAGTTCTCATTGCAATAAAGTAAATTGTWGCTTTTAAATAAAGGAATTAGTGAAGATAATGACTCTTTCTTCAGTATGAAGTATATTATCATTATACTTCATTATTTGACTAATTTTAATGTTTCCTGAACCCCAGAAAGCATGACACAACTTCAAATACTTAGTTTCTTTCATAATTTGAGGGCAACTTCCTCCCTGCCCTTAGGAAAGCRTGTAATTATTTTTCAGAAACAACATGTTTGGGAGTATTTGAAGTTTCTAACTGTTGTGTCTCAACACTTCCATCTAAGACTAGCTGAGATTTTCTGTGGCCTTACCCTTCATGAAAAAGACATTACCAGTTACAAGTCAGTGAAGTTTCCTCACCTACAGCTGCTTTTAGAGCTTGCTGCTGCATATAGCTAWGGTACATAAGAAGCATTACTTCATAGAAGCAGCTGCCAATAGAACTTACAGAGAAACTTTTCACAGGCGTCCTAAGGCACAAACTAGATGAAATTTTTGCATTAGGGTAAAGGCCACATGGGTAGATCCAGTGCAGGATATCAGCAGCATTATGAAAACCTACCTTTGATATGTAAATTATGACTCATGTACCTTTTGAAAAAATCTATAATAATGTCTTCTGGGTTAAGTTTCAAAACTTTGACTAATCAAATAAAACCACAATTGATCATTTCCATATATTGGCACCATCATTAACTATGAACACATGACTGTCAGCGTTTATTTCAGTTCTAAAATTGCTTTAAGGACATTGTCCTGTAATTCGAATAAATATTACAGTAGTTATATCTGCAATTTTAATTCTAGATTAGTAAAATTTTTGCCTGAGAATAAATACTGCAATATGCTAAATGTCTAATTTTTAATGACACTCTGAGTTACTCTGCTCCTGCTGTCAACTGCATAATTTGTGTGACTGAGTTAAATTGTCACCATCTGGGACTGGGTTAAAATCTTTCAACAATGAACATTTGACCTCTCATTTTTCACGATCAAAACCACAGACATTAACATCAAGAATACAGTTAAAACACAGACAGCAAGTACATCTCCCCCTAGATAACTTCAATCTTAGGTACACTGAAGATGTACATTGTGACTGAAGATACCAATTGAGTGGCTTACTTACGCATCACATGTATTCTGTCTAAAGTGGGAAGTTACAAGCAAAAATAAATTGCTACATAAAAAAACTCTGGACAATTCACTGTTTCACAAAATAAAACTAAACCCTATGATCAGTACTGAGGTTATGAAAACAGGCCTGAGAGAAACTAGAAGTTTGAATTAATTTGAGGTTTTTTACTTCCTTAAGATTTTCTTGCCAACTTGGAAATTCCAGCTTTGAATACTGAGGAAAATGAAATGGTGTTATTATTAGTTTTGTCTATGATGCTCAAACATCCACAAACAATTATCTTGAGGCAATGGCTAAGGCTGTACGCACAGAGCGCTTCCTGCTGCTCTTTATTTTCCCTTCTTTCCCAACTCTGTGAAGTCTAATCTCTCTTTCTCACACATATGTATACATGCAAAAAACAGGGGGAAGTGAGCAAAGAATAACATCTTTGTGTAAAGTGTTATGTGTGACAGGTTGTATTTCCCTTTGAGAATAAAGGTTACAACTAGATCAAGCACGGATCATTACTATTTCAACGTCTCTGGGATTTCTGTGAAACTGTAGGACTTCAGGTTCCTCAGAGAATGGAAACGGGTTGAAGGCTATAAAATTGAGGCAATAGGAACCCAGAATATTGCAGCATTAATAAAATCTCTGGTCACCAAACAGGTATGTCAGTGAAGGAGCACACCTTGTATCTTGACCAAAAATTTAGGCCTCATCAAGCAGAAAGAGTCCTTTTAGACAGTTCAAACCCAAATYAAATTATTATAGCTTTGAAAAAAAAACCAAACCAAACAGAAAAYCCTTTTCAGTACTGTTCCAGTTCCAAGCTTTTGCTAATTTAAAACAGGATCATTTCTAAACAGCTTGCTAGAAATTATGTATAAAACCATAGTGAAGCACAGCACCTAATGCAGCTTGTGGGACACCTCTATTTTTCTTGATGGTTAGAACCGGGGCATTAAAAAACTTGCAATCATAAGTCTATGTGTTTTGGTTAAAACAGAGATGATTAGATTAGATTTTAAATATGAAAAAAAGTCTTTTGTGTATCTTGAAAGTGATATATGAACACTTCAAGCAGTGAGGCATTACAYGGGTATAACTTAAAGAATGTCTGATTTAAATGTTTCTGCACAACTGAGCTCTAAAAACAATAATTTGCTGTCCCATCTAGACTGATGGGAAGACAAGCTCTTCCATTCGCTGCAAGGAGAAATAATCTATACCAGCGGGCCAAAAAAGACTGTATTTGAACAACTGACTGACTTTCTCTTCTAGTTAGAAATAGGAAAGGAAAAAGTAAAAAGAACAGACCAGTACAGCATAAAGAAAAATACTCTAAAATAAGTGTATATCATACACATATAATTAACATTCTGCAATGATTTACCATACCTAATCATCATATTTCAATTATTCTAATGTAAATGCTATCATGATTAAACAAAATTTTTAAAAAGCAGCCGTTGTTTTACTGGTCTTGTGAAATTCATTACTTGCTACTAAAGGGACAGACATACTAGAGTCATGCTTTGTAGACATGACTGATGTTTGTAGTGGAAGAGCCTTTTATCTGTCTTTTTGTTACAGATAAAGAAGAGTATGTGAATGGGTTATAAAGCAATGGAACTGGCTTCAGATCACATACCAGAAGGTACTATGTTTTTCAYCTGAAAGAAAAGTTTTCTTGCTCTTATTTCAGACCATATCTTTAGAAATCTGCTTCTTTTTTTAAAATTTATTTTAATATGATCATCCTGATGGTAACAAATGAGAGAAGAATTGAAAAAATACTACATTTTTTATAAATATTATTATACAATGGCTTCTCCTTGTGTCTGCATAAAAATGAATATTCTGTGTAATAGAAAGCATGCTAAAACTATCTTCAGATACACATTTTCCTCATTCTTCTGTTTGATAAACTTTCACAAAACATGTCTCAGTCTTGTTTTGGTTTGGCAACTGCAAATGCTACCAGATAACAGTTTCTCTTCTCTGTTAATTCCGCAAGTCTAGGTTTGAGCAAGGAATATTTTGTGATATGCTGACACTGCTGAATATTTTGATAAACTGTTCTAATAATCAGACTGAAGGTCAAAAGCATGCAAGGCATTCTGTCACATCTTGAAAGCTATCAGGATTGGCTCAAGAACTAATCTCTTCCCACATCTTGCTCTAAGTCTTCAGCTCAGTTAGCCCAGAGGAAATGGCTGCTGAATCTGCATTTTTTCTGTTCATTCTATATTCTGACTGATATCACAAGGTGTCACTTCTTCCTTCAACCAAATCTTCAGAAATGCTGCCCCCATTGTAAAACAGAAAATTTGAATTGTAAAAGCTGCCCTTGGGGATGCGATGCGTCTTCAAAGCATCCTCATCCAGCTAAACAAACAGGTGCACACAAAATAATGCTGTTGTTGCCACAGTGAAATAAATTTCTCTGCAACAAGCTTGAGAATGACCATTTCATGTATGTATTTAAAGTAGACCCACTCCTAAATATTCAATAAGTGAGATCATATTGAGAGCTTGCTCGCTTTCCTGACTCACACAAGTTCTTCTAGTTGAAGTGAAAAAAAGAAATAAAAGCAGAGTTTTCTCTGAGCTGCCCTCAAAGGTAGCAGGGAAATGAATTTTGGAGGCTTCCCCCCTTCTACTTTGTGGGAATTCATACACTAAGTGACCATTACCTTAGGTCTGGCAAGTGATTAGCTGAAAATTGCAATCCACTGTTTTCAGTGCTCAAACTTAAGTTTGCTAGCCCGACTCAGACTCTTTTTTTATGAGGAGTCTGAMAGGAGAGTAACATAGCTACCCTAGTTATATCATCCTGAAGACAGACTTTTGCTCTTCCAGGGGAAACAAGAAACGCAAAGAAAACTGTCAAAGGAAAGTTCTTGTATCCTGTCCTTGAAAATCACCAAAATACAGATGTTTCTGAGGGATTCAGAAAAATCTAAGCAGCAGGGCAAGTGTAAGGGGATGTGTAAGCTCTTGAAATAGGCATGAAATGCCTTGATAAAACCTGCACAAAGCTTTACCCAGTGCTCCTGAACACAATCGTTTATCAACTTAGAGGTCTACATGGTCGAGGCAGTGAAATAAGAGTGAATGAAAAGAACAAGAGGCTGTGCTGCACGAAGTATCCTTTGCCATCCTTCTCATATGTTATAGTGCACAGGAGCCAAAGAAAGGAGTCTCACCCATCACCTCCTCTCCCCTGTTACAGGCAACTAAGCAACAAAGGCATTGTCTGGTCATTCGTATGAGGAATGTGTTCTCCCAGGAAGAAGGCTAGTTCTCTTCCTCATAAGGCATTTTCCCTGCTTTTCTCCAATGAAGAGAAACCATAGGGAATAATTTACCTTACAGCTATCCTCATTTTGGGAAGTCACACTCTGCCAGCATGGATATGCTGCAGGACCAAGCAAGTGAGAAATGGCTCATTTTCTGAAAGCTGAGCACTGTGAGAACTGGAACTGTAATGTTCTTTGTATTATATGACTTTATATGATTACATCTATTTTATGATTTATATCTTATGACTTCAACAATAAATTATTTTAATAAAAACCTACTAAACACTATTGCAACTACATTAACCAGATAATAAAGGACCAGATACTTAAAAAATGTCTTTAGACATCTTCTGCAGCAGAAAACATGTACTTCATAGGCCTGCATACCATGAGGATAAAGCTGCCCATACCAGTCTGCTGGGAGGAGAATAGTAACACAAAGTTCATCGATATGTCTTGTGTGATCACTGATGCACAGGTTTCATTGGCAGGTTTTGACATCAGAGGTGGTCAGGGAAATGAAAGATGTTAGAAGATTTAACAGGGTTTTTTATACTGTGTAGTGCAAATAAACAAAACAAAGAACTCCACAACAATACATTTTCAAAGCAAATATATCTGCTGGGTTTTGTTTGGTTTTAGTACCAATGCCAAGTGCTATTTAACCTAGAAGTCAACAGTAAATTTTTATAATTTTCCTTTTATTCTTTATGATATTGTACCCATGAAACTTTTTTGAGCATTGAATATAATGGAATTAATTTTCTATGGAGCATTGTGATGATTCAGATCAGAGTACTTCCTTCCTGCAGGCTCTTTGGAATGCTGTGACACTTAGGTTGGCACCATAAGTTGCAGCATTGAGCAGTCACAACTATGGATGCTGCCAGTGATAGCTGTGCCTGCTTGAAAATCCTAACATCCATAGCAACAAATACATCCAATTCTTAGTAAAATATGTAACTCACACTTTCTTACATGTTCAACAGTTAACAAAGCATTTGAGTACAACAATAAACTGAAACCTCTATTTTTGGTTAGTCTTATTTCGGCTTTCTGAAGAATAAGAGTAGTTTCTTACTTGTTTCACAGGTGCACCAAAAAATATTTTTTCTTAACATACACCCAGGGCTGTCAGAAATAAAGTTGCTACCTTAAGCTACTGTTTCTGTATTGAAAAATCATCTATAGCTGCATTCCTCTTAGCAAAAAATTACCAAAGAGATACCTCATTCTGAACAACAGGTTTTCAAGCACTGATATAACTCCAGCTTCTCGAAATATGGGAAAAAAATTCAAAATTTTGACTCATTAAGATTGGAAAAGATTTCCAAGATCATTGAGTCCAACATTTGACAGAACAACCATTGTATCAACTAAACCATAGCACTAAGTGCCAAGTCCTGTCATTTCTTGAACACTTCCAGGAATCATGACTCCACCACTGCCCTAGGAAGCCCATTCCAATGCATAACAACCCTTTCCATGAAAAAATCCTTCCTGATGTCCAACCGGAACCTCCCCTGGTGCAGCTTGAACCCATTTCCTGAGTTTATTTAAAGTTAGTCTTAACACAAAAAGTAGACTGTGCTTCAATTTTGTAGTCTAGCAAAGCAGGGAAGGGAAAGGAAATAYTTAATGAATGCAATGTCCAATCCTACTAGATTTTAATCTTCCGTGCATTCAGCAGGATAAACYGTTTTGTCACTCAGTGAGCTCATAACATTTTAATGCAAGTTTAATGGTATTTTCCTAGCTACTTGAAAGAATACTTACTTTCGTCTTTCTGCCTCGAATTTACTCAGCAGTTTCCGGAGACCACCATTCTTAAATCCCTGGAAGTGTGCTGCCGGGGCTCCCACGGTGATGACATCGTACAGAGCATCTGGAATGGGAATAGACAAACACAGACATTTGAATGTACCCCAAGGCATGGCAACACTCTGATATCTACTCTACAAAAAGTGAGGACAACAAGTCTATATAATTTCCAGGGAATAATTGATAATCCATGTCTCAAGAAGGTCCAAGAGCTAATTAATTTCTCCATACAGCCACCTGCACACCTTAGAAAGTTCATCTGATTTACAGCTACATCTAAATTATGTGCCACAGTGTAGAACAATATTCCAGCTCTGCAGTTTACAAAGCTGCCAAATAAATTGGCCCTTTGTGTATTTCACTTTATTGCCCCTTTCATTATTTAACTTGCAGTCATGTTGAGATGTACAGATTCAAGCATTTTAGAGTCAAAAGAGACCATTATGATGGAATAGTCTGACTGAATAATAGAGGCTACAGAATTACAGCTAATGATTCCTGCATCAAGCTTATGTCTCTTAGTTGAGCGAAGGCATCTCTTTATTTAGGCACCTACTCTTGATTTAAAGACTTCAAGTGACAATGAATTCACTGCATTCCCAGAGAAGTCGATCAGACCAGTAAAAATCTCTACTTCTTTTCTAGTTCAAATTTGTTTAGATATAATGCTAATGTACTTTCAGATATAAYGCTGTTGAATGCTAAATTGAAGAGCCCTGCTCTATGACATACACTAACTTTTTACATATGTTTATGAACACAGAGAAAGTCAGTTGTTTTCAGCTGAAAAGCTACCAGAATAGGAAATAAACTATACAAATGGAACTCCTTCTGAGATAACAAACTGTTGCTTCTTTCTGTATCTAACCAATGTCTTATGACATAGGGGATAAACACTTTTTGTGGATACATCCTTACAGAACTGGAGATGAAACATCATTTTAAAAAGAGCTTGTTGATCGTTAACGCAGAGATGAAGATTTAATTGCAACACAACCCACAACAATTATTTCATCAAAGTTTAAATTTACATTTACACTAAGCAATACCTGTTTTGTACCCAAGCTTACTGGAGGTATAAAAATACAGTTCAGAATGCCTCATTCTTAAAATGTATTTCTAAAGGAAACATTACAGTTTTTTGTGAACTATTTTATTCATCAAGGAAGTTTCCCATGTAAATTCAAGTCTAGTCCTCTCCTAAAATAGAACTTTTCTTGCATTCTGATGATAAATATCCCTAGAAGCAAGAACACTGTACAAATGATTCACAGTTAATGAACTATGCTTTACTTCCAGAGCTGAATCTCAGAAYATATTTGCTCAAATTGATTTGAGCTCTAATGAGTTGGTGACTCTTCAATTTCCACTTAAAAGGAGAAGTGACATAATTTCATTAGCCTAAGGTGAGCTTCAAGATTCTTAAATAGCCCATTCTTTCAGGTCTTAATAGAGATTTATCCATAATACATATTCTTCAGCTATTAGAGCTCCATTAGTACTTGACAATAAGGACTTCTACTGCTTAAAACAGCAGTGGCTTGAAATCAAGATAAGAGATGAACTCATCAGGGTTCTGAATATCTTTAGAGATAACCCATGAAACTACAGGAAAACACTTAGAAGACTGGGTTCTGACTGTTTTAAAAATAAACGGTGACCCCGTTTATAGCTACTTTGTGGTGAGATTTATCCAGAGGAAGCTTTCATTCAGCCTGTGGCCTCTTCTCAGCACAGTGAAGGAGCAGCTGTCTGAGACAGGAACACATCCAGCACAGCTGAGCACCTGCTTCACAGAGGCCAACATGGGAGAGTGAGGACAAGGAGAAAACATCCGCGATTCTGGTGATGGGCACAGGGCAATCTCACTCCCACTTCCCAGAGCACAGTACACTGGAGAGTGCTGCAAGGCTTGGGAGGAATGCCTTGCGATGTGCTCTACTTACACATCAGTGGAGCTCCTTGTGAAGGACATGCAATGTCAGCATCAGTGCACTGGCACAGAAGTGCTCCAGTAACCCATAACCATCATGCAAAAGCAGGCTACTGCTGACATCCCTCTGCAGTGAAGACAGAGCTGAAAATGCAGCATAGAGCCACAGGAGCTGTACCATATTGTCAAGAACAGCTCAATCCCAATTTTAAATCAACCYGCTTGCCTTCAGAGGAGGCAGTCAGTGTCTCAAAATGGCCAGATGCAAAATAAGAATCACTTCAGTTCACCAAATCTATTTAAAACAAGCCTTACATGTATAAACAGGGACAAAAACAAAGCTGTGTCAATATAAAAATTTAACTCCCGCAGTATGATGAACAGAGCAAAAGGTGGTGTTTATCAAATGGATAGGGATACAGTTATCCCATAGGGAAATAGTATTCTTCTCAAAGCTCTTCCTACTGGAAGTTTAAACATACAGGTACTTTCTATTCCATGTCAGTATCCAGCAACAACCCAAATCAAAGTTCAGCAAACCTGTTACTGAACACGTCAAACACAAAAAAAATCACATACCAATGTGCATACATGATAGATGGGATTAAAACATATCTTGCATTCCCAAAACTAAGACATCTGACAGTGTAAGGGTTAATGACAGCTTTATGGCTCATCAGCTTGTTTAATTGTCACCTCTGTGAATGTTTACATGCTTTCTTTTCTTATTCTCCCCCTTCTCCTTTCAGTCTCCTGGTTATATGCCATGTGCCCTTTGATTTATGCCAAGCAAAGCATGAGGTGAGAAAGACCAACTTGATATCAAAGTGCTGCCTGCTCCAGATTGATTAGCAATTGTTAGAAACTCTTCAAACTGCATATATCTAATACAAGACACAGTGAGTTGGTTAAATAACGGAGAGTTTTGCAACCTAAAGTTCCAAAGTTAGAAGACAATTAAGACAATTTTAAGATTTATCTCTTTCTGTACCCTTTCTGATTATGTATTAACCATGTGCMCCAAGCAAAGTGGTTTTGGAGGAGAAAGAAGAAAATTCATCAAAATACAAAACAAAACTCTAGTAGTGTAAAAGTTGTGTATGGTTAAGTGGCATATTTCATACCTTTTTTTTATTTTATTTAGCAAGTAGACATATGGGGTCCCGTTCCCAGAGAGGTTTTCTTGAAAAGACATAATATTAAGCTTCTGGCCACCATTACAAACCTAAAAATGCTTTTGAGTTAACTAATACTTCAAGACATTAACTAAATTAAAATCTGTGCTGTCACATCATGTCACTAAAAAGGCCCATCTTGTTCAAATGTTTGGAGGCACTGTTGTTCACTAAAAGAAATAACAAAATATGGAACTAACACAGTATCTAACAGATAATTGGAAGTCCCCATGTACCAGCTTGGAAGGGGATGAACATCAGCCTCACATAGTATAATACTCCTATAATCACTGCTTGTACTTACTGTTTTACAATCTTAGATGCAGAGGGGCATTAATAAGGAAAAAATCTTACAGAGTGCAATTTCTGTGTTTGTACAGTGACACCAAATTTAGTAGATCTCAATTTATCAGCAAATTATTCACTGTGCTGTGATTTGGTCACATGTATGTATCAATATAATCATTTATCTGTAAAGGATGCTGCTAAAATCACATGCAAGCAGCAGCAACAAAATTCTGTATTAAAAAGAACCACAGACAACATTACAGAAAATTATCCCCCTTTCCAGAAGATATTAGAAATTTGCAGTATTTTCAGCATAATCAGTGAGATATTTTCACTTAACGCTGAGCAAATGCTTACGTGGCACAGGGTAGCACCGCATAAGCTGATTTAGAAACAAGCAGCACTGGGCTCTTTATGACTTCCTAAGAAACAGGATATATTAAGTTTAGAAGTAATACTGTCTTTAATGGAACCCTGCAACGCACATCACCTGGGCCGGTGAGCTCATCCCAGCAATTTCTAGGAGGAAAAGTATTGTATTGTGCTCTATCACTATCTCTGGTAGCAAACTGGGGCAACAAAACCCCAAACTACCTTAAAACAAGAGCATGAAGACTGGCTTTTACAGCACAATGACATTATGTATCACAATGAAAAATTAAGTGGATGCCCGAGAAGGACATGACTCTTACTGAGCATTGTGCGGTGTGTCAGTATGAATCATGACAGTATTAGTTCTGCACTGCTACAACAGAGTATTTTTAACCACGCATGCATGTTACCAACACATTTCAGTGAACATATATTCTGCATTTACTTATTTGCTTCAAGTGTCATAGGAACAAAATGAGCACAACATCCCTACGACTTATTTTTAGAAAGGAACTTCGAAGAAATTTAGTTAACCACTCCTTAGTTTTCCAAGATCTGCAGTCAGTATCCACAACTTGTGGCATCAGTAGATAGGGCAGAGAAATTCCTTGCACAGCTTTAAATATGGACCGGRTTTTGAAATTTCACTTTAACCGTATTCTGTATTCTGTTTGCCATACTTGGGGAATTTCTTTACCTTTCAATCGAGGACTATGCACATGCATTCTTTGCAGATGAAGATTTATTGGGATGAATTCTAGTGTTTTTTCTCCTTTGCTACAGCTTGATTTGAAGGAAGAACCTGAAAAACAAAAGTTTAAAGAATCATTATCTTAAGCACCCTGATGTTTTTGCCTTCCTTTTAATGCGAGGACAATACTTTTATGCTAGGAGTCTTCTTTAATTTACTTTTAATGTGTAATTGTATATTAGGAGATGAATGGTTCACTGAGTCTCAGCATGTATCCATATTGGAAGCAACAAAGCAGCTTAATTCACAGAACAATCTAATTTTTTATTCTAGGAGATAGATTTTTTTCCTGCTGTCTGAAATCAGTCTGCAGTCTGCTGGAAACAATGTTGCAGTTAATGTGCATTATGTTTATTCTGTGCTAAAAACACAAGGGCACAGAGCTATGATGGCACTGCATTTTTGTCAAGTAATGTTTTTTTTTCTTCAAACAAAAGTATTATATTGACTGGGCTATGTGTTCTTCCTAGAAAGCTCAAATAAAGAAACACAAACTATCTTAAGGAAAGCTATCAATTAGTTCACAAGAAATATCATGCCTTGGAAAAAAAAGGAGATGAATACAGCTGCATATTTCAAAAGGATGAGAATATGAGTAACTTTATGGTGGTATAAAGAAATATAATTAAAGTCTGGCAGTATGAATACATAATTTACCTGGAAATAGCTGATATAGAATATGTATAAAATAAAAGGGTGTAGATTAGGAAAGGTGTTATCTTCTCACTCAAGCAGACAAACACTTACTTAGACCATTTTTTCAGGACCCTATCCTTTTGTCAACTACAATTCATTAGAACTACAATTCATTAGAACTACAATTCCTCTCATTCAGATAGAATTTTTAAACAAATTTTGTCAAGGTTCAACCTTTTCTTGAAACAAACAAACAAAAAGATAAACAAAATATTTAATATTCTTCTTTTTTACTTCCTTAATCAAGACTTGCTAGAGTTTATCTGCTGAAACTGCCATAGATTCCATTGAAATTCCACTTTGGAAGCATAGATAAGCAGTGAGCCTCCCAACATAAACCACTCTGCCGGAGGGCACCAATGATACTTCATACCAGCCAAGGCTGCTTAGGCTGCTTCCTCAGCTTAGTAACTTCAAATAATAATTTAACACAGATGAAGAGCAAAAGTAAGAAGAAAAGCAATTGACAGGGTCAAAGTTTCAGATTAGATAGGAAACCTAGAGATGCAGACCAAAAAGAGGAGCTGTTGGTGCAGTGGGAAACCTGCATCTGGAAAACACAGAAAGACAATTGGAGGAGTAGTAAAGGCAACTCAAAGTATCAGAAAAGAAATGAGAATAGTGCAGGCAAGGAGATTGTAAGTAATTAGGAAAGAGAGCAGAAAGGGAGCAGATTATTTCTGAGAATTCAGCTGAGACCAAGATCAAAGCTTAAGGAATAATAACTGGACCTGAGACAAGGAAAAACACYGTCTGACTAAGAGGAGAATAAGATGCCAGCAGATTAAAAAGGACAGGTGAAAGAAGAGTAGGAGGGAGAAGAGAAGAGCCTGCTCTCAGGATTACACTTCCGTCCCAAGCAGGAGCACGATACATGCAGCATTGCTGAGTTGTGTTATTCCTCTTTTCAGGGAAGACCTGTGAAGCAAGTGTCCCTTCCCATCCAGTGCCAGAAATATATTGGATAAGAACCACCCACCTGCTATCAGATACTGGATTTACTCAGGTATGAGATCCACACAGTGGAATTTACATCTCAATCTGCATTTGCCAAGAGCATCCATACCACAAAACTAACTTTCAGCATAGCCTCTTTGTTTTCAAGTAACTTGGTAAGTTACTTATATTTAAGAACTAGAAA
This sequence comes from Amblyornis subalaris, assembly GCA_018881555.1. Lineage (NCBI taxonomy): Eukaryota > Metazoa > Chordata > Aves > Passeriformes > Ptilonorhynchidae > Amblyornis > Amblyornis subalaris. Next base: position 511,647 of record JACAXG010000119.1, on the reverse strand, counting down.
AACTATATTCCCCCTACTAAAAGAGTTCCTTTTGTTACTGTTGCAAGATTAAACTCTTCAAAGTTAGGAAATACCAGAATATAGATGCAACCCTCATCTGACATCCACTTAAAGAGGAACTGTGAAATTGGCTTCAATAACATACCACATACCCAGTTTTTCCCATTTCATTGAATGTTCAGTGTCTTTGCTGCTCACTTTAGAAGCAGTGATTCAATATTTTGTTTCCAACTTTTACTTCAGTATCTGGATTTAAACCTATTGCTCAAATCTCACACCAAATCAGGATTATTAATTTCTTCAATCCTGTCTTCAGGATTGCTGCATAACAGCAGCCTCTAAGGGCTTTAAAAATATGTGTAGAATACCTTTAACTGGCTGAGTAAAAGGGCTGTAATTTTACCCATCCTAATGGCAGAGAACAAGCATTTAAGAAACAATGCATCAATACGAGATGTGGAGGAACTGGTTCTGCAGAGCACTCGTTATAATGCAACACCGCATTCCATTTTGGAAGCACAGCTCCCACTAYGCTGAATTGTATTCATAAGTGCCAAGCACTTCTGCAAAATAACTTGTGTCTAGTGTCAGGCTTCCAAAAAAGAACAACACACACTAACCCCTTCCCAAGTCTGACCTGCCTAGTGCCACACAGGAATTTAGTGACAGAGGCAGGGATAGTGTCCAGTTCTCAAGAGCAATATTCAATTGCTCAAATGTCTTTTTTTCTCCTTCTAGGGCTGGACGAATAACAGATTTTTCAGTTTGATGACTGAAACGCTAAAAAAACAAATTGAGGGGGTTAGGGGAAATCATTTGGGGATCATTTCAGGTCAAACTAAAACAAACAATTTTCAAAGTTCTACTTCCTCATAATATCACCAAACCTGGGATTTAGATTCAGTTGAAATTCTTGGTTTTTATGTTACCTACTATTTATAGCTTCCTGGTATGTTCCTTGAAATAAGAATACTTTGCATTCTCTAAAATTCTCACATTTTTAAGGATAAAAGTGTTTGCCAAGACAACTTAAATTTGAACTGGTCTTAACTTTCTTAAACTTACATTTTCAATAAATATGCTGCCAAACCAAAATTGCTGTCTAACAATAATGTGGTCTCCTGATACTTCTGCAGCACATCTCTCAATTTCAAAAAGAAATTAAGTGGTCTACTAAAAATAGCCTTCTCCACTAAATTCCACAAATAGCTCGGTTGAGTGTGAAGTGGCTGTCACTCAGAAAGCCCAACATGTGATTGTATTGGATGTATGTGGGGATATTTTGGAGAAATTTTATTTACAGATGCTATCTGCGCTTCTGAACATTTCAACCCAAACTCAGGCAATATGCTAAGATGAACTAAGACACCTGCACAGGCTGAAAAGCAAGGTGTTTCTTGGCATGTGTTGAAATACATTGACCTGAAAAGTGCAAGTTAAAGTCATGCTCACATCCCTAATCTTGGCAATTTCTACTTTGTAAGTACTTAAATTTCCAGTCTCTACAATGTTCTCTCAACATAACTATCTGTGCAACTTCAGTATTAAGTCAAATATATGTCTGGCTCACTTTTCTTATCGAAGACTATAATCTTTTTTTTTAAAGTGATAATGTGTACTGTTTACAGAGAAGAGCCATCCCAAATGGGAATGGAGAGACACCAAGACATCTTAAAACATGCAACGAATTTTATCCGCATCCACCCTATTCCTTTGGAAAAAAAAAAAAGGCAATTAACTTGTTGCAAACAATGCAGGTAGAAAAAAAATCCAGTTAAAGGCAAATAATGGACACTAGAAACCCATAAAAAAAAAATCTGTTCCAGATATTTTTTTTTTTTTACTTTTGGGCAGCCAAATGCTACATTGCCTAGAGGATCAAAGTGCAGATTTGAGGTTTCAGCCTAGTTCTACATATGTATACACAATAAATTCTCCACACACACACTTTACAATTAACTTCTATGGAACAACTTTAAAAAAAACAATCACCACTCAGAGGATTTATCATCTAATAAAATCTGAGATTTGATAAGGTTTGATATAGAGGAGGGCTAAAAGCAGATATTGGTTTCATTACTGGACTATTATTTGAATTTAGAAGGTGTTCATGTCCCTCTGACCACTATAAATTCAGTTTTGACATGTGAAAGTAGCTTTTCACACAAGATGCAAAATCTGGAGGTTTACAGATATAAACAGGTATTTTACTGGCACTATATTARTAATGGGGAGAGAAAGGGTTGTTGATGAGATGAGATGTAGGCATATACCTGAGTGTTGGCCTCCAAATTAACACCTCCTCATTATTTCTCATCTTCTCTACAATTCTTAGGTTGCTTTGGTTTACTGCTTGGTTTTCTGATAAATATCCTTACAGTTTTTTATATGCATTGGTTCTGTCCTCCTGGATAATCTCAGGTTCCTGGGTCCACTTCATTTCTCTCAAGACCCAGTTCAGACAGGTCATTTAACATTACCAACCCTTTATAAAGTCACTTGGCACAATACAGGTCTTGCAGGGTTTATGTTTAATAGATTATATTGTCTATTTGTTTTAATCTRAAAAGGTGCATTCAATATTTTCCTGCAAGTTATAATTATGACATTGATTCCTTCATAATCTATGTTTATTGGCTTGTTTATGACACTTTATGGACTGCTTTCAAGATGTAATTATCAAAACATCGAAAATACATATATACATAAGTTTAAACAGAAACACAGGAAGTGTCATACTGGGTTAGACAGAAGTCTGCCAAAATCAGAATTGGAATATTCTGATGATGGCAAACAATCATAAATACAAAAAATTACATTTTTGCAAACAAAATGCAAATCATTACACAACATTTAGTACAACACATTAGCTATTTTTCYCAACAAACATTCAAGCAGTTGATCAACTGCTTTCAAAATGCTTAGTTTTAGTTAGATACTGGGTTTTGTTCATACACTAAAACARGATTTCTGTTTTCCTGTAACCAAAAACACTATCCCAGGACAATCTGGAATGGGAAATATTGTGTTCAGTCCTGTATTAGAAGATAATGGCTAAAGGATAAAACTATAGTTTTAATGCCTATTTTGGAATAGGAAGATTTGTGTCTCACCTACTAGATGCAACAGGTTCATTACAATAAAAGCAAATGCACCCAATTACCTATAAGAAGAAATTATTCTACTTTGTATTTTAGTTGTATAATGAACCTGATTGCTCCATTTCTCAGCATACACACAAAGAAGTTTTGTTTGAAATATGCAGAAAGGTGGAAGTAATGAAAATACTGCAAATACTTCATAAATATTTGCCAGGTATTTCACAAGATGCTATCATCACTTCTACCTCTATTTTCACAAATATTCAGAACCATAATGTATCTCTTTCTCAGAAATATTCCAGGTTGCACAGTGTTTCTCTCTGAGATGCACTGCTATGCCTACACAAACTGTTGGAGCAAGGCCACATCTAATGGTGAAACTAAAGAGCAAAACAGCATTTGCACGCAATAATGGCAGCGTGGTCATCAAAAACACATATCTGAGATGGTGATTATGAGGACCAGTGTTAGTAATCTGACAGCAGTGAGAAAGCAGTGACAATAACAAGGCCTTTGTGGTAATTCAGAACACATGTGCCCATTTCCTTATGGAACAGCTCATAAACAGGGCAGGGAGAGGGGAAGGAGGAAGGCACACTGTCAGGAAGAGGCAGAAAAGATCTGCTGTAAACAGACAAAACTTTGATAAAAATACAGCATGATTCAGGAAATCATTCTGGTAGTCTTGAATAACAGAAAAAAATCTTTGAATGATTTGTGAACAATCAAAAAAAAAAGACAATCAAAAGAAGAAATAATTTGTTTTGCAGACTTTTCATGTCCTTATGGGAATGAGAAATACTACAGGTGGAAAAGACCAGCTGTGTTTTCTGCACATTTGTCTCCGATACTGCCTTATTCCACTGTCATGTGGACACTATGGTACATTACAGACCCTGACCATAGGATTTTCTATCAGATATTAAGGGAACCAGCACTCAGTGAACATCAGAATCCAAGACCACTGTTTCCACGTGAAAAAAAGCCAGGCAGCACATACTGCTCTTCCTGGACTGAGGACAGACTGTCCATCCCATATTAATTCTGTGTTCTTCTGGCACAACCTGGGCAAAGACAACTACTACACTAAGGACATGCATGGAAATCTTATGAGGTTTAGTAAGACCAAGTGCAAGGTGCTGCACCTGGGTTGGGGCAATCCCCAATCTGTTATCAACACAGGCTGGGGGGTGAGCAGATGGAGAGCAGCACTGCCCAGAAGGACTTGGAGGTGCTGGTGGGTGAGAGGCTGGACATGACCCAGCCATGTGCACTCACAGCCCAGAAAGCCAAACGTGTCCTGGCCTCATCCAAAGCACTGTGGGCAGCAGGTGAGGGAGGGGATTCTGCCCCTCTGCTCTGCTCTGGTGAGACACCACCTGGAGTGCTGCATCCAGTCCTAGGGTCCCAGCACAGGAAGGAGATGGACCTGTTGGAGCGAGTCCAGAGGAGGCCACCAAGATGACTGGAGAGATCGAGCACCTCTCCTATGATGAAAGGATGAGAGAATTGGAATAGTTCAGCCTGGAAAAGAGGTTTCAGGCTGACCTAATTGCAGCCTTCCAGTACCTGAAGGGAGCCTACAAGAAAGATGGAGAGGGACTGTTTACAAGACCATGTAGTGACAGTCGAAGGGGTTGATCCAAACTGAAAGAGGGGAGATTTGGATTAGGTGTTAGGAAGAAGTTCTTTACTGTGAGGGTGGTGAGGCACTGGCACAGGTTGCCAGAGAAGCTGTGGATCCCTGAAAATGTTGAAGGCCAGGTTGGATGGAGCTCTGAGAAACCTGGTCTGGTGAAAGGTGTCCCTGCCCATGGCAGTGGAGGTTACAACTAGATGCTCTTTAAGGTCCCTTGCAACCCAAACTGTTCTATGATTCTATGATTTTTATGTGTTTTATTCCTGCCGAATACACCAGTATTTAATAACTAACAATCTAGTTAATTCTTTACTGTTTCAGAAAAGAGGCTACTTTCATAAAGTCACAGATTCCTACCTGTATGCTTCCCAAGCTCTGCAAGAGTGTCCTGGTACATGCTCAACATCTGATCACAGTGAGCAATTACACTTTTGCGCATGTTGTCCCAGTGAGGAGCAAGTTCTCCCAGGTCTTTAAGTTCCTGATTCCTGCACCAAAAGGCAAAAAGAGAAGGCACTAATTAATTCATTAATCCATTAAGATTCATCCAAATTAATCCAAAACGTGTTTGTTACAAAGCATAAAAAAGACTTCCTAATTGAAATAAAATCTGTTTTCATGATGCTTGTAAGATCAGCTTCTCATCTCTGTTTTACTAGTACACAATAAAGAACGTCAGTGAATAATGCAGTAATTTGTGTTCAAAACTCATTTGGTATAAATGCAATAGCCTACAAACTGAAATACTATTTCTCTCCTGGAGGTAAAAGGGCTTCTAGACTCCAGAGACCTGTGTTCACAACAATGAACTTTTTGGGAAGAAATATTAAACACCACTGGAAAGAACACAAAGTTTACTTCTTTTCCAGCACTTGCAGTATAGATGTTTGGAAACACTACTCTTTGGATACTGTCATACACATCACAAACACATTTCTAGCAGTGTTACTACAAAAGTCAGTTGAACCAACACACCAGCCCTCACCACATTTCTTTAACATTCAAAACAAAACACACACACACAAAACAACAAAAAAACCCACTCCAAACCACCAGTCCCCTAAAACTTCATCTCCAGCCTTACAGCTGTGTTCATCAGCTCAAAACAGCCAGTGCTATGGTAACCAAACATGTCACTGGAAATCCAAAAGGAAATCCTTTAGTAAATTATCAGTTTTCCTGTACACTCTCAAGAGCTGACCTGGGTGAAATAAAGATCATTTTCATTTCCTGCACAAACAAGCACRGTTACAGTACCCTAGGCTTTCTGTTAGGTTTCCCCACTTGCAAAGTAAGTTTCTCCTGTATCTATCCCAGAGCTTTTAAGGAAACTGAAAATGAAAGATTCGAGTCTTCAAACATTTGGAATTGTTCCAGAGAAAATTTTAGTAACACAACCAGTTTTCCTCAGTTTCCTCAAAGCATCAAGAAGATTGTTTCACTGCAATTCTTGGAAGTCTCCAAAAAGACTTCAAGAGGACAGCTCTTGCACACAGAAAAATTAGTGAAGAAAATGGAAAAAACAGAGGGAGAAGGGGTGGAAAGAGGGAGGAAAAGACCAATGAGTCTGCAGCACAGGAACATAGAGCTACAGTTATCACAGCAGTTCTGATCATTAGACAAAAAGTCTTAAAATTATTTCTTAAGCAGAAAAACCACACACTGCTACAGTGATGTTTTGCCCATCATTATTAGCTTTACATTAGTCTGAACAGTATCAGATTAAGCTACATAGGCATAATTCTGCTCCTGGTGAACACAACAACCAAACAGATTGCACTGGAAGAAGAATTAAGGCATTTTGTTTACACATGTCCTTGAAAGTATCAAAATGGAAACAAAGATTACAATGCATGAACTTGTTCAGAGTTTACTAATGACATATGATCACTTTTTTCCATTTCATTAATCCTGAAGATTAACCAACTGAACTTTCCTCCATCAATAAAAACTGGCAGTGTTGTAGTATAAGAATCATCTGCAGTAAAAGGATAAAACCACCATTTTCAATGACCACATTCCTTGCCAGTTTTTAGCAGCTTAACATGAGGCATACCATTAAATGAAAATCTTAGGGCTTCCTCCTGAGAATAGCCTGTAAAATTTGTCAACCTATACAATTTTGTTTATTTGCAGTGAAGATATTTTGGCCCTTAATATTTATGTTGTCCGATTTAATAGTTTTAGCAACAATATTTAGACCTGGCTGGCCTCCAAAACTTTACTGCTCCTTCTATCCGGGAATACAGTATTCTATCCAAGAATTATGTGCATGCCTCTAAGCACACGACTGGAGGCTGTTGGTCTTAAGCACGAGTCAAACAGCAGCAGGAGTAGAAACCTTTTATCTCAGACTAAAAAATCCAACCAAACCCAAAAACTTGGTAAACTGGCTGGCTATGAGTTAACTCCACTGACACAAACAGCAATGGAAAGGGAAAACTCCAATCCTGCAACATTAACTTCAACATGTTTCCAAAAAATATCACATCCTGCCCCCATCACCAACAAGGCTTCTGTTTGTTTCATCTCAGAAACATGTACAAATCACTGAAGTAAAAATTCAGCCACTAGTATGTCACAAAAAAAGACACATTCTATCTGCAATGTTTAAAGTAAGAGTGCAGTTTTGTAGCAATCTAAAGCACATGAAGCATGGAAACTTTAAAGACTATCTTTTCTGAATTTATTTGCATTTAAAAATACAGTAAAATCAAAACCACGAGACAACAGGATTATACGACAGACACTTCCTCAAAAAATAGCCTCTTTGCACACTTCATGTCTTTATTATTTTTTCTAATGGAATTATAGAAGACAGAGGATTTAAATAGGATTTATGTCTTGTGATTTTTTACAATTTGTCACTGCTGCTGTTGACTCAATACAATTCCAAGTTACAGATGAAAAAAGAATTTTCTTTTCTGTATCTAAACTCCATCAACAATATTTCATAGTACCAAGCTTTATTATTATTATTATTACGTGAAAGTTCTCTTCCAAAAGCAAACAGACTGAAGAACCATAACATTTTTCTGCTTTGGAAGTTTATAGTTTATACTAACACTCACAATCTTAGAAATTTTTAATCTATTTTAATAATAATACTTGTACGAGAACTATTTCATTGAATAACTTTAAAAACACACTTCATAAAAACACACTTCAACCAGCAATTGTGTCAAACAACAATTGTGCTATGAGAAAAAATAGTATTTATAAYAGGTATTTGTTCTACAGAGGGCAAATCAGTTACTAATCCAACTTTTCAATGCAGGCATGGAATTTTGAATAGCTTGTCAACTGAGCAGGAGGCTCAGAGCAAACTGTGTTGTTAAAATAGAGCTATTTATCATCATATTTCCCCACTCCAAATCCTCTCTCTAAGTCTTTTCCAGATAATTGCACTCATCACCATGACAGATCTTGTGCTCAGCATCAACTTAAGCTCATCTTACAGAATGAAATCCAAGCTTTGTCTACAGCWGTTTGTCTTGCTGTTCAGCTTCTCCAACTGCCTCCTGGATTGTCTTTTCTGTCACTGCCCAATAGAAACTCCTCCCAGGAGCGTGTCTTGGCTTCCACTGTCTCCTGCCTTGATTAGTCAGCTATGTTCCTTGGTGGCCTTGGCATAATCTTGCCCCATTTGTATCTAACCAGAATGCGGATGTAAACAGTCTCTCCCATTCATCATTCTCTACCTCACATATTAGCTAATTAGCTAATTTTTAAGCCTCTTTTAGGTACATTCTGTTTTTCACATGCATTCTTTTCTCTAGTAGACTAATTATGCCAGCTTTCACTGAGCACTTCTCATTATGTTTGGAAGCAGTTCCCCACTAAAAAAACCTAAAATCTACCTGTTACCCTTTCTTCAAAGCCCTCTTCTGCCGTTATGGAGGAAAATGTCAATATTGGATCCCGATCTGTTTGTATAAACACAAGGTTGATCATTAGAATAAAGACAAATGGTCATTGATGCTAATACAACTATAATTTTACAGAAATGAAAAGTTCTAAGAATAAGTTACAAGACTACTCAGAATCCCAGAGCACTGTTAGTAACATCATAAACCCTCATTTCAAGCTCCTACTTAAAAATCAACTCTGTTTTTTTTTGCTCAGATTGACTTCCAGATTTGCATAGCTACAGTCTGTGGGCACTTTGCCCTTTAGCAGACTTGAGCTTTGCCCTTTCGCTGCTGATGGCAAGCACAGCCCAATATTGGATAAGCTCTAACACCGATTTCCAGGATGGTTTAGGAATATCTGCATCAGCTACCTCACTGGATACATTTCTGATACAACAAGTAGTTAAATACTGCTGCCACTAAACTTGAAGGAAAAATGCATGCAATTTTTTCGTTGCAAGCCCATTACCAAAAATAGTTGAGAACACAAGGCTCAGAATAATATTGTACCTTTGATCTACCAGCTCATGCTTTTTTTTAGTTTTTATTTTTAAGAATGCCTTAGGTGCATGATCATAGTAAACCACTAAAAGTACCTAAAAGAGGCACAATGAATTTCCTGTATGATTCATGTTGGTAATTTCTACTTAAACAGCTCCTGCTTTGTGCCATGCACTTTAATGACAACAGTAACAGAAAAAGACTTGTTCATCACTTTAGATACGACAGCTTAGAAGTCTAAAGGAAACATTCAATGCTAAAATACAAAATCCTGATTTCAGTAAGGAGTACTTCGAATGAGTGGTATGCATCATGTTGCAAAATTATTTGAAGGAAGTCCCAATACTGAAATCATGTTTCCAACGAACTTGTTTTTGCAAAACTACCACCAACAGTCCAGACACCACTGTGGAATACACAGTGAAAACCTGCAGTCAGCAACAGTAAATCAAAATAAAGCAAAACATCAGCAAGACATTAAGAGGAGTGAGAAGGGGGCAACCCCTCAAAGAACTTTCTTGGATCTGATTACACTGTCTCAGAAAAGGGAACAGCAGAAATAGTCATTCGCATCATTAAGGATACAGCACAAATCTTCACAGACTGGAAGATGAAGTTGGAAAGATCAGTGTAATTAAAAGGAGATAATTAAAAGAATATTTGATAAAAGCACATAAACCAAAAATGCTGTATGAAGACCAAGTAGCAATTTTTTATACATACAGCTTCAAAAATCCAGTGATGCAATTCCCAGTGAAGCAAACATGACAAATTCAAAACCTAAAAAATTAGGCGATTTCGGCCTCCACCAAGTAAAATTAACTTCTGAAATCTACTTTCACCAAACATCAGAAGCAAAGAGCTTAGCAGGATTCAAAACAAGATGAGACATTTCTGCAGATTTTATTTGCCAAACTTCTATAATACTATAAAGGCATCAAAATTYTGAATATTTAACAAACAGGAGCTTTGGAGTAAATACACACCATAAGCTTTGGTATATGACTCAATCACTCATAAATAAAGGAAGCTTCTTTCTTAGGAAACGAGCACAAGAATTACTTTTCCTAACAAAGTTCACTTTAAAGTGCACATCTTTATGGATAATAATTTTTTTTTTTTTTTTGGTAGAACAGAAGCAGATAAAATTACTCTCATTTTTCTTTGCTACAAATTATGCTCCTGTGATATAAAGGCAATAAACCCCAGACAAAAAATAGAACATTCTCTCCAGAAATAAAAGAATCATGGTCTTTTCACTATATTGTTTCCAAAACAGACAAATAATTATTAAGGAGGAGTTAATCCTTTCTGGGGAAGCAAAATGAAAGAAAAAAGAATAACAGCATATTTTTCTTTCTTTAGTAACAGTTTTCACTTAGAATCTCTTAAAAACAGTTACCATTTTTGTCTTAAAGAATTTCCCAAAATTATTCCAGGTTTTGGCAAGCCTGACCTGACAGGCAAATACAAACTACCATGTAGGGTGTTCCTACCTTTTGCATGCCCTAAACAGTTGTTAAAAAAACAAAAAACAAAAACCAAAACAAACAAAACCCCCAACACAAACTAATAAATGCAGAACACACRAAAAAATTCCATCAAAATCACACCAGCAAACTTCTCACCGCAAAAAAGCCAAGCCAAAAAATATATGTAAAAATATTTTAAAGCCTGTTTTCCTACACACATGGTACATATGGGGAGAATAGACTTGGTTTGCAAAGCCTTCATAATATTTTATACTGTTCCTAAGAGCTGAAATTTTAAAGTTCCTTTTTAATTTCTATCCACCACCATCCCCTTTTTATTATTCAAAAGTGTAGACAATATATAAGCTAAATTAAACTCATTTCTTCCTTCCTGCCTTAAAACTCTTTCCCTGCTAAACTCTCTCACTTCCCTAGATATTTTATTACCTGGATTTATCTCTGAAAGACTCAACATCTTCAAACAGCACAATCATTTGAGGTTAATTCTATGATTTGCATTTAATAGCAGAGGATAATTCTCCTTCATCAGCCAACTGCAGTCTCAAATTCAGTAATACTCAGAATGGCATCTGTGGAATTTACACTTTTATCCTAAATTATATTTTAGTAACTAGCAATAGTGTCTAGAATTGTTTTAGGGGTTTTTTTGTCTGGTTGGTTTTTTAATTTTTATTGTTTCATCAGAAAACAGTGGAATCAGCTTTAARCTATTGCTTCAGTTTCATTATATAAGCAGAAACATTTCACTTTCACAGTTTACATTTAAAACTTTATTTCCTTCTTTCAGCTTGGAATTATATATGTGGCTAGATTAATCACATTATTAATTGAACTATTACTCAACCATGTCAACATTTTGTGGGTTTCTGTTTTCTTTTTTTCCTCAATTTATTAATCAGTGTGTCATTCAAAATACAGACTGAGGATCTCCACGAGACAAGCAACATCATAAAACTGTATAAAGCTTTTTTAATCACCCTAATGCCTTAACTGACAGGAACTTACAAAATTGTACCCAAGTTAGTGCTATTAGAACCAAAGGTAAGTACTGTTAAGTTCAAAACCTTTAGCTAACAATGTAAAAATTCAGATGACTTTTGTGATGACAGAATTTAAATGTGTTAACTATAATCTTGAGAAAAAGACTGGGGTTTGCTTCAATTTTGCATTGTTTTAACTATATTGTGGGATGTTCTAATTTGCTCAATATGGACTTCTTTAGGGCATGCAGTGCACAAATATAACATCTGGAAATGTTAGCAACCATTGCTAACTGGTACTGAATGATTTCTCTGGAGTCTTAGAACCTGTGTGGATCTTGCAGAAAAACCCTCTCTGAGAGGACAGTCTCATAGAATAAGTAAGTTAGCATTTTATAGCTTTTAGCTTTGCTGAATTATAGATAATGTTATGTAGAGGTAACTATCACCAAAAAATGAGGTGACGTTACTCCATTCCAATGCAGTACAACTTTAAACACCCAAAACTAAATTAAAATCTAGCAAATTTTACTTAAGTCACATAGGAAAGCTCCTCTTMGACTTTCACAGAGGCCATCTTTTCCAAAATTAGTTGTGAACAGTGAAATCAAGAGGATAGAGAATTATGTAGTGTCCATTCATTACAATATTTTATCCATTTGTTTACAAATTAATGGGTTTTAAATTGATCTCGTCTGAGGAGGGCAATTGTCTAAACACCACTTATAAAATTCAATCTACACTTATGTTCATATACTTGTATTCCTCTATGCAGTAACCGATGTTGAACAAGAAAAGAAAGGTTTCACATCCTTATTGATGCACAGTAGGGTAAATACTGCATTTGTATGTATTTGAGCTACATTTGACTGACAGGTTTGGGAACTTTTTAAGTGTTGAAAAGATTACTTCTATGAACATTTGTTTTGAAAGTCCTTAAGTGGATAGGCATATTAACAGTACCTGTCTAAATGTGGTTGGTTCAAACAGCTTCAGAAGTCATGGTAAGTTTACCCAAAATTGCTTTTATTTAGTGCTATCACCTCTTATCAGTACAATGGTTTTGTAATGCCACTGCTCAAAAACAAGTCAAGTAAAACCTAACATACAAAGGTCTGGAAAAATCAAAGCCTACTCCCAACACACAGCATTTCTGCCTGGGGCTCCGTTTCTCTATAGAAGTTGTGTAACAAGAGGAAGTAGGAAAACATGCATCTTTCAGACAGTCTGCACTTTGTCATCATTCCATAATGTTACATGAAAGAAATAAAAAAAACCAGGCAGCATAGATTTGCACAAAACAAAGGCTACTGATGATGGGAAAGGACAGTCATTTCTGCTGTAGGAGAAAGCTTGAATGTGTGCTTTGTACTCTGGAGAGAGGGTTTAAGTTCAGTAATATATTCTTGAAATTTGTTTATGAGCCGAGATCACAAATGCCATGGGCCAAATTCAAGTATTGGTGGAATTTCCTTTCAGCCAAATCTCTTACTGTGCTGATCCAGTTACAGCAGTTACATCTACAACTGCAAGCTTCAATTATATAGGTCAACCAACTTTCTGAACAATCACTGTAAGCTAAGCCTTTCTTATAATCATTAGATTCAAAGAACTATTTGGCTAATTCTGCATGACACAAACTATCTGGGCAAAATTTATGTAAAGAAATATTAAAAACAGGGGAAAGGACTCATTGGAACACCTCAAAGAGGAAACAGAAATTATTTCATAATAAAAACCAGCAAAGCAGACTGTATGACCCTTACAACAACAATAAAAATTACCATATAGCTCCTATTAAAATTTCTGCCAGRGAGATTTGAAGGATAAAATCTTTAATGCATGCATTCCTTTAAAAACGTTATTTCATGCTGAAACCCAAAGTTAAATACCCTTAGAGGTTACATATTTCAGAGTATCATGTTGGTAAATGAAAGAGTTTGGTTAACAATGAACACCGGAGTTTTATCAAGAGATAAACAATCTTAAGAGCTATGAGAAAAGGTAATTTAAAGTACAATTTATAATGAATACTGAATAGGATTAACACTTACTTGCATATTTTTATAGGTAATTACTTCAGAACTGACTGTATTGAAGCCACAATAGGAATAAAACGAAACAGGCTGAGGATGATAAGAAGTGGCCTCTGAGATAAAAATATTTATCCTTTTATACTAACTGAGGAAAAAAGACAGAGAAGAATACTTGAGAAGAGAACAGCCTGAAGATGGTGCAGTGTATGTTYTGTGTGAGTTCAATAACTAATGTAGTAACATCCTCCTCACATGTTTTACTAGATTACAAGTGTAAGGACTCCACAAGAGCACACATCTCTGCAATTATTTCAAAAAGCAAAGCCCAGACAAAGCTGAAGCTCCAACCTACACACTTATATGATGATAGATGACACAGATGCCCCTATTCCCACCATCTGCTAGCATTCCACTACCCCATGTTGTTGCTCGTCTTACCTCCTCCCTCAGACTTTATCAATCACTTTGTCTCTTTCTTTCACACCCACCCTTTCTACTAGGCTTAAGAAGCTTAACCACATTGGCAGTCAGGGAAATCAGAAGCATTTGCCTCAAAATTGGAGCAACTTTTACTTCTTTTTGGCTTTTTTTTTTTTTCCTCAAAGCTTTTCTTTATTTTAGTGAGCATTGAATAATCACAGGGGAAAAAATAACCACCATGGTGATTCTTTACTATGAGTAAATTCACCAGAGAGATGAATTCTATAACAGCAAGGGCTAGTACTTGCACTATGCCTTTGGAGARAATAATGCAGTAGTAGTAAAAGTGGTTAAAGTAATCCTCTAACATTTAAAAGGCATTTACCCGTGGGGCAAATGAAAATATGGGAAATGCATGAACTGTGCAAGTCAGCATAAACTATTTTTATTGCTTACTAAAAAAACCCTTGCACATAAGTATTCTCAAACAAGATGAGGCCATAAATGCCTAAACACAGTACTAAATGAATAAAATAAAGTATTATAACAATTCATAGGATTTTTATAACCTATCATCACCAAGCATAAGTATGTATCAGTCCACTGACTTTATTAAAATCAAGATTCCTGTCTCCCACATGCTGTTCTACTGGCATAAAAAGATCATACATAAGCAACAGATGGGGTGAATWAAAAAAAGAAAAAAGCTCCATATTGCAGGACAAACAATGTCTGTAAACTACAACAGGAAGGAATTGCCTGAAGGGGCACAGGATGGCTTTGGGATGCAGCACTAGGTCACAGTGTTATTCTTATACCAGATGTATAAGAGTATACTCTGTATACTCAGACCAGATGCCCATCTATGTGTGAAGGAACTTTCATGAAGAAAGAGGCAGTATCTTCTACATCATCCATTATCATTGGAAAAAGAAGGCATTGTCTTCAGGGTAGCCCTGGACTACTTAAAGAATGTGGTTTTCCCACAATTTTATCATCACAGCTTACAAGAATTCAAGGACAGGCTGCCATTTTAATCACTGCAGTGGGAAATTGGACATACAAAGGATTTTGGGATACCTGTCTTCCCTATCCTCCTTTTTTCCCAGGCCATACATAATTGTGATGATTCTCAGACATCCCTCCTGGTTACAAGGCCAAACACGAACAAAGGTTTCAAACAAACTTTACTTTGGTGTTTGGTGTCCTTTTCTTACACCAACTAATTTCCATTAGCTGGAGGAATGTAATTTTTATTCTCATTGTTCCTTTATTCAATACAAACTTGTCATTTCCCATTGCTTGCACAGTGCTTGTCTGTGATATTACCATTACCCAGACACATGGCCAACACACTACAATGTTATTCACACCCTTGTCATTTGCTGATTCTTTATAAAATRTTAACTTGTCAGAATGTTTAAATTGTTAACCAAACGTTGACGTTAAAACCACGACTGCACTTTAGCACAGTTCATTGCTCAGAACTTATGAGGTCACTGGAGTCCTAAAAATCCTAAGCAATCAATTCTGTTGTTCAGCTACAGCTGGAAATTCTTAGCAGCCAGGAAGATCACTATATTTTGCCCATTTCATACTACAAATTAATACAGTTCAGCTCATCATTTGCATGATTGCAACTCAGAAAAATAAAATTTACTAAATAAAAATTTAGTATTTATTATTGCTTCCTCTCCTTTTTCCTTACCTTCTCATGTCCTCCTTTATGTGCAGATTTATTAGTTCTTTAGGAACATGGAAGGAGAGGGTGGTCTCAGCCATCTGTTCCCGGATCCGCATCCACTTGTTGTCAGAAGTAGGGAATCTATATAACTTACAGATTGGGTTTCTTAATACTGCAAAGAGGAACAATTATATCATTGCTTTACTGTGGTTATGTGACTTTTTGAAAATTTCTGATAATTTCATGCAAAAAGTAATACATTATTTCCCCCCTTGCTTACAAAATTAATTTTAGAACCGTTAAAATTCTATTACAAACATTTAATGTTTATTTCATTTTTCATACCAGCTGTGGAGGACAAAGTATTACTAGTTCATTTGATAAATCACATTTTACAGCATAGTAGGTAACCTGTGAATTTAGGATTTCAGAGCAGTGAATATGTAAATTAGACTCTCTTCTCTTACATTTAAGCTGCACTTAGGAAAAACCATGAGCCATGAACTCAGTACAGTCCCTACCATCAGTTACCACCTGCTAGAACCACTTACATTGCTAATAAATTGCACAGGACTCAGAGTTTAGCTGTATCTGATGCGCCTTCCCTGTGATATGCACACACACAAGTCTCTAACACAAACAGAAGGTGTGCTTCTACATCAAAGGAAACTTGACCATTGACATGGTCAAGACGGTGCCATTTTAGAGTAACCTTGATCATTGATGTGGTCAAGACACTGCCACCACATAGAAATAAATGTAACAGCCCTGTTAATGTGTTACATGCTGTTCTCAAATCCCTATTGCGATATGACATAGGAAAATCACATTACTTGGTATCTTGGAAGATTGGGCTTAAAATCCACCATGTTTTTTATTTTACAGTTCTTGCACATTGGCTACATTTCCATTCAGATGTCACAATCACATTCTGTAATAAAGGTGGGAAATTTCTACCCTCTCCTTTTCAACTTCTTTTTTTCACCCTGCTCTTATTTTCCAGAAAGAACAAATAGGGAAAAAGCTGAGAAAGAAAGTGTTCTGTTTGACCACCTTGATAAGCTTACTTGGAGACAAATGATTGTCATTTAACACACATGTCCACTGCTTCCTAACTCAGAATGACTTTGGACTGCCATCCAAATCCTCCAATGGTGCCTTTCTGTCAGCCCTCTGGAAAAAGCTGCCTTCCGGCAGGCTCYCATTGATCTGCCACTGCGTGGTCTATAACTCAAAGGAATGCATTCCCCATGTGTGCTGCTGGGAAACTGCTGCTGTCAAAATGACATCTCCTAATAGACATTTCAACTTTACAACTCCCTGACACCATGAATGCTTATGCAGGCTGATTTACAGAGAATGAAAAATACAGAACAACTCATTAAAGACACACAAACTGTCGTGTCTATCTAAGCAATCCGATTTTTAACAGCAGTCCTTTAGCAAAGGCCTAAAACAAGACCAGAGATTCAAAGATACCAATAATAAACTCATTATTGGCAACTCAAAGAAAGGAATGTTGCAAACAATCATGTTTAAGTAGTGGTACTGCTCTGTATTCCCATCACTCTACTGAGATGTCTTTAATCATTAGTCTTCAATAAAAAACTGGAAGCCATTTTAAAGTAATTTTGCCTTTACTTATTAGCAATTTAACTTTCAAATTCTGACTTAATGTTACGAAATAAGCCAAAGAGATGCTTGATAGCTATGACATATTAATAACAGCAATTTCTCTTTACGACTAACACCCAAAATATCTTAATGGTCAAGCATCTTTGCACACATTTTTAGAATTTGAGAATCCTCACCACACAGACTTAACTACAGAAAAAAGCGTCTCCAAGTCCTGTGCCTATGATCAACTTACACCCAGTGTTCAGGTTCTATTATATCACTTGATTAAAATATACTGTAATGCCTATTGCCTATTTTCCTTCTCTTTCACTGAGTTTCTTCTAATTGATGGAATCAGTCTTGTCATTAACATTAACAGTCTCTGTCAATTCACAAAGCAGATATATGGCACCAATCATCTCCCATTAATGAGAAAGGGAATGTAAATTTTCAAATGTAAGGGAGGGCCCAAGAAACTAAGAGYTAATTCAGGTCTGCCCTTAAACAGAAAACTGCCAAACCAGATGATAACTTTGGGTTGGGTTTGGTTTTTTCCTGTTGTGCCACCTGCTTAGCAGGAAGCAGACCAGTACGTATTACCAGGACATTTCAAATGATGATACCCCAGACAAAAAAGACTCTTTTCTTTATTTTACCTTTTATATCTACTTCCTAAGAAATTTATCAAAGGATGTTTTTCCAAGAACAGCCCTTAAATTTGCACTCAGAATCTATCACATTGAAAAATACACATTAATCTGTGAGAACCTAATGCACATATGTAGCTGAAAAATCTCTTTCCTCCCATCTCTCCACTATCACCACCACCATCACAGGGAAAAAACAAAACAAAACAGAAAACCCATCAGGACTGTAACATGATAGCAAGGGAAACTAAGAAACACTCTGAAAATATGGATCCAAAGTTGTGCCTTTTATTAAATTCTAGTTGTGACTAAAATTATTAAACTCCTTTCCAGGTACTAGCTGAATCTGCAGGTCTTTGATTCAGGTCTGAATTTTCAGATGGGAATAATCTCAAGTGTGTTGTAATTTTTAAAAAATGGTCAAAGCATCTCTCCACGTGTTTAAGAAGAAAATTTCATTTACAAACTCAGAAAAAAGCCTGGAAATTTTTCACAAGGAATCCAAATAGTTCCAATATGCAGTATTGCTAAAGCTTAAGAATGTCAATAAAAGCTGCACAGTACTTGATGTTTTTCTTATAAACAGAACTAGWGAAATCATGTGATTCCATAAAAATCTCAGAAGTATCTTCATTTCCATTTACAACAATAATTACTTTCTAACTATAATAAGTTGTCTAGAACGGAATTCTAGAAGGCATGTAAAACCACCCAAACAATAAGAATGGAAAGACTAGWCTTGACTTTTATAAAAATTAGTTATTAAAATGAGTGGAAGTCGCATAAATGTAATCCYTCCTATATTTAGACAGTGATCATGAGAGGCATTCAAAAGAAATAAAATCCACATGAATTGCGGTGGTTAAAAAAGAGAAAAACCTATTTTAAAAGCTTTTCTCTACAGCATGAAGCCCAACAGCCATATATTCACCCACCCACATTTTTGGACATTCTTATTTTTAAATTTGAAGACCTCTGTATTTTATATTCTGTGCAATATCCTTCACACTGCTTCCTCCATAAGTAAAATACAAAAATATTGAAAGATTGAATCCTCTGTTTTTATTTTCATTCCCTATTGAATATAGATCAAAGCATATCTCTGCCATATACTGATTTACTAAGAGTGTTTCTATTTATATCTTCCTTCGTAGCATAGGTATATTATGAGTATTACCTCAKGAATAATAATTACAGCTTTCTTAATTTTTGCTTAATTTCAGTTACTTTTATTCTCTTTCTTATTGTAGAGTGCAATTTGTTTACATGCAAACAACTGGCAAACTCTCCAGTGTTATAAATAAATAACTGAATTTTCAGACGTATATTCAATCTCTTGGGGTRTAAATGGAATAGTGATAAGGTTCTGAAATAGACTACTCATTCCCACTCACTCAATAAGTATCTCATAACTCACAGGAGGGCTGCGAGTTCCCTATTCTAAGATTTAAATTTCAGAAGAATGCCAGTGTGCCTCTATGCCTGCAGGCTTACAGATTCAGAGAAGGGTATTTTTTTCAGTTCCATCATTTTGAAGGCCTGATAAACAACAAGAAAGAGAAAGTACCAGAAATCTTTACAAGAGTATACACATGTACTAAATACGTGCGTATATGGAATATGTACTGTTCTGGGGGTAGCTCTGTATGTACATAGCAGGGAAAGCAGTGCAGGCAATGTTGATGCTATCAGCCCACCTGACCCTTCCACCACGTGACTGCTGCTGCTCCTTGCCCTTCAGTCCTTGCTTTCTATTGCCTCTCCTTTTGCCACACTGAAATTTGTCTGGCTTAAACTATTTTTTGTGAAGTTTTCAGTTAAGATGAGCCAGCTACATGAAGTCAGAAATGCGCAATAGAAAGTTCTGTGCTTTATAAACTTGAATTCTGATAGTAAATCTTTTACAGAACTGTGCATTTTCCCATATCCATGGCAATCCACCCAGATCTGCCAACAACATCAGGCTTGGGAAAGAAATCTCAGTATGTAAAGCCTCAAAACTTGAACACATCTTACATGCACCAAGGGTTTATCTTTACCAAAAATTCTTCCAGCCTTTCCAGCTTCTATTCCCAACAAAACTGCACATGTCATTCATACAGAGGGAATAAATATGTTTTTGGGCACAGCTGGTGTGTGCAGCACAGGTACCGATAGGAGAAATGTGTCTCCAGGCAACACAGAGAGCATTAATCCACAGGAAGCCCAGTCACAGAGGCATGCTGGGGAAGAAGTCTGATGGGTTGGGGAAAGAGGCTGACAGTATAAAAGGAGAGCTAAAATTTTCTAAGAAAAGAAATTGGGAATTCAATAAAAAGAGTGGGACTGACAAAACCTGAAACCAGTGCCTGGTGTCAGCAGGAAAGTGGAGGCAATGCTGGGGTGAGAAGAGAAAGCTGCAAGTATAGGAAACAGACTGAAGAGTAAGTATTTATTAGAACAGACTTCCTGTGACTGCAAACTCTTTCCAGTATCCTGTATATTGTCATTTCTTGCATATGCACCTGCAGTTCTGCTCTTTCCCCTCAATTCTTTAACAAAAAAACCAAAAAACCAAACAATTGCAAAGGAGCTCTCAGTGGAATGTTTTACTTTAGAAACCCTATGTAATGTTGGGTGGGGTTTGGTTTTATATTGAGTGTTTGTATATGAGAATAACAAATGTAAAAATGCTGTCTAGATAACACTATAGAATCATGTGCAATATTCTTGACAAAGTGATCAAGACTTTAATATTCATAATAATGACATCTACCTTGGAAGTTCCAACAAAATAGATTCCACAATCTACATCATTTTCTCATCAAAAAGAACTCAACAAAAAAACCCCAACCAAACCTACACAACAGAGGCAGAAAATAGAAAAAAAATCAGTTGCGAATCAGTAACGTTCTCTGAAGAGAAATGTCATTTCTTTAAGACTAATCTGGATGACATACAGATTCAGAATCAAAGAACGGCTGCACTGAGTTAGACCAAATCCTTCAACTGGCGCTGTATTTTATCTCCAAAAAAAAGCCATAGATACCTAGAGATGCAAGACCCTCTCCATACCTCCAGCTATTTCCAGTTCAGCAATTTCTGGAGTCAGATGTAGTTCCTGTACATTCAGTTATTCTCAATTAACATCTTTTCCACAAACATATCTAGTCTGACATTGAATTGATGAAAGAAATGGCAGTTCTGTGGAAGAAATTTTTCCCTGTTTCTGATATAGTCTCAACAAGTCACAGAAAAAAAATTACAGCATTCATACATATACGGAAAAACTTAACTTTTGCAGGTTTCTAGTGCTTCCTTCAGACTGCAAAGCCAGTCTAAGAAGTCTGTCTTATCAGGGAAGTCACATGAAAAAGTTTCAGTAAAGGTTTTAAAAGGTTTTAGAACTTCAGTAACATTTCTCCTCAGCTGTATGCAGCAAACACAGAATTCTTGACAGCACTGTGGTTTCAGACGACCCATATAACTTATTTGTGACATTGTTACTGCAGAGTAATGGAGATTCATAAACTTGGGCTAATAAAAGTTTTATGGTGCAGCATATCAGCATGTAATATTTCTTAGTATAATGAAAGAGAAATAGATCTAGTTTAACACCATACACTCAAGCCCAGAGTTGACCTAGAATTGAGAATGCCTTGCCAACATCTCCCTTCATTCTAGGACAGATAGCTTCCAGATCACAGTGAAATTGCCACTTCATCAGCTATGAGAGCGATTAACTCTCCAGGGTATTCACTTACAAATAATGCATAATTATTTAACAGAATGCCATGCAATGACACGACAAAAACTTACGAGGTTAATTCCATGCCCACACAAGTCACTGACAGTCTTGAAGATTGTTGAAGGGTAAAGATGTAGGAGATGGAGATTTTAGCACTGTTTCAGAAAGCATAATTGACATACATTTCCTCACATTTCTCAGTAAAATGATACTGTCAAATATGTATAAAACACTAAAATACTGAATTAAACATCTGTGCAACATTTGAAGAGCCTTTTACAAGGTCTGATGAAAATCTGTGTAATTTCTTCAGGACCTGACATAGCGTTGCAAGAGCCATCTCTCAAAGATGTTGGAATTCTTACCTGCATTTAAGGAAGGCAGATTGTCTTTCCCACTTATACCTTCAGTGGCTGTACACTCACGAACCAATGCACACTGCAACAGAAACACAACCACAAATGTGACACATTCAGGGGTCTGAAAGAAATCCATAGCAGTTTATAAAAGGTAGGCTGAAAACCACCACTGATAATATAAACTTCCCAACCCTTAATTGTAATTTATATCTTTGTCTTTACATTTCTGCTCCAATATACCGTAACACAATCAGAATTATAGCTGACAAAATGACAAAATATAATCAGCTATTCCATAATAAAACAGAAAGGTTTCCTACTAGTGCAAAGGCAGAAGTGTTGAAAGAGATACACAGTTTAGCTTTATAAGTGAGTTTTAAATAAGAATAAGGCACTTTAGTTTAAAACAATTTTTGACAAGTTTTATACTTTCAAAGAGGTTTCTTTAGGCAAAGCCATTTTCATATGCACAGTGAGAGAAAACACTTCATTAATTTTTAAACAAGGGAAAAGTAGGAACCACAAAAAATGTTTGGTTTAAAATGTGCTCACAGTTTGTGATTAAAGTAATTTGTTATACAAGTGAACTGGAATATTTCTTTGATAAGATTCGTGCATAAAGGTATGAAAAGTTTATGGAAAAATCAATCAGTGTACACCTATGTTAAATGTAGTATAAAGTATATTTTTAATGTTCCTCCTGCCCCCAGTCAGAAAAGAAAATGAGACAGCCTCTAAAAGTGATGGGAAGCTCTGTTCCCAGAGCTTCCTCAGTTTCTAAAAGTTCAGTTGCAGAGCTTAAGGCAGAGAGCAAGACATGATGTACTCTCTACCAGTTGATGTCTGAAAACTAATTTAACCATCACCTTCCTTTTCCATCAGAAATTCCCTGCACATAGTTATCTAACAAGTTAGAAAACCCAATTCAAAACTGATTTATTTGAAGTAATTCAATAACTCTACATTCTCCCAGCTGCACCCACACTATGAACATATAAACCAAGAGTCTGTGCTGCATCTAATTTGTAGAAACTAAGGACTCCTTTAAAGACTATGGAAAATACATCTGTCACAAGGCTGGTCTTTCTTTACAAGTATTAGAACCCCTAGAAAGATGCTATTAAAGCCTTCTATCTCCCCCAGGCTAGACACAGCTCATTAATTACACCTCAAACAATTGCAAGGAGTGTCATTCCACATTTTGAAATGGAGGAAAAGCAAAATGAAAGAGAAGGCTGAAAAAACAGCTCATGTTGCCTATCTTGTACAAGTTTTATAGTTCAAAATCAGAAAGATTTTCACAGCATTTGTTGGCTTTTTTGGAACTGGTCCCACTCATCTATTGTTTTAAAAGGGCATTGAAGTCCTTTGAGATGAATAGTGAAAAAAGAGTGTAAAATATATCCTCAGAATTTGACCCAAAAGCAGACTACTTTGGCTGAGCAGAAAAGATATTGAAAACAATGTTCTTGTCTCAAAAAATGCAGTCTTATATGTTACTTCCAAACAAAAAATGCTGCATTCCCTGTAGCAATATCTACCTGGGGTTTTTTATTTCCATGGAAAACAGAATACACCGTAGTATTAAGCAGTAAACCATTGTATTAGAGCCGCAAAAACTGTGTGCCCCCATGAAATGCAGCTGAACCTGCCCCTCTGAAAGAGAATTCACCTCTTCTTTGGCTTGCCTATCTGCCTCTTTTCCAGCTTTTCAGTATTGTGGGCACAGATTGCACATAAAAATCACTGTGAGCAGGACTACAAGGGCAGAAAGCAGAGCAACTGTCCATGGAAATAAGAGGTTGTACTTATGGTGCCTCTCCAGACAGTTTTTTGATCAGGAGTAATCAAATACATTCAGTTGAGATCAAAATAAGCTATTTTTTTCTTAAAGAAAGAAAGAGATTAGAAGACTCAGGTTAGAATATTACTCTGTACATTTTCATGAATTATTTTTTTTTTAGTTTAGGGAGATAAGCGTACATAATACTTTACTCCAGAAATTTTTTATGAAGTCCTTAACCCAATTTGAAATTAGTATTTTAGACATCTGGTACAACTGATCATTCTAATTAACTTTGTGCAATAAACTTAGTTTCTACCTTTTGATCCTGGGTATCTGCTGTGATGTGGTCTGCTTCCCCCTCCTCTAGCTCTCCCATCTTCACAAGATTGACTTCAATGGTACCAACTGTCTTTCCACCATCAGAAGTTCTGGGGAAAAAAAAAACAAAACAACCCATGACATTGGGTCATCTGCAGCACCAAATTCTTTCAATTAAAATATTGTCAGCAAACATTTAGTCCCCTCTCCATTCTGTAGAGTTACAGTCAGCTGTATGGAATTGGTTATTGACAATCACAAACCAAACGTTAACAATGAGGCAACTTCTTTAGGGCAATGAAAGTTTTCATCACAAAACTGAAGATGGGTAAGTGCTATAAATGATGGATGAATCCATGAACACTGCCAGGTTTTCATTCTAGACATTACCCTGGCTGTGGACCACCGGAGAAAGGGCTGTACCTTTGCACCGATATTCCACTTAGGACCTGCTACCCCACTGCACAGCACATGCTCTTTGTTTCCTAACACAGTCTGAGAAGAAAGGACCTACTCAGTGTATTAATAAAACTCTTGCAAAACCAAAACAGTGAAACTAATCTGAATACAACTTTTCCTTGTGTAATCCCTTCACAGAGTAATTATTCAGAATCCATCCCATTTCTTGAACTATATGGGAGACAGTTATACAGTTGAATTCCTTTATTATAAACTCCACAAATAGTTTAATTCCAATTAAGCAAAAAGAAATAGCAATTCAAATTTACATCACCAAAAAAAAAAGAGTATCATTGAGTACCTCTTGGAATAGACAAAGATTTAAACTCCATAAAGATACCAAATTCTTTCACTGGTAGCAAAGCACCAAGGTTAATTGCACAGTCTGTCTCCCCTGGCTTATCCTGAACAGTTGGATTTTTTTGAAAGGAAGGAAAGAAGGGTAACAGACCATTTAATAATAATGAGGAAAGTACAACAACAGGCACCAAGCAAAAATAGGCAAAAAGGAAATTACGAGAATAAGTGCAGCAGAATTGCAAAAAACACAGTGAGGAAGGAGAATCAAGACAAATGTGTTTGAGGCAATACTGTGTATAATCTGAGAAGTGAAAATGAAGAGTGATGAATCAGAACAAAGGAATACATAGAAAAGTTTCATGTCATAAAATCACAGAATCATAGAATATACTGAGTTGGAAGGGACCCATCAAGATCATTAAGTCCAACTCCCACAGTAAAATCTCAAAAACTGGTTACCCCCAAGCTTCAAATTTAAATAATTATTTTGGTTGCAAACCATTAGGTTTAATATGCACTCAGTAGAATACACTCATTTTGCAACTATAATTCTTCATATTTTACATGTGTAAAACTTCATTTGCTTTAAGCCAAATTAATTACTGAAAATAAAATAAAGAACCAACTAAAAATGAACCAATTACAGATAGCCTTGCAATTGAAGAAGCCTACATTAATTAACAAAGTGTACAGAAGAGAAGTAACAAGGAGGGTTCCATGTCCAAATGGTGCTTATGAACAAAAATACATAATAGTTTTTAAATGCACGAGAACAACTTAAGTGTCTTCTGAATGAACATTCCCACAAATYGCTACAGCCTCATGGTTTCACTTCACTTGTTTTCTCCTTCGTGTCAAACCAGCACACAAATCAGGCTACATCAACAAAAGGACTACAGCATTCCCAAGGAGAAAACGAATACATCAGATATTAGCAAGTCACATATACCTTTAAAAAACAGAGTAAGTGCGTGGTTATAAGGCTGGAAATTTTTCAACAGCTTAAAGTGTCCTGAGCAAAGTGTCAGATGGATGCCATTATTACCATGTTGACTTAAATATGCAACAACACTTTGCGGCTATCCTGGTCTGAAAGGAAAAGGTTGTATTTATTTGAATTCTGGAAGTCAAATCCTACCCGTTCTGTTTTCAGGGAACACACTTTTCTAAGGCCAGAGAGACCAGAAAGTCTGAGACTGACCTACATAAACCAGATCTAATTTAAAATTACATCAGGGAAACTTAAGAGTATAAACAAATTTTGAGCAAAATGGAGACAAGTTTGCAAATTAASTGATACAACCAACAAGGCATGCTGCTCCAGAAAATAAAATAGAAATGGAAATGCTAGTTATGCTGTCTCGGTCCTTGCCTTTTGCTCTTTAAAACACTAAATAATTCCCCTTGCTGCTGTTGTTAAAAGCTTGGCCTCAGTATGGCAGTGAGCACTGCACTGCTTGCCTGCGTGAGGAGCAATACATATTTGGAACCTTCCTCCATACAGGTTTAAAAGCAATGATTGATCTAATTTCACTTTTGTATCAATTTTTTTATTATTATTTTCTTCCCAAAACCCACTCCTGTTATGGTCTAATACGTATGTAATATTACAATCTGGAACTTCCATTATCTGCAAGAGAACATACTGCAATAGAATAAAACTAAACAGTGGGACTGTTGCATTGCAGTTGTACTTCTTCCTCCAGTTCTTATCTTCCCACACAGAACCATGAAAACACAGCTAAACAAAAAAACAACAACAACAAAACCAACAAACCCCCAAACCAAAGTTTCTTTGGAATGTTACAGGCACGCAAAGCAACATCTATAAATGCCCAAGGCGAAACTGCTGTGAGCTGTGTCAGACTCCGTGATCTTAAAACACCATYGGTGCATGACAGCCTTCAAATAGACATGTCATGCATTTAAAACTTTCCAGCAACATCATGAGATTAACATTTCACTTGAAAGAAAATTAAAAGTGAGAAACAGAAATTATGCAGTGGGGAAAATAAAAATAAGCATAGTGAACGTATTTAAATAGGATGACAATCTGTATTATTTTACTTCGCACTAACAGTATTGTACACCCACACACACAAATATGTACACACTTCACGTCATTTGCCTGGACAGATGTGAAAAGAATCTCTCACACACACTGTTCAACAGAGCATCAGGAAAATAATTAATTGGTTTTAGGATGCTTCATAATGCATTAGGATAGAATCAGCTTATTTGCTGTAGTTTAATAAAGCTGAGAAGGGCACTCTGCACTCACATGGTGCAGTGAAGGTGGTCCCTGCATCAAATTGCTCACAATCATGAGACAGGAGATACTATATCCTCACAGAACAAAGGACTGCACCTTGACAATCTGCATAGGGAGAACTGGGATGAGGAGTACAGCAAAAAGAATAAAATTAGTGTCAATGTAAGAAGCCCATAAATGGCACAAAATCTAGTTGGCTTATGGAGTTAGAAAATTGCTGATATTTTTCAGCAGCCTGGGACAAGAAGCAGCAATCATCTGATATCTGTCCACAGAGCACCTGCATTTGAAATAGATTTCTTTATCATCCCAAGTCCTTAAGGATCCCCAGGTGAGTATTGGTTCCCTCAAATGTGAGAGAAGGAGACAGCTAGTAACATCATGAGCAGCCGGAATTTGTGTCCACATTATTACTTCTGGCCATAAAATGCTGACCAAGACCTCCAGACAAGAAAAAGGTAATCAGCTAGTAAGTGAACTAGATGGACTGAGAACAGCAATCATTTGCCTCCAATTCTGATTTCATCAAGCCTCATTACCGCATGTTGAATATGCAAATTTAGGCCTGCTAATTGGCTCCCATGGCCACATACTTTCCTTCCAAAAAAAAAGCTCAAAAACACAAAGAAATAGGGAAGCAGACTGCATATTTGTGTAGCTATGTTAATTATAAATGACAAAGTGACTGCCTGAAAAGCCAACTGCATGACTGAGTCTAGCAGGCAGCCCCTTTCTCCAGTGCATAATACACTATAAATGCAATTAGTACAGACCAATATACAGATTGTCATAAAATTAATTTCTCCACTGGTGCAATATATTTTGAAACATCCAAGCACAAAACTATTTTACTTGCACAAAAATGTTTATTCTGTATTTCACAGTGAAGCCCATTACAATCAATACTGCTTTTAAACAAGTTCACTGTAAACAACATTCTGTTGCATCTTAAGGTAAATAAACAAAGTTTTGTAATGTTCAGTTCCTTCTGTTTTCATTATTTCAATGTACAGTTGATTAAGCTTCATGTCAAAACAAGTTTCACCTCAACTGTGTTGGAGATTTGCCTGACTTATAAAGCCAAGCAGTTGTTCACCAGCTTCCTGGGGTGGATGACATGACATGAAGTAGCCAAGAAACAATTTCAGGATAGAGACCAAGTAGAACTAGTTGAAGAAAGACTTCTRTTGAATTTTAATAGGAAAAGCAGCTTAATATATACTATTTTATAGTCACCAGTTGCTAAGGAAGTTATGCTAAGTACATAGATGACTGCAAAAATTACTGTGCTGCTTTCAGATTCTCTCTAGTTAGTTAAACTTTGTGAATATTACTACTACCAAAGTGCAGTTACATGTTTTCTGGCCCACTGAACTACAAGCTATTAGGAGGGAGGGAAATCAAGAGGACCTTCTTTCCAAAAAATAACTATCTCCTTTATTTAAAGGAAACAAGTTCAGTCCTCTGCAAGATTAATGAAAGTAAGACGACTAAAAATAGAAGGCTAGATAAATAGATACTGTCCAAGAGGTCACAGACACATTCCTAAAGAAAGTCTGTATAGTACATGATTGACAGACGTGCACAGGCACAACATCTCAGATCATCTGTATAATTCATGCACTCCATCCTAGTTTTTGTTTCTTTAGCTACAGAGTTCCTGCTTACAGGGGCCAAAGGATCCAAGTGGTATTGATACCGTCCCAGTTTCACATTGAAGTACCCTACTTACACTTTTGTGCAGTCTCCTAAGAGGAGCATGTCAGACAGAGGTACCTTATTTTTGCAGAGAACACAAGAGAGCACTATTATCTTTTCCCTTTGCTGCTTCTTACATGTAACTAACTGGAAATCATGCCAAAATTGCCCAAGCTAAAGAGGACCTTCCTGGAAACAGACGAACTATCACCACATGGGAAGGGGCTAATGGAAGTACTAACTGCTAGCTTTTTACAAAAAGCCATGGACCTCAACCAAACAAAAAAAGAAGCATTACACTGCTCTCAACAGAAAGGTATGGCAAAAAGATCCTCCAAACTGAACTTAAAAATTAAATCAACTAAAAAATCAGTTTTAATTACTGAACTAGCAGTCAGTATACCTAGCTCTCATTTACCAAAAAAAAATTAAGTATGGTCTCTTTTTTTTTTAATTGGATATATCATATAGTCAATATTAAGAAATATTCTTCTACTGAATATGTTTTTGTTTTATTCAATAGCCCATTTTATCCCATTCATCATCACAACCCTATGAGAAAGCTGGGAGCAAGTGACATTGCATTACCAGTGCAAAATGAAACATTCAAGTCTACAGAAAGCATCTCTGTTTTTATAAACTCCACATTGGAAACTGCAATCCCAAATCTCTAGTAACTAAATTCCTCTGCCAACATCAATTCTGTACGTTGTCAGGATAGAAACAATTCTACAAATTGACCTGTTCATGTTTTGATGATTAGCTACAGGTGCACAGATCTACCAGAAACACAGCCCCCAGTTTAGGGCATCTTTAGAGAGAGAGAGAGAGAGAGAGACAAAGACAAACAAAATAAAAACTTCTTTTACAGAGGTTATGTAAGTTGTGTCCCTAATCACTATTAGGGTTTCATGGCGGCAAAAAGGGAAAATTAGAGCACAATGTGTCAACAGCAAGGAATTGTAGACATATGCCAGTTCTCCACAAAGTAACAGAAAAACACACGAATATTCCTTTAAAAACACATTTCTATTGTTACATTGTACCTCAGAAAGACAATGGCAAGACATAATAACTTTAAAAAAAAGGAAAACAAAAAGAAAACTCAGTTAAAAAGCAACGAGACTCTCTAATTACACCAATATTTACAGGGCACACCACAGAGCTACTTCCAGGTCCTTAAATCTCTACTTCAAATCTAACAAAGGAGTATCCCAATCATAGGCACTCCCTGGAAAACTCCCATCCAAAGCATATAAACAAGAATTAAATAGAATTTCATGCTCTGACAAGTCCCTTGATATATCCTCTATCCTCCTGAGAAGTACAAATACCTCAGGGTGATTAGAGGAAAGCAACCTTAAATTAGTCGACCACTCTGGTTAAATTGCCTAAGAAGAAATGTGGAAAATTTCTACTGATTTTCTGCTGTTGAATAGTCATAATTAGAAAACAACCCAACATAGAAAACTTAGGGTATTTTTCTTTAAAAAATCCAACTAGCTAAAACCTACCATTTACTGTACCTGCAAATTAATTTGAATTGGTATATTTGTCTTCTAGTGTTAGCTGAACAAAGAGGACAACCAAGACTAAAAACGTTAATTAAAAGCAAATCTCTCATCTATTTCTTATGAGTTATTCATCTCAACTTTTTGATTACAAGTTAGATGGGTGAGATGCAAAATACTTACTCTGAAACTGTGCTGAAACTTTACATTCTGTCAATTAATAAGGCACCTGTTGCAGGCAATCTTTCAGATCAAATTCTTGATATGTCAGCCAGGGAAGCAAAGTTTGTCCCAAAGAGCCAGAGACAACTTGAATTCCTGGAAGAACAGACTCTTGCAATTGCTAAAATGGAATTAATTTATCTAGCCATCTATTTCCATAGAGAGTAGTCAGTTCGCATTTTGTCTCACTGTGTCTTTTTGTTAGACGAAGTCACCTGCTTGTTAGGCATGGCATTTTTTGTGTTTGGGAGAAATTACAATCCAAGCATTTTGTTAACTTTGCCCTGTAAATTACACACCTTGCAACTGTATGCAACTATTGCTGTTGCAATGAGAAGGCAGGTGCAGTAACAAAACCAAAATACTTCAAGAAGTTTCCATTTCAAAAAACTGCGGTGTCCTTGACTTAGTGACAGTACCATGACATCACTGAATGGGTCGTAATTTACTCCTTAAGGCAAATTAAGGCTGGCTTCATGTGCACAGGATAACGAATGTAGCACAACTTTTCTACAGCACCTATGTACAATATCCCAGGTAGAAAATACATCAGTGTCTCAGTTCTCCCAGTCACAGCTTCTTTCCTCCCAAAATGTTGCCTGTGTAGACACACGGTGGGTTTGAGCAGTTGCTCTGTGAAGCTTACCTGTACCTTCCCAGTACTCCCAAATAAGCCATTGTGTTTGCAAAAATCAGCTCAACAAAATTCCTCCACCATATAAAGTCCAATGAATTTATTCTGAAAACCACCACCTAAAAGGTTTCCCTTAACCTTCAAAAGGCTTTGATTTGTATCTTGCTTCATCTTAAGCCATGCAAGACTGTATCACGGGTGAAAACTGATTTTTTTTCCTTCAGTGCACAGCCTTAAGAAGCATCTGTTCAGCCCAGCCCTAGGTTTTGAACACTGGCTCTGACTCTCCTGCTGGTCTGCATGTCACTAATTAGAATTGTACATCACACACCCCGCAATTTCAGTATGGCTTCTTGTAACAATGAGTTTAGGAGACCACAGCCATTTTCACATGAGAGAGACCTTCAGTAATTAGGTCCACCATCTTTAAACATGTCTAGTAATCAAACCAAACTGTACACTGGTAATTTTTTAAATCACACACATCAAACAAAACTGAGAATCTTATGCTCCTTTCYAAAGGAAAGTGAAAGGATATTCCCTATGCCAAGTTCCCTGCAATTCTTCCATAGGTTATCATAATCATAAAGTTACTAACTTCTTCTAATCTGGTACATGGGAAGTGCCGGGTCGAAGGGTTCATATTTAATTTTGACTTTGTGCATGGCAGAATTAGAAGTACTTCAAGCTGACATTTAATATACTTGATGTAATATAGAGTTTAAAACACAGTCAAGCGGCAATCATAGAATTGTTTAGTTTGGAAAAGACCTTCAAGAGCATTGAGTCCAACCATTAACCCAGCACTCCAAGGCCACCACTAAACCATGTTCTGCAGTGCCATATCTACACTTCTTTTAAGTACCTCCAGGGATGGTGACGGCCCTACTTCCTTGGGCAGCTTTTTCCAATGCTCGATAACCCTTTCTGTTTCTGAGGAAATTTCCGAGGAGATTTTCTGGATATCCAATCTAAACCTCTGTTGGTGCAACTTGGGACCATTTTCTCTTGTTCTATTACTTGTTACCTGGCAGAAGAAGCCAATCCCCACCTCACAGCAACCTCCTTTGRGGTAATTGTAAAGAGTGATAAGGTCTCCCACGATCCTCCTTTTCTTCAGGCTAAACACTCCCAGCTCCCTCAGCCTTTCCTTATCCGACTTGTGCTTCAGACCCTTCACCAGCTTTGTTGCCTTTTTTGGATGAGAAATGCCAAGGGTTATTAACTCAACATGATTTAAAACAGAGGAAAAGACTTACCTGAGGGTAAGGGTCAGCTGTTGCTCCTTTGACTTTACCAGATCTCCTACTCTAAAAGTTGCACAGCCCAGGAAGCTTCGCTACAAATCAAAGGAGAAAAAAACATATCCATTAATTTTTAAATTGTTACTCTTTTTGATCTTACACTTCGAAAGCTTTCTTTGGTACCTAGAAAAATATTGCATTTCAGCATAGCAGTTTGATACTCTATCCAGTAGAAATTCTTTTGTGCATCTGAAGCATGATTATCAGCACACTGTTAAAACTGTAGTTTTATAGGCAGGAACCTTTCTCTTTTCCATTAAGAACAGTCTGACAACCTGACAAAATAACAGGTTGTAAGATGTACAGCAACATGAAAATTTTCATTCTGTACAAGCATTTGCATTTTGTATCTTTTACTTTCTAGATTTCTAATTTCTGGATCACAAGAAATACTAAGTTTTCAGTGTTTTACCAAAGTTGTTCTTGTTTTTCCTCAAGCCTTCGGCACTACCATCCATGTATTCCAAATACGAACGTTTTCTAGGAAGGTATTTTTAAATTGAGTTCAGCACAAGTTTATTAATAGAAATATCATATTTCTCTAGTTCTTGGAAGTCTTTTTAAGTACTTGTTTTCTCTATTTCCATTGTAAGGTGGACTTATTCACTGCATTAAAAGTGCAGAGAAATGTGCTAATGCAACTAGAATGCCTGAAGTTAAATTAAGATACACCACTATATCTTTTCCTTCTATAAAAATCATCTTCACACATCAAAAAAAAGGTACAAAGAGGAAAAGGATTAAATCTTCTCCTGCACTTTGGTTATTTTTTAACCTCTGCTCATATCCTGCTGCACACTGCTAAAATCCCATTTTGTCAACAGGGTCAGCAGTAGTGTTCTTGCCTTGGGAACAATGGGAAAGAAACTAACTGCCTACCATCTTCTAGCCATTTATCTTTCAAATATACAACACAATATCAGTTGCTCTAAATAACTTCTAATGACATCATGACACTATGTTTAATTTTTGCAATAAAACACTAAGAAGTACAGAAAGTTGTTTTTTTATTACATAACACTGATTTTACTCTACTGTTGGACTGGCAAATTAAAATTCCAGGCTAAGTCATATACATTCTTGGATATAGAAATTAAAGAAGAATCAAGTCACTCTGAGTCAACAGAGGCTGCCTGCAGAGAGCAACTTTCCCTTCAGGGAAAAAGAGAAAAGAATTTGTTCCTGTAGAGAAGAGTAACTTCCTCTGGTAAAAAAAAAAMCCTTCAGCCTGCTTTCTTTCAGGAAAGCCAGCAAGCTATTGAATGTTTCAATGCAAACAATAATGCTCTACCCTAAGATTATTTTTCCTCCATATAAAACATACAGTTCAAATTACAATTCTGAAATTAGGTAAGCACCAACACTGGTCTCCATTTTGGTAAACTAAGTCATCGGGTATAGCTTGTTCCTATCAATAGCACAGGCTTAGATTTCCTACACTTTCGTTGACACTTAGGCAGCAAAGGAAAAAGACACAAGTTGAAAATCTAGGGAAGGCTGAGAAAACAGTGGATTTGGGAAGTGATGAATAGGAAGAAAGGAAGAAAAAAGGCCTGTAGGATACATATGAAAAACGAAAAAAGAAATGAAAAAACRAAAAGAGAAAAATGCTACAGCCATACAAGTAAAGATCACTGTTAGTTTTCAGTGCCAAAATGAAATGTATTTCTACAAGAAAGACATGTTGATGCACAGCCTTGCTGGAGTGATCACACAGATAGTTCTATCTTCCTTTAGATCAGTCAACATGACAGTGTTTCTTCTTCACTAAAACTCTGTGGTCACATATCCAGCCAGATTATTTATCTGCTTCCAAGAGCATATCTTTCTTTGTACAGTAAGAACACATTCCACAGCACAGTGACTATATGGCAACCTTTATTCTGGCATTTCATGGCATTTGAGTGTTTGTATTTGAAACTTGACCATTTGGAAGGGAGGAGAGGGGCATTTGGAAYGAGACTGATATAAGGTTTGGTCACCTGGGGCTTCTTTCTGCAACATGATAGAAATATAGATCCATGTAAGAATCCTAAATCAGAGTCCTCACGTGATCAGGGCCAAGAAGCAATTACACTGCTCTTTTATACAACCAAAGAGCTTTGGTCATTGTACCCACCAACCATCTCTGAGGGTAATATCTAGTTCTCCAGGGTCATAAAGTTAAAGGTGAATAATTTYATCAGCTTCAAACATTCTACTTCTTTTTCTGTTTCATAATTTCATGCTTATTTAGACAAAAAGATTCTTTGCTTGGCAATACAGAGCTACTTGCAAAATAAAATAAAATTTTAAATTATCTCATGACCCAAATGAAGAGTTATGTTAATGTTCAAGGGGTTGATACWTAGACAAGCGGTATAATATCAAACTGGAGAATACATTTTCCATACTGATTTAGWGACCAATAGTCTACCCTGGGGCCTGAACTGGCAGTCTACAAACCAATCTAACTTTGCACATGAGACTTAGAGAGGCTTGAAAAGTAGGCTTTAAACAGAATTGCTGCTGTAATGCTAATTGCAGAGTAATGTTCCTTTGTAATTTTGCTAGTGTTGTAGTTACAATTATAAATCTTAARATAGGTGCCTTGAGTAGTTTGATGAATAATCTCAGCTAGCCAAAGAGAAAAGTCTCCACAATAGCTATATGAAAAGTTAAAACACATCRATTATTTCACTAAGATTGAACTTGCTGCCAAGCTACAGATTTTTCAAACACTAGCTGAAGCCCTGAAAACCATGCCAAGAAAGCCCTGGTAAGGCAGAAAWGTCAACACCTTAGGCTAGAAATTTAAAAACCCAGTTATATTACGTTTGCAGACACAGATCTGATACCTGCACCAGGGGGTGTTTGGTCTTTCATTGAGCTCTAGCAGGATCARCATTTCCCACTCCCATGAGGTGTCYATATTATCTGGGAGATTTTAGSCTTCTCCGACCCCGAAATGACATCCCAATACCTTTGTCAAAAATTCTACACATCTGCACATAAAAATGAGTCCTCTGTATGTCGCCACTGGAATTTTTTAAAACACAAACCAAGGGCAACTCCTACTGCAGAACATTTTATACCCTGTACATGAAGACCAGAAGGTGACAGACCAGGCTCATTGAGGCAATACCATTCCAGGCTCTCAGTCTCATCCAGATTGCTCGTATGGCATTAGCAGTAAGTCTAGACAGTTGTGCTTGCCTCAGGATAGCTTTAGTTAGAAAAGATTTTCAGAAGAGATGTGAATGGGATTACATCAATCAATGAGATTATCACTCCTGCCTGGATTGTTTTATTCATTTAACCCCACTTTTGCTATTATAAATGTTTGTCAGCTCCTGACCAAAAAAAAAAAAAAAAAAAAAATCAATTAATGAAAAGAATTGCTTACCCCAAGATCTGCTCTTGGTTCCTTGTGATCAGGTAGGACACTGGTGCGGACCTGAGAGATGAGGGAGGAAAAAAAAACCAGCAATGAAACACTGCTTTTTTTGCCATTACTTTCCAATAAGAATGACAGAAGTGCTCATGCCTCTCATACTTTTGACATTTTGGAGATAAATTTAAATGGAGCTATATATGTATATATAATTTAATAACAATTAACTAATAATTTAAGCACAATATCTGCTGGTTAATGTGGAGAAGGTCTCTCACCACTACCCAGTAATCATTTTGAACTTTGCTGATTCTCTAAAGGGAGAAAGGAAAGGAACAACCGAATATAGCCTAAAAGCAGACTTTTTGACTCTAACTTGAGTGACAAGATTCTTCATCTAGAGGCATTATTTGGAAACAAATTTTTCAACCACAAGTGAAAGAGCACAGTACATTAAAAAGTATTTTTTCCAAATAAGTACTTGCCTTTGTCAGCTGATCTGCGACTGAAATCCTGAAACCCAGCCTCACTCAATGTATGACCATGTCTCCCCCTACCACTTGCTGAACATCTCTGACACGACAGATGTTCGTRGGCATTCACAGAAGGAAAGTCTCTGTATTCTCCCCTACACAGGACTTCCAGTGGTCCCTGCATTTTCTGCAAGGTGGAGCTGCCATTGTACTCAACTACTTTCATTTCACAAGGGCAGGTATGGGAAAACCGGACTTCCTCTTCTGTATTTCCCCAAATATAGTACAGGTTGGGAGGAGGGGGCACGTGGGTGTGTCTCTTTAGTGTCTATACAAATTTATTGCTGAGTGGTGGTTGAGACCAGAGAACTGATTAAACAGTAAAAATTAGATGGAAAAAGTATAGGAAAACCTCTATAACATCCCTGGGCCAAAACCGGCCCTTTGGAACAACTTGCTGGTAAAAGCAGCACACAAAGGAGAATGTACTGAGCATCCACATCTGTTTGATTATCAGCCCTAAATAACAGATATACATTCCCCATGGAAAAATTTTTGGCTCAATTTCCAAGTAAAACTCAAACTCATTTTGCAAATCTCTCAGCAAAAGACTAATTTTTTTTTCTATGCCCTCAAATGTGACCCTCAATTCTTCTACTCTGGTTGCAACTTACTACACAAAAAGAAACTCTCCTATGAAGCAAAGACAATTTTAATTGTCTGTTATTCTAAATACAACATGTTATAAAGCACCAATCTAAAGTCCACCACAAAGACTTGACAAAGTAGAACCACAGCTTTTCTCAGCCAGCTCTTATCTCCTGATTCCCTACAGTGAGAACATTTTTTTTCCCACAAAAGCCTGAAGATAGTAGAAAAATGCTATAATTAATTTAATGAGGACCAGCATACTTTAGAAATCTGTGGGGGTCCTCATTTGGATGCAATTTTGCATTTAGATTTTTCCCATTAATACAACATTAGCAAGTCCAAAGCATTTGGCTTTCTACAAAAAACTAGTATAAAATTTTCAATGCAACATTTGTATGTAAAATTTAACTTTAAATGCTTCAAGTCACAAAAGAAAATAAAATTACTGATATTTCCCTGTTGGTGATGCCTGTCTTACTCTTTTGGAGCTGGGGAAATAGAGCAGATCTGTTTCTTAGAAGAAAGGTGGGGTACCAATGCCAGGCCAAAAATGCTACATCATTTTAAGATGCTAAAAAGCTGTTCTATGTGTCAGCCTCAGCAGGTGACATCTGGCCAAACATCAAGTGAGGTATTTCCATTTTTCTAATTATTATGGCTATTTATTCAAGAAAAACAAACAAATAGTTTATGAATTAACCTTCCTCTTTGGACTTACAGAGATGTAAACCAGCAGCAGTCCAGCAAGTGTTTTAAAAAGTGTACATGTTTTTGCATGATACTAAATTTTGCTTTATAGCAAGAGAAAGCTCAAGCATCTTTTGTGCTCATTGAAGTCCAGGGAATTSAACATTCATTTAGAATCATAGAATATAAATTCCTTCTTTTATTGGATAAAGTCTTAATTCAGGAGAAGATACTCCTATTTTTGTGACCCAACAGAGAAGAGGAAAGGGATGTCAACACATGACTAACCTACAGTCTTCCATATCACAAAAACATATTTCTTAATTTTAAACGGATTTAAAATATGAAATAATTTCTGTTGCTTTTTGGAATACTTTTTTGTTCAGCTACATGTTTGTTTGTTTTGATTTGCTTTTAACCACTTTATAACCAGTAATTGTAGAGYCAAATGTAACTCTGTGTTTGGTGGTACTGACATTAGACTGTACCTCTTTTCTCCCAAAAATACATTTTGTTTGAAATTAAATTGTATATTTTGATCCAAGTGTGTGCAAATATATACAATTTAGACACACTTTTATTATTTCATATTTATTAAAAGAGACATCACATAYGTGTATGTAAATACATACATGGGAGCTACAGTCTGATCCCTTTCACGGTATCTGTTGGTTGAGTTCTTGAACAAACTCTCTGAATGTTGCAAGTATTGGGGTATCATTATGGGATGTTCACATAAGCCTCATTAGAAACACAAAGACGGCTCATAACCAATTATAAAACAGAAGAAAAAGTCAGTTCTTGTCCCAATCCACAAAATTAAAGAGAAAAAAAAGAAGAGAAACACAAAGAATTTGAAAGGTCAAATATCTTCCCAGTATMTTTCCTGATTAAAAAAACTGCCACACTTTTTAAAACCTTGTCATAAAACAACTTTTCCCTATAGGCCCCAACAGTATTCTACAACAACTACAAAATATAAATGCAAACAAAAAGTCAGATTCTAATCCCAAGTATCCACTACTCTGCCAGAATTTCAGTTTTCTCATTATTTGCTCTAGGTTTTCCTGACCAAGATGCAAACCTCTGAACAAGAAGTTTATTTACAACTGGGGTAAGACCGCACTTCCCTGGAATAGCAGACACTACAGCTTTACCTCCCCAGAAGAGATCAAAAAGGTATGCAAGAAAGAAAGCTTGTGACCTAGGCTAAATGCAAGATGTTCGTGACAAGTACACATTTGGTGATTTCATTTGTAAAATAACACAGTTATCTGGTATACACCACAGCTTGTTGTACCAGGAAGAAGACCAGTGGAAACAGTGGGCACTGATGATACACTTAATTATCTTTAAATCTTATACAGAACAATATGCAATGAGTAGTGTATTTATCACAGACATATCTGTTAAATTTCTCTAGGCATAAATGCTGAATTCAGCTTTAATTAACTGTCCTTTAGTAGAAGGCAGTTTTGTATGATTAAAAAGAACATTTCTTTCAGTCGTTTGCAGCACTCTGAGCCACATCCACACACACTGTCAAAGTTCAGAAGACTGAATAATCATCATTACTGAATCTTTTGTGCCTGCCGTTAATTAAAGCCTTTGCGTTTCAGTTTATGATCAAAGGCCATCTTCAGAAGGCACTCAAGCTTTGCAAACAAATAATGCTAGATCCTTTCCTCAGTTACTCTAGATTTACTTATCAAATCAACAATGGCTTCCAGTGACCTCCCAGTACTCACCACTGTTGGCTGCTCAAATGCACTATTCTGTCATCAGTGCTATACACTCCTGGCACCTCACAATAACTCAATACACACCACACCAGGTAAAGCATAGGATCAAAGAGACTACTGAAAGCAGTCTGTGAAAAACCGCCTTACACTCCTTCAGTAGAGCACCTTCCAGGAAAGCATTCACAACTTCAGTAAACTCTGGCAGTCATACAGGAACACAACGTGCAGAGATGCGTTAACTGGGACATTAACTCTGGGACAGACACCATCTGCACCTTTCTTCCCCCACAGGGAAAAGAACTCTAAACTCTGCTAAGACAGCCACCATAGCTTCACAGCTGCTATRGACACTCAGGCCCATCCTCATCACCACTGCCTGCCCACCAGCCAGGCAGCAGCACCTAGAGTCCAGAAGTAACTATATTTCCAGGAACTTTTCAGTCAAAGAAGTTGCAGCTTCATGTGTAAGTGCTGGATGAGCTGAAAACGCTGTAATTGTTACTGGGTTCTACAACAACATCAATCAGCTTTTATAGGATAGAACCCACTCCAGTACATGCAGCAAATTAATTTTTAAAAGAAGATATTTTACATTCACCAGCTATTTATTTTCATCATATAGATTAACAATTTGCTAAATAGTTCAATCAACATATTGTAGTCAGCAAAGTAAAACACTTCCATCAATACTTTGTTGGATACATGCTTATTGGATGGAGGACAAATCCAATACAGTAATTTTCCAAACTCTAGTGCATAATTATTTCTAAAAGTCTATATAAAGCAAAAGAGAAAATCTTTTCCTAATAGGCATGCACACATATTGCAGGGTTTACAGTTCCAATGGAAAAGCTGCTATGCAGAGACACTAATAAATATTAAAATTGAATTAAAGATGAACAAATAAAGGTAACATTAGCTATATCAACTTACTCCACTGTTTTTGCAGTGTTATGTTAAGTACATAATGTTATATATTAATTAATCCAAAATAAAAATTATAAAATATTTTTATATATTCTCTACTAGAGATAGAAGGGAAAATAAGTATGCCTCTATTACTAGTTGTATAGCAACTGACAGTTTCATCTGTTTATTTATCCGAAAAGGTCAAACAGAAGGGCAGGACTATCTGCATACATTCCATAGGCAGTGTTTGAACACAACTCTTCTGCAGAATGTGGAGTCAAGACCATTTTGTGCAGCACTGACACTATGTGCTACCTCCAGGCACACTTCTCAAGACATGTGAGGATAATAGAAAATACATACTTCTCAGTCTCTAAGAATCATCATAAATTACTTTTCTTTCAGACTTCTCTACAGCTGAATATCTTTCTCTGTGTAGGCTGCATCTTTTTGTGCTCTCTAGAGAACACATGGCACAAGAGAAGCAATACAAGACCCCCAAAGCAAAGACTGAGGACAGCAATTTAACAGCTTATGTAGGTACATAACCAGGTGTATGAATAATGAGCAGAAAACCACAGAAGTCTTGGATGTTTGGTTACAAATAGAGTTTTGTTTGTTTACTTTTACAGCTCGGGCATATTGATCAGAATTGCCTTAAAAAAACACCCACAGTTCAAAAAGAACAGATTACTTAGGAACTCTCTCTATACTGAGCACACCACAAAAATCATACCRGCTCTGCAACAGCCACATGGAAGCTGGAACAGATCAAGTGACAGAAAAGATCTATACATTCTGAGTGCTTTGGGGCATGCTGCAGAGAATCAGATCTGACCCAGCAAGGCTTATTAACTCAGCATAATTGCCAAATTGCCAGCCATAGCAGAGCTGCCCCACTTTGCACTGTGCCGCAATGTGAGAAGACACCGGCCACATCCATGCAAGGGCCTGCTGCAGCTCAGATTCCAAGAAGAGGTTACAGTGTGGGGACAAGGCCCAATGCAGCATGGATCACAGCTTCAGCTCTGGCACTTGGYCTGCAGGTTACCAAACACAACTAAGATGTGCCAGGAGGAAAAACACAGCTCCTGTTAATGGCCTTTCTCCCACAAAGCACTATGATCACATTCACAGCTTGTTCCTCAGTATGCTCCAAAACTGAACATCACAAAGCTGAAAAACATCCATTTGGAATGCAGTTGTAACAACCTCCCCATATTTAGGTCTATTCTATTCCACAGCTATTCCTATAGTAAATAACTAATCATTGAAGGCAAACTCCTACGTTTGATTTATCTCTTTTAGTTATTGGAAATAAGAAAAAGCTGTCAAATCTATCCATGGAAATCTAAATCACCTTCAATATGTTTACCGTGTATGCGGTGAAAAAATGGAAGGAAGAAAGAGTTAATTTACATTGCTAACAAAGCACACAGCATGAGCACTGGATTCCATGTTTTTAACCAATTTGAAAAAGCTTTTTTTTTCTGCAGAGAAAGATCTGTCAGCTCTAAGGTTATGTGAGAGATTAAAAGTGACAAAGAAAAATGGTCTCTATAAATTAGAGATAATTAACATTTGAGTCTTCACGTCATTAAAAATAGATGTTCTTCAGCTACTTGTAATTAATTTGCTCTTTATTGAAACTTGGGGTACAGATACTCTGCCAGTACCAGTTTCTGCAGAGCATTGCTTTTTGGGGAGAGGGAAAAGCTGTGCAGTGCTGCACCCAGTTAAGGCTTCTTGTTTTGCATGATGAGTTCATCATCCCTCTCCTCCTGAACAGCTCGGAGCAAAACGTGACCTTTGCATTGTGGTTTCAGCGTACACTTTGCAGCCATAAACACACACCTGCAAGTGATGGTTCAAGCACTGCAGGGGGCTGAAACACAGCTGCAGAGTGTGTAGCCAGGACAGGGAAGTGACACAAACTCACCCACCCCAGTCCCCCACAGCAATAACTGCAGGCTGACACAGACAGCAGCGCGTTGCTGTTTATCAGTCAATCTCTTTGGGTTTT
The DNA here is from genome assembly GCA_018881555.1 of Amblyornis subalaris. Classification (NCBI taxonomy): domain Eukaryota; kingdom Metazoa; phylum Chordata; class Aves; order Passeriformes; family Ptilonorhynchidae; genus Amblyornis; species Amblyornis subalaris. Next base: position 469,170 of record JACAXG010000119.1, on the reverse strand, counting down.
TTAAGCAGTGTAATTTTTGCAATCAATGACCACTGGTAGCAAGCTAATGAAATATAGGCTTTTCCTCCATCTCGGGCTTTTTTGAACAAAGCCCAATCATGTGAAGAAGCCTTCTAAGGTCTTAATAGGTACTGAATATTCTAGGCATTTCCTCAGTTAGAATTTTAATAGAATATAATATAATGATATTAACTCCGTAGCTATCACAATCAGCCAGTAGGCCTTGCCCTCTTCCCATCATAATTTCCAGGAATGCCCCCTTCAAAGTCTGTTTCATACTGGGAACAATCTTCAAAATTTGAAGAGTAAAAATCCCCCTCCAAGTACTTATGATGCCTGCTCTTCATTGCTTTTTTCCACTCCGAAATAAAATTCACAGAAGGCAAATTCTGGCTTCCATCAGCAAGCTACTGATGGAGCACTCCTAAGCTCTTTTGGCTATTCATTTACATGGGCCAGCCAATGGGGAGTTGTTACTTGCTCAAATCCAAATACCTCAGGCTGGTTATTGCAATTCTACTATCCAAAAATCATTGAGACAGACTCCACAATCCAAAAAAAGCAGCAATTAACCGCAGCCAAAGAAATCCAGATGTTCTGACAAATTATATCCAAAAAAATACTCACTCCAGAGTGATGAAGAAAATAGGACTTAGGAATATATTCATAGGGGGGATTTATCACACTTTTTCACCCCACTCCCCCCACAACCAGCTGTGCATATTGCTTCAGCAAAACATGACTATCTGGTAATCTCTCAGTCTGTCTGTCTGAGCATCTTGCTCCCCTGCAGCAGCAGACTACAACCCAAGTGTTCAAGTAGGAATTTCAGGGGAAAATGCCTTGCTAGAATACAAGATTTCAGCACTGCTCACAGGGCCTAAGGCAGCTGGGTAGGAAGAAGAAAAAAAATAAATCTCATTCCCATATGAATATCAGAGAACACATGCCAAAATCCATGCTGGAGAAGCCAAGGAAAGAACTTGTACTCTAACCACTTATTTCAGGGGAAACTTGAGAGGATACAAACAAAGGGTGGTGAAAAGCACATACAGTTTGATGTGATGTGATACAGTCTGATGAACAGTCAACTCAGTCTCACTTCAGTGTATGGTGCACAACATGAATAAAGGCAAATATTGCTGGATTGATCAGACGAGCTCAACAGCATTATAAAATTTCCAGAATGCTATCTTCTGCAGCAAAATTTCAGCAAAATTTGCACTTTGACTCTGAATATCTTGACAAAATAAATTGACATCCCATTTTTTTCTTTGCTGAATAAATAGTCTTTTTTTGAGTATGCTAAAGTCTACATTTCATAATTTGCATCTATTGCCATAAAAGTTGCATTAAGAAATCTTACTATAAATTAAACATTATGCCATTTCCACTGATGAACCAGTTACAAGAAACAAGGTTTATATTTGCATCTTGTAGAGGTATTTCCAACACTCCCAGTTCCTCAACAGATTGCAACATCTACTCAAATGGCAAAAGGTTGTTTACTTTTTAAACACAGAAAAAAAGACCTTGCTGCCTTAAACAAGGTCATCAACCTTTCATCACTCTATATAAAAAATCCCTGTCTTCTGACTCATGGGAGAGGCTGGAATGGAAAACTCAGAATTTAAAATGCTGGGGCAGTCACATCTCCAGTACAGATCCCTGCAATGTTCCCTCGAGAAGCTGGTCTTATCCCTTTGCCAACTCCTAAATGCATTTGCCAGCTGGGGGCCTTAAGTTCAATATTTTCAATGAGTTATTTTTATGTGAGGTACCAAACTAACCAAATATCAGGTCTCATAGAAGCAAAAAATCATCATAAAATAACCCCAAAAGAAGTTGAAGATTTTATCACCCACCCCTTGTTTAATGGTAACATTTTAACATAAATTTTTAGATTTTAAAGAGAACATTTTAGAGCAATTATGCTCAGCCTTCAGTCTCAACCTTCTTAATTTTCCATTGGGTGTCTCCCACAGGGAATTCCAGCAGTGAATTTTCCCTGCAGTTACTGCTACAGGCAGCTGCAGCAGTAGCATCTCCAGGAAGAACTCTTGTGAAGACTTAAAGTGACTAAYGTCAATTCCATACAGTCTGTGCCACATTTACAGGCAGTGCCATTCATCAGTAATCCAGACATCCACGAGACACCAAGAGAAGCAGAGAAGGGAGAAGGCTGCATATGAAAGAATATGAGTAGACCACACAGTTTTTGAAAAACCCCACTCCCCTCAAAAGCAGTCAGAGAAGTTTGAAAAGCAACCAAGATTCTGATATTGTCAATAAAAAGAACTCTTAGCAACACAGGGCTGTAAAAGTCTTCAGATCATTTGTTTTAGTATTTTACTGTCACAGACACCACATAATAAAACCCCCTTCATCCATTTTTGAACTACACCTTGAAATTATTTGAATTTCTTCTCCCCCCCTTCTGACAGGAAGGTCATTCAAAAAAGTGATTACAATAATAGTTCAGAGTCATGTTCTAATTTGCAGCCCATCATTATTCATGGTGAGTTTATACTCATTTGCTCTTCTGCCAACATGGTCTTTTAGCTAAGTAATTATTTTCTGTTCCTCATACTGGTCTCCTGATGTATTAATAAGAAAGGAATCATATGTCCTCTCCTTCTTCATTTTGTTAGGATAATAAGCCAGGCTTTTCCAATACACTTTCGTACAAAAAGCTCTTCATTCCCCACATCACACTGTCTGCTCCAGTCCTATTAATCTTTCTTGAACATAAATGATCCAGTTAATGACAGCTTTCCAGAAAAGGCCTAACTTGTGTATATGGAACAGAGTTCCCTGGATTCATCTGGAAATCAATCCTGTTTGCCCTCTCTCCACTGCATTAGATCTGCTGCTCAGTCACACTTTGAACAACTAATTTACCTGTGTTTTCCTTCACACTACTTGTTTCTGACGCATGAAGTCTGTTCATCCAAAAGCTTCATGTCAGTAGAAAAACACCGGGTCATGTACGTAAAGACTACTGTATTTCATCCTATTTCTGTAATTCCTGCCTGCCTTGAAGCAGTTCCACGGGTAAGGAATTTTATCAGCTGGCAAACCCTTCTACCTTAGGAGAAGGGAAATTTCTACATACAGCAAATTTTTCTGTAATACATAGAAGCTGAAGGACTCTCACAAAAATATCCAGAAAAGCAAGAAAAATAATCATCAATAAGGATTTTTCTTTTGTTCTTATGACAGTTTGTGATAATGTTCAAAAAGTATTTGAGGCTAAGGTCTGGTGGTGGGATTACCTAATGGATGGTAATTCACTTCTATTTTGGGGAACTCTGGGTAAATTTGCTCATCAGATTTACTGTGGTAGAAGGCATAAATATAGTTTAGACAGATGAGAGGGACTATATAGATTTTTGATGGCTTCCTACGAGCTCTATTTTCTTTGTCTTTGTAGACAGGATCTGTCTCTTCATGAAAGTCCATTTTACCGAGACTATAGCTGCCCCTCCAAAGATTATAGCTCTTCCAACCTGTGGAACTGCAGTACTCTCGTGAGAATTACTACTGTGTCCCGGGCTCCCACATGCTTCATCCGCATTGCTAACAATCCACGCTTGAGGGGAGCAAGGAATTTTCTCAGAAGAACCTCCAGAAGATCCTGGGAGAATAAATGTTCCCAACTATCCAAATATACACACTCCCAACTATCCAAATATAAACATTTCCAAAGCTATCTACAAAGAAAAAATGTACAAATCTATTTTTTTCATTTGAGATAGCATTTTGTTCTTGGATTAAAACAGTTAAACCTGCATAGCCAGAATTAAATTCTTAAGTATACAAATGCTAAAACAAATAACCTCCTGATCAGCCATCTTTAAACAGACAGTCTTTGATAGTGCTCTGACCTTTGCACAACTTCCCTCTCTTCTGAGATGAGAAACTGAAAGGTGGTTTATTTATTTATTTATCAAATAAATTCACTGCTAGCTTTAAAAGCGGTTTCAAGACAGACGTGTCATCTCTCCCACAATCTAAATTAGTTTCTGCTTTAAAGGAAGAAGGAGGTATCAGTGCAAGCTGGTATCACTGTGGGCCTATTTTACTCTGCAGCAACCTAAACATATCTTTGTACCTAAAAGAGAAGGTAAAAAGCAGATGTACCACAGTTCTTTCTGTCTCTCTTGTAACAGAGACAAGTTTATATGAAGAGCATTTCATTTTTCTTTCATTGAAGTTATATTCAGTCACTTCCCCATTAAATGCACATGATTTTGCTCTCAAAACCATTTTACAGGAAGTCTGGCTTTCCTCACCCGAGTATGTGTCCCTGTGCTTAACTGCCACATTAAGATAAACCCTTTTCCCCCCCTACAATGTCAATTTTGAATTTTTTTAAAGCATAACTGCAATCTGCAAGACATGGTAATCCTTTTCTATAAGCATGATCAAGCTCTTGCAGAGATGTTACTTAAAACCAAATACGCTATGAGCACCCTACTTGCAGACTGATAAGTAGGCTCAGGAAAGTTGATAGTCACAGCTGCCTGTGCTAAGTAATTAAATTCTGATTCTTATAAAGCACAAGGTGTGAATAAAGACATTAGGCATATATTTTTAAGCAATCATTTGCTTCTTTCAGAATTTATATTCTGATGAGGCAGAAAGATCCCAAGGCTCAGAGTAAGCACCAAATATATTTAAATATTTTCACTACTTAGAAAAAATATAATAGACATTTTCTAAACCTGAAAAGTGGACTTTTTTAGGGATTGTTTCAATTATGCTTTTTCTGCAAATAAACAAAACACATCAGCAACAATATTCTTAGCAAAGCTGTCTAGGTCTGAAATTTGGCCATGCTTCTATTTCTAGAAATGAGTTACAGATTCTTTCTTGCTTTTGTATTGCATCTTCTTATTTGGAAATTCAGTAAGACAATGTTTACTGGCAAAGATAGTATGTGTCATTAGACAAGCTGATGTAAGATGGAAACAGACGTTTTTCTCTGCCCATGGTTCCTTCAGGAACTCAAGAAAGCTAGTGCTCCTGAAAATGTGTGTGTTTTGTCCATCATATCTGCTTCTCTAACAAAAGGGTGCCTACTCCTATGGACCCTTAGGTCACCCCAAATTGCCATACGCTACATAAGAAAACAGACACTCTCTATGGTATTCTCTAATGTTCCGAAGCCAGGCCAGCTCCATTCTATCCCACCAGTCATATTTTCCGTGAGATATCCAAACATCAGCCACAACACTACAGCTTATTAAACGAAGGAGCCACAACCAATTGACAGGAAAGTTATAGCACAAACTCCAGTAACAGCTTTGCCCCCTTCATATTTCACATGTTTTTTTCACTTGTGATGCTCAGTATAATTTTTCACTCTCACATCCTTTGCTGCTCCCAGCAGTGCTCTGCTGACAGTGCTTGCTGAGTCAGCATTTACTTCCTCAGAAAGTGACATGAAATACTGTGGGGTGCAGAGATTTCAAGTCAGTGTTATATCCCAGGATACGTACAAATTGACACGAGGAACGGGAACAGGAAATTTTAAATAGCCTTGTATTTCAATACTACTGAACAGAAGCTGCACTTTAAAAAAAACTCTGTCAGTAAACAGCCTTAGCTGAGAGCAGTCAACTCATGGAGACTATAGTTGGTTTGGGGAAGTGTATGACATTCCTTTTGATTTGATTCCAGTACTAGATTAAGTAGCTTATGGAAGATACCTGCATTTTAAACCATTAACAGTTCTCTTTAATATCAAAATTGATATTAGAAATTCACTAGAAAGTGAGCCTGCAACAAGAGTAGGGGATAAAAAAAGCACATGCACATTTTACCAGCAATGGTTTTATGTCATGTAGATTAGATGACAGACTTGATTTCTGTCTAAAAAAGTCAGATGCATCTTGCCATAGACAATATAAATTTGCATAACTTTTAATGGGTCACTACAGATACTGCAATATCTTGAGGARGGACTTTTGAAAACAAGTGGAAAATTCTATCTGCTTAATAAACCACACGGTCTATACTTCCAAACATGCTTTGGTATCTATATGTATCATAAGGCTCTATGTCATAAGTTATATGTACCATAATTCAACCAAGTGCAGAGCAGCCTCACTCCTTCCACACTCAGTAGAACCTTCTTCCCTGGCACAGGGAATAATTATTTATAAAAGAAAAGCACCTTAATACATGAGGAATGATATGAATGGTAGTTTTACATGTGAAAATATGGTAATCTCTTCAGTTTGAGGACAGGTTGTGATATAGTGCCCTGAATTGCACAGCATCCCATGTGCTGACAGGATAATGGTAGTTCTACAAAATTAATGTTTAGAGGCTTCCCCTCCCACAACTCATATCTCAAAGGGAAAAAGATATATGCAACAAAGAAGAGTGTATATGTGAAATAATGTTGTATTCATAGAACATCGTCCAACTCATGCAATAAATTCTGTATAAATTATTACAGAGCCTCTGCATCCAATGTGACTGTTATAGTAGAATCATAGGATCATTAAGGTTGGAAAAGAACTCCAAACGTAGTTTTCCAAAGTCAATCATGTTGTAGATGGGTCCTTTAACAAAATTTACAAGCAAGATAAAACTCCACAAGATAAAAATGTATTAATTTTTATCTAACTAATTCTAGAAAACATTTCAAGACATGAACTAATTTAACATGAATGTCAAGGCTGGTGTGCCCAGTTTTCTAACAAAACCCACGTAATTTCCAATGTTAAAAAAGCCACACCCAGCATTTGAATTCTACAATTCAATTCAGAAGCAAACATCAAAAATGAAACACCAAAAACCCAAACCAAAACCACCCACAAACATCCCCTACACAGAGATTTATGACTTTTATTTCTTATGCTACAGGTAAGCAGTCAGGATCCTCATCTAGAACAGCAACATTTACATTTACAAATGACAAACAAAATATGAGAATGTAATGAGGTCAATCAATATTGAAGATAGGAAGAGAGTATAACTTTACAGGGATACAGACATTTTATAAACATAATTTGAAACTCCCCATATAAAAGTTTATTACATCTTTCCAAAGACTGCAAAATCCCATCCTCACATGCATTCTCCCAACCTGCAGATTATTTTGCACAGTACTGGTATCATCAGAATTTGTTCGAAATGAATACTGAGACTTTTCCCCATCTTAAAACCTCCCATAAAGTAGGCCTAGATTCATTTTATCATTTCTACACAGTTCATTTCACAAAAGAAACAGTAAAAAGGGTCAAAATGCTTTTCAGTATTTTGACTACCAAATGCAAAAATATTTTTAAAATCCAGTAGGTTAAGAATTTACCAAAAGGAAAAAAATCAGCAAAATCAAAATAAGCGTTCCCATACATATTTGCTAGAATTTACTACAATTTCTTCTATTTGTACATAAATGTAAGCAGCATTAAAAATAATTTTTATACAGATGTACAAGAATGAAAATCAGCTGTTCAACCAAGTATACAAATTGTTTATTTATACACCTTCAGTAGACACGGCCTAAAAGAGGTCAATTTCTGCATTGCGTTCTGTGGTCACTGTGCTCAGGCTTTAAGTACTAAAGATCTTGAAATAAGACCTAATTTAATACTGTTGCAAGAACCTTAACTCCAAAGTTGTCAGTATAGACATCGTCACAGAGCCGTAAATAAAACGCACTTTATTGAAGTCCRTATCTCTTGGTTTTGAAAAGATGAGAGTGAAATAAAACCAACATTAATGATCTCCAGTAATCACTCCCTGCATAAACTAAAACCCACTTGGACTTGAAATTATACGTTTAAAAATAATAGCTGAGCATTCTTTTAAAAGGAAGGCCCAGCACTGATTCAAATTGCATGTGAGGCTTGAGCTCAAGATAATGTTGGGATTAACATGTGCATGACAGGTCTAATTTAAAGGCTGCAGCTCAAAAGTCTCATCCTCCTACACAGAGATCATGGCACAGAAAGGCAGTGATTTATGTACCACTCTCCACACCATCACCACTACACAAACCTCTGAGCAATCCACAGTTGCACATATCTTGAGAGGGGCAGTTTAAGGGCAGATGAAGGTCCCCCAAAATCCCAAGAATTCTCAAAGTTGTTCTGAGATGATAGTTCCCCTTTCCCTTGTATATAAGGGAAGAACTAAGAGCCCTTGAATGAAACCCRCAAAGAATGTTTTGCAAACACAAGAGTGACAGAATTCCAGACCTCTGCAGCGAGAGCCCAATCATGTGAAATAGCAAGCTCAAAATCTAGACACTTACGGAAGTTATTTTCTGATCTACATTCATCTCATAAAAGCCATCTAACATCTATGTAAAACTAAATATCTTTGTCCTCCAGAATTGAGGACCAAAGCTGCTGGAGACTGTATCATAACTTCCAGGTACCAATTCTCTGCTCCCCATGTCCTTTCATTTCTGTCATGACAATTTTTATTTCTCCCATCACAATTTAATTCAACTGTTATTTTGTTTTCCTACATATGGTCTTTGTTCTTAGCACACAGCAATTCCTTCCTATGCTGCCGCAGTGAAACATGTCATTCCTGAAGCAGCATCTCGCTTAATATCTCACCATCACTCACAAGAAGACACAGAGAATGGTATTTTCAGCCTCTGCCAGAGAGAATTCAGACTCCACAATAATCAGAAAACACCCAGACCCTGCTTTTCTTTGAAACTTATGTGCCAACTGATGTGTATTTACTTCCTTGGATCTTTTTTCTCCTGGAAGAGTAATTTTCCTTCCCTAAACAATGAGCTGAATGCAAAGTGCTGCAAAGTCCTGCTCAGGGAAGCTGATACTTACATCTCAGCCTTGACAGTATTAGTAGGGATCACACATCACAAGCATTTTTCCAGGATTTCTGGACTGCCCCAAAGAAAGTTTTCTTTGCTGGTATGCCAAACTTCCACTCTTTTCCATTCTTTAATACCAAGAATTTAACACCTGAGTTTGCCACAGAAGTTTGCTTTTCATATAATTTATTATGAAGTTTTACAACTGATGCGTAAACCGCAAGTTAAATGTATTACCCTTTTTTATATTATAGGCATAAAAATGAAATGTATGCAAAGAAATCCTTTCATGAAAAAAACATTACCACTTCCCCTTTTTGTAGTTTTATTTGTGAACACAGCTGGTAGAAGCCTTTGGGAAAGGCACGTTGCTGCTGAAGGAGTACTTGTTGGTGCATGTTTCTTACATAGTTTTTCCAAGTGACAGAGCCTATTTTACTTCTAACCTCTGCTTCTACTTAAAAATACCAGCTTATCCGTAACTTATATTCAAACAGACTTAGTTCTTCCAAAGACAATGTTAAGAAGCAGCAGTTGGAAATGTCAGCATCACGATGAGTATCATTAGTTCTGTGGCCAAAAAAACTCCTATTAATCCTTCTGGGTTGCTGTGTGGATTGAAGATCAGTTTATAATTGTACACTTCACTTGACAAGTGTCTACACTCAAGAGAGCTCTTGCCAGTACTACAGCTACCATCAACAACCAACGAAAATAAATTTCAGGGAAAAAAACAGTTCAAAAAGTGAAGTCTGGTAGATTATTCTTTTCCCTGCTAAAAAATGGTCTTCGAAATGACAGAGAATTATTCGTGTTTTCACCTTTTGTTCATCTACTGTGTTGCAGATGCTAAAGATCTCTCAAGGGCAAAGCTACTATTCTTGCTCCATTTCATTGAAGAAATAAGGACAGTGTCATCTCAGCGAACTACTCTTTCCAAGAAAGAAAATCTGCAGGCTGACTGCCATTTTGTCTTGAAAACATTTCTCTGTACAGATAAGCACCAGTGCCTAACGAATATCATTTAAGAAAATCAAACTTCCTGAGCAGAGGCTCAGTTTGCTTCCAGCAGTGCCTCCATATAAAAAAGAAAAAACAAAAGCCACTTCCACTTACGCAGTTCAATTGTATTCACAGCAATATTTTTTCCTCTCACTTTTTTTCTCCCCTAAATTTCCCACATCCTATGCTGATAACAAACAGTTCCAATACATTCTTTATAAATCCTGCTCCACTGGCAACCCATGAATCATCTGGCAAAATAATTCCTCTTGCATGTAGGGCACAGATAAAGGTTGCCTTGTGGCACAGGGCCAGTACAGCACATGCACTCGCTCTTGAGACACTAGGAGTCAGCATGGTTACACTGAACCCCTCCTCAGAAAACAGCTTTAGTCCTTTCTGTATATTTCTTTTCATTTGTAGTAACCAGAAATCGAACTAGGCTCTGTACTTGACTTAGAGCAGYCAGTTCCTTGGTCATCAAGTTCACACCACGAAGGAAAATCCTCTCTGCTTTTCTAAATTCCCACATTTGCAGCCTTTTTGTATTAAAGTCTTTGCAAACTCCATCTGCAAAGTTTCAAATTCAAAATGATCAAAGTTCAAGTATATGTCTTTTGACTTTAATACTCAACAGAGTATGGGCAAGCATATTCCTGGGCATTTATAAGAGGGGTCCACAGAAATTCTTTCCTGTACAGATATTTATTTTCTGTACTTACATATGTCACTTTCCATGAAAACACACACACACACACCAGACCATGGKAAGTGATTGTTCTGTAATCTAGTCCTGACTTTCCTGCTTTTTACTTACAGAGAATAAGATCTACTCTCTCCATGTACAAAAAAAAAATTTTCACAAATTGCTTTGTGCTCCTGCAAATTACAGGAATTCCTGTACAATAGATCAGGAGAGCCTGACACTCACAATTCAAATAAAAAAATAATAAAAAAAATCATCTCCACATGTTATATCAAAATAAGCAATACCACTACTCTCAAAATAAGCAAAAATCAAGGTGAAGCCCCAGGGGGCCGACTGGCAGCAAAGTAGGACAACATAAAATATTTCAGAGAAAGTTACACACAGTAACATTTAAATTAGAGGCAGCTCACTTARGTAACTAAATGAAATGCCTGCTCAGATCACGTTTCTTTTCATCATATACTGTAATACTCCATGAAATTCCCACCCCAGTATGTCTGTTCCTGCAAAAAAGGGTTAACAAACCCAGATGCTATGGCAAAGCTTTGGGTACCAGTTTTCCGTGACAGATCCCAGTTCATTTCAGGTAGACAGATGAACTCTAGCCACAAAAGCATTAAGAGAAAAGTCTGTTCCTACTACCTTGATWACTGTGTGCTTTTATACCTTTGAGAAAGAAAAAGAAATGCATTATAGTGCTGTTACTTGGTTTAGCTGTTGAGAAACTGTGTTTTAAATTAAAGCACTCTTGCTCCATCCTGGTCAGAACTCAGCACACAGAAGTAGTGCAGGGAAAATCAGTAACTTTCCCTTCTCGCACAGCCCAATACAACAAATTACCTATGGAGAATTTGGCTGCGGAAAACGAAAACCATTCCTCTTCATGAGTGATACTTTCATAAGGAGCACAAACAGTGCAATTTCAGAACTCCTCACCAGATAATGTAGTCAGAAAGCCACCTTTGGCAGTGGTATGCACATGGCTTTTGGAAAGAGATGAAAAAATTATGCCTGACCAAGTGCAAGTAAGTTGTTATACTGGGATGAAAAATCAATTCTAATGCCCTCTGGTAGCCCTCTGGCATCCCGAGGAAGAAAGAAAAACTTAATTTTTCTACTCAGAACGCAGATATCTAATATCAGAGTAGCTATCAAAATTTACTAAAAGCTGGGATAGTTGAACTTTTGAAACATCCCAGACACCAAGCAACAGCACACGGGGGCATCCAAACCAGACAAAGAGGAGTATAGTAAAGACTCCAAGCAGTTCTAAGCTTCTCAGCATTCCTCTATTTAAAACTAGTGACAACAAAAATGGCAGAATTTTATTAGAGAAGAGAGCTTCCTTGCGACCAAGTATTGCTAGAAAATAAAAAAGGGTACACAGACGAAAGCAGCCTGGCATTCTTTACAGTATCTTCTGTTAAAAGAGAAAGTTAACTATATAACAGGCATTTACCTGTAAAATACTTACATATTTCCACCATTTTATTGAGGCAGAATCTCCTCTTGAGCCAGCAGTTACTGTATTGGTGCATGCTTAGTTACCTGACTCAGTGCTCCTAGCAATGTATTCAAACATATTTAACCTCACACACTGAGAGTAATTTTGTAAATGAAAAAATCCTCTGCAGAACAGAAATAAAATATTTGAGACTTGCCTGTGATAACATAGCAAGCCTGGGGCAAAAATTAAGAACATAGTTTCTTGTCTCCCATTCCACATACCACAGGATCACTCAGCTTCCTTCCTCTCTTCACAGTTGGGGGTACTCCCCTAATGAACACATTTATCTATTCTAACCACTRTACTATTTTAATACCTCTTCAAAGTCCAAGATCTAATTGAAACCATCCCGAAAAGAACGTGTGTGCCAGCCACACAATCCAGCTGGGCAGAGCTCCATTAAAAGCCAGGCTATTTAGGGACTTCTCATCCAGCATATACTCAAGTGATTTATCTCCTCAGAGGATTTTGAAACACTGTCAGCAAAACACAATAGGCCTCTCAGAGCTAAGAGCATCTTCTCGTTCTGAAGAAAAATTTGGGTGCTAAGGACAGAAGTAGGACCAACATGAAATCATTGAAAGAGCCCTGGTTGCTTAACCATCTTTCTTTTATAACCTCAGATCATCTTAAKAGACTAAAACCAGTTACATAACTAGTTTTACTACTAAACCAGTAGTTTAGGGGTGTTTTTTTAACGACAAATTTAAAATTATTTTGGAAAACAAAACTGCTGATGTAGGATGTGGTGAAAGAAACTAGTATTTTCCACATCACTTTTTCAAATCTTTTTCATTCAGGCTGGACAGTGGTAATGTTTTCAAGGAAGATAAACATCATATTTGTCACTCCCAGTTCAGAACTTCGGTATTTCAAAGCAGGTTCCCACATCTATTGGTTTTAATGAAAATTTTGCACTGCATACTTCATTTCCATTCTCCAGTAAAAGAAGCAGGAAATACCATGACAACACTAAAAGTGAGAAATATCTTAATTCCTTGTGTTAACAAGTATCTTTTTGACGTTTCTTTTATAATAATGCTTTGGCATATCCATATTAAATTGAGCACCTTAACTCTTAACTTCACTTCCCCCTCCCACTTCCCTAAACTCAATGCTAAACAATGCAACAGTATCACCATCATTGAAATAAACTGCAATCACACTTAACTTTACTGCTAAGATAACACACAGGATTCCTGCAATGGTTTCCATCAAGGAAAGTAAATAATTTCTGTCCTAACAGTGTCTAAGCTGCTAATGGCTATCTTCTTCAAAGTCAGTAAATAAAGGAATAAGTATAAAAGGAGACAAGAAATTAATGTTGAAACTTCAGAATTTCTAGACCATAACAAAAAGGATGAAATGACAGTATCATTTTAATGAACTGTGATATAGTTAATCTGAATAGCCCTTTCACCAAGATACCTCATGGGGAAATGGATCCAGCCAGGTGCTAGATGGCAGCAATTTTCTAAGGAAAGCACAATTTGAACAAAAATTTATTCTTAACAGGGAGAGAGTCAATAAGTGCAAAGAAAAATGTGCAGTTTAACAGATATTTTGCAGATATGAATACAAATACTTCATGCTCTTTGCAAACTAGATACAGCTTAAAACAATTAAGTGCTGGTCCTAGCTGTGTCAATGTGAATTAAAAGCAAGCCAGGTCACTGAAGTAACACCACTGCAAAACCAGGGGCTTTGGGTCTATAAAGAATAACCCAATTCAACAAAACAACAACAACAACAAAAAAAAAAAAACCACAAACAAACAAAAAAAAACCCAAAGCAAAAAAACTTCATTGAAATTAAACCAAATAATGAATTTTGACTTTAACAGATAGAAAAAGTGGTATTTACATGGCTTAAAATGGCTTAACAAAACGGGGGGGGGGGGGAACTAGAATTCAATTTTATTGCAATATCTAGTACATCTAGTTCAAATTAAGTGTACAATGTCAAATCACTAATTAACACAATGAATTGTTGGTCTGTTTTCAATGCCATTTTAAGAGTTTTGTTACTTCAATGCTGCTTCTTCCATAAAAAAGATTCTGTCACCAAGCAGGAAAAAGGGAGGACATGTTCTGTTGAACTGTGATGAAAATTCAGGAGTCTGTTTTCTAAACAGCTGAGCTTACCTCTAAATGAAACTTATCCGTTCTTTACTTTAAATACCATCTTTGTCTTTGAGAAGTCTAAAACTGCAAATGAGAAATGCTTCACACCAGGCATCTAACTAAAACTTGTAATCCCTATTTTCTCCCTGGAAAAACAATTACTTGCTAAACAAGCGAAAATTATGCAATGAATTAAGACCCCATAAAAATGCATTTTTTTGCAGATACTGAGGTACTTTCTGAGCTTTTTTAGAAGTTTGTTGTCACGAAAGTTTAAAATGCTCAAGAGACAAGAGTCTCAAGTGTACATGAATCAAATTTGATCTTAATAGTTTTATTACTTCAGGATAACAACAAAGTTAAGACTGTCTGAAGGAGATCTTCTATCACTGGACTTCCAACAATGAAGGCAATTCTGTGTTTTAAAGAAATCTGCTTTATTTCTGACATGTTATTCCAGCTAAATGTTAGCACTAAGGCTGCCTAACAAGTCTAAAACTGAGAAGGGGAAAAAGCTAAAAAGCTATCAATGTGTATCCACATTGATACACAGCAGCATGTTTTGGTTTTGTTCAACTCACCTGCTGCCATCTGAAACACAGAAACAGGCTGAGACCCACACAGATTTAAAATTGCAGCTAGAAACACTTTGCAAATAAACTGTGGTAGGTGCTGAAAGAAAATATGGTTACATTGCCCAATGTAAAAAAAACCCAAACCAATGAGTGACATGTTTAACATAAAAAGTATTTAGGAGTACAAATCACCAATCAATATACATATGGAACTCAGAATTTAACCCCGCATATTAGACACTTAAGATTAAAAAAAATACCTTTAGATGTCAGAAAGACTTCACAGATAACAAGCATCTCAAATCTCCTAAAGAAATAAAAACAAAAAACCACCCACCACTCCAGAACGCCACCAGTTATGATTCAGACTTTTGYTAATGCAGCTCTGGATCTTCCTTTTCCTTGAGTCCCATCAGTTTAGAGTATTTCATGCCCTGCATAGTTTGACATCTCCAACATCAGTAGGATCACAGGGATAGTGCATGATCTACCTAGCATCTTACTATAAACTGTAAGTTATTCTAGACATTACCAGTAATTTAAGATTTAGTCACAATTTTGCATTCTCACTGACTGGATGACTATTACTGATGGTTGTCACTATATATATCTACATACACATATATATTCTTATTAGAAAAATACATGTGTTCATTAAGAGGAGATCAAGCAGACTAATTTATTTTCCTTCAATAAGATAACTGCTTGCCTAGACAAAGGAAATGCAGTAGCTCTTATCTTCTGAACTTCAATAAAGCATTTGATACAGTGCCTTTTCAAAAATTATTACTGAGTTGGAAAGGAATTAGAGAGATTAACAGACTGGCTAATCAGTAAATGTAGAGTTGAAACAGCAAGAAGATTTCCTTGAGATTCAGTAGCAGGGCTAATTTTATTTCAGATTTTCACCGAACGTGACAGCAAAAATTGTAGAAGCTTTATAATTAAATTAAAAAGGCAGAATCTGTAACAAGTAAAACCACGACGGGCTACAGAAAGAACTTCACAAGGAAGACATGAGTAACAGAAATATAACCCTATTAAGTACAAGGCAAGGCATTCAGTAGTAACAACCAGCACTTCCTCTATGAGCTGGAAGCATGTTGGTTCAGAAAACACAGAGACAGAAAGACAAGCCTATCAGGAAAAAGCAGGCTGAGTATCAGGAATCAACAACTTTGAAAAACAACCACAATTATGCTTTTTAGGTACAAGAGGAAAGCTATTTCCTGTTTATCAGCAATTCTGTCTATACTTGCCATTCACATTCAAGAAACAGGATTAAGGATGCTGATAAGAATGGAGAAAATTTTAGGTAATAAAACTGAAATAGTTCAAATCTATCATCAGAAAACAACAGCTGAAAAGAGGTATGATTATATTAAATCAATGCAATGGTGCATTCATATCAAAGGAAGGAGAGAGATTTAAACTAAAGCAGTGTTCCTCAGACTTTAAAACTGGGGCTATTGGATGTTGGAGAAGGACAATGGGGCTTCCAGTTTCATGTTCTCACTTGTATTACACAGAATCATGGAAAGGTTTGAGTTGAAAAGGAACCTGAAAAATATCTCATTCCAAGTTTAAAGACACTCCCCCTTGTGCTATCACTCCATGCCCTTGTAAAAAGTGTCTCTCCAGCTCTCTCATAGACACCCCTGGAGGGTATTTAAAGATCTCCCCAGAGCCACATCTTCTGCCCAACCCCAGCTCTCTCAGCCTGTCTCCATAGGAGAGGTGCTCCAGCCCTCTCATCATCATCTCCATGACCTCCTCTGGACTTCCTCCGACAGGTTCATGTCCTTGCTGTGTCGGGACCCCAGGGCTGGTTGCAGCACCGCAGGTTGAGTCGCACCAGAGCAGAGCAGAGGGGCAGAATCCCCTCCCTCACCTGCTACCCACGGGGCTGTGGATGCAGCCCAGGACACGTTTGGCTTTCTGGGCTGCCCTGACCTCTGTGTACCAAAAGGACATTCTTAGCATATGCTGACAAAATAGATAAAAGTCACTATCTGGAGACTGGATAACACCAAAATCATTTCAACAATAGATCCCCTTGTGATTCAGCATTGTGACTTTCTAATCTAAAAAGATTAATTTTCAACTTAACTGAATACTGACCTCTAAAAGACCATATCTTTAATAGTAATTGAAAAATTGCAAATTCCCTTTGAGCTCTATTCCTCTTGAATTCTTTTGGGCACTGCTTGACTGCCCTTACGCTTGCATTGCCCTGAGCACTGTAACTGATATTTGGGACCAGAGCAGAGATACTCAGCTATGAAGCTGGCATAATTTTTAATCACCTAGCCTGTGTATATCCAATATTCAGTGGGACATAGTCACAGAAATCCAAATTCCCGTTTGGTCCCGATGTGCATAAATGAGTATTGTCCTGCTTACAATAGTTACAGTACTGTTGTGCCAATTACATACATCCATATGAGCACAGGATCAGTGYTTTAGCCCCTACACAACTTTCCTCATTCTTTCTTCTCAGCCGACTCTCCTTAACTACTTTAAATGAAAACGAAACAACCCCCAAACCAATAACACAAAAACCTAAAAACTAAACACCTCAAGAACCTCTTCCAAACCAAACCATTATACTCACGCACCTAAAAATGACTATTTTTAAAATTAATTCCAAAAATATTCATTATTAAGTATATTCACACTGTCAGAATAGGAGATATCTGTATCAAAATCTTCATATACTTTAGCTTTAAATCTTTATATATTTAGCCTGAAGCCAATTTCTACGCCAAAAAAACCCCAAGAGAACAGGAATTTAGAAAGGATATGCTGACAGAGCTGAACTTTCATAAATGTATTCTCATTGCTGTGTTAAACACTAAATTTCCTTTCCCATGGTCCTCCATAACCAAGATTTAGAAGCAAAGGATTACAGCTTTCACAGACTTTCTTGTGACTCTAAGAACAGAAGTAATGAAGACATATTTATAACTCAGTTCAAAGCTTTTACTGTTAAGTTGCTCACTAAATACCAAGGGCAGAGATTAAAGCCAAATTTACCAATTTCCTTTACCCCTTATATTTATTAAAATCCCATTTTGTCACATATAAGACAAAGTTATGTTATAGTATCCATCTGTGTGTTCAAGTACAAAGAAAGGTAAACAGAATTTTACAACAACTGGGACTAGGCCTACTCAGATTCCCAAAAGAAACATGAGGGAAAATCGCATAGCACATTAGTAATATTTTGAAATGCAGTCCAAACTGTTTCAGTGGAAACAGTCTGTTCTGCTGAATTACCACTTCATTACAGCTATGGCAGCTTTTCTTTTGAAATTAATTTATCTAGATGCCATGTTGCTGATTGTCCACAAGCCTGGCAGACATGGATTTCCAGGTTCTATGTTACAAAGGCGCTCCTACCTGATCTTCAGTCCTCAAAGTATTTGTCTCATTGTACAAGTACCGGGTACAACTGCATTCAAACGTGGCTTCTTCCCCATCCCCGTCCTTTTTTTTTTTTCTAGAGTATTTCAACCATGTAACTGAATTTCTTCAACTCAATTGCATAAAGTAATCACCAAGACAAGGACTGGACAGCAACACATCTCTTCCCCAGTCCACCCAAAAAATCCCCCAAAAGACGTAGTATTGTGTAAGGCCAATATTTACCCCACCCCCATCTGATTGTAGGAGAGAGCTGTCCATTTTCCCACTAAAGACAACTGTTAGGAGCGGGTCTGAAGAGTGGTCTGAAGGCCAGGAATGTATTTCATCCAGACTCCTGACCTATTAACTCTTGGAAACATACTTGATCTCCCTCTTTAAAGTTTATGGAGTATATTGCTTTTGTGACARTAGGTTGACATCCATATTCTAACAGAGATGCTCTAGTGGACACCAAACTGGAGAAGTTRGGGTCACATTTTTCAAATGTACATAGAGTCTGAAAAAGGTGCCAACAGATTTTCTCAGGCAGCTTTAAAAATGCCTGAGTAGACACATGGGACTGAAAAAAAAAAAAAAGTAGTACTTTAAATAGCTAAAACATGGGAAATTGAATGCCTAATTTGATTAGAATCCATAGAGCAGCCCACTGGCCTCTTCAGATGCATAAGTATTTCCAGTCTGAATACCYTTCTAAATTCAACCCATAAATCTTAACATATTTTTCAGCTACAGTGAAAGTTCTAAAATGAAGGAAAGAAGGAAAAACATTAAAAACTCATGTTTCATTCTTAAAAAGCACCTTAGACAATYCAGTACCATTCCAGACCTTTCAGGTTTTTTCCAGTCCAGTGTATAAGCTATGATTTCCCCAATGACTACTACAGCATATAAGTAGTAACATCTACAGTCTAAGTAGGTTAGTTGCATTCTCTGTCTGTTAAGGGAATAACTTCATCATTTCTTTGTTCTTTGCACTGATGTGGTAAATCTATGCTAAAAGACAAAAAATAACAGATAGTGACATGCAACAGAGCCTGTCACAAATTACATAAAGTGAATAAAATTATATAAGAATCAACCCTCTTGGTGCTGGCAACTGAATGAAAAATAGTCAGTGAAATTCATGCCAAAAAGTTCTCTTTTGTCCAAGGGTATGATGTGCTGTGCTTTAAAAGACAAACAAACAAGGTAGGACCRTGAAACAGAGTCTGGCACAACCTATAAAGCCACTGAAAAGAAACTTATTTTTTAAGGCACTCTTCAGAAATCCACAAGTTTGCCAGCAGACCAAATAAAGCTGACTAAAATCCTCTTGTGAAGTTTTTAGYTCCTTTGTCAAGCCTTTAGAGCTGCTGGTTCTGCCCCAGTGCAAGCTACACAAGCCAAGTGGGACCTCTACAGCACCAGAAGGTGCTGGGGAGGCCATGGCTAAAACAGGTTTGATTCACTATTGAACTAACTCTCCAAGTTTCTGGAACTGAAAGATGGGAACTCCAACAGCAAGCACCATGAGTAGGTCAAAAGCTCATAGCAAATTTAACAATTTCCATGAAGGTCAGTGACCAATTTTTCCTTTTTCTCTCTGCTTTTTTCAACAAATTCCCTTTCAGTTCCAAATAAGGACAGACTGATTAAAAACCTTGTTATTTCTGAAAATACAGGATGCAAATATAATTTCTGGAGATGTAATTAAGTAAATTTTAATATACGTTTACTGTAAGGAAAATTTTCATTAGGAAGAAATTTTCAGAGTTAAATTACAGGCAGTTTTCAATTCAAACATTATAAAAATACTAACACTTCTGGGGGAGGAAATGCAGCTTGTACTAACACACTGCAAATGTCATTTTCAGTTATAAAAGCTTCTGCAATTAATATTATCTGTAAGACTGCCTGGAGAACTCAGTTAAACACAATGTCATTGCTCATTCTTGCAGAATTTTACTTCAATACATCCTTGTTCATTGTGAGGAGTGAGTCCTGAAAGGAGGTCTGGATCCTGTGTTCCAGCCCCGTTCTTGATTGAAACCTGACTGCCTAAAGCCTCCCAGTACCTGCAGTAAGGTATGACTTCAGCTCTTATCTTCCACCAGCGTGTAATGTTGCCACCTCTTAGTCAAACAGWTGTTAACTCCTGTAATGAGTATATTTAATTGAATTTAATTTTAAGTCTCTCTTTCTCTCACGTTATATATAAAAATTACATCTCAGATGACAAGATGGTCTGTTTTCCTGGCATAACACTGCTTTTATTTCACAAATGGGAGATTATGTATGCAGACTTCGTCAGACTAACAGGGCAATCACTGTCCTTAACCTTATTTTTCCAGGGAATAAATTGCTGAAAGTTACTGTTAAGTATCAAAATGTTGTGAACATAGTAACACTTTCCCAGAACCCCCAGAAGAGAGAGGCGGGAGCACTCAGTACATGCTGTAAACAACTCTGTGTTTGAAATGATAGATACCACCAGAGAAATACTGCAGTCACACATCACCTCCACTTTCAGACACAGACATTAGAGAATAGGATTGATTAACAGAACTGGTACATTTCCAGCTCTGGATCTGAAGCGAACCAAATATAACAATAGAAGCCCTACTTCCTTCAACTTTCCTCCCGAAAAACCAAAAGGTTAAGGAGAGACAGTTCACTTGATTAGTGGTAACAAGGACCATACAGATTTAGAAAGAGAAAAAAAAAAAATAAAAAAGTAAATAAATAAAGATACCTGATACAGTAGCCTACATTCCAGCTTTTTTCTTTAAACATCCTGAAGAAACTATATCTCAAAAAGTAGCACCTTTTCTGAGACTGGATAATTCTAAATACATGTATACAAGTTCCTCCAGCAGGTATAGAAACTGCTCTATTAATATGCAGCAGACCTTCAATGCTATTCACAATTTCAGTACAGACCGCTTTCGTCTTCCGTAGGGCTTTGTTAATATTGACTCTAGAAACAGCACACAGAAAAAAGTCAGAGCACTAAACAGCACACACTGCTCTGGGGTACAAACTCCAATCTTTCCACCTAGCTTAGAAAATAAACCACTTATGTGTGATCTTCTTACCGATCTGAAAACCAGGAGACTGAGTAAGAGATTAAAAAGAAACAACTTTAGCCTCCTTCTAAAAAATGAACGTAGAAACCTTCATGTAAATACATGCACCTTTGAGAATTTCAGCTTTGTCTCCTGCAAATGCTATCATTGCTTAGAGACTAACCTATATTCCAGGCTGCAAGCAGCACCCCGCCCATAGACTCCCTGCCAGCTCAACCTCCAGGAACCATGCCATGCGGAAATTTTGACTCATCCAGTCAGCTAGACCTGGCAAGCTTAAAGTACCATCAGGCTCAAGGATCTTACTAGAAACACTCCCTTTTCCCCCTGAAAGCATCCCCCAATCAAACCAAACACAACCTACTTCAAGGGAAATCTAACACACTAGATGAACATGCTTGAAATTTCATTCCAAACATTTAAAGGCTGCTTTGTCTAATATCACCTCTTAAAACAGGTTAAATTTCATGCAAGACAAGAAAATGAATACATTTCAGAAATCTGAGCCAAAACCAAATACTCCCCCTAAACCACTGCATTCTTTAGGAAGGTGAGGTGTTATTAGAGGTGAATGGCCTTACAGTAACAGCAGGGGCTAATTTAAGAGAGAGTGATTATCTGCTTAAAATTACTGCTAATAATAATGCAGTATTATTACATCAGTTTAGTAGTAATTGTTTAATAGTAATTACGTTTCCCTCTTTGGAAAGGGCAACTTAAATATTTCACTGAAAAATTAAATGACTTTAATAAAGTATTAAAGCCTTTTTCTCATAGTTTGCAGGACTAAATCTGAATGAGCCATGAATACATCACATAAATGAGAAATAAAATGAAATAAAGTACTTGAAATTACTCTTTTGGTGTAGGTATGCAAACTACACACAATTCAATATTCTCCGAAGGTGATGTTTTCAAGATATTAAGAAATACACTTGCTAAACTCATCATATTGCACTTGCTAAAATATCAGTATACATCGGTTGCATTTTTCAAGGAAAAATCAAACATACACTTTACTTGCAGTTGTTTTAGTTACTAATGCTTTAAGTTCCATGTTTATAGAGGCTGAAACCGAATTTGTTTCCCTCAACTTTAATACTCAACATCATCAAAAAAAACCCCATATAATCTGTTATATCCAATGTTACAATATTGGCAACAGTGGAAACAAGTGACACTAACACTATGCCTTAACCTCCTGTGCCTTTGGCCTGGAAAACAAGAGTGAGCAGGTATACAGCATGATTACATGAACTGTAGGTATACAATATAATTACATGAACTTTGGATTAGCAAAGCAATTTTTGAGGAACCTGTGGTCTACTTCATTTTACCTGAGCTTTGTACTTACATCACACGACACTTTAGTCTTCATAATATTAATATTTTAGCTAATCCTGTATTTTGCACTACAAACACAAAGGCTTGAGGCTCCATAGTATTGATGGTTATCTCTCCAGTAACTCCTTCCAACGCCTTACATATGTCTCTACTCTTTCCAACAGCTAATATCAAAGGAATTAGGACTTGCAGCCCATTTCCAAGATCCAGCTCTAATTAAATGCAAACCTGAGACAGAATGAGGTGGGCTATTTTAACTTCTTAACATACCAAAGTTTCACCATATCTTCTACTTCAACCTCTGCCACTGAATGAGTCTCCTTCTCCCCAGAGACTTTCTTCCTGTCACATCCCTACTAATCATTTCACTTGGCCAGCTGCTCCCCATCTCCAACTTATCACATGCCCAAATCAAATTTCAGCAGCCATGAAACAGAACAGCCAAAAAAATTACTTCAGTGTGGTGTGACATCTAAAGCAGCATTGATGGGCCCACCTTGCTAGGCACTATTAGATTGGTCCTCTAGATCACATCTAGACCCCCAAGATTCTTCCTAGCATCTGCACTTTGTGTTGAGATGTTGGCCAGAACACTCACATCTCTCCTCCCAGATTTCCAGGGATGGGTAACAGTGGAGAAGGACTACAGGGTGTCAGAGCAAAGCATATGTCCTCCACAGCCCAGAGGTTGCCTTAGAAACTCATTTTCAACATAAAGTTTGCTTAATTCCAGGTCAAATTCTTGTGCTCTGGTCACTTGGTGGGGAAAAAGGTAGAGTGTAACATCTACACACTCCCAAACCACATGGACTCACTTCTATCATCTCTCAATTAGAAGCCATAATAAACGTTGAAATCATTTGAAAATACACATTTGCTTCTCACAATTAAAAAAAAGCTTTGATTTTTATCTCTAATAAAGCTATGCAATTTGTTTCAAACCCCAAATTTTTCCCAGTCCCTAGACCCATATTAAACAAGTTGCCGTCGTTATATAAAGTACCTATTGCATCTGATTTCGGACAGTGCAACCTCAGCTATGGAAAGCACTGAGCAGTCAGGATACAAAAGACTTGGCCTTAAACAGACAGAGTCTACAGTGCTGAATTCCCAAAGTCAGAACCAACCACTTTCATTTTAATTGAATGTGAAGTGTGATGCTGTGCAGGTTCTCAACCAACTGCTAGAGATGACAGCCACTTGCTAAAGAAGCGAAGAATTTCTTTCCCCCTCCATTTTTAATAAATCAAAGACATTAATAATTATGACCAAATCAAAAGAAATGTCTAAGCTATGCAGTCTCACAAGATTCACTACAATTATATCACAGATGGCAATACAGTAAATACAAATTTCCTGACAATTACTCTTAAAGAGGAGATTGACAATCCAGAATATTTTGTTACTTAAGCTAAGCGTTCARATCATAAGAGGGATGAACTACTTTCTCTAAATAACCTGAATTTGCAGGTTTTTCCCGTGTAAATGACTGATATTCAATAATGGTTCCAATAATGTATCCAATAATGGATACATTCAGTTTGTCTTAATGAAAACTGAAAACAAAATTCAGGTAACTCTAGAAGCAGCTTCATCTAATAGTTTCAGAAACATTAAATAAACAGCATGGTCCATACAAAACAGGCTGCACACCTAACGGCAAACCAAACTGCAAATCTGGAAAAAAAATGAACTGGCAGGAGAAGAGGGTAAACAAAACAAAACCAAGGCAAATAATACCTTTTTTTTTGAAACTACACAGTGTACCTTCACTTATTGTTACTGTCTCTTCAACTCCTTCAATAGATAGCTCAGGGGTTTTGGGGAACAACATCTTAGATGCTAAAAATGCCAGTATCCTCTTCCTGTGGAGTTTAACACAATTGGAGTCAACAGGCTTTTTGTCCTCTTCATACTGAATGTACTGCTGATTATGATATTTCACACGTCTGAAAACAAACATGAAAACTTTAAGCCCCTCTGGTCTGTCCTACAGGAGCCTGTTCCTGGGGCCAATGAGCTGCTACCTGAGGAACACTAAAAAAGGAGCAGGGAAAAGGAATCCATGACTGCACTACTATCAAATACTCTGTATAGGGCTAATTCTAGGTCCAGACAGATTTATCCACCAGGACAGGATTGCTAACTGATAATGTCAAGGTTGCTTTAATGGGCAATGAAACCCCGGACATGAATCTCACACAGTATTGTATATACACCAAAAAAGTCTCTCAGGACGCCTCCCAGTGAAATGGGGTATATGTGCCTATACTTTAATTTATACTGCAAGGACAGTGTTTCTTCTGTCATACCCAAGCCTGAAAGCCATTTGGGTACAGTTAATTATTCAGAAACTTCCTTGTCTCACAGGAGTGATGTTATTTCAGAACAGGGTAGCAATAATTGGGCAGTAACTGTCCAGAGCTTCCACATTCAGAGATAATTTCTTTAGCAAGAGCCTTGCAATTACTTCTTTTTGAAAAGCTGCCAAGTTCTTCCCCAGGAACAGAGGCAGAGAATCTACAGCTGCAACAAAACAAGGACCTCCATGTTTGATTTCACTAAGGCAGCTGTGTGTCAAAATCCAACCCTTCCAAGCATCTCAAAAACATACTAACTGCGGCCTTCTACAGGAAATATATCACATTTGTCCCTCAAGACATAGATTTTCTGTTAGTAAGCAAACAATCCTGTCTGAAGGATTCTCAACAGAGAAATGGTTTCCTCCCAAAAGAAACTTACAAACCTGCATTTTAAGATGAAACATATCAATGTTCGACTGCTCACAGTGCAGATGTTGTTGCAATGAAAGGAATTAGCTTTTATCTCTCAATGCAGTTCTAACACACCCAGTAAAAATGCTGAGGAACAAAGTAAGGATAAAACAGAGGAGCTGTGACCCAATGCTGCCTCTGCTCCTGCRTCCAGATTTTTGTGGAAATAATAGAGACAGGAAGTAATAATACCTGCAAAATTTTGTGCTAACAGATCCAGGAGAGATAAGGCAGTACACACTCTGCTCTTATTTCTACTCAACAGAGATCCAGTGATTTTCCTTCTTTCACGAAGAATACAGTGACAAATGCCCACAGTCTTACCTTAGAACCAAAAACCTGAGCAACACAGACAACCATGTGTATGTAATAGTGAGACACATGAAGTAAGAAGACTTCAGCCTCCACTAGAAATTATTGTCAAGTCAGATAAATGTAATACACACATACTCAAAAATTTTCTTTTATCTCAAAAGAATATGCACACTAGAAGTGGTGCAAATATACTGCTCCTTTACTATTCCTGACAGTATGCCAACACGTCTGCTTATCACCTCGCAGACAAAATGCAGTTCTCTATTTCCTCTCCAGTGAAAGCCCTCTGAATTACACTTGAAGATGGTTCAGGTGTAAGTTTTACAGTCAAAGCTGATAGAACAGTCTTTGCTAATTGTCATCTTTGGTTTTTGCTCCAAACTAAGTTCCATTGATAGCTCTATGAACCATTACAATGGTTATATTTTAAATGCTGTTCCTTATTTAAATATGCTGAAGCCTGCAGGAAGAGCTGGGTTAGAAAAACCCAGTAAAACAGAAAGTCATACTGTTCCCTAGTCTGAATGGGAGGAGAAAAAATAAAAGAAAAATGAAATTTTATTAAAGTGGTTTGGATAATTGTGACTTGCAACTTTTTCATTTCACGTAAGTGAGACTGCATATATGGCAGAGGATTTAAGGATAATAAGACTGCAAGAATAAACATCAACAGCTGCATGGTACTATAAAAGTCTTCAACTATTCTTGCTTTAAAACTACCATGACTGTGATGAAAAGAACTCTGGGGGGGAAAAAAAATGCACCAAATTCTCAACACTGCAGAATGCTGAAAAAAAAACCCCAAACACCAAAAAGACTAAATAGAAACATAACTAACGTCACTGTGTCAGTGAGTTCTGGGTTATAACCCAGGATTTCATCAATAAGTAATACATTCAAGGTGAGGAAAGTCAGTTTACTCCTCAGTGAAAGGACAGGTCTCTCAGATACCACAAAATGCCATAACACTACAAAGAAGCTGATACTCTGTTCAATGGGGTAACTGCTTTGTATACTGMAATCTTGGGTTCACAATTGTTGTTGTTAATAACGTCCATTTACATTTATGCTGTTGAGATTTTGAGAGAACCAAATGCACTACATTTTCGACCACTCTGCAGACTGCATTTGTCCTTTGTTCTTCTGGCTTTCCAGCCATCCCTACACATGCTGCAAAAAGATCCTTAAAGAAAATCCATGCTAGAAGGCAGGGGGTTTGGCCCTCCCTTTGTGATCACACAATCCATGGTGAACAGGACAAAACAAAGAACAGATCAAAACAAAATCCTGATTTCTGGCATGAAGAAAGTCAAGCATGGAGAATTTCACCCACATGGGAATTTGTTTCTGTAAAATACTGTATAATGATTATATAAAGACGCTTTGGTTACCATAAAATTCAATGACACATGCCTTTCTAACAGCATAGGAAATCCTAAACGATTACACAAGCCTTTCATGTTTATTCATCAAATATTTAAAATACAGCATAATACAAAACATTTAAGTAGTTTACTCTGAAAGCAATTTACTACGCTCTTCTAGCATAAACTTGCTCAAGAAGATAGTCCAGTGCATATGTTTCTTAAGTGATTTTTAAGAAAATCATTTGTTCAGCTTTTAAGTACAAAGTTTCAAATTTAAACATTTACTGTTACAAGTATAGCCATAACTGTAAAAGGCACTTTTGTGAGACACATGGTAGAGGAAGAAAAATCTGTTCTAATARCTTGAATTTGCTCTGTTCTCAATTTCACAGAACACACACCTCAAAACTTCAAAAGGAAAATCTGTTTCCAACCTCTAAATGCCTGCTTTCATAACACAATAGTAACAGCAGACTTACTACTGCTCCATACACCTCTCTTAATCTTTTCAACCCTTATTGGATACTTTGCTTTCTGTTTTACATCAATATCTACAAAGAGTGTAATGGATGTCTACAAACCCTTCAGAAGGGATAAGTAAGGAAGCAGTGATGGTAGGGCAGCACTGTGTATTAGGGAGGGGTTTGATTGTCTAGACCTTAATGATGGTGACAATAAGGTTGAGTGTTTACAGGAAAGGATCGGGGGAAGGGCAACAAGACAGATGGGCAACCCAACCAGGATGAAGAGGTGAACAAAATATTAGCAGTTGGGAGAAGTCACACTAGCATTAGCCCTTGTTCTCGTGGCCGGACTTCAACTTACCAGATATCTGCTGGAAATTTGATCCAGCAGAGAGGAAACAGCCCAGGAGGTTCCTGGAGTGTGGGAAGGAGACATTCCTGAAACAGCTGGTGAGTGAGCCAGCCAGGAAGGACACCTCACTGGACCTGTTGTTTGTGAACAGAGGAGGACTGGTGGGTGATACGCTGGTTGGGGACCACCTTGGGCACAGTGATAATGAAATGATGAGTTTTCAATTCTCAGAAAAGGAAAGGGAGTCAGCAGAACAGCAAGCTTGGACTTCCAGAAGGCAAAGTTTGGCCTGTTTAGGAACCTGGTTAACAGTCCCTTGGGAGGCAGTCCTGAGGGGCAAAGGAGTCCAGGAAGGCTGGATATTCTTCAAGAAGGAAATCTTAAAAACACAGGAGCAGGCCAGCCCCATGTGACGAAAGATGAGCTGGTGGGCAAGAAGACTGGCCTGGATTAACAGAGCTTTGGCTGGAACTCAGGGAGAGGAAGAGTTTGTGACCTTTGGAAGAAAGGGGTGTCAGCTCAGGAGGACTACAAGGATGCCATTAGGTTATGCAGGGAGAAATTAGAAAGACCAATGCCCAGCTGAAACTTTCTCTGGTTTCTGCCATAAAAGACAATAAAAATTGTTTCTGTAAATACCTTAGCAGCARAAGGAGGGCTAAGGAGAATCGCCATCTTTTATTGGATGCAGGGGCACACAGAGTGACAATGGATGAGGAAAACACTGAAGTTCTTAATGTCTTCTTTGCTGCAGACTTTAACAGCAAGACCAGTTGCTCTCTGGGTATCCAGGCCCCTGAGCTAAAAGAACTGATCATTCGCCTGACAATAAATATGCAATTACCAATGAGAACAAATAAATCTTATCCTTTGAGTGACTCAAACATTTCCACACTGCTGCATTTAGTTCAAGGAAATCCTTCCCCCTGCAGTGCTCGGGCTGCCCATGAGGGCTGCGGTACCCAGCATGCTGGCAGCACCAGCCATCCCTCCTGAGGAGCAGCTCCTCCAGTGCCTTGTCCAGGAGATGTCAGTGTCAAAGGCACYGGGAGGGAAAGCAAATCAACCCTCTGGAAGGACAGAAGCATATTCTATGACTTAAGGTCATGTTTTCACAGCCAGGTTGCTCCACACCGACTACAGAAACACTGTGCCATGCTCTTTTTCCTCTCTTCAGTGCAGCATGCATATTTAAGAGGAAAACATCCCAGCTTCTATACAAAGCACATGCCCCTTGAACACTAAAAGTCATCATTAGAAAAGACTGGGAAGTGCAATAGCAACCCTGGATTTKTTTCACTGTTCTGATGTGCTCTGTGCTGGTCTAGTGCAGGGCAGAGCAATGAAGGATACACATGAGTTACATATTTGCAAACTTTTAGACAGTGATACAGAGACTGAAGCAATCACGTCTGTGTTACCGAAATCCACAGCTCGTTAAAATAAAATCTCCAGGAAAACTGTACCATTTACTAATTAGTTCCCTTCCTTCTAGGCAATTTTCAAAGCAGCGCTTTACACTTTCACAGAATACCTCATCACCCGTCTCATCACTAGGTAGTTTTAGAAATCTGTTCCAAAATATCTGCTCTTAGAGCAAACCTTTGCCTGATGTGAGGCAGCAGTAGCATTTGATTGGTAGAAAAGGAAAAGAAAATGGAAAATTAACAAACATTAGGTTACAATTTTCCCTGAAAATACAGCATTAGGGAGGAGTTTGCCTCAATATGAAAAAAAATAATAAAAGGATAGAAGTAGTAGACTGTTTCGAAGGGAGAAAGATTTTTGCAAAGCCAAAGCCTCCCACTGAATTTTCAAGGGCAAGGTGCAAAGAGCACTAAGGCTACAAATGGACTTCAAGTCTATACCTCTAACTTTACTAGTCTTGACACTTATCCTCAATTCTCTCACAGATACACTAAGATATATGAAACCTTTTTGTACCCTCAACCACTTCAAAGAAAGGCTTTATATCAATATAAATCCAAAGGAAAGTCAGCAGTTTGAATTTCCCTTTATGTATCCAAGACTTTTAAAAAATACTAAGACTGACAATAATGCTTTAGGTGGATTCCACACGCACATGCCTAGAAGAATAAAAACCATTCCTCTCCCCCTCAATATCTCTAATAATGATGTTTAGTAAGAATACCTAGTCTGATGCAAAAGGAAAATGAAATCTATCATCAAGTATATATTTATGAAAAAAAATAGACCAGTTTGAAGAGAAATGTGAATATCTAAAGCTTTATTGCAAGTATTTCTATGGGTAGGATTGTTGTACTGTACAGTACCTCTCTATCAAGGAGAATGAGGTAATAAGAGGCTCTAATTTAAGGCAATATTTCTGTGCAAATCCTGCAGATACGGCAGTGAACAGAACTGAGAAAAGGAAGACTTCAGTGGCTTTTTCTTTAAACAAAGTAGAGCACTTTCAATGTCRCTTCAATTTTTGAAGAGAAACTGCTTCAGTATTTTTAGCGTTCACAGTAGTGAGGGACTGAGTGCACTCTGGTGCAGACAGAGTACAGGAAGGCAAGGTGCAAGGTTTCACATTTATCTCTGCTAATGCATTTCACACACTGCTCTGTTCCAGCTGTGTGTCTCTTCAGCAGAGACGGCAGAGCACCGCAATCTGTGTGATGGTGGTGGTGGTGTTGTGACAGGGATCGATGCCCACGAGGGACCACGGAACGCTGTCACCTCAGATTTGGCTTCACAACTCAACTCAAAATGCCTTTGTCATGATGGACAGTCTTCATTTTCCACTCACCCCAGTGGGATTCAATTTTAACAGGGATATTTGCAATATCAAGAAGCAAAACCTTTTGCAAATTTTCATTCCTAATGAAAAAGATTAATAGACAACGCAAACCACAGCAGTTAAAAGACATGTAATTTAAAGCCTAAATGACCTAAAATTGCCATTTTATAACATACGTTCCCACATCTAAAACTGAACTCCTATCCCCATTACTCCTAAAATTATCAAATTAATCTAATTTTATTGTCAGTGATTAGGAGGAAATTTGGGAAGTAAAAAAAGGAAGACCAGACTGTGGAATGTGTAATATTTCAACTGCCTGGTGTACATCCAGTTTGTCCTTGCTCTCAGGAGTTACATGAGAGTGGTTGTTTGTAACTTTCAGTATCATACGTGAATTCCAGTAGTGATATCCATCCAAAGGAGATTAGCTTTGAAGGGGGGATGAGAAGACCAGATACAGAAAGTTCTCACCACATACAAAAAGTTGCTCCTGTCCTATGCTTCCTGCACTTGTCCATGTGTGGATCAAAATGAAGCAGCCTAACTCACTGCATAGGAAATTCAGAACTCTTGCTGCAGGACATACATATTTTAAACACGGATCAAAAACTGCTGCCTCCCAAATTAGTCACCAGGCTCCTCTTAATGCAACACAATTTCATCAGTTTTGTATTTTCTGTGAATCTGCCATGTGGCAGTGGCACCTGACTTGTGTGAAGCAATATTTTCACAGAAAATGAATCTGGCTTCAGCTCTAAAATTTACCTGACCAAAATGGGGAAATCTACATGCCATTAAGAAAGGTAAGAAGAGCATGCTTGTGCAAAAGCGGTACAGAGGTAATATCTGAATGGCTTACAAGCCTATAATTCTGATCTTACTGGACAATGACTTAAAGAACAGGTGCAGCCTCAGCATTAGGACAAAACCCAACTTTCTAAAATCCTAAAGACAGTGCAGCTCAAGCCAGTGAAACATAAATTTGCTCATGGCAATATGGGAAGAAAATCTTTGTGACACAGAAACAGATGTCACCGTACATTTTTCATAATATGGCATTACCCATCATTTTGTATACATGGCTTCACTGGATATATTTAAATCATATTTCATAAACACTCCAACTATTTTATTCTAACTGTATCAAAGTAAAGTAAGGGTACCATAGTCTTTGTTAAAAGTTTCTGTTTACATAAAAACTTACAGCAACTAATCACTTAGAAAGACTAGTCAAAACAAACAAAAAATGTTTCATTATATTAAAAAGCCTCAATTACAGAAAGCCTGACACAGCCAAGATACAATTATGATCAACATCAGACAGAGATGCATAAAAAATGAAAAGTGCAGTCAGAACATTCAGTGTGTCAAGCACAGTGAATGTGATCCCAGCTGCACAGTACTTCAATATAATTAAACCACACTTCCTACATTATGTAAGTTAAATGACAGGCAAGATTGAAGTTAACTATCAGCTTTCTGGTACAAGAATACCACCATTGCAAGCTTATTTTCGAGTCTTTTTTAAAAGAGCAATGCCAAAAATAAATTCTGGTTGTTTCTCAGTGAGAAGCATTCTCTTTCACTGTAGCATTATGACCTGTGTGCACAAATCAAGCAGTATTTAATTATTTTTGTCTCATAGTAAAAATCCAGCAGGTTTGAAAATGGGACCTAATTCTCTTGTACTGATAAAGTCAGGTTTAGGCAAAACCCAAGAAAATGCTTTAGCCTGTGACATACCTGCTGCCCTTTCCCCGCCTTCTCTACAGTCTTTTCTTTGTGGCAGTAAAATCCTGCTGTGTTTAATTAATGCACAGAATTCACTTCTTACAGTTGCATTTTAATTACAAGAGAAATAAGACAAGTTAAAGTATATATTTGTTACAAGGTATATTAGCTCCTTTGAGCTTATTAACTGAAGCAAGCAGTAGTATAGCCCTGATGTTGTGGGAATTATTACTGTAGTCTAATTTTTGCAAAATGTTTCACAGTCAGATCCAAGGTTTATTTCTGCCATAAGTGCTCAATTATATGAGCTGGTGTCTGATCTGGAAGCACAGCCTAGAAGAGCACGGCATACCTAGCAGCCCCAGATTCCTCTCCACCCCACCTGGATTACCTGACTGTTTGGAGGAATGGTATGACTATGTTTGGCAGCAATTTTTGAGAAACAAGAAACCCAAGATTTAAAATGGCTGAATAGTGAAAAAAGCTAAATGTACGTAAACTAGAGGTGGGATTAATATTTTCCCCTACAAAAAGTTATTATAAACTATAGATCTAGAATGTTTCACATAGGAACAGTATAAATGCTATGACAAATGGGAAAGGTATTTTCTCTTATGATTTATGAGCTAATGCTAATGGGATTCCCTGGGAGAGACTCTAGTCCTGTACTACAATTGTAAGGAACAGTTACAAAAAGTTCTTACAGGTTTGCAAAAAGCTTATCAAATTATATTCGTTCTCTAGGCTAGATCTTCTCCTGCATAAGTGGCAGTAGAGAAGCCTGCAACTGGAAAAGTAGTAGTACAGGGAGTAGTACTATGAATCCAGTCCACTTTTTTCACTTACAGATAGGATATTATTATCCATCATCTGTCAGTCAGAATGAAACTGGAAGGAAAGCAACAAAGTCAAACTCCATTCACTCAATTCCTGTTACCCGTCCACAGGTGACAACTCTATTGAATAAACAGCAGATCCCATTTTAAGCCCCTGTAGTCTAATCCATAGCCAAAAATTAAAATATAAACATTGTGAAAATGCACGTACATGCCCTTACCACAGTTRTGCTTAAACAGAAAAGAAATCCAGATTCTATGCCTAAAATATTCCACACATTCCTGTGAAAGAGCACAGTGAGGGGACAGAACTAAGCTGTTTGCTCACAGAGGTCGAAAATTTAAATTAACCACTTTCTATCTGAAAAAAATTAGTTCTCTAAACATAGAACTTTACTTTTGTAGGCAGTTCAAAGACCGTCTCAAGCTGTAAATTATGCCTTTAATTTCCCTCTTATAGATAATGAACACATATACAGTCATGACATAAGCTTGCACTTGCTTTAATCATGCTGGTTGCCAACTACAGATATGTAAAAGAGCAATTCAGTTAATTAAATACAGGTGTCAAGGGCCATTCTTGATGCCCAAGAGTAAACCATCAGCTGGACTCCAGCTGCCACAGAAAGAAACCACACATCTCCCATAGGTCCTATGATGACATCTAGCTCTGTATGGCTGTCTTAGATCACCTGGAGCACATAAAATGGCACTCAAGCTCTGTATTTGGCAGTTAAATCACTCAAATTGTCCCATTGACCTCCATATATCAGCTTAAGTGAGTAACTTCGCAAGAATAAAAAGCTGACTCTGTATCCAAGAACGTACAACACCGGAACCCCAAATGATTCACTTTTAACAGTAACACTGTAGATTTCGGACTGTTACAACTCAATAACAGCAGCAGCCACAGAAAAGCTGCATGGGTATCGCCACACAAGAGATTAAAATATGATTCTCTCTCTCACAGGTTACAGTCTCTACTGTCATTCTGGTTTGCCCATATAAGTAAAATATTATCAGAAACATATTTCTGAAAAATTATTCACAGTGGTGTTGTCTCAGTCTATTCCATATGTGCTCTGCCCTCAAAAGCACACCAGAACAATCTTTTGTTTGCCAGGAATACCTGTGCCGATTCAAGTAACCAATCAAAAAGCCACAACAGATTATGCCCATGTTAGGTGCATGGTTCTTTTTCTCTATTCTCTAACATAACAACATAAAAAAGTAGATTTTAGGCACAAGAGAACAACAAAACCAACTAACCTATTTCCCCGATTTGCTAGAGACAGCCAAAGAACAACATGTCAAGAAACTTATTCCTCAGTAAGATCTCTGCAAGAAGTGTAGCAAAGCACTTACCGTGTCTTGAGATTTATCTTTGACATCATAGACTGTTAGTTTTATTTTAGTTTCCTCATAGATGGGGTATTCCGGTGGGAATGTCACACCAGTCAAAAACAGTGGATCTTTTGTACCCTGTGCAACACGAGGAAACATTCAGTAAGGTAACAGCTGCGCAATGTGTAGGATGTCAGTATGGAGGTACAAAAATCTAAAAGGTGTCAGCTGTCTACAGCAGAGAGATGAGAACAGCTCAATATTATTATCCAATCAACAAGAAAAACAAACAACTTTAAAACTTTATCAGGAAAACTAAAAACAAACAAACAAAAACCAAACAAAACCACAACAACTTCCTGGAAGTTTTTTTATTTGGAAAGTGCTTCTGAAGCAGAGCCTAGCAACATGTCTCTAAACAGCTCATCCAGTATCAGTATCTGGAATACAACCTGCACTAACCAAA
The DNA here is from genome assembly GCA_018881555.1 of Amblyornis subalaris. Classification (NCBI taxonomy): domain Eukaryota; kingdom Metazoa; phylum Chordata; class Aves; order Passeriformes; family Ptilonorhynchidae; genus Amblyornis; species Amblyornis subalaris. The sequence continues at coordinate 434,188 of JACAXG010000119.1, read as the reverse complement.
CCCTTTCTTACTCCCACAACACTTTCTGAAAGTACTGCAATTGCATCAATTTAAATGAACTAAAGATTTAACTTGCACACACACATACAAAAACAAGCGATCTTCATTAAGTCACAATAATAAGTGTATAGAAACACTACAGAGACTCTCTGTATCACATTAACGATATTGATTTGTGGAGAGGGGATTGAAATACTCCYTCTTAGGCAGTAGTGCAGTAAAATAACATTCCTGTGCTATGAAACAGTATGATTATATCTAAAAGCTGTACACAGAAGTAACTATATCATAGCTTCAGATATACAATTAAATGAATCATACAAAATGTTTATAATTTCTTAATGTTTAATTATACTTAATTTCCAAAGATTACCAGGCATGTATCCTTATATTTTCTATTAAGTAAAAAAAAAAAAAAAGGACTGTGTGTGATAAATGTAATTTATCTTAAAGAAATAACTTTCTGTGCCTCTGCCTTTCCTTCCACCAAAACTTGACAACAAAACCGAGAGCCTTGACAAAACAATTTCAGGAATTTATTGAGATCTAGGACATTGTGCTAGGAAATGCATCAACTTCTATTAAAAAAATGTAAAGTTATCTATTCATCTTTTGCACGACATCATTCCAGACAGTCTGCAATGAAACATCCTGATCAGACACAAGATATTTGAATTAAGCAGTTTCAGGATGGTTGAGGGCTGAAACCATAATAATTTAATTAGTAGTTGGTTGAAAGTAATCACACAAAGAACTCGTGAAATGTTCTCACTATATTTAACAGTTAAAACAAGCCTTCGGCAAAATGGCATGTGTGTGTTTACAATGAGACTTCCCTGCTCCTAATGAGTGTCTCCAGTAAGTTAAGCAAGTTACACCAACATCGCTCACMCTTCATTTTCTCTGAACCATTTTTGCTGTTTCTGACACTGATGCTTACAGGGCAAAGTGAAGTCTAGCAGAGCAGCCTCAGACAGCTTTTGTCATAATGTGTGATGCAAGTTACTGATTATTTTATATAAAGTCACAGACATTATGTACACACGTTCTTTTCCCAAGTTATAGAAATAGGGTAATATTTTTTCAAATTGCAAAAGCATCAACTCTCTAATGTAAAAAATAGAACAAGAAACAAATAGGATAACAGACCACATAACACACCTATGTTCTGCAATTTAAAAATACTTTCCAAATTCACTGTACTCTCAATTTAGTTTTATTTTGGATTGCCTTGTCCCTTCATGAGAGYAACTATTCCCTGTTTCACTCTAAACCTATGTCTGGAGAACTGGAATATTCCCCATGCCTCTACTTGGAACAACAGAGCTTTCATGAAAAGCCAAGTTAATTTCTGTTTATCCTGGTTAAATGCCAGGAACTACAGCACAGTTAGGTATGTTTTACCAACTGCCAGAGCGTGCTTGTCTTACCTAAGACTATGCACTAACTTCTTTTATTTCTCATTCACTTTCTAAGGAAGAAATGARTGATTCATTAATCAACAAGTTAATCGAATAACAAAGACTCTCACCTCCACGATTTCAGTGCTTGAATACCGCGTCAAAATGCGCTCTGCTGGATGCACCACTGAGACTTGGATAAACGTATTCAGCTTCCGATCACGGGTAGCAGCCACTAGATCCTTGCATGCTGGAGACAGTACAAAATAAAAATAAAATACTCAAAAGCAAACTCTGGGAAAATGCTGTCACAGGCACAGGACAAAGCAGACCACGCTCCGGCTCCAGAGTAAATCTCCAGAGGCAAGTCGATTTAACAGAGGAAGTCCCTTGGAAGTAACCTACAGAAATAGGAAGTCACATGCTGCAGAACTGAGCTGAGATCTCGTTTCCACTAAAAATACTTGCAGCTTCTGCAAAGCTCCCTGCCAGAGGCTCATCAGCTCAAGCACATGAACGTGCGTGCGCATACGCGCACACTTACACACGCTGCAATAGTAGTTAACTTTACATAACCACTCATTTAACTTGCCCACAAAATCTCTCTTGGCAGCCTTATTTGATGGTCTCTTGTTTCACAGTTTTCCCAGTTACACGAAACCATTTCAAACACATTCTAAAMCAGCTAATTGCTATCAGTGATTAGGTTAGTTTAAATAGTCTGCTACTATGGTATGGACTTCTAGCAGAACTTCTCGTTGGGTATAAATCTACATACTAAAATGCAGACAGCAAAATAACCAATTCTTTTRTCAGTGCCTGGTATATAAATGAGAATTGTATTCTGCCTATATAATATCATTATTAAAACTCAGCCTACCTAATAGCAAAATTCAGTTCTTGTTTAATAATTCATTTTTATCCTGGGCTCAGAGTCATGCAGGTGACCGAGTTCATTATTTAGACTAACAGACCTCATGCCTTCTAACTGAAAGGATGAAAGCACCAAAGAAAGAGGAGGAGAAAATAAATAAAGGCACCATTAGCTGCTCTGCAGAAGGGATGCAGATTAACGGGGCATGCATTGGCTCAAAAGCAAACCCCATCCACCTTCCACTCTTCACTAAGGAATACACAATGAACACTGTAGTGGGACCTACCCAGTGCTTTCCGCAGGGCAAAAAACTACCCTGGGATCTTAGAAGCCTGAGGGAAGCAAAGAAAAGCCTACGGTTTCAGAAAGGGTAATTGCCAAGAAAGAGCTGAGGGTGTTTTCTATGATCCACTGCCATCCAGGGGCTTCCTCAAGTGCAGCTGACCTTTAGCATTTTAAAAGGTGAGTCAGATTATCCTCACAGCAAGCAAACTTGGTCTGATGACAAGCCAAGGCTAGAAAAGCTCTGATACATACAAAAGGCCAACTCAGCTTGTTTTATACGTTTGTTGTTTTTTTTTTTTTCCTTTGGGCTTTAACCTGCTCCTGGAGTAAATAAAAGGAAAACTGGCCGAAGCTTTTTTACCACTGTTTTATAACACTTTAAAGGGGACAAGGAGACAATTAAATCTAATCTTCAGAGATTAAGGATTTTCCTTTAGTCCAAATTACCAAGGAAATCTCTTGGTACATAGTCTCAAACTGACCCTATCCTAATTTGGTGGAAAAAGTGGGATAAGCATAAAAGTTKGTGCATAATGAAGTCTTCACGAAACAGCTGATGCAACAGCACCAGACTCAAACAGCAAGTTGCCAGCAAGTCCTTGTTGTTACAGCTCATGACATTATTAAAATGGCTAAATATTAGCACTATTTTACATCACCTGAAAAATTTCATAAGTAGATATACTGAAAAGCACAAAAGTTTGGGCAGACACCCACCCATTTCAACTATGTCCTCTCTAAAGCTGATCACAGATGCAGTACCAGATCACTGGGATTTCCAGATACAGCCATTTTCCCCCACAAACCCTGATCTCATGCTACCATACAACCCTTAAATATTGCACTCTATAATCATTCTTTTAGAATGTAGCACAGTAAAGCACTGTTTCAGAGGAAAGGCAAGAGAGCTCATGTTCATTATCAGAAGCTGGAACAAAGATACAATCAAATTTTTCACATCCATCACAAAGGAAGTTTAGCCAGCTCACAATTCAATTGAATACACCAAAAGGGAGAAAAACAGAGAAACATGGACATTTAGGAAATATAAAATTAGATCCCCAAAAACCACTACCACTGACTCTGGCAAGAACTCTACAGCTGAACTCTTGCAAAAAGTACTAGTGCATGATGAATGGAGGTAAAGCCCCCACAAATAATAGTTTGATTTACTTGGGGTTGTCTCAAATACATTATCTTGATGTGACTAAATCTTTCAGATGCCAAGGGCACAGGCTTTTATCCTATTGAAAAACCTTTAACAATAGGAAGAAGATTTGCACTAAGTAGTCACCACCTTTGTGGTATCTGAGCATAGGAGACAATTCATTTCTGTGACAGTACAGCAATCCAGTCATTAGATCATTTTTCCTGTAAAAAGGTGGCTTAGCRGCATGATCTTGAATGTCATTGGATAGAGCTGACAGGAAGACAACTCATCTGCATCTATCCCGTAGGGAGGTTCAGCAGAAAGCATCAGAACTCTTTGGGAGACCCCGGTGCAGAAGGATAAATGAAATTAAATGAAACCTGCATCTACTTTGATGACAGTGTTATTTATCTCTGTTGTAACATTGGACTACTGCTGTTCACAACTTGCCTTTCTCTCAGAGAGGATATTCAGTAAGGTTGTCCCTGGTAAAGAACACCGAAGTTGTCAATTTGAGCCAAAGTGCATCACTTCCCTTAAAAACAGCCCAAATGAAAAGTTTAACAAACAAAAAGACTACTTTTAAGCTAATGCCAAAGAATAAAAGCTTGTTATATCCTGTTCACAGCCTGGCAAGCTTCAGAGCCCCATGTTGCATTATTGCCCTTTGAACGATTTTACTATCCGTATCTCTGAAAATACACAAATTTTCAAAGAAACAAAGCGGACAAAGCGAAACATTACATGGTTGCAAAAGAAGACCAGCCATATGTTATGTATTTAAACATGTGTGCTAGGTGTCATGGGCACACTATTCAAAAAGAAACTGATGAAAACACAAGCACAAAAGGCATGCTGAGGCTGTGTCCTTAACTGCAATTGTAACACCGTGAGAGCGGGTAACAACACCAATGCACTTTCCACCATAACCTACGCCCGAGCAGACCACAGGTCATGTTACTTCTCAAGACTTCACTATACTTGAATTAATTCTGGAAAAACTCATCAACAAAGCTCGGTGAAATGAAGCGACAGCTTGTACTTACATGCCAAAAGTATATGAATCTACTCATTGTGACTGTTGACTCAGTGTGTAAAAGCCTGAGTCATCCATTCCCCTGGTGATCCCACCTCTGCTGAGCCTATTAGCGTACAATGAATTTTTAAGGAAGAACTGCACTAGGAATAATTTATGCTTTAATACCAACAAAGAAAAAAGTTAAGATAGCAGGAAAAAACAAATTCTGTACATATTAAAAAAAGCAAAAGAAGGCAAGAAAGACAGCAAAGTAATCAGTATATGCAGAGCAATAAGAAAAGCTGCAAGAAAAAAAAATTGCTCTAGAATATGTTCACAAATACTGGTTACTGTTCCCTCACGGGATCTTGGAGAAATTTTTGAAAATGTTACCTATATATAGGAAGAGTACAGAGGGAAAAACTAAAAAATCCCAATGACTATAAAGCAGTAAGAAGAAAGGCAACAGACAAAACAAACAAACGAAACCTCAAAATAGCCTGAAGATTCATCATCTACCTTCCCTGTAACTATAACACTTCCGACCAGGCACTCAGCAGTCTCTGCTCCAAGCACTAAGCCCACTGGAGCCAAAAGAAATTAATCTGGCAGAGAAACAGAGAGATGCAGCATCTCCCAGAACTGAAAAAGATCCAGTAGCTAGAACAAACAACATGGGCAGAGGGAATGAAAAACATCCTCAGCTCAGAGTTCACAGAGTTGTTTGGGAAGGAAGCCAAGGACTAGCCCAAAAATTGGGAAATGGCATTGAAACTGCATTCTTTATTTTTCATAATGGGGAAAATTACATTACATTGGTGAATGTCTTCTCATACTCTGGATTCACACAATGCATCACAGTTTCTAAGGTAGCTCTTTCTTTAACCAGTGATAGAAACATCAATTCCCATAGCTTTATTTCTTCGCATTTTCCAAACCAAAACAGATTCCAAGGGGCTGGCTAGTAACAGGAATTAACCACCACAGCTCTGTTGTCTCCAGGGCATGCTATTTTGTACATTGTCAAAACAGAACAGAAAATTAGCGGTATCTGAAGACAAGGGGCATGGGGAAAGCCTGTGTGTCTCACACACACATATAGATGTGAACATAAGGTTCGAATTTTTATTCATTTCATTGACAATGCAGCAGCATTATTATCCCAAAGCAACTTAGTTTATAAATAATAACGTACAGTCCATCTTGATAAACTAATTAATTGTGGTGTAGCTATTCCTTAGTGGGAAAAAAGGACACATTAAATAACAGAACACCAAACTCAGACCTGTGCTCCAAGCAGAACACTGAAGAGCAGACAGTTGCTTTTGTCCACCCTGGGGATATTGGGGAACGGAAGCAGGTGTAAGAGAAAAAAGTGCACATCACCACTGCTTCTGCCTCTGCTGAATAGTAACACCTTCAGTCGGGCACATGCAAAAGCTTAGGAACAATCCAACTTCGGAACATACAGGAAAGCTTTGGCTGTACTTTTGGATTAAGACTGCAAATGCAGCTGCAGGAGCAGCAATGTGTTCTCTGTGAGGCAAAGCCTGCCTGAAAGCAAACAACACAAACGTTTGAGGATGGGCATTAGCACAGAATAGTGTTACTGAGCACGCCTGCTAGTGCTCCATAATGGATCTTATTAATTGGTTTATCACAAATACAGCTAACAGGTTGTCATGTGCCAGCAGGAATGCTTCAGTTTGTAGCCAGGGACCAAAGGAACAGAGAAGTTGCTCCCACAACAATTTGTAATGTGGACTGCCAAAAAAATTCAGGATGCAACACTAAATATCAAAGGATTAGGCCACAAAAATTATAATGCCCACATTACCACAAAATGAGGGCATAGTTACAGAGMCACGCAACAGGTATGCATTAGGAAGAACACTCTTTAATTGTAGTACTGAWATAGATCCTCAGACTCAGGTAAACTCTACAGTAAAAAGAAACTCTATGAACAGAATACTACATCTGGAGCACATACACAAATAAGTGAAGATCCACTGATTTTTACCTAAGAAGATATTCAAGATCACTGTTCCTGTCTCTGGGGATGAGAGGCTTCTATAAAAATAATATATCTGTGGTCTGGAACGTACAGCTGGTTGCTAAAGTAACCTAGTTATATTTTCAAGGAAATGCACATACATAAAACAATTAGTATCCTTCAGGGATGCCTGTAATAAACAGCGGGAAGAAAATTTCTACCAGCAGTCCAAGGAGAAAGAGATGACAGGGAAGTCTTACCAGATGAAGCATTAAAAAAGGTATCTCTATGACATCTCTACAAATACAGTTTTGGGGGAATAAAACCCCACAAATACTAGCAGCACTAACTGTAAATAACATATCAGTATGCTGCCCAGAATAACATCAATCGTTACCCACTTAATTTGCAGCTAAAAGAACATGATTATTTATGAGTCATTGAAATAAGATACACATGAATGCTGCTGGGGGCAAATGCTGTATGATGATGGAGGGCAGGGATAAGTGATCATGCCCAGGAGTTGAGATGCCAGCTGCACTCATCATCTTATTTGCAGATGAAGTGATAAATCTGGTTAGAACCACCACTGTGAAAATCAGAAATTATCTATTTCAGAGTAAGCCCTGTGTGAGTGTGGGGGGTGTAGCTGCAAAGGGGCTTTGATCCCAGCTCAGGTGGCAGAGTGTTACTGCCAGAGTGGCTCCTGGATGGTCAGACAGGGAAGTTTCCTTAACAAAGCAAAGGCTTAGTCCGCAACTTTGCATTGCCATTACCAGCATTTCCTGAGGAGGGCTTTCAATTCTTCTGATGTGTTAGAACAGGCCTATTTCCTCTTATAGCTTTGCTATTCAGCCAGGACAACCCCAGATACTTTAAGTAAGATAGATGCAAGAAGTTCAGGAAACAGGCTGACTGGATCAATACACAGCTCACAGGCATCATATTTGCATTGCAGGAGTGAATGCACAGTTACATGTGTTAAGCACCCACCCAGTGCTATTTACATTTGTAGTGCATTGATCTGCTCCTAACGTCAGACGATCTGTTCCAGCACATTTACAGTCCTGCTCCAGCTTTATTTACAATTGTGTAGAACTGACGTCCACCACTGCCATGCTCCAGACTTCAGCTACACAACAGCAACAAGGTCGCAAAAGACAATTTCCAGCTGTGCTTAGAAAGGCTAGTTCCTCGAGTAATGAAAAAAACCTGCTCTTGATCAACATTTTAAAATTCCTTTAATTTTTGAAAGGGTGTGTGAGAATGTATGTGTCTCTATGCATCTCTTTCAAGTAGTTAGTAAAACATAATTTTTCCCAAAAAGATGGCATTTCCTTACTGAGCACGCTGTGACTCTAAAAGCACAGAAAACCTTCTCAGAGATGCTGCAGGACTCTCATGACAGTAAAGCAGAGCTCTTGCTGTTTGCTTTAGATTCTCAATTATCCTCTTTACCTTCTGTTCAAAACTATTCTGCTCATCGCACCACCTCTTAATGATATTTAGGTTCTGACCTTCAGTTTTCTGGTGAAAGAAATGAGGAAAGAAAGTTTAAAAAAAAAAGAAATGGTGAGAGCTTAAAGCCTTACAAAAACTTGCTATACATTACTACACTCCAAAATATATTCACACTAAAATTGATTTTGATACCGCTATTCCAAGGCTGCAATTTATTTTGGTGTTGGTATCTCAGAATACCACAAAAGGGTTTAAGTCTCCTGGAAACAGAGCTAAATATCATTTTCCTCTTCACCTTTTCCTAATATTGTCATATCAAATATCTAATGAAGAAATAAACTTGCTGTAACTTCTTTCACAGATTTCTCACTATTCAAAAAATAGAGTGGTTACAAGTCAAAGTACCACATGAAGAATCAGAAGAGCAGCAAATGGTAAACAGACTTCCATTTTTCTTTGAACCATGACCTTCTTTATATCATAAGCTCATAGAAAACAACTAGAACCTGTAATCATTTCCTGAAGATTTTATAAATAAAATATATTCTGCTTGTTCCTGACATTTCCCACCTCTTCGGAAATAAATGTAAAAAAATACATCAGCAATACCACAAAAAGATGAAAAGAAACAGAAGTGCCAAGTCTCAAAGTTTTCAGTCTGCCGCATCTGTTTTTATTACAACAGCATACATTGCTATGCCAGTTGCCAAGCGAAGCACTACGTGGGTTTGATCCTCAGTGTGCAGTATTACTTTACAACACTGTAGAGACAGACTTTTTCTCTAATATGTAAAGAAAATTCAGCTGTTGCCTAGCCTTACTCGAAATCCATGTCATCATATGCATCTTCACAAGATACTTTCAGGCTTGGCGAGGAAAGAAACTTCCCTTGCAAAATAAAAGAAGGCAATCAAGCAAAGCAGTCCAGCAACTACAGCAGATAAGAAGTTTCAGAAAGGGCTCTAAACAACCTGAAATCTTTTAGGGTGCTTCTTTGCTGCACAACAGCTGCTTTGAGCAGGTGTAAGGGAGCTACTCTGGCTCCTGGGTAGAAGCCCAGCTACAAGAGCCCAGCCCTCAGTGGGGAGTGATCCACCTGTTTCATCAGCATGCGGTGCAGCCTGGACAGTGATGTGAGGACACCTAAGAAATACTGCAGGTTTAGAGGCTGCATTAAGGATTTTGTGTAAACTTCTCTGCAGCTAGCACTCTAATTAATTGCAAGCTAATTGATGTGTGGCCACAGCCCATCACCCATGAGACTCTGCTGGTGAATAAAACTATTAATCTCTGCTTTAAGTAAAAATATTACATAATAAAGATAATCAAATCAAGATGCCAGGACAAAATGCAGTAGGGAGCTACATTAACAACAGGAACTCACAAAAGAAAAGACACACAATAGTAAAAGCAAAGCTATTGGTCTACTGTCTTACCAAACAGCCTTAAGATTCACTCGTGTGAGAAGAGCTGTGCTCCTTCCTTTACATGTGCCAAAGAAGGAGACTCCAGCGAAGCATGAGAAAGTGATGTAGTTTGAACATCACAAATATGAAGCCCCTCTCTCCTCAAAAAATAAAATAAACTTTAAAAAAAGACACCAAAACCACCTCCACAACATGCCCTAAGGGACCACAGCAGGAATGTGTAGTGCTCAAAAGAGGGAGAACATGGCCTTTAAAAAAAGTAGGCAGCATATTATTTACCTGTATGATTGTACTTTTTTTTCTTCATATTTTTAACCCCCTGCTCTGCTGGGATCCTAAATGACAGGCTGATTCACAATTGATTCTCATTGCACAGATGCCTGAAGCTGAAAATGACTCGTGAGACAGCCTAAAAAGATGGTCCTCTACAGAAAACAGAATGCAAAACTCTGACTAATCCCTCCAATATGCCAGAGGTCACCTTTAAGCAAAACAAAACCCACGCTCTTTGACATGTCTCAAAGGAAACCAGACTAAAATGTACTTCAAAGACAAGGCAAAGAAGAGCAAGACACACTTTTAATCAAAGAAGAAAATAGATTTCTGCAATCCAGAACAATCACTTTTAGCCTAGTAATGATTAAATTTCCTAGTCAGGAAATGCATGATAAATGTTAAGTAATCTGCATGCAAGCTGTAGTTAAAAGGAGAAGATGTTCTAACATAAGTAAGACTTTTCTGAAATGGTGGCAATTCCGGATTAATACCTACATTAGAGATCAAATAAGAGACAATGTTTTACTCCTCAGAAGATTTTGACACTGTCATTCTGACCAATAAATTATGATTGCTTTAATAGCATGGGACATGCATGAGATAGCAAAGTATAACTCCTTCATAAGGGATTTTAAAAATCTATATATTTGTATCTTTTCACATAGATTACAGAGTCCAGAAATAATAAAAGGTCAGAGGTCAAGGGTTGTGTCAGAGGATGAGCTTCAAGGAATCCATCTCCCATGAGCATCCTGCATTTGTTTATTTGCATATTCCGAAGTTTACTCCTAAACTTCTCCAAAAAACTTAGCCATAAGAACTCCTGGTACAAACAAACAGCCTTTAAAAGTACAAGGTGAAAAATATCATAGTGTCTGTAGCTGTTGTGATCATTAGATGTCATTTTCAAGTAACATTTTTTAAGCAATACATACATTTGTACTTACAGTTTCTTCAATATCAACACTGAGCTCATTTCCTCAAAGATACTGGCTCAAAATTATTACTCTAAATTTTTAACTCTGTAGTTTGTATTTTGAGGCAGATTTAAAACGGAAAACATTAATGACTTCTACAAAGTACTAAGGCCCAAACCAGAAAATTTAATCTTTATTCTCCAAATACACTCTCATTTCCAGCAGAAGTTTCAAGGGTGAAAAATTGCTATTTACATGCCACAATAATGTTTGAAACTGCCTTGATTTTGATGTGTTGACACATGTGAAAAAGGCACCTATGTCTTTACAGAGATTTAATTTTAAATTATTTCAACTCCTTTGTACAAAAAAATATTAGTTAAGGGTTAAAAAGAAAAAAAAAAAGAAAAAAGAAAAAAAAAATCCCTTATTCGTTTCTGTAGAGACACCCCCCAGCAGATTTGAGATTTAAATCCAGAATGATCTAGGTAACGCTGCTCTTCATCTCAAAGTTGAAAACAGTGCTGGCCATTTCAGTTTTTCAAGCAGTTCATTTGCAATCCTATAGCCAATAATCCTCAGCTTCTTAGGTGTGAAGAATTCTCATCTTCAAAGAATGCTAAGATCAAATTATTTTTAACCCATCATAATGAAATTCTATACTCTTTCAATCTCTCAGAAATCAGTCTTAAAAGCAACAGGATTTCAGACTAAAGCTTTAGCTTGTTTTGAATACTTGAACAAGATTGAAGTAAATTTTTAAAATGCTTCTTTATTACATATCAATTTTATATTCTACATAACAGGCAAAAACCATACTAAAAATATGGTTGATCATAATAAAGTGTCCATAACTGGACCAGAACATTTATTAACCACAGGAAGTAGGGATAAGACAATGAAGAAAAGCATTCTTAAGCATTTTGTTTGTTTGTTTGACTCAGGTCAGTCTCCTAGTCATACTGCATCTAGTGTTGTGTGGGATTGTGTGCTGCTGCATTTAGGAGAATTCCAGTTTTCTGAGGGCCTGCAGGGGAACTTCATTTTTAAGTTAAGTCTCACTGCAGGATATGCATTTCACAATTTCCAAAAATAGGTACATCTATAAGTAATGTATTCAAAAGGGGAGGATGACTTTAGTCTTCTATTAATTAGATGGTTTTCTATTTATGCAACTTCTGTTTCCACATATAAGGATTAAAAACAAGTCCATTGGGAAATGTTTCATAACATGAAAGTATTACTGCAATTATTTCTGTGGGCATATTCAGAGATGTATTTAACAACTGCCATTTGAAAGACAAATGTTCAGTTAACACAGTGCAGTACCAATACAGTCAAAAAAGTCAAGAGCTATCATGCTTTGGGTTATCAAAAATTTTTTCAGTTAATGTATTATTGGCCTAACAACACAGAGTTGCTTCATGTCTGTTTAGTCATTACCGCTCTGCACAAGAAGCACCAACTATACGACTACTGTAACCTGTAAATCATTTGCTTTCTTTTTGTCTTCCAAATAATCTATATCCTTTTGGAATTATGAGGCAACTTTACCTTCAAGGAGAAAGACACACAAGGAAAGAGATGGGAGGAATTCTCCAGCCAATTTTTCATGAAATGTTTTGCGGTCTGAGCTAAAGGTTAGAAAAGGCCAACTGCAAAAAGTGACAGTAAAAAGTTGAACATAAACTTGCAACAAGACAGAGATATCCACGAGTGGGTTTTATACAGAATACTCCATGCCTCCACACACCTGCTACCTGGCTTTGGAGGTATTTAGAGTCTCCACATATTTAAGCTTTGAACGTAAGAGGTCCCTAAATACCTGCAGGTTGGCTCCTGGGCACATCCCAACTGTCTCAGCCTTCACAACGCTGAGCAGCCCCAAGCCCACCTCTGGCCCTGTCAGGATTTGAAAACCACACACCTCTCCTGACAGGCTCGGGCTGGCAAGGCAGTGGCAGGGCACAGCTGCTCACCCACGTTCTATGAAAACATCACTGCTGATTTCCCTCACAATGCACCCAGCAGGGCGGCTGAAGCAGAAATGGTGCCAGCGCCTCTCTTGATTCAACAGAGCACTGGACCAGAAAGAGGTCACACACAGGGCAGATCCACAGGTTTAGCATTCTGCACACCTCTAACACAGAAGCTGCAAACCATTACACAAGAGAGAGGAAGACTTGAGAGTCTGCTTGTATCCACTCAAAGCTGTCCCACCTTGATTGTAAAATATGGGAGGTTTTCCTGGCAGCAGGTGTAGAGGGGACAAAAGATAATTTGAAAGATAATTTCTGTGTTTTACATATATTATTTTACAGTCAAGTGCCACTGAATTCAGGTCACTGTCCAATGTCACTCCAGAACTGAGGTCCACCTCACTGGAAAAAGGGCACTAATCACTAAACAGTCATCCTCAGCTTATTTTGTCTTTGACCCAAATTCTTTTATTCACAGAGAAAGGCGCAAGAGCTTCAATTCAGGGTAAAAGTCCATTTCCATTTTATCCCTGGCCAACACCACTGCTGCGAATACATGTTGAGCAAACATGTTTTACTTCAAGGTTGCATTTTGCAAGCATTCCCACTAATAACTCTTCCCTGTGAGAATATACTGAAACAAATAAACATAATTTTGCATGTATCCAAAAATCCATAAAAATTACCACCATTAACATATGATCCAGGCCAAGAGCATTCACAAAACTAATTTGACATTAGCTCACTCCATCCAGTCCCGACTCTTTCTTTGCCGAAAAAGGAAGGCAATTCAGGCAGCTCTTAAATCCTTTATCGTACATTCAGTGTGCCTCACATAAGGGTTTAATAACACAAGGGTGGAAGTCCCCTAAAACTGCTTGAATTCACATAGATGTCGACAATTTTAAACAGTCTAATTTCAAAATAATTTTAAGTGATTATTTAGAGATCCTGAGAAATTTTTAGATCACAAGTAAAGTATCAACAACAGTAAGGATAAACAGATACCTTCCTGTCTCTGTATACACTACAGAACGTGGGAGGAGTCCATGTCAAACCAATCACTAACGACTCTAAGAAGCCTCAAAACTCTTATTGGAAAGTTACACGACAAATCCCCAGCATATATATCTTAGAATCAGCCTTAAGCTTATTGAGTCCAACTCCCCTGCCCAAGCAGGGTCAGCCACAGCAGGCTGCATCTCTGTCTCCAAGGACAGAGAGTTCACAACCTCCCCAGGTTGTCTGTGCCAGTGTTTGACCACTCTGGCAATAGAAAAAAGCATCCCAACTGTCCCTGTCCAGTAATTCCCAAATACAATTGATTTCTTGCTCCTGCCTAGAAAAAAATCCCAGGACTGCATGGGGCATTAGACAGCAGGAGAGAAAACTAAGATGTCAGCCATTGAATCACACAACCAGGAAYACTAAATATGGCTCTTGAGCAAACTTAGTGGCATACACAATTTTTTTTAAGTAGATATAAAGTTTAAAATTTTAATGTTACCAGACTTTGCAGTTTGATGAAAAAAGTCCTGTTGCTACAAGAAACAGTGTCGTTTTAAAGGATTTATGAAGCTGTGGAGAAGACTAACATCTATTGCCGAAAACATTCTGCAGACACTGTACGCCTTCTAAGCCTCCCTGACAACAGCATAGTTAAGGAATTAAAAAAATCTATTGCATTCTGAATAGTTAAACTGTCATCTTCCTGGGAGGTAGGGAAAGGTTGGAAGAAGGCAGCAGTGCCAGGATTGCCATCCAAATCTCTGTTGTAGGTAAAGAAGTCTTATAGAGCTTTCTATAACAAAGGAATAACTCATCCTTATTTGGCTTGTTGCTCACTGYGTACAAATGTCTTCCACAGAGAATATTCTCAATAAGGATCTAAATAGTCGTCTTCATTCAGYCAAGTATCCTGATCCACAGAGAAAACAGTCATTTATTTATTATGTACCAGTAAGCACAAAGGTCATTTAAGAGCTGTATGTCGGGATGTGTGGTGATGTAACGGGACAGTGTGCTCAGSGACAGTCTCATCTAGGAAGATGCTGTCCAGAAAAACTCCTTCCATGGCAGAAAACTGGTTCTCCCCTTCCCAGCTCAGCCACTGAACTGACACATCCTTTGCCACTCCAGCACCCTAAAGCCTGAARGTCTAATGGGCCACATGTATGTGCACACACAAACAGCCCTCACAGGTCAAATCTCCCTCTCTGAGATCTACTAGACCTGCAGGGGAGCCATCCTATGGAATCTGAAGCGCCTCATTTGAGAGAATCAGGTTCAAATATTGAACTGGAAAGAACATATAGGCTGGCAAGACAAATAGGAGAAAGCATGCACAGTAGGAGGTATATTTTTGGGAAAAAGCAGGAAGAGAAAAATAATGATGAAGAAAGAGCAGCAGCATGTGCCAAAAATAATTTCTCTCTAACTTAATGATCTTTAATCCTACTTTCCTGTGAACTAGTTTAAAAATACCCTGGAAAAACAAGTCTTCCATTCCATCAGAATAATTGAAAAATTAATGTCACATTCAGCAGAACACTCAATACTTCAAAAGCCAAGCATTATGCTTGTGAAAATACTAAAGGACAAATCAAGGTGTCCACTGAGTTATTTGTTGGTGGTTTTTTAATAYCCAAGTGAGAAAAAAAATTATAAGATAGCTCAATTTTGACAGAATTGCATTAAATCTCTACCTACATTTATAAATCCTTAAGTAATTCTGGAACCCTTTTCCTACGTAACTTTCAATCAGCCTTAAAAATTATCATAAAGATTACTGATAGCTATGAGTATTTTACCTCAGAAACTAGAATTAATTCAGGCAAAGCAGCATGGAATTAGGTAGAGATGAACCCATGCTAATACTGAGCTGTTGTAATTAATCTGTTTCTAGTACCCAGTCTCACTAGCATACAGAACTGGCACCCAGATTCACAAAACACATCACAGTTTTCAGCATAGATACAACCTTATCCCTTTGAAATTCTGGATAAAAGGAATGTTGCAAACATGAGACAATTACAAAGTCTATGAGAAAAACATGCCATAGACACAAAAGCAGCATTTTTGGTATCAAGAAGAAACTGATTTCACTAAGAAGTCTACCAATTTTATTTATTTAAGATTTGAAAAAGAAAGGTTCTTCCTAGTCTTATCCTCCTTTTTCTCCCTGGCCTTGTAAATGCAGCAGTTTGCTAACTGACAAGATTTCAGAATTTGTACATTTCTGACAGAATTTAATCCTATTATCTGCTGCATCATTCGAGAGCTAAGATGATAAATCCCTGTCTCTCAGAATGGTTAAATTCCAAAAAACCCTTTCAACTGTTAAATAGCTTTTCAAATTCAGGTATCTACAAACTCCTCTCTAAACAGATTAGCCACAGCTATTCAAAATTTATCTCTAGATAAGCATTTATATCAAAACATGTGAAAGTGACTGTGAGAATCTTTATTCTATTAGATTTAAAAGTTTCCCATAGTCACAGCCCTGATTTATACATATTTATATCTACAAGGTTGTCATCCACTTTCTCCTGGTATTTCAAATACAGGTTTTTTTCTCAAAAGCAAAAGCTTCTGGAGACAGGAGATACTTCAATTTCATGGAGCAGAATGGAGGAAAACTGCCCGAAAATCAGTTTGCACCTGGTTTTAATATTGATACCCCAAAACATCCTCATGCTCCTTTACTACTTGCATCAGTATGTCAGCAGATTCCTGTAACTCCATCATACTGGAATATGCTCAGTCAGTAATGATTTACTCCCTCATGCTGGTTCATCATCTGCTCTGACCCACTTCAGAGCAAATAAACACCCCTGCATTTAATGAGCCCACTGTGGGGACAAATTGCTACATACATACGTAATGTAGAATTTTAATCTCTAACACCTACACAGAAATTGAATTTACACAAGTCAAA
This sequence comes from Amblyornis subalaris, assembly GCA_018881555.1. Lineage (NCBI taxonomy): Eukaryota > Metazoa > Chordata > Aves > Passeriformes > Ptilonorhynchidae > Amblyornis > Amblyornis subalaris. Next base: position 417,471 of record JACAXG010000119.1, on the reverse strand, counting down.
GCTGTTTAATGAAAATCATTAGGTATCAATGGATGCTGACAAGTTGGAAATATTTCTGCAACTACTTTTATTATGAATTGTTTCTTACCAACACAGAAACTAAGTAGATAACTCACACAGTTAAAAAATGAGTAATGCTACACTACACATAATGGGATTTCAGCAACAGAACAAATTTTCATATATATGAATTACATACACTAGATATCTATATAACTCTCTATGTAGCTAATTCTACAAAGAATTCTATATAACTGTGAAGTTCATAGTATTATAAACAGAATTTTCAGATTCTCTTCACATGCAAAAAGCAGGCAGAACTCTAAAGGAACATATTCCCAAGTTTCATTATTGGGGATTTCTGAGGCCTTGCATATTCAGCAGTACAATTAGTACAGATTAATATTTAAGGACTGTGACAGCATCCTGTTTCTCTAGCTGCAATGCAAATGAAGACAATCCCTGCCCTAAAGGGATTGAAGGATAGATTTCTAGAATTACAGTTTCTACAGGTACAGATTTAAAAATCCGGCCTAATTCTCTGGGACTCAAACACAATATATCTGGGAAAAACTAAACAAGCATATGAGTTTTTGAAAAGGATTCTGGTTTCAAGCTTTTTGGGGTATGTGCCCATGACACACACACACCCCACCTCACCCACCCCCATTTCCTGGATTTGTTTTTTCAATATTTTTTCATACAGAACACATTCTCAAGAGAGGGTTTAATACAGTGAACACTAAAGGTTAGCATATCAGGATGGTATAATACTTTATGCAGAAAGTGAGGGGGAATACAATGAATGAAATTGGAAATCCAAACAGAGAATGCAGGCTGACTGTCAAATGGAATGGGACAGCCTCCCACAAGAAAGCTGGCTATACCAAAACCAGAGGAGTCATGCAAGACTAAAGCAAGGCAAGATTTTAAAAGGAAAACACACCAACACATCCACTTTGTATTTTTAGTTATATCAGTAGTGGCATTATGACTATTTTATTACAATAAAACAGCCTAAAATTACAAAGTCTTAAGGTAAGATCTAGACAGTATTGGCCTTTTTTCTGACAGAGTATGCAACATGCAAAACTCAGGAGTGATGCTTTAAAGAGGCACACAATGATGAAGAAGCAGAACTTCAGAAAGCTGCCTATAAAAAAGCCCTAAAGGCTAGTTTCAGTTTGGCAAGAGCTATCACAGAATCCTAAAAGCCTTCTTAAAAGTTAATAAAGTACTGTGGGAGGAGAGGTGGATTAAAAAAAAAGGATGTGGGGTCTTGGCAAATCCATCCTCAAATCACTTTTCAGCAGTGTTGACACAATGTCTGCATATAATTAAGCTTGCTATGAGTGCCACAGAATGCAGAAGCACTGCAAGAAGAGCTGACTCTCCTCATGGGTCACTAATTCAACATCAATTTGCTTGATACACATTATCCATCATCAAACACTGCCAAAAGAAGTGACAAGCATGATGTGAAAGGTGATGGGCACTCACTGTCTTAAAGCAGTTTGGAAAGATTGTTTCCTTGTTGCTTTAAGTGCACTGAAACCAACTGAAAGTTAGCTCAAGTTCACCTGCAGAAGTGGGGGAAGAAGAAATTCCTCCAGGAGTTACTGCAAAAACGTTACAAGTCCTAAGTCAAAACATGCCAACACAGTCTCTTAGACCGGGCTTGAATTGCTACCTCTTTGGGAGGATTCCTTTCAGTCAAAAAAAGGCTTCATCCTAGCAACACTGAGTTACTAAGAATAAACTGCATTTAAGGCATCTTATGCTGCAGTGCAAAAGTCTCAAAGCAGACAGAAGCCAGTAAGTAGTTCCCAGAGGAAAACAAGAGCATTCTTTCCAATCACATGGTAGCTTTTCTACTTCCTGCATCTTTTCTGTTCAATTTAAATTGTCTTTTATTTACTTTTTGTTGTTGTTGGGATGAAACAACATCTAATATACATCCGTAAAATTTGAGAAAAAAGCCTGACTACATTGTTTGGTGGAAGATGGAATTCATGTGAGACGAGAACAAACTCAAGTAAAATTCAGCAAACTCTTACAACAACGAAGATCAAAATGTAAAAACAAAATTTAAAAATCACAGACCCACCCTTCACATTTATATTTTTGCTACTATTGTTTCTAACATGGCCAACACTTAACTTTTTTTGAGAGATAAATACCCCTCAGCAACAAGTGACACGGTGAGTTTGATTCAAAGAAATTATCACTTTTTAGACTTATTCGAAAGTGTGATGATGACTTTTTTCATTTTATTTGGCTAACACAACTAAGCATCAGTTATTCACCAAATCATAACTTCATGAAGCAGAAGGATAACAGAGTTAGATGAGCAAATTCTGCTAGGATCAAGATTGGCTTCAAGTTTGTTGTATGGATAAAACAAATCTTTCTGCTTATCATTCTTCCAGGAACAGCTGCTGCTAAAAAAGCTCCAGATTATGTTTCAGAATTGGAAAAAACATTTAGTCATGCTCTTCGAGCAGCATCAATGTACCATTTATGTTCAGTATGCAGAGTTAAATTTGCTTCAAGACCTTTTTCAAAGGGATGCCAGCACAATATCACTTGAGAAAAATAAGACAGTGGAGAATAAAAACTTCTGCATTTACAGGTAGACTGCTTTTGTATCAACCTACTATTTGGTAAAATGAAAAAATAAATAACCTAGAAAGTTTAATTTTAATTCTTTCAACTACTTGCTGAAGTTTTTCATTAATTGTGCACTATTTAATGAGACTTTGTAAAAGAACATAACCACAAGATTTACATTATTCTACACTTTGAAAAGTACCTAGAGGTTACTCAACAACAGAACCGTCCACCAAACTTCACTGTCCTAATATATTTGCCAAAAATAATGAGAGCTTTTGGAAATGCCAGACAGGTGTTCTCATTAAAATTACCACCCGAATGCCTACAACATGTGTGGAGATATTCCTTCCTATACAATTATTTAGATTACTATTACCATACTACAACCACAATATCCCTTGCCCTCTCTTCACAACTCGAATCAATTAGGCAAATGCAAAAACACTAAAATGTGTCAAAATTATTTCTACTGGTCATTGAGAGAGTAACTAACAAACTCCTTTTTTTTTTTGTAATTTATTTCTCCGTATTAACATCACATTCATTGCCAAGTTCATATTTGAGCACTTGAACTACCAACTGTGCATTCTACTCTGCTCCCTCATTTTTCTGACTGTTGGAGTTTTCTTGTTCTGCTTTGCCAGTTCACTGTCAAGTAAATGCAAATACTTTTAGAGGTGCAAGCTCTTGAAAACTTCACAATAGTGTTCACCAAATGCATAATACAATTTATCTCCCATAACTATATCCTGATAATTCAGCTGGGCTCACATATCTCAAAGTAGCTACACTACATCAGTGCAAAGTCAGGACCCTACACCATATTTAGTTAGATCTGGGACTCAAGGCCTGGTTTATTTTAAAGAAGCAACCAAGAACAGTAGCTCCAAAATAAACATCTATAAAAGATCTAACCCTGCATGCTTCAAAGTCATGGGAAAAATTCTTATCAGCTTCACTGGTTTGTTATTCAGGCCCAGTATCTGTTTTGGTTCCTTTTGCTYTGCTCCTTCTCTCTACTCAGCACCCTGAACAGGCTGACATATTCCACCTCCTAGTGCTTCATGGAATAGCATGCAGAACATAGAGACTTGAAATGCCAATCAACAAGAGAAAGTTTGCACAGTAAAACTTAGCACCAGCTACAAGGTTCAGAAATCAGCCATATTTCCAGAGAGTCCCCAGGAATATGAAATTCAAAAATCTTAGTCTGAAGGATGCTCTGGCTCCAAAGTTATGTTACCAGACAGGCACACTCCTGAAAATGCTGACTGTATTGCACTGGAAAGCTGTAATTCAGTAGAGTTTCATTCTTTGCTTTAACCTCAGGGAAAAAGAAAAAAAAATAACACTTCATCAAACTTTAAAATAAAATAAAATAAGGCAATATTTTGGAGACTTTACGAAGAGAATGCTTTCCAGGGTATCATGGATACAGGATGCAGCAAAATAGCTACCACAACAGAATACAAACCCCTAGGAAGAATTTTAGTAACATTATTTCAAAATTTAGTTATCAGAACTTCAAACAATGAAGAGCAGTATTTAGATAATTTCTCCCTAAATAAAAATCATGTATTAAGCAGTACCCAAATATTATTAAAAAGCTGTTTTAGTTACTGAAGGTCCATTTCTGTATGTTACTTATTGAGCAACTAGTGACAGGAGAGTTAAAATACAATTATGATGTAAGTTACAATTTTTTTAATATAGTTAAGCACATGTATATTAAATTATATAAGCAAATGTCTATTTGCATATATATGTGTAAGAATGCTACTTAACTAATACAATGAGTATGAACAAAATTATACGTATAAACCCTTTCAGGGCTAGAGATCAGCTTTATATGTCATTAACTGTTAGATTTGCCTTCCAAACTGTAAATGCCAAATAACAGCCTAATCAAGACGAAATGTCTCTACAGAGCCCTAAGATTTGGTTAGCCAAGCCAGGCATTGGTTAGCCAAGCCACACATTCACAGCAGTGTGCTTGCTTGCAGCAAATCCCTCTCTCATCCCTGCTTACCACGCTTTGGCTCACCTCATAGAGAGATCTTGGAAGTCCTTGATTAGTTAAAGTGAATGCCAAGTCTTTAACTAGACATAATCTAAGCCTTCAAAGGGTGGTATCAGTCAACCAGTGTCCCTGACCTGCCAGCAGCAGCACATGCTCCCTAGATGCACAGACTGGGTTGTCACAGAGTCCCTTCCAGCCCTGTCAGTAACCAGGTGAAAGCACAGGAGCATCTCCACTGGCTGCCCTTGCGAGGGGAATTTTAACAGGCTGGTTGGGCCAAGCAGCACATGCATCCTTCCCAGCTAAACTGTTCCTGTCTCACTCATCAGCAAGAAGTGTCTGCTGCGTGCATGTACATTTGTACAAACAAATAGCACAGTGCTGGGGACTGGGGTTGCTGAAGCTAGGAAGTGTTGGCATGGGAATGTTGATACTCCAGTAAGAAGGATAACGTCTGTAAGAATTTCATGGACTTTCACTGAAGGTGGATCCCCTAAATGCAAATGTGTTATGCTTAAATATTTAGTATTATTTGAGGATCAAGACACTGAGAATCAGCTTTATATAGCTGCCTGTGTTGCCAAATATCCCTGACTTTCGACACTGGGCAGGAGTTTCAGCCAAAACCTAGAAGTTTATGCTGCTCCTCATATTTGTTACCTGAGCAGCAGCAGAAGTCAGCGTATAAGATCCGTCACAGAGCTGCAGTGACTCAATCAATAAGGCCGCAGAACAAACCACAGAACATAAATGTCTACTAGAAGTAGCCCAATGCGAAACACAAATACTGACACAATGAGTGAACAGAGATCCATCCAAACAAGTCTGAAAATGGCTTTACTTTGTTTTTACACTTCTGCCTGCTGGGGCACGTTTATCACTGAAAGCAACTTCTCTTGAAGCATTGCTCATCTAATTTGCAGTCAGTGCTTGTAGTGCCTTCCTCCCTCTCCTACACTACACCAGAGTCATTGTGGGAGTTTGTTATCGCTGGAACACTGCAATTACTGGCTATGCCCAAATACTACAGTCACATGACCTATAAAATGTGTATAAAAATGCACAGACAAGTTAAATTTGCTTTTAGTCTTATTATACCACGGTGATTCCCCAACAGAGGAATTAGGCCTTTGTTGCACACAAACACTTCACAATTTCTGCAGAAACAGTCCCTACAGAAAAAAACCAAAACTATTCAACAAAGATTTTTGTAATGCCATGTCTTTCTAATTTCTAAAAGACATACAGGTGAAGACACCCAGATAAAGTTTAAGGTATTCTGCAAATGATTGTATCAGACAGAACTGCATCTGTCTCAAAGGGCACAGCTTTAAGATGTCAGCTTATAAATCAGCACAGTTGTAGCAGCCTACAAGCCAGTTCCAAAGACAAGGCCAGGAAACAGGGACTCACAATGGAATGGGCAGAAACAGCAACTGCAGCCACATCACTGATGCCATTCCATTTGCTGTGTTGGGTGTTTCTGAGGGACATGTTTGTGGATAATTTAAATTCTCCAAATAATGGAGTCTGATTGCTAGTTATATAATATCCTGCTTACAAATGTCTGTATTTCCCCCCTCCCTCACACACAAACACTCCTTTGCAACAGATGTTCTAAAGTTTTCATACCGGAGTAAATCTAACAGATACTGAATAACTGAGTAAGATGTTCTCAGTGTACAGTTATACAACATCAGATGAATATTAGCAGGTCATATGGATGCAAAAATTATAACAAATTTGACAAGTTTTGGCCACTTCAGAATGCACACAGCATAGAGTATCAGATATTTCAAAAGCTACACTATTTGCAACTGTGTTATTTTACCATGCACAGGAGCATAATCATAGGAATAATCATAGGATCATTTCAGTTGGAAAAGACCCTTAAGAGAGAGTCCAACCATTAATCAACTAAATATCACTATCGTTCTTATTTCCAATATGAAATTACTGTATTTAGTGCTTCTACAGCAAGTAATTATTTCACTTACTATTTCCAAAGCTTCAAAGCTTTTGCACTGAAAGAACAATGAAAAGCAGCCAGTCTTCCTTTCTATGTGCACAGTTTGGGCTGCAAATATTGTGCTCCTTGACCTTGTATTACAAATAAATGATCATTCAATTAGCATGCTTGACTTATTGAGCAATCTTAATCCTGCTGTACCACTCTGAACAGAGGGGGAGGCTTGAGCTGATAGAACACCTCCTGAAACAATTCTGTTACATGTTATAGCAATGTATAGTTCTCATATACTGATTACTTATACGAAGTATAACAAGTCATAATGCGGTAAAAATTTACATTACTCTTCACTACAAAATGATATTGCTTTTAAATTAAAGTTTGTTCTAAAGCAACAGCACTTTTATCTAAATAAAGTATCTTTTTAAAAGCCCAAATTAAATGTCTTTTTCCAAATAAGTATTATTTCATGAATAGCATTCACAGAGCTGTTGGGCAGATTTTCAGCTTGGTAGAGCAGCACAGCATTAGAGAATTCAATAGACCTTCAGCCATTCCAGCCAATTAAGAAACTAAAATCAGCATTTCAAAAGACACGCACAGGCACCTCTCCCACCTAGAGCTTCATTTTTTTTAAACAGGTCACATGTTACATTGTATAACACCACACATATATATATATATATACACACACACACTCCTCACACACACACATAGGCCATTACAATTCCAAAACGTCAAAATTATATCTTACCAAGACTGAACTCCAGCTTTGGCTCATTTGGAATTCTCTGAATACCTTCAAAGGTTAACAAAAAAAATATTAGAAATAATTTGATTTCCATGTCTTGCTTCTTAATACATACTAAACTTTCACATGCCTAGTAACTACCTATGATTGCCACTGTAGGAACATTTTATGTTACAAACTTATAGTGAAAGAGAACTTTTCTTGAAATACTTGCCTGAAAAAAAGACTAGTTTTGAAGAAGACTTCCTTCTTTTTTAATAGAAACTTTCTGTTGCTGGGAAAGAAAACTAAGAAAAAAACCCCTAGCCTTTCATGGATGGGTTACTTGTAAGATTTTCAATCACAACAACTGATTATATTCTGTTGAAAAAATATCAAATCTAACAATTTATCTTTAAGTAGGTATGTCATCCCATTAAAACCAAAACCCATGTTGTGTGAAGGTATGTAAATTGGGCTAATATAGTAAAATATAACCACATTCCAACTTATTTTTGTTGGAAAATAAATACATTAATTCTTTATCTCATACAGCAGGAACAAGAAGAACAGTTGAATCCATTGTGCAATTATGTTCTATTGCATATTTTACCGCAAGGGGCAATATTTTCCTGTTGTGCTAGAACAAAGGATTGAGCCACAGAGATGTGGCAAGAGAAACGTAGGAAGAAAGGAGGGATAGGTAAATAACACTGAGTTCTTCACCTGATGCAGAAAGTAATTGGATCACAACTACAGTTTGAATGAACTTGTAGAAATTCAGCTCTCTCTTGTAGTGTCTTCAGTGAGCATTATTAATTATTAGTCAGTATTGAAGAAATTGGTCAGATGGGAAGGACTGAGTTGAGATACGAACTGGAACAAAATTTTTGTTAACAAAAAATAAATTTAAAAAGCTCTGCAAATGACAAAAAAACCCCAAACTTATAACTATGTCTGCTCCATAAAAACTTGATGCTGTTGAGTAAGTCTAGCTTTACACTGTTCCATTACTGTAACTATTCATTCACATCTGTGCAAGAAAAATTACAGCTGCAGAGCTTAGAAAGGCCAGAAAGTAAAAAAAAATTTAAAAAAAGATTTCTTAATTTTTTTAACCTTAAATGGAGCTTTAACAAATTTCAGAGTTTAATTCTGCCACTAGCATATTGGCCTGAAACCCCCTTATGAATATGCTGGATACAGAATTGATTAAGTGACTGGGCAACTGAAATACAGTCTCTAGACTTCACTGCACCAAATACAACTCAACATATGGCTACTTGCATTCAAATCCCCAGAGTGCTTTTGTATCACAAAGAACAAATTGTGATACTAATTTAAGTATCACTAAAGCTTTATACATTTATCAAACTTATCAGACTATATTTCAAACAGTAGTCCATATGTTCATGTAGGACATAAAAGAGGAAAAAAGTACTTTAAGTCTTACAAAGAAAATAGGTTAGAGAGAAAAAGTCAGAAACAGAGTAATCACACATTTGTTACCCTGAAGGTTATATGCATAAACAAAAATATATCAGGTAAAAACATTTAAAGACAATTTTATCAGTTTACTTCCTCTACAACAGCACTTTGACAAGCAAGAAGTTGAGCAGCATTTTGTACCCAGCTTGTGGCACAACCTGTACTGCTACAGAGACTGGGCCACCTTTATTGTACCACTCCACAAAAGGAGTACATGCACTTACTCGTAAACTGGGGCTCTCCTAGACTGTCTAACTGGGACGAAGGGAGAAACTGTCGTGCTTCATCTGATGATCTCTCCTCTTTGATTTCCATGATCAACCTCCGGAGCTGCTGGATTTTATTCCGCAAACCTTCCGAGTTCGCCTCTCCCAGCGCCACAGCCCAAGATTCACAGTCTGGCTTTGATGCGGCTTCAAGGTAAAGATCCGGTTCTCCACTCTGAAACTCTGCACTCAGAAAACACAAAACAGCTCTTAGGAACCAGGATTCCAAAGGGGGATCACGGAAATATCGATGTCACACACAATGAAAACCACCACACACGCTCAAGGTAACAAAACCACGCACCCCCATCCACCTCTGGAGTCAAACCCCAGTTCCTTCAGACTCAGTGCAGTACTAAACATATCCACAGAGTGGTTCCAAAAGCAATTAACAGATGGCTAAATTAGGTGGTAGAATCAAGCTGAAATGGGAAATACTTTTTCAGCACAGATTCTGCAGCCTAGCAGGCAGCTCTCAGAGCTGCTAACTTGAAAAAGAATCTGATTTAGCAGGGGCAGCAGACACGGTTCTGTCAGAGATTGGGATTCACCAGAATGAATGTGTCCATCATTTCTGCTGTTAGAGATCTCCATTATGCTCAGCATCTCATTCATCCTTGCCAGAATACAGATCAGCAACACATGCAGATAATTTAGCACGACATAATTCCTCTGTGAAGACTCAACAGGTTGTACGTGGGAGCTTCTGACCTCATTACTATCCACGTGTCATTTGCCATTCTGCCTGGAGTCTAATTGTTTAATTATCAAATTTTCTAAGAACAAAAGAAGAAAAGGGGGAAAAAAAGAAGCTGAAGCTCCCAAGGAACCCAGGTAAGTAGCAAGCGTTGGTCATTTGATTAAGATTGGCACAGGAAGAAAAAACACCTCTTAGGCATTTAAAATTCTGCAGTATAGATGGCTTCACAGAGTCTCAAATTCAATGTGACATTTAGTGCAACACACACCAAGAAGAGCAAACTGCGAAAGAAAGAAAAATCAATGCTTCTTTGAAACAAGTTACCAACTAATTTAGAAACATAAAACTCTATAAAACACCTCTCCTATTGTATCGATAAGGAGTGAAGTATTTGGTTGGACACCAAAATCATTCTGACCTAAATAAGCCATATATCATATTACTGGATAAAACAGAACACTTAGAGGTTTTCATACTCAGTTCAAAAATCCAAACAATGAAGAAAAGTTCTTTTCAATATAATGTGAATTTAAATTCCTTTTACTAACTTGAATATCTAACCTTGGGCACTTGCACATATGTTATTCTAAACCTGTTTGCACTTCATAAACTGAGCATCTGCCAGTTACAATCACCTCTGCTTTTATGCTTATGGAGGGAATAAAAGATGAAACCTCAAGTCTGAAAGCCTCTTAAAACTGTACACAAATCCCTGTGAAGGTGGAAAAAGTATTTTTTCTGGGCTGGGTCTAAGGAAATCTAGTTGTGTAGCTGCAGATGCTGCTAAAAATGCTGGGTAACATTTCATAGAGCAGTTGAACTACAAATTCCTTGAGAAAAGACTGGAAAGAGGAGCAGAAAGTGTGGGGACATATTTCTGGCTTTGGGGGCAGTTAAAAAAAGCTAATAAGCAACTCTTGCCTCTAGCCCTGGCTCAGTCAGAAAAACAAGGTATTCAGTTCTCGAGAGAAGAAAAATCTGAGGGAGCTGCAGATCCCTTCACTAGATCCTTATTTCCACACAAAATCTGCTCTTGAGTGAGCAAAGCTGACCAAGCAGRGATACCTTAGTGAAGGAAAGATTGTCAGAGAAACAAGCCAACACTTAACAGCCAAATTACAAATATATGACAGTGTTCTTTTCTTTTCCCTCTTTAAACAGAAATAGGATCAGTGATCTTGCCTTCAAATATCCTACCACTAGCTAGATAAAAAACATCTGCTTTGGGAGGAAATCAATGTTCTTCAATTGAAATCATGCTATTTATATTTACCTCTTAGCTGTAAAAATCAGACTGCCAAGCTCAAAAGGCATACTGAATCACCATTAATATGCATGGAAACAGAAATGGATAGTGAAATGCAGTAGGAGTGGGCATAATTCACTGCATTCTGATCTAACAGGTGCCAGTTTTGGGATGTGGAAATTCATTCTAAACTATCACTTCAAAACACTACAGTCTGCTATATTTAGATCTTTGGAGTACTCTGACAGCTAAGTTAAATTCTGAAAAACATATGAAAATGTCTGAAAAATACTCGTAACTGCAAATGTAAAAAGTTTTATTCTGCAGTAGGTAAGTTACTTATTTCCCGTACTGTTTCAATGCATGTTATCACAGCAGGGCTTGGGTTGGAAGGGACCTTAAAGAACATCTATTTCCAATCCCCCTGGCCATGGGCAGGAACACCTTCTGCTACACCAGGTTACTCAAAGCGCCATCCAACCTGGCCTTGAACACTTCCAGGAACAGAGCATCCACAGCTTCTCTGGACAACCTGTTCCAGTGCCTCACAACCCTCACAGTAAAGAGTTTCTTCCTAACATCTAATATAACCCAACCACTTTTAGTTTAAATCCATTTCCCCTTGTTCTATCACTCCMTGCCCTTGTAAAAAGTGCCCCTCCAGCTCTATTGTAGATCCCCCTTTAGGTACTGCAAAGTTTATGTACCAAAAGCCATCATGCCAGGACAAACAAAACGTGAGAAATGCGCACTGGTAAAAAAGTGTGCTGCAATAAAGGAGTACACAGGTTTTTTTATATATAATAAAGATCATCATCTCTTTTCTCCACTCTCTCAGATAGTTGCTGACTATCAGTTTAAATCAGATGCATGCCATAAGCTCTAACAAGCTCAGACACTTAATTCCAAATTTCAGTAGGGAGACAAAGCTGATATGAATCTTTCCCAAAATGAAACTAACAGACCCACAAATGTAATGCAGGCCTCAAATGAGTGGCAGATATATCAGCAATTATATAAATTAACTAAACAATTATTACTACATGTTTAATTACAATATTAAAACAATAATATTTAGATAAATAACAGATCCATTAACTCATTAAAAAGTAAACAATAAATCTAAATGTAGTAGTATTTCATAGGTGGACAAAGCACTTTATATTTTGCTATTAGGAAGTTTCTGTAGAAAATGCAGGTACACAAGCATCCTTTGCTGTACTGTCATTGCTGACAGGAGTTATCACGAGTTAGTTTCGGAAAAAAAAATCCTTACCTTTTGAAAACCTTTACTACTGACTTCAACAAGACCAGTGCCTTCTCTGGTATGCACTCCCAGTTTTACTGTTATGATACCATTTTTTAGCAAGATGACAGGTAAGATTTAAGAACATACAATATTAAGAAAATTTTCTATCTTCTTGTGAATCTGCAATAGCAGAACAGTAACCCTCACCTTCATGCTGGACATCCCCAGTGGGGTTTCAAGTTCATAAACCCAGGAGAAAACCTTCAAAAAGCTAAACATGATGGTTTTTGTTGCAGAACAAACTTTGAACTTAGTAGTCCTAAATTCAAAGGAAAATTATATCTCATTCTATCTATCTTGATCTCTTGCTGCTCCTCCTCACTTCAGTATCAGACTCAACTGAAGGCAAGAACATAAGGAAGCAGATAAGGGAAAGCAAATAAAGGAAAACAAATCTGTTCACAGAACCTTTTCTGGTCAGGACTCTGTTCACCAACAACTCTTTTGCTGAAGCAGGATCTCAACAAGACTTTCTCCCATAGAAGTCAGCATAGAAAGTTATGGTCYCACAAGACTTGTGCAGCTCAAATAAAGAACTCAATGCCCTTGCTCTAAAGTCACATAAGGGAATGTCACAAAGAAAGCTGACACATCCCCAGTGGCACTGGAAAGCCTTTTCTACTTTAATCCAACTGTCTAAAATCAGAAATGTACTTTGGTATTAGTTCCTTCATTCTCAGATAACTTTTCCTTCTTCACATTATTTCATAATAAAACTTAAATTTCCCAAGTTTTTCAATTTAACAATAGAAATTGCCTCTTTTCCCTCTAAGTATGTAGATATTTCAGTTGCTCTAAAAATGAAAACAAATTTCTTGCTAAAAATATCTGAATGATGTTCCTCTAAATTTTTTAAGTGTACTTGATTATAATTTTAATTACAATCTTTTATACAGAAACTTCRGTTTCTGTGAATTCACCAAAAAAATTTAGGCAGTTATTGGAGTTGACTCTTGTCTTTCAAAAGACTGCAGTTTAAGGGAAAGGCTTTCAAAATAAAAAACATAATAAAATAAAATACACACATTTCCACTTCAGTTTTACACCTTATTCACTTATTGATCTTCATCTTTTGCTTAAGAAGTTTTTATTGGTTTATTTTACTAAATGGGTAAAAGTGACAAGAAGACTGATACTCTTCGGCTTGCTTTATTTTCTTTCATGAGAGTTATAAGCAAAACACCAGCTGAACAGGACAAAAAAAGAAATTACTGGGATGATTTAAATTAAAAAAACATACAAAGCCCTTGGTGAGCATCTGTGATGACAGTCTTGACTTTTTTAGAGGATCACTATTTTTTTCTCCTATGCCAATATGCACAGTAAGAGAGTTCAAAAAGGTTAAAGGTTGTCTGTCTCTTTTCACACACACCAGCAAAGAAGTAATTCTTAGTTGCTAGCCCAGCAGAGGAAAATGGTTAAGGATATCAGTGAGTCACTGACACTCTAAAACATAAAGCATCACCACAGCTAACCACCATATGCTGTAACAAAAGTAGCATGGAAGCTTTGATACGTAAATTATATCCGCAGGATATTTCTAATACAGACATCAGAGGCTTTTAATTCACAAAGCTGTCTGAATTCTATATGCTGATGCATTTCACGTTCAAATTAGTAGTGATGAAATCATTCCATGGTTACTCATGTTGCTATGTTAATCTTCCTTTGGAAGTTAAATTTTCAATCAAAGATAAAGAATTTAATTAAAATTTTTATCTTCAGTGATTTTTTTTTTTAATTTTGCAACACTGGAATGAAGTTATATAAGTTACCATTATAATTTCCATTTAATTCCCCACAGAACCTCACCAAGAGTCTGAATATTTGAAATTAATACAGCATGATACCCCAGGTGGACTACTACAGTATAATACTCTGTTTCTTTTAATACCTTTCAGCTTTCACACATGCCACATTGCTACTCCCCCTTCCATTAAGTACCACACCTATGCTGGAACCAATGCAAACTACACAAATATTTGAATATCACAATGGTATCTCAAGATCCCTGAACAGAAACACTGCAGCATTCACTGAAAGGACCAAGTGCGGCCTTTGCAATGCAGTGGACCGCTGCCGTAGAATGGAACTTGAAAACGGCAGGATTCAGAGGTCTTGATTCTCTGTCTAGTTCTGCAAGAGTAATCTCTGTATATGCCTCAGTTATTCCATCCCTAAAACGGGGCGTGATCCTCATCTGCCTTTCCAAGCCACTACTATTGAAACAAAAAGTTGCAAGTTAAGTGGCTTGCATACTACAAATAGCAAAAGGGAATTATTGTTGTCTTGGGGGTATTCCTACATACAGGCCATTTTTTGTTTAGTTTTCTGATGTACTGCAATATGGTTTAGGTAACTGTGACCTTGCGTCAAAAGCTCTGCCTTCTTCCTCTGTTCCCTCCCACCCTCCTCACCCGCCCTACCTGAATGTTACAGCTCTTATCTCCCTAAGGGACCACACAATACAGGCTTAAAGAATCTCTCTCCCTGCAACACAGACGAGATTTACAAATCAAGAGAAGGCAGTCCTTTCATGCTGTCTCTCACATCTGGTTTCGTTTCACTGTGCCTGTGTGTCTTGCGGACATGCTCAATTTTGTGTTGTGCACCATCACATGGAGGAAAGGAGTCAGAGCTCCTTGGTGTCCCTCACATGAGGCTCTGTGCAACACAGTGGTCAATTCCAGACTGCTCCTGGGAGCAGTTCAAACATCCAACCACAGAGCTTCTACTGCCCTATTCCAGGAAAACATAACTGTGACCAAAAGACCACCCTGTCCTGCTGATGGTGACCAGTTCACATCACGAGGGCACGTAAGCCATCAGCCACATGCAGACTGAAAGTTCACCTAACAAATCATTCTGTTTCCTTCCATGGTCCACTTGGAAACCTTCTCAGTAAGGCTGCTTCGGGAGCACTCCATTTGAAGCACTGACAGGGTTATCTGCTCTGACTGTCTGACCTCTTCTGTACTCCCCTTATGCTTCACAGCCCACTGCACCCCGAGGTGATCATCAGCTCCACAGTATCACCAGATGTTGCATGAAAATGCTCTTATTTTTCCCTCCACGTTTACTCCACTGCCCTTTATTATGTTCTCTTCCTCAATATCCTGGTCAGTCT
This sequence comes from Amblyornis subalaris, assembly GCA_018881555.1. Taxonomy (NCBI): domain Eukaryota; kingdom Metazoa; phylum Chordata; class Aves; order Passeriformes; family Ptilonorhynchidae; genus Amblyornis; species Amblyornis subalaris. The sequence continues at coordinate 402,003 of JACAXG010000119.1, read as the reverse complement.
CCATTTCTCACTCTTACAACTCCTAGGATTCAGCCCACCACTCAGAGACACATGGAGACAACCAGGCAATCACCCTTCATCGTCCCAAATTGAAGCTTGCAAAATGAAGAAAATGTCCTTCTAACATCACAAGTTACATCTCACAGATCAACTCTGCCTCCTTTATTGGAGCTTCTGCTGTGCTGTGGCCCACCTCTCCTCCATCAGTGCCACAAGGAATTTGTCATTGTGGACAGGTATGTCTTCTTATCCTGCTTTCATCTGAATTCTTTAAAGTCACAGATTCACATTCTATAGCTTTTTTTTGCTCCCAATATCCAATGGATCTATTCTTGTGACAATGCAGCTAACTTTTCACGGTCAAAGCCCCCACTGATTAAAGATGTCTCTTCCTAGTTCCTGAGTTTTGCTTTTCGCCCCCATTTTGTCTTCTGAACTTTATTCTATCCTACAGTACATTATTATTTCACTTCTTTTGGTATTTTATCCTCATTCAGTACACTGTATATCATCTTCATTTGTCTTCAGTTTTGTTCTAATACCTCATAATAGTCTGGCTTTCTTTTCCTATCCAACAAATCATCAGCCAGGTTGTCATCCTTGTTCTTCAGCATGGGAAAAATGCCAAGTTTGAAATACATTTCTCCTCTACCTGTCTGTCTCTTCCTCTATCTTCCGTTTGCTCATGCCCCAGGCATTCATCATCATTTGTTGGCTCTGCCTACCTGGAGTTTTCTGCACTGTTTCCTCTTTTCTCCTTTAATATGTTTTTAAAGTCTGCTTAGAATGCCACCCTTACCTCTGGTTCCTACTGACACATCACCAACCTTCAAAAACTGTTTTGGAAAGGCTATCTCTCAGCTAGCAATTTCTGTTCCTAACTATTCAAGCGTATTTCTTCCCCCACACATATTCACGGTATCTCTTGTTCTCCACAGGCAGCCTGAAGTGCTTACTCAGTATTCATTGTTGTCTACATCTCCAGCTTTTCGGCTTAAAATCTGCCAGTCTCGCTGCCACAGAAACTGTTCTGTTTGCAGGATTCAAAGCTAATTGAAAGAGTCCTGTCAGCAATTACAGCTGTATTCTGGGCTCAGTTCAGTAGTATTATGTTCAAGCATTGTAAAAGAAGTGCCAGAAGGGAGCTGACATGACTGTATTTATACTCAAAGTTGATAACTCTATGAATGAATTGGACTCATTGAGGGCGCAATTAGACAAGTCTCAATTTGGGAGTCAACGGTAAACATTCAGCTCCTATAGTCAGGCAAAGCAATGCTTCCAAATCCAGAAATAAATACTTTTTGATGCAGTGCTTCAACACCAAGCACAAAACATATGATTTTGTTCCCTACAAAAGACACAGGATTTGAGCTATTCCCCAGAATACTACCGAGGGAAGGATAAAATCCACAATGAATACAATTTAAATCACTGCCTTCTCAAACATGACCAACCACTAAGAATCACTTCGGCAGGCGAGGACAGAAGTTAGCATAATTAATGCGACATTGTCTTTGAAGCAGGGCAGAGATTTTGGTGTGTGTAAAAAAAGACAATAGGAACTTCTGCTAAATGTAAAGGTGGCCATCAAACCCACAAATGCAGCGGAACTTTTTTACCTCTGCTCTTAGACCATTACAGCTAACCGACAATGGCAAATTGATCTAAGGACTTCAAATCTCTGCAGTGGTATCAGAAAGAATCCACGCCATAAAAAATTTCTAACACAATGGCTACTTGAGTAGCTCCTGCAGAGAAAACTATCAGCATTTTCTCCAAATAAAATCCTTCCCTAAAACAAGGATTCTGATTTCTACAAAATAGCTATTTTTTTCTGCTGCTTTTAATAATTTTATAAACGAAGAGTTGAGAGGAGGTGAGGAAAACAGGAAACTTCTCATTTAACAGGGAGTTTAGCAACAATTGAAGAATAAGGTGCATTGGCTATGCTTCAACATAAACCCCATATTATACAAAATACCTGACAAAACAGAACCTCAAGCTTCTATATATTGCCAGAGGAAGAAGATGACATGAATTCCACTTGACTTCAGGATTCTCTTTTTAGGCATGAATAGGGAGACCACCAATATTTAAATGTATGCATTGAACAGACAGCAGGATATATTTTAGCTAAATTTCCAGCAAAGTTTCAATGCCTGGGCGGTTGGGGGTTTTTATTGTAATTTTTGTTGGCAGAAATAAAAGATTCACAYTGAACACATTGAGCTATGTCTTACTTACTGAGAACTATTGAAACACCTGTTTTACTCCCGAACTCCACAACCCAGCAGCGCTCCAGGATTACCACTTCAGAGGCATCAGATCTCTGTGAAGCAAAGATGACAAAACATTAGGATTTGGAACCTGACTGGGAAGTCCTTCTGTTTGGCTGTTCACAGCTGATGTGACATGTAGATACAAAGACAACAAAGCATAGTAGTCACTAGGCAGATGGATACAGGCATTCTTTAATTACTGATCTGTGCCACATTTCAATGTGTTCTAAAAGGAATAAACTGTAAGAAAAGACCCTACAGGAAACTTAAGTAACTTAGGGGTCTTTTTTCATACTTCAAGTATTCAAAAGTTTAGATGACACTTCATTCCCAAGCAAGTAAAGCAAACCCAGCTCATTTAAACTTTCATATTTCCTAACAAGGCCGAATCAAACGTCAGATCCTATTCAAAGAGTAGAATATTTTCAAGTGAACAAAATAACATGTAATTTTGCAGAAGGCATTTCTCTTCAATTTTTATTTGAAAGGGACTTCTTTATCAGCACTTGAAACTTCAAATATGGTCTCTGGCTATGCAATTCAAATGACATTAAGTGATATGGACCTATTGCTGAATGCAATAGGATACAAATTACCACTATCATTTTTTGTGAGTGCTTTGCAGAGAAGATGCAGACTCCTCTAGTTTAGTAAGTGTGACTCATATTTCAGAAGAGTGAAGCTATCAATCACTTCCTCAGAATTAATCTTTTTTCCTTTAAAACTTTTACTATCCATATTTTATCCCTAACATCTGGTAACAAATAACCCTTAGAACATGCACCTATACCCCGCATTCCAGGTTCCCAACATGAATGTCACAGAGCTCATTCTCTACTTCAGTGAGATTCTGCAGGGATTAATGTAAATTCTTATTTTAATGTTCTTTCCTTAGGTGGTACTTGATTACAAGTGAGCTTAAAGATGAAATATTTTTCACATTGTACAGCAATTTTATCAAAAGCCTGAACTTTAGTTTCACATATCTGACACTTAATGACTTCATAAAACAGTTCATATTTATAACACCTGCCTAATATGCACAAGTTTTCTCGTCTACCCCTTTCTCTGCATTTATACTGTGTTATTTGGCCTGCCAGAACGAGACTCAAACTTTTTGCCAAAGGTCTCATGTTCATTTTCAAATGGATGTCTCGATCCTGCTTTTCTCACAAAAGGACCTTTAACTTACCTGGTAATACACTGTCTTTCATAAGCAAAATTGTGAAAATTTAATACAGAAAGACTGAAAGACTGACTAGTAAACAACACATAACAATTTCAGAAAGTCCAACAAGGATTTCGTTGAAAAAGTCTATATTTATTCTTTCTAACCTTTTACCACTTATTAAATTAATACTTCAAAGCCAGTTATCAAAAGACAAATCAACATCCAAAGGCAACAGAAGGTTAAAATAAAACAGAAGAGCATGGAAAAAAGCAAATTATGTTGTATTGAAATATGTCAGAATTCAAGAGGGAAGCTGTAGCAGACCAGGAAAAAACAGACTTATCTAGAAACCACTTGTAAATTGATTTCTTTGAAATATTATTCAGGCTGGGGTGGTCTAAAAGGAATGTATTGTCATGTAGACAGAAAAAACCCATCTGACAGGTTGGAGTCTTTTTTTTAAAAAATGAGAGAAAAGGAGAAAATAATGAAACAACGCAGAGAATTTTGGTAGAAACACAAGTGCTATGTTGAGAACTTTTGTATTTATAGAATCCAGCAAGTCAAGCATACATGGCAACCCAGCAGCAACTCTCAAGTGCTATTGAGTGTGGCACTCTATAAGGTTCTACCAGGGAAAATAAAATACAAGTCTTTATGAGCAACAGCTAAAGTCAGTTTGGGAAAATAGGCAATAATAGTCCAACAAAACAAACAGCAGAYTAATAAGGAAGAGTTCTGCACTGCAATGATCCTGATAACTATCTTAATTCTTTAGATTTCAAAGCACCAGAAGACTCTTCCAGATAACTCTCACTTGAAAAGTGGACAACACAGCCTGATTCCTTCAAGAGCTGGCAATCTTTCAGARGAGATATGACTAAAAGAGGAGTCTTATTTCCAAAGTTACTGAAGGTCTGAGACGACTTAACACTCAGGTGTGAGTACATAAAAGACTCTCTGTCAAAAAAAAAAAAAAAAATTGACTCTTAACACCTTCTCCTCCTTCCATCCCTGCAGAAAATGGTTCCTCTGAGGACGTTCATGCTCCACAGATGAAACACACAAATATGACAAGTCCCCAGACTTAACATTTCCTCTAAAACATATAACTGTGGTAAGTGGACATATGTYGGCATATAAAGAAAAGCAACTCCCTGTTGCGTGGCTTTCAGGTGTTTGGCAAGTTAGGTGTTTGGAAAGACCACGAGTGAGGAATCACAGCTTCCATGTAGTCAGCTATAGTTGCCATGACTGCAAGACTTGATGTTTTGATTGCATATAACAGACAAGCGTATAATACAAACAAAATAGCAAGCGAGCAGCAAAAACAGCTTTCAAATAATACACGAGAATTTGTCTCAGTGCAGTTTGTCTCACAATGCAGCTGACGCACAACAGTAACTGCAAACACAAGAGAAAAGAAGATTTCAAGCTTTCTGCATTTTAAGGCAGATGCTGCAGCACATTAACTTCTTTAGAGATGAGTTACTTCACTCTCTGCACCAGTGGAAGCTGGAACGGAGCAATGCTGCAACTTCCAATGAGTCTGAATAATTTTCCAAGATACACAATCCAGAATATTGATCAGAGGATGTGTATTTAYGTTTTGTGTATGTGAGAGGGAATAAGAAGAGAAACAAGAAAAAAGGATGAAAGAGCATAAGGCTGCCAGAAAATAAACCACCACGTTGCTGCGAAACATTTCCCACATTCTGGCAAAAACCTGAAGAAAAATACCTTCAGAATTACTATTATGGCAGACTTTTCATCATTTAGATGAACTGTGCTATGCTCTGTCACACAAAACGCTAACAAGAAATTTACTTTCATATTAAATGACAAAATTGTAATCAAGGAAACCATTATGCATATCTGATAGAGGATCAGCTTTTTTTTCAGTACCTGAAAAGATCCAAAATTTCTCTCTTACTTTAGGTGCATAACGTAAGCTCACCCGGACTAGCTATTATTTTATTTTTCTAGGTTTTATTTTAGTGAAAGGGTACAGTCTAACGGTCTGGTCTTTACACATGGAAAATAGGATGAAAATAAGATCCGTATCACAGTGTTAAGAACTAATACACTGCGGTTCTTCCTGCCATTGGTATTCTTGGATAATTATTACAAAAACTCACTGGATAAATCCAAATGCCAAACAGCAACTAGACCTTACACTATTACTATCTTTCTCCAAATACTGACAAGGTCTACAGACGCCCCAACACCTCTGAGATCAGGAAATTGTTTCAAAACACTGATTCAAGGACACAACTCAATGATACATAAATCTGAATTAAATATCCCAGTGACGCTGTTAGAGATGAGTCCCCAAATCTAGAATTTGTAGAAACCCTTTCAATTCACTTTGTCAAATGATTGGCCAAGCTTTGCCATCAGAATGGTGCTGTAAAACCAAAGTACTAAAATACTAAATTCCATGACTGTCTGGTGCGACTGTCAGGAGTTTCAGAGTATTGAAGACATCCTTGTTTCTGAGGAATCCATGCTTAAAGCTCGAGTAAGAGACCAAAACACAAGAGCAGATGTCTGCCAACTGCATGTTCATACYTACATAGCTGTACACAGCTCCTTTTCATGTAAAGGAAGATTAATTATATGAAAATGGCATCCTTCATTCAAGTACCCAGGTCCAGCTGCATGGGCAATCTGAAGTATACAATGCAAGGACAAGTCTTCTGATAGAGTAAAAACATAAAATTTTTGCAGTTGGCATGAAAGCCAAAACCATATTCTACAGAAGCAAGGAAAGCACACAGTATTTAAAATTACATTGATACATTTCCTCAGTTGTTTCCAACTATCTGCATCGAATTTGTAACTTACACCGTAACTGGAATTCGTGACTACCTTATTGCAGACTCCAGCATGCAATGTTTCYTTGGACTGCGGGAGAAAAAAAAAAGCTTTCAAAGCGAACATCACGTTTGAGCTATTTTTGCATTCCAGTAGATCTGACTTCATGTACCATTGTGGGGGGGAAGTGTGTCATTGTGAACKGATTTTACAATAGCAGATTTGTTCCTGGAGGCAGGGAAGGAAATCTACTGGTAGGTATATCAAGTCAAGAACTAAAGTGACAATTAAAATTAGAAGTGACATTCCAAGTAATTCCTTCGTGTTAAAACAGTAAGCGGAAAAGTAAAAACCACAGCACTGTAGAAAGAACGAACACTACAGAAAGTAAAAACTCTTCTAATAAAATGTTATTAAAAGCTTCCACAGTCAGGTGGGGGTAAGGGTGTATGTGTAGTGTGTGTGTGAATTTCAGTTTATTTCTTTTAAAAGCATACATCCACAAATTGGAAATAATTAAATCAAAAGCCTTATAGACTAGGGATGCTACATAAACCAAACTACTTGTGTTTTTTTACATCAGTTATTATCCCTGGTACTGGCAAATGAGCTAATCAGACTGGTACTAGCTCAATAATGCAGGCATGTGCCCAGGACACCCTTTTGACTACGCTATAAACATTACCACCTACATTTGCTATTTYGGTGTTAGCATAGATGAGGTTCATCACTCCACAGATAAAGCACAGTTTTCTTATATATTCAACAGGAGAAAAAGGAACAGGAATTACAGAATAATATCCTTCACAAACAGAAAAACTAATAGTCTTAAATTAATTTCAATGTATTTATTCCTACAGCAATACGTCCATTATCAAATAGAGTAAAAAAAATCGTTCTAATTTTGAGGTATTAATAAATGACTCCATGGCAATCACAAGCACATAATTTGCAGAATTAAAAACACCCCTTTAAACGTTAGCAAGCAGAATTCAGCAATCTGAAATCTCCTTTCCTATTATATATTCTTCTGCCATAATAATATCCCCATCCTGTGTCTATTAAGTAATGCAAAGCCTACGACCCAAGCTGTCTGACAAGGAAAAATGTGCTTGCTGGGCATCTGATGAGGTGCTTCAATTACTCCAGGCAAGCTGTAACCTGGTGGTTCATTACAACCACCTTTACAAACTGTCAGCTCACTTAAAGATGCTCAAATCATCTTTTACGAAGAGAGAGCTACCCACTGTGATTAAACCATCCTGCAATGCTACCAGATACCAACTTCGAGCTGACAATATAATACCACTAATCTGCATTCACTCTGGAAAATGTTGACTTACATCACTGAATAAGTTCTGCAGAACAGAAAACTACCTTTAATAGACTATTACCCTTAACAAAAGTGAATATCTAACCAAAAGTAGTTTGATTTCAGTTTCAAAATGCATTAGTAATAATTATAATGTACAAATACACATTCTCTTTATTCACACCCCACATTCACTCAGTTTATTATTTCAGCTTGAAAAAAATTTCAAATTACCCTTCCTACCAGAACTTAGTTATATATAGTTCAGATACTAATTAGTTAAGTTTTTCCAAGTTATATTCTGGTGCAACACTCCAGAGATGTATCACAACACGTACTCAGTTAATACTCTTTTTCAAGAAAATTCTCCCATTTATTCTCCACTTTTGGCAGTTATATAAAATATGTCGCATTCATCTCTGCTCAGTTCCCAATATGTCGCCTTTTTACTTCAAAAATGTTAAGAAGCCCTGACCAGAGCTTTGTCCCCAGAGAGATAATCCTGTGAATTCTGGCATGTCTGAGCATGTGCATATTTGCAATAAAACTGACATGCAATATTTCCAAGCAAACAGCTGTTTCAGACCAAAGACCCCTTATTCTGCCTACAACAGTGACATAAGGAAGTATCCAAGGAAGAGGAAAAGCAGGGAAACCACATGCAGTCCTCTTTCAGTTCCCTGCTGTTTGCACATTGGGGTTTTTCCTCAGATGCCTTTTCCATTCACTTCCTCTCAATAATGGTCCTTGAGAGTGCCTTGTACTTTTTTCCAACATGTGTCTACTTTTAGCCTCTATAGAAATTATGGCAGGCAACTCCAGTATTTCCACTACCCGTCCCACGAAAAAACACCTGCTTATGTTTGTTTCCCATCCAGTTCCCCTGGATTTAACATCACACTGGAAGAGACAATAAACCATGAATCCCTATCTCCTTCTTCAAGCTGCTATTGATTTTTCAGATTACTATCAGAGACAACCTTGGTCACCATCTCTTATCCAGGCTGAAAAGTTTTATCTTCTTCATTTCTTGTCCTGATGACTCTAACAGCCCTTTCTCTGAAACTTTCCCAGCTCCTCTACATCCTGTAAGATGAGGAGAAATTAACTGCATGGTGGATCTTTACAGATAGAGCTCTCTGCTTCATTCTCTCCTTTCCCAACATCTCCTAACATACAATTTCATTTTTGATCACAACYGATCGCCCATCTGACCTTGGAACAGCAGTATAACTCTCTACAGGTCTCATTCTGGGGCAGAAAGGCAGGAATTAGTGCAAAGCCCACTATTTTGATGGGAAACTTTTATTATCTTTCTTCATGTGTAACTTGACGTTTATGCATGTTGACTTTTTCTGCCATTTAAGTGGTAATAATTTAGACTTGTAAGGATGTACTGCAATTGCTCATACTTCTGTCCTCATCTTGGCTTGACGAGATTTTCTCACCTCGTTGCCTACCTTCTTTTCACCATTTGTGCAGATGTGACAGCACCAGGCTGTCACAGTTCCTAGACCTTACATTATATTCAACTAGTTATTCATGTAAAAGGAAGTCTAGCAACGTAGTGATCAGCATTAYTTGCATCAGAAGGTGAGAAAAACTACATTGAAAGGCAAATGAAGAATGCAAGTGTATAAACTGAATGAAAATTGCTTATATAACCATTGCGCTTGTGCTCTCGGAAGTGAAAGACATTTTCAGGCATCATACGGATCATTGATTTAAATGACGCACAAACTGCATGTGAAATTATTCAAATACATTTAAACTACAAACATCATAAATGACAACACAAATTGCAGCAAAATGTGGCATTTTAAAAATATTTCAAGTGCAGAGAAAAACAAGACCAAACTGCATTCTACTCATTGGCCTCCAACAYGTAATATGTTGTGCAAATTACCACTGCGGAGAACTGTGCTTTGCTCAAGACTGAGCTTCATGAACCACAGAACTCCAAAGAGACAGCCTCAGGATKAAACTCTTCATAACAAAATATACTTCTTAACCTTTCTTACATTTTCCCTCTGAAAGTTTTCTCAAAGTGAAAGAGCAATCCAAAATTCACTATATGCTATCAACATTTCCCACAACCTTATTCCAAAAAATTGGAATAAAAACATTGCAAAAATTAGGTGGTTTAAATATTTTTAATTATAAACGGCTAATATAGCCAATGCATGTATTGTAAAGATAACTCCTGCTCTTCTGATTCCTTGGACTGCCCACAGTGATGTTCATTTGAAAGCAGGCTGTGATTCTCCACCACACAGCCCCCAAGCTTTAATCTCCTGCACAGTGTTTGTGAAAGAAGCAAACAGAATATTTTTCAGGATGCTTAAGACTCGGCATGCTAAGAGATGGGTGTTGCGTGATTAGCTGTAGTCCCTAAGAGGATCAGAAGAATTCCTAGCAGACCTGTAAATTGTCATCAGGCCCAATAAATATCAACTTCTAAACAGAGAACCAAACCCAGTAAGTATTTTAATTCTTTTTAAGCTTCTTCATCTTAACTTCACCACTCCTTCTCCAGTATTTGCTTTTCCTTTCCTCTCTTTTTTGTAGCTAAAGAAATGGTAGCCCTCCAGACCACTCCCAAATGCAATGGGGCATAAGAAGATATGTCAGAGCAAAGTATGCTCTGCCTTTAATCTGCACATCCGTGCTATTTGTAAGAGCAGCAGAATYAGGCCCTTAAAATATAGCAGATATGTATACAGGATATCATGTTTGAGGAAAAAAAAGCAAAAAACCAGACCACAGTCAGAGAACAAAAGATGATGGGGTTTTTTATTTCCCAGAAAAAACTTCTCATATTCCCTTGCAACCAGTAAGTCACTAGACAWACAGGCAGAGTGATCAATTCATGTATGGGCACCCAGAGAAAAACCATCTAGGTTATAAGATCTCAATTTAGAAAGCTTACATCATACTCTCTGAAACGAGAGAGATTTACTAAGCCTCATTAATTTTAGTTTTAAAAACAAAAACATCTCCCTTCTCTACTGAGTAACAACATTATTTTATTTCAGACATGGTACTGGCTTTCTGTTGCTCAGTGTTACATCTCAGGAACTCTCTCACTAAACAGGACCTAATAAACCATTCATATGACAAACTGCAGAAGTGCTTGGGACTCAGAAGACAAACATTGTAAGCAGCAAGACCAATTTATCGTCAGTTAAATATCAAAGAAAATGGTGAAATCTCACAAATATTAAGCTCACTCCATTTTATTCTTGACAAGCAAATTTTTACATAGATTTTATAAAAACAAGTGCCTCAGCTCCCCCCAAAAAACCTACCCTTTGCTTTACAAGAATATCATGTATTCCTATTTTAGAATACCTGTAAGAACAGTAACTAAGCATGAACAAATGTTTAAGAAAAAAAGCTCATTGGTGCAGGCAACTGATACAGGACAAAACCAGCCAGGTATCAGCAGGAGGACACTTCTCATAAAACAGTTGTTTCATCTCTGAGCTCTCAGACCATCCTCACGAGAAACCTACTCAGCACTTCTCAAACAYGAGCTTTGGAACAGAGGATGCAGTTTTACAAGCAACTAAACTGACGTAATGGCAAAACTTCATAACTCTGCTAGATACCAAATACATCCAGAGGGCCATAAAATAAAAAATATGGGCCCAGTATGATCTCTTCCCTCCACAGCCAACTCCTCACATTTCACCATGCCTGTCTCTGAYCCTTAGAAGGCAACTGCTTTCTCATCGCTTCCCTCCACCAAGAACACTCTGTCTGCTCTTCTCCTGCCTCCCCTCCCAGGGGTTACCTTCTGTTTCTGAGATGGGAAAATTGATCTGTATTTAACTCTGAGAAACGGTCTTCACCTTCTATTTAGCTTTGAGTACTGATGTTTTGATTTCAGACCTTAACAAAGGCACTTGTGATCAAGGACTTGTCACTTCTCAGCTGTGTCACTCAAGTCTAATAAATCCCACAGTCTCCAGCTACTGATCTTTATTGTGTTCTTGCAACAGATACAGCACCACTATCATCGTTCAGASYAACATGCATAAAAAGAGAATAGGAGCAATGAGCCCTCGGAAGGAAGTTTTAGGAAAGGTATTTTTAACAGTTAGGAAAGATCAATAGGTAAATATGTCTGAGCAAGGAAGGCACCTACTTGTTTGAGTGGGGACACCATCGCCTGTTTAAATTTAAGCTACATTTACTGACTCCATGTGCAGTTCAAATAAAGTTTTCAAAGGTACCTATCAAAGAGTAGCACTAGGGTTTTTAACCTATTTAACAGGATTTTTTTTAAATAATGATGAGCATTACATACATTAAAGTAAACTTTTATCTGTACTTAAACCTATTCCACCTTCTCTCTGTAAATCTTTTCTTTCAACATTTTACAAAAATCAAAGTATATTTAAAAAGGAAACCACAAAATTCAGTCCCAAACTGAAAACTCCAGCTATGCAATCTCTATTTGAAGCCATGAGCATGAAGAACAAAAGTGTCCACCTGCAGAAACTACTATCGGTATTCCAGATTCTCAAATATTGTAGTATCATGTTCTACATTTAAGGCAGAAGTAAAAACGAATAGAGGCATTATAAAGTTAAATTACTCAAATGCAATTATTCAGAAACTGTCTGTGGATTACAGCATCGACAGCCCCTAAATATTTCTTTATTTACATCTAAATATTATTTCAATACATTTCATGCACCTCAGTGTAGAGACTGAGGTCTACAGTACCACRGGTTAACTATAAACAGCAAGCTTAAAATTGATTGTTAAATTAGTGGTCAGTGAAAAGCTCTAAAATATGCCTTAAGATACATATCCTTCAYAGAATCATAATAAATATATTCAAACCACTGATTCAACACTCATGTATTCATAATACCAACAAAAAAATAAATGACAACTTCCATCTTTTAAAGCACTCCACTTTAACATGGAGGCCTGGTCCAAAACAGTCTACTAATTAATAGTGAAAATCAGGGATTTATACTGCTTGGGAAAGGACAGCTAAACAATCAGCGCTTTTACTTAGAGCAATCACCCTTTAGTTTGTGTGTCACAAATTACTTCATTACTAGGCTGTGAAKCAGTTTCCACATAAAGTTATTTAGCAGTACGTTTAAAAGTGGCACAAAAAAATTAAGATTCCAGTCACAAAAAAGTATCATGTTTCCTAAAGTAACCTTACATGCACAGGTATTGTTTTAAGGGAAAACATCTGGACTCCTACAAACAAAACCAAAAAACAGAAAACCACAACTGTATTAAAACAAAAAAACCCCAACAAAACAACAAAAGTCAACCCCACTCACCTAAACCTAAAACAAAAAACCTCACACAACACCTTASTGAAAGTAAACTAAATTTAAAAAAAATATATATACACATATAAAAATAGTAAAAAAAAGAAAAATAAACCAGTAGATCAACTATTTCAATTCAGTGTTGTCCACACCTTCAGCAAGAAATGAATCAACTTATTTTCAGGCTAGTATTCTGAAGCAAAAGTTTCATTTCAGATGTTCAGAAGGTTGCCTTAAAGGTTATTATTGAAAACTCAGAAAAGCACTAAGAGGAAGAAACATGTATGTTGATACTTGTGCACACAAAGCAGATCTTGGACATCTGACCTGGCTATCTTTACTTCAAACATTAAAAAAAAAATTCAGAATAGTCCATCCTGCATGTAAGTGAAAAGAGAGTATCAGTCTTTAGTCTGTTTTCATCAGTCTGTCAACTACTTTTATTTAAGAACGTTCAGTAAAAGCAGCCTGTAAACAGAGATGTAAAATCTTTCCTAAGAAGGTATATGGAAAAAATAATATGGAAAGGAGTCTCTGAGGTAAAATTTAACACTAGGCTCAAGACAAAGAAGTGCTTGTTCTTTGGAAGTAGGCATGGCTTTTTAGAAACTCATATTTAAAAAAAACAAAGAAACATCACAAACACGCATCTATTTTCTTTACTTTCTACCACATGAAGTAGAGATAAAAAAATATAAGCTTATTTCACAGGCTACTATTTATGAAACAAATATCAGATTTTACCATCACTGAGATAATTGTCTCAATTTGCTTTGAAATTTGTTCCAATATTCTACATATTATACCAAAAATGCTGCACAGTAAAGAAACCAGGCAAGAATAGAAATACTTTGAGATCTTTGCTATCTTCCAGGGAAACAGTATCGCTTATCACTCCAGTCATGTCAGTGTCTTACAAAAATTCACACTGTTAATTTCCTAACCACGCTTCTTTGACAGAGCACCACATTTACACCACAACAGAAGCYAGAAAATTAAAATTTAAAAATGTCTAAATAAATAGACTATGCAATGATTGTTGCATCTGTGGAAAGATCGACATACCACAGTATAAATTTATGAGAGCAAGCAAAGGCAAAAAAATAGAGAATTCTTTAAGAACAGGGCAAATTCATAATCATGATTCTCTATTTTACCTCCAAGTTTCTACTAGGCTTGTTCAGGGACTTTTCTGAACAAATGGGCAATTGTGTTTAGTGCATTTGTATCAATTCCTTCAGCTTACTACATTCACCAATACGTTCTTCTAGGTTTTCTTATTTCCCCAATTTTTTCCTGGAATTACTTTGGCTTTTATTTGAAACAACCTTCTACAAAAGACCTTCTTCTAGTTTGCTGTACTCCCACAACAACCACAAAAGAAAGCAACAATTAGATCCCCTGTAAAATTGTGTTTGAAAACACCCAGAAATATGCAGAAAGCATACAACACAGAGAAGTTTAGGGCAAGCAAAAGGACAATATGGATCACGGCATAGTTCCTACAAAATTACTTCARGTCCTTTCATTTTTACCTCTGAAAATTTGAGTTTGGCTACAAAACATATCAAACTATTGCAAGAATCCTATCCTAATTTTTAGAAAATGTTTTAAACCTGTGAAACATGGGTTAAGTAATGCTGTGCACCTTGTTTGGAGAGACCAGTTGTAGCAGACAGCAGATCACCCTCAAGGAAAATATTCCATACAATGTCTTGATACACAGCCTCAAGAGCCCATGCATTTGAAGAGTCCAAGCCACAGCCCGCTGACAGAACTATATATAAGCAAACATCGACYGCGTGTATGCAGAATTAGGTTAAACTTATCTGACCACAAATAAATGTGAACTGTGACTAATCATGAATGCATTTATTTCCTGGGAAAAAGAAACAAAACAACAATTTTGACAGTTTAGCATTCAYCTTTTTTTTTTCAGGTTGTTGGTTCATATTGCACTTGGAAGTCTTATGATAAAATATTCTAAAATCTCACTGGCAACAAAGTGATTTTACTGAATGTTACTGAGCAAGTAAAGGATAAATAGCCTTTATCTTGCCYTTCTGCATTTTCCTTCTTCAGTCATAAAAAGACAGCTTAAAGTTTCTGAAACAACTATGTCAAAGACTGAATAACAGATAACAACAATCAAGTTTCCCCAAAGATTTTTCAGAATAAAATTAAAACACACTCATGACTGTTATTAAAAGAAAGGTGCAGCTGAAAGCACTGGATTAAAGATGACRCAGCTGTACAGTGTTCCGGAAATGTCAATGTTTATTGCAACATAACAGCCTAGAAACACTTTACAGAGCCAAGTATAACCTTCATGAGGGCTTCATATTCCAACTTGAAGCTGTAATTATAAGTCTCAAAAAGGGGAGGAAAAACACSCCCTAGATGTCACTGCTTTAGGACTGTTCTCAAACAGTAAATCAAAAACTTCCCAGTGTGCATTATAATTGCCCAAGGGCAATTTCATCTGAAGTAAACCCCCAAAAAGACCCCCAAACACCAACCCCCCTCCRAAGCTACTTACAACCCCCTTTTTTCTTTATAGACATCGAAAGACATTTCAAAATCAGTTTCCCTTAATTAATTGCTTTCAATCGTGTGCAAACACAAGGATATATATCCACAAAACACTACAACTACACCTGCAAAGTATCCACCTGCAAATAGATCCATGTACAATGCTAACAGTGTTATTATGTATTTGTTCTTTTGTGGTTTTAATAAAAGTTCTCCTTTGCCATGCTGTCAAATCCTTCCAGAGAGACTTTAAAAAGCAGTTCACATACCTAGCAGAGATGCTTGGAGAGCAGCAAAGTGAAATGTTCTCAATGTAAATAGAATGTTATTTCTCATGCTTCCACTTACTAGTTTTATTTTCCATCTAGAGCAAAACAGAAAAATGTTTCCCCAAAAAAACCCCTTTACCAACAGTTCTCTCATTTAGCAGTCTCATCATTGCTGTGGCATTTAGCCACCCTCAGAAAGCCATTTATTGCTTCATACACCATCTCACTGTAACTGTTGTGAGTGAAGTATTAGATATACCCCAGGAAACTGATCAAAATGACACAGCATAAAGGGTAACTAGCAATCTAGGGTATAATAAAATAACAGCACATTAAAGAATTAGTACAATATTTATATTCAGTTGCACGGAAATCCTGTGAAGCTACTTACAACATTGACTTCAGTAGCCACTACATCCATCATATGACTACTAATTTAAATGTCAAAGCAGCTAGCAGTGACTTTTCAGTGTTATAGAAGGTGCATGTTTATCACACCGAGATGCTGCAACCACATTTGATAAGGTGTGAGGAGAACCCACCAGCTGAACATTTCAAAGGTAATACACACGATTAATGAAACCATTTTGTTTTATCATGTCCACCCCAGCTACAATTTAGGACATTGTGAGCTTGCAAACAGCCTGGTAAAATAATATGGTTGACACACAGCAACATCCCTACATGTGCATTTTCAGATCTCTTGGTCAACCACTACTAAATCCCCACTAACCAGGACCCAGAGATGAATGCTCTCATGTCTATTTGCAGGGGACCAAAGGAATACAATGCCCAGCTGTGGTCCTAGATTTCTGCTCAGGGTGGGAATACAAACCATTTCCTTCTCTTTTGGAATTTTAACAGAAAAAAAAGCTTATTTTCTCCCTTTACTGGAACTCCTACAGATTTCTTGCAAATTCCTGTTTTGGGGGAAGTCTGCAGCTACCAGCTCTCTCCTTACTCACTGAGTACATTAGGCTTGGAGCTCTGTTTCCTTAAGTCTTCACAGGCCATGGGTCCTGGCCCCTCTACTGCCTTCATCTTTCCAGAGTTTGAGGCAAAAGGGTAGATGAAGCTGTGCAATGTTGATTTTSTAAATCAAGCCCTCAACTCAAAAAACTTTGTAGGAAGCTAGATTGATTTCACTAGATTGATTCTTATCCTTTTCAAATTGCCATGGACTTAAATGCAAACAAAACCAAAATTAGACAACCATATTTGACATTTGGTAAAAATTGCTAAAAATAAAAAGGAGATACCCATAATTCCATTCAGATGCTCTCATCTCTAATAGTCTTCCTCCTGAAGGAGTCTTGTACTCATCACCTGTACAAAGCAAAAGAAAGACTTGACAGYCACACAAGTCTTCTTGCACACAACAAGCTTGACCTCGCTCTGGGCATAAGCACAGCAAGACACTCTCAACACACAAGACCCGTGGAGAGTGATTCTAAGCAGAGATGCTCATGAACAGACCAGGAGGAGGGGAAGAAATGGACATAAAAGCAGTAAGAGGAAAGCTCAGCAAGTATTTCAATGTACAGAAGATTACTTAAAAGATCCGAATCCAACTGTCATTTGCAGGCAGTGAAGCACTTCTGGAGGGCTTTTTTGCTTCATTTTTCTAATATCAATAAACCAAAGAAGAGAAACCAAAATTAGGACTTTAGGCTTTCTTAAGCTGGTAGCTATAATTACTCTGTTCTGAGGACCCAATATAAATGCAGTAATTTCTGAGGAAAAAAGAATGAAATTAGGCTCATTCCACCTAATCTTTTTCACAATTGCCAGGGATATGCACGATCAGTCTTTGTTAATTCTTTACCACAGAACTTCTCTTCAGATAAGTTTCTCACACAAGGAAGAAGGCAAAGTAAAAGAGAATCAGCTTTCCATTCCTTATCCACATCAATATATTACAGATGAGAACTACAGCTATCATTTAACCTTTTTAGCTGTGGCTAAATTGAAACACACTGAACACTTTTGTAAATGCAGTGAGAGTTTAATCCAGGCAACTGGCTAGGAATGTTAAGCAGCAGTATCATATCCATAAGTTTACACACACACACAAATTTTCAAGGCTGAMTCTTTTATGCTCTTTTATCAATAGGAATGGTGTTGGAATCCCAACTCTGAAAAAGAAAACCACTGAAACAATGTGTGTTAATACGAAACATACATAACATAAATGYCCTCTTACTCCTCTTTATTTTTTTCTTT
Source organism: Amblyornis subalaris (assembly GCA_018881555.1). Taxonomy (NCBI): domain Eukaryota; kingdom Metazoa; phylum Chordata; class Aves; order Passeriformes; family Ptilonorhynchidae; genus Amblyornis; species Amblyornis subalaris. The sequence goes on along the minus strand of JACAXG010000119.1, from coordinate 384,091 downwards.
TTTTTACTAAGTGCTTAAACTGGAAATTTGCTTTTAGGAGAAAAAGCAATGTTTTTATTCCAAATGTCAATGCGTTCTTTTCATCACAGCTGTTGAGCTCTTCTCTGAAAACAYAGACACACTCCAGAAGTAACATAGCAGAAGAGTCTTCAAGAGAAGACCAGAATTTTTCCTATTAGGACATTTGTTATATTCATTTTTCAGTCATGGAAAATGTAAATAAACTTTTCAACAGCCACATTAATATAGCAGAATGTCTTGTTTTTACTTGGATACTCAAAATAATAACTTTCTTGCATACAAACCTTTTAAACTATCTTTTGCTGATACTTCATGGTTATGCCATAATAATRGGTAAATTAATGCCAAATTATTACATTTCTTGTGCCAATTTCAAGCTTCTTGTGTCAGCTTTTGAATACATGTTATCTGTAATTAAACTCTATGCTGTGTTTTGACTCTAATTCATTATTGTTTAGGTTATTCTTGTTTTGGCCTTTTTATTTTTATGGAATGCCTAAAACCACATTTTTTTATGTAGCACCCCAAAAAAGAGTTTCACATAGTTTATTTATCCTCAGGCACTACCATCCATCATGTTTTTAGACCTTATAACAGCTGAACTCCRTCAGAGACAATGGTAAAGGCCAACCTGAGTCCAGAATGCCAGCGATGTTRACACTCTTTGCACCATGATACACCAGCCACATGTGCTCACATTGACTTAAAGTGTGAGATGCATGATCAGTCAAAGCTACCAGAAAAGCCTAACCACCTTTAAAAACTTGTAAATTTTATAAATTTTACAATCACAAATTGCTGACATCAAGTAATATTAATGCAATGCCATATGAGGTGAAAATATAAAGGCTAGATTCAAGGTTTAGCTGTCTTGCTGTATTTAATTTTCTGTTTTCCTTCCCATTTTCTGAAAATCATTCTATATTAATGATGGAATTTATTGAAATTATGCTGAAATTATCACTACATTAGTTTTTCCAGAAATTTGGAAAGGCTTCCACCTTCACATAAGGGACTGAATGGTAACACAAAAGCATAAGGATAAAGGAGTATATAAAGCACAGCAAAGGAACTAAGAATTCTCCCAGACATTTGCAACTCTTATCACGATTTCAGTTCCTATGAAGAGATGCACATAAAGGCCACAAGGAAAGGAAAGACAAGAGAAGAGAATGAGCCTGTTTCTATGACAGTTCTCCCCAATACTTCCCACTAGCAGAGTGGTTGTGGCATCCTCCTCTCTCTGGGCTACTACCAAACACAGCTMACTTGTAGTCCCAGAAAAGAGCAGAAACCCTGGTGGTTCTCATATTCTCCTGTAACTGCTGCCACTTTAACAGCCTAGCTTAGTATCAATGCCACTTGCATTTGAACCTGGCAAATGTTAAATACAGCAAACTGGAAAAACATTCCCAAACTACACGTTCGTTTATACAATTCATTTGGGATCCCTTTATTAACCACAGATAATAGTTACATAACTACTTTCCCCATTCAGCCTTCACGTAAAGTATTTAATGCAGAACGTAAATCTTACCATCTTGCCACTTGTGAAGGCATCAAAATTACTTGAAAAGCTAATCTTAATAACTCAAAGTACAGCAGACATTGTGAAATGTGACTTCTAGAAGAACYTTATCATTAAAACATACGCGCACTCACATCTTACATTTAAAATTAAAATATATCTTATGCAAGTATAAGAGAGTGAAGGCTGGAGATATACATTATGGACATGTCCTAACAGATTAAAGTGCATATGCTATAGACCCTCAGCTGAAATCATTTTATGTGAGAAGGAACAAACTCCCTCCAGCACTTTGTGACTAATCAGATCTACCCTAAGCATAAGGTAGCCCTACAAACAGCACCAGCCAGCACCACCAGTACAACTAATGAGGCAGCAAACACTAGCCAAATGGCAGGATTTTGTACCAGCAGCACCACCTTCCAAGGAAAAAGTACATGGAGCCACACCCTCACTGGCAGATGAGGGCAGAAAACACAGCTTGAGACAAATGTCTTTAGCACTTTCCTGACTTAGGGTCTTTCACATCAAGCTTCAGAGCAGCACAGTAGCTTTACAGAAAGCTGGATCTAACAGGAGTTTCAGGCTTCTATTGCAATTACAATCCAGCACACCAGCACAAAGAGCCCAGGATTTAAATAGCCTATTTTAAGTATCCCAGGTTTTCAGTACAGAGACACAACTTTGCACCATGCCTGAAGACAGGCTGTCATGCCCAAGCAACTGCAGGCAGCTGTGCTGGGCTCCTTCCAGCTGCTCTCGGCTCTGCACAAATGCCATTGCGGATAAACCTTCCTGAGTGCAGTGCCAAGCACTACTTAAACTTCAAGAGGTCATTCATTACTAATTCTTTGGGTGTACCAGGATTTTAGCCTTAAATGAAGCTATGCTGACCTATATAAGCCCCTCACTTCGACATAATGGCTGTGAGTTAATACATGGATATAATTAAAATGTGTTCATTTTGCCAGGAAAAAGTGGTGTGTGTTACAGAGTAGTTACATTGTGAAATCACCTTTCTTCAGTACATAAACTGAAATACACTGTGCCTAAAACATAAGACTTAAGTTACTAAAATTGCCATCACTGTCATGGCCATAACACGCAAAACAGTTTTACTAGTTTGCAAAGGCCATAAAAAGACAGTGTTGTTCTGAAAGATTATTTATTATAGGTTACACTATTGTACAAGAAGGCAGTAAGAAAACAAACCAACAATTGTATATTAACATTTCTCTAAGTTTTATTTACCAATAAAAAGTTGCTAGGAATAAAAACATCTGAATCATAGATGAAAGACAGAGTTTGCTGATGTTAAGCAATTATCAAAGACCAACTAGGCAAACAATGAAAAAGTAAGGAAAATGTCCCATTTGGTGTTTCTACTCTGGGTTAAACAACCTGATATGACTCGGCAAGTATAAGAAAGTTCTGGCATATTGAGATCACTCCACTTCTGCATCACTGGATACAAACCTCTGCTAAGCCTTTAGGCTCCCTCCATTCCAGGTGTTAATTCTGACCCAGTTGTGGCCTCATTAGATACAAATCTCCAAACACCCTCTTTTGTGAAAAAAACCCTAAGATATCACATATAAGGTCAACAAATAAGCTCACTCTCATTTTCAGATTAGTGAAAAATCAGACAGGWTGCATTTCAATACCACATGGTGACAGACAATTCTAGGATAAGTCTCTTATTCCTACTCCCGCTCCTTTATGTTGGGCAATTGGGCTGCAGCAGGAGCAAAAGCCTAGAAAAGCCAAAATCCAGCCTGTAGGAGATGTTTCCTTCATGCAGAAACAGTTCAACACATACCAAGAGCAGGAGCCCTTAAGGACTTGGAGGTTAAACTTGGACACTTCCCAGATCAGCCCAGTCTAAAACTACTGCCAATTTAACAGCACCTTCATAAAAGCACAAACCAGACAGACTGTTCACTCTGTCAGTCTGACTTCAACCTCTGCATCCAGTACACAGTCTGAGGTCCTGATCCCTGAATTGTGCCGATCAGGAATGAATCCTGAGCATACAGAGACAGCACTCCATGCCTCACTCTCAAATCTTCTCATTTGCAGAAGATGGGATGGTCAAGGTAAGAGCTTTTCTGGGACTTAAAAGAACATTTCAAAGTCTACTATTCTGGCTGCAGCTAAGAAGCTTCAACCACATATTCCTCATGAAAACTACTGCACAGGGAATTTTGTCTTTATTTTTATTGGAGGTCATGATTTCTATCAAGATGGATCATATATGATGAAATGAGAAAACTGTTTTGGTCTTCACAAGAACTCTCTAAATTACAACAATCTGGGTACAGAGAGCAAGACAGCTGATGTCTAATACGCTACACTTGGAGAAAAATCATTCTGTTAAAACAGGGAAGATGCAAAAAATAAGTCAAGCTACAGCACATCAGGTTCTGTGAAGCATGAATATTTACACACACACACACACACACACACACACACACACACACACACTTCACAATAGTACAATATTTACTACATATTTGTTTCCCTCATTATTGGGCAACTTTCTGAAAGAAAATAGCAACAAGCTTTAAAGCCTTTGTATTCAAAGCTGTTACATTTTCTATCATGTCTTTTTTGCTTTTCTGGTAGTACTTACTTTACCTCAACACCAAAAGCAACCACTACATAACTCTTCCAGAGCCAAAACTCCAGCTTATACCTGTAAGAGTGCCAAAATTCACAGCTTCAAAATCCAGAACCCCACCCAACTCCAAAAAACACTATGCACACAACAGATACAAATTCAAAAAAACACAGTTAAATTGTGTTTAAGAYCACCACAAGCAAGTTTAGTTACTCTATTATGCAAACTACTATCTATTCCTGACCTATGCTCACATTTTCGTTTTTCAAGGCCARGTTGGATGGAGCTCTGGGCAACCTGGTCTAATGGAAAGTGCCCTYGCCCATGGCAGTGGGGTTAAAACTGGATGATCTTTAAGGTCCTTGCCAACCCAAACCATTCTATGCTTTTATGATTTCATTTCTTCAAAKCTGTCACTACTGAACTTCTAAAAGAAACCTTAGCATGTTTTACAGTCTCTTGAACTAAGGATGCCAGAGATTTATTTGGAATGAGGAATTTTGGAGCAGACTGCCACAAAATCCAATAAATTTAGGGTGAAGGAAGCAATGTAACTGTGTCAGTAATTAACATCTGTGTGTAGGTATAGCACAGTATCTAGGTTTTTGTCCTCCCCCTRTACTGCCACACAGTTCATTCTGCTATGCTCCCTGAGAGTCTCTATAAGCTGTATCAAGTGTTAGCCTGAGGATGAGTAACCCAGTAATATAAGGATTTTTCTGCTAGCTTASTGAACTGAATCCATTCAGAAACCATCAGGAGAAACACAGTGACGGGCATAGGACCACACCGCTGGGACCAAGGGTGAATCCAAGGAGCGGGATGACTTACTTTCCTTTAACAGCAACTTAGTGTCAATCCGCTCACTACACTGCACATCTTCAACCACACATTTAAACCACCAGTTAAAATGACCTGATGGTAACTCAAATCAGTATTATTTCAAGTTTAGTGTAAGGTTAGAAAAAGTATTATTAATGTTCTCTATTCATATGTTATTGGTTTTCTCACATCTCTTAGAAATGTCTACTTTTTAAAGCAAAAATACAACTTCAAACCCATGGCTTTTTCATCAAAGAATAAACAAGAAATGGATTCCCTAATGAAAAGCATTGCACTGATACAAAGCATACRGGATTCTCAATTTAGTCCATATCAGAACTTTAATTCTTCATTTTCTGGCTTCTTTCCCGATAAAATTTCAATTCGGCATTCCAGTTAAATGTGTCCTTTCAACTTAGATATGATAGACTTTAAATTTATGCATTTCAAGTTCAGTAAAGATCAAAATATTCTATTAAAAGACCATCATCAATTAACTGATGCCCTTGAGGTAGCTTGAGCAAACTTTTCTGGGGAAACAAAATTTTAAAAAAATAAACAATTAGCACCAAGTAAACAAAACGGAAGCCCAGGAACAGACAAAAACCCCTGACCAACACATTATACTCCTGGCTGGAATAATCACCACCTCTAATTTCACGACAGCTGCCAGGATTTTCTGAATATACAATGCAGTCACAGCTGCTTCAGTGACACTGGACCTTGCAGAAAAAGTACTTCTTAATCCCTGTGTCTGTGAGAAGTTGTAAATCCAAAGAACATCTGCCTCCACTGTTAGTTATACACATATAGAGTTTCATTTTGGTGCAAAGTAATGTGAGCTTGCAATCTGCTTTTGGCTTCACCTGTTTTTCATCAGGAAATAATCACCATATTAACATTATGAACTCTCCAAACATTTGCATGAAACAACAATTAACTTCAAGAGAATACACACGCCAGTGCTGAACTCAACAATTACATGGTTCCACTACATTGGACTGCTAAGATTTTGGCTGAGACATGAAAGAAAGACAGACRTGAATGATTAAAGATAAAGATCACAAGGCATTCTTAATAGCAGACCTAAATCCCAGCTAGTACATTCAAGTGCCACCTACAGTGGTGAAGCACTTTATTTTTATAATAATTTAAAAACAATTTTCCATGCAATATTTGGAATGACAACTCTCCAGATCCTTCACGACTGTGCTTTGCTCCTGTTTAGAAATTCCTCAGAACAGAGAAGCCAAAGTTCTGTAATTCTAAGAGAAAAAGCCATAAYACATTTTATTTCACTTAATCTTTAGAGGGTAGTATAAACCCAGCATCTTTAAATGAAAAAAAAAATCCATAATACTTTGAATGGTGCAATCAATAGAAAGCATCCAAATCCAAGCTCAGTCTCAAAGTAACTATAACCTCATTTCAGTTTACAGATTGCCTTGGGACTTGTGCCCATGCTACTGATGATGTCCAAAAATGAAGAGGCAGCTTAAAATAGTAGAATTGCAGCAGACAGAAACCAGAGTCCTTACTCAAGTCAGTATACAAATAATTCAGGTTATCCTATTACTTCACAAGGACAGCTATTGAGTTTATTAACTTTACTACTAAGAAGTTGTCAAGTAAATGCTCTGAGAGAACTACTTAAGCAACGAGGCTCCACTTAAGACAACCAGTTTGAGATGCTGGCTAATTTTCACAATACCTAAGGGTTTTCTTCATAAATGCTTAACAACTTCAGCCCTTAACAAAGCAATCACTAATCACTACAGGCAATATAATCACCACAGTTCAGGTTAGGTATCTGGCTAGTGACACCACTGCTGAAAAGATGTGTCAGACCACATTCAAACAGCTTATCACTTATCAAACAGCCACATGTTCAGTTGTGAAGACAGCAGAAACCAGCTCTGCCTGAAAAGAGAGCGAGGTCTCCAAATATTTTCAACAAAGTCCCTTCTCACATGCTATGTCCCACCTAGCTAGCACACTACTCTAATGCTGCAAACACATATTACCAACCAGCTTCAAGTTCATCAAGCACCTTGTGTCTTACAGAAGTCAGCTTCCATAAAGCCATCGAGTCAGAGRCTGTCAGGTTTTGGTGATACACACTTGCTGTGCTACCCGTCTTCCTTATAACTACCTCAGAGATGTCACAGATCTTCCTTCCTTTAGTACCCCTGCAGTCTAATTAATTTCTCCATCTAGACTAACAGCTGTCTCCTCCTCCACCTAAAAGTTTTACCTACAACATCAAATACTTTCACTGTTATCTAAGGATGAGAGGAGTGAAAAGAAGTCCTTCTGCTTGCTCAAAGTCTCAGAGCAGAATCACTGTCACTGCTACAGAGGGATTCAAGTGCTATCCCACTACAGCCTGAAGAGAAGCTCTCCTTCTAGAGAGACTTGGACCAATAAAGGATTAAAATCTAGAGGGGGTTTTTGAAACACTTAAGAATTTGAAAACTAYGAAAGAGGAGCTGTTGTTCGAAAAGTTGAGATGAGGCGTTCCATTCTTTCTTCTTTTTAATTATTATTTTGATATGTTCATAAGAGGGGAAAAATGTCCACATACAATTCAAGTTCACAGTAAAAAGCAAAGTTTAGAAAAACGGTGTCTCTTTCTGGAATTCAAAAAACAAGATTTATTTCAAAAATCCAGCTGATGCTTTCCAGAGAAGAATAAACTTCTTTTCAATTGGTAACTGATATAACTCCTTTTCAGCCCAAAGCAACAAGGCCTAATCTTCCCACTAACTGGGCTGTTTTCACATAAGAGGGGGAAGTCTCTCATGTCTATAAGCCAGTGTGAATTTTTCATAATCTATTGAGGTTTAGCATGAGAATTTGATTAAATTTTCGCAAATATTGCACATTTCAGAAGTGAATGGAGCACACCTATAAAAGAGAGCACTCCAAATTACAGAATACTTGACAATATTAGCCAATAGTACCCCACAACAAGCACACAGGAAAGCAAAACTGAATGAACTGCAGGTGTCTCATTAGTTCATAAATCTAGTTCAGAACCACTGTAAATATTCCCACCCTCCTCAGGCAGGAAACCACACAAAACTAAGGACACTTCTAGTCCTGAATGAGAAGTGGGTGCATGACAGTTCACCTTATCCTTCTGATAGGCAAACAGGAAAAGAGAAGAAAAAAACACTGYTGCTTTTCTTTCCTATACTTGATTTCAGTCTTTCAAATGACTGAAACCAATACGTATGWGAACTATAACAAAAAACAGCCAATGAATTTAATAAAATGAGAAAATCCTTCCCCAATTCCAGCTGGACCTCAGCCAAGCATATGGAATGACCTCTTGGAGCATAYGGAATCTGGTGCTAATGCTACTAACAAACCACCCCTGCAAATAGGCCTGAAAACACAAGGAACTATGACCTACTTTTGTAAATAAGTACCTAATGTTTCCCAGTGTCCCAGTTTGACAACTCAGTAAGATACTTTTGTGCTCAGTACAGGATCAACTGAGAGGCTTCTCTAAAGTAGATCCTATAATCCTGAGCAAAACATGTGAAGCCAGCCAATATGGTTTCTATCTTCCAGGAAGCATAAGGTTTCTCAAATGAATGTGAAATTTGGGGGGAAAAAAAAGAACAAATATGGTCGAGTTCTGCAGTTTAAACTTAACAGAATTTAATCCTAAAACAAACTGGCTGTGAACATATGCGTATCGGCAGTCAATCCTAAGGTCTGCTCTGCCTAATAGTCTTTTATGAAGGCTTAACCAGTTTGGTTCAGCATTTTGTGTTACAACACTCGGCCTTCCAAGGCAAGAATTCAGAGACACTACTGATGAAGAGCAGTCAAGACTCAAACAATTAAAGTTTTAATGGTAATAAAAAGCRGTTGGTAAGTATATCCATTTACCTAGAACACAGAGAAGTTAGCCTTGTATCTTATCAATAACAAGATTCAGTTATCTCATACTACTACCTTAACTCTCATGGTTTGTTTTTTGGTTTTTCTTTTTTCTTTTGCTGCCATCTTCATCAGGTAAAATGCTGTTTACACTGCTTGGGCATCACAACTTGAAATCCACTATAGATCTCCCATCTGGTATGAAAGACTATTCACCCACTGTTGTAAACTATTTCCAGATCCTTCTTCAGATGAAAACACTATGAAAGAACCTAGCAGTACTTTTTAGGTTTGTGGACAGCTGCAGAATAGCTGTTCAGCTAGTTTTATGCAACATAATACAAAGAGTTTTCTGTGATGAGCAGCCAAATCTTCTCATTTTGTAAGAGAATGTGACAAAGAACTGTACAGACATTAAAATAGTACCAATAGTTTTAAGAAATGGATAATCTCTAGATAGAACTACAACTCAGAGAAGCTGCACTGATCTAGGACAAAACTCAACTGCAGCCACAGATTAACATATTAAATATTAAAAGATTTAATCCAACAAATAGCTAGCAAATCCATTCTAAAAGCATATCAAAATCATGTATTCTTTATGCAAGCAAGTATTAATATATCCTACCAATTAATTCACATTCAGCTTGAACAGGAAAACAGCTCACACACATACATTAAAAGTACTGTCCCAGGGCTTTTCCCTGAATCAGAGCACAGGTGCACACACAAAGTAGGTGAACAGTGAAACTATCTTGTTGCTCATCTCAAAACCAAAGAAAAAATGCAAAAAAGTAAGACCCAAACTGTTGTGATGGTGTTTTGTTATCAAAAATTGTCATTTTCTGCACCATCAGCCACAGAAGCCCTGGACACCAYGTATATACAGTCCCTAAATAGTCAAACACTGAAACCTTGACCTAATTCTGCCACTAGCCTGCTGTGACACTGTGGCTACCAAGCTATCTACATAGTTTGACAAGAAGAMTTATCACTGCATTCTCCTAATGGAATTAAGGTTTACCTGCATTTGTGGACATACTGCAGGGCGATGACACCTTCCCTGGTTCTACAGCTGCATCATCATCATTACTGCCTTTGGGGATTTGCCATGATGAATCCTGTTAAGACAAGCAACTTCAACCTGAAATTCAGGTTACAGGAGAGGCACTACTCAGCTCTGCTCCTCAGGGGAACCCTGCTTGCTGTTGTTCCCCTGGGTCTGAGGCAGGAAGATTATTCCATTGCACAGGGAGCAGAAAAACAGGCAATCCAATTTTAACAAAATGGCTGTGTTAGTGCTAGAGCTTTGGAAAGCATTGCCTACATCCTCAATTGCACACTTAGTGCTGCATCACACAGATGTCCTAAGCAGARGACTGCTCTTTTTATATGAAGAGACCTGCTTAGAGGTCCTTAACACTCTGTTGGCCCCATTTGATGAAAAGAGCTGGAAAAGATAACATACAAAATACTCTGAGAATTATATACTGAGTGCTCAAACAAATGGCTTTTCCTGCCACCTTGGTTGCCATACTACTACTATTTTTAATAAAGAAAAACGTGTTCATAGTATCAACACTGACATCACAATTGATCACTTTTATTGTGCCCTTTCCTTTCCTCCATTGTCAACATGTGACTTGCAAATTTCTTTATCATTTCAGACTAAAATCTCACCTTTACAGAGCAGCTTACCTTGGGATACAAAGACAACAATAGGACTTGCAAAGTTTTCATCTATGAAGTGAAGAAAGTGACAGACCTTACAGAAGTATTTATTTCCCTCATATCCATAGGAGAGCTAATACAGAATACAAGTGGGAGCACTACTGCCAATGTAAGAGGCTGAGAATGTTCAGCAGAAATTAAAGAGATAATATAAGTGGACCAAAAATAAAATGAAATCCAGCTTGAATACACGTAGGAAAACACACCGGTAGGAATAGAGCTTAAAATAGAAATGTACTTGGTAAGAACTATTGCTTAAAGATTACAAATAATGGCAAAACTTCAAATACAAGTATTAAATGCACTGCACTGTTATGGAAGCTGAATTATTTGTGTGATAGGTAAGTGGGACATTTATCATTCTTCAGGGCTGTAACAACAGTGAAAGTTTCCTTTCATGCCCCTTAAAGCAGCTCTCTGCCATGGAGAAATAATTTTCAACCATTAATAAAGGGTTCCRTTTTATTCCTTTTACTGCTTTCCTGCTATTAAACAGGATCTTTTCACTTCATCTCCCTCTTCTCTTGGCCCAAAATATACCATTCTTTCCTTTCTCTTAGAAGATCATCAGCCCATCAGAGCTGAGAAGGGAATTGCTTTGAAATTCAAGACACTCAATAAGACAATAAAGGAGAAGAAAATAGAACAGCCATGAATGAACTGTAGATGATTATCCAGTGACTCGCAGGACTATAATCAGACAAAAAAGCCAAATTCAAACAACTAGGAAAAGAAGTTACAATCTTTCTAAAGGGTTTGAACGTTATGACCAGATATATTCCTCAGGAAAAAAAAGTCTTGTAATTATATGTTATAAATAAAAATCATGAGTTGGCTTTCGCATGTTAATTATTCAGGGATTAGTTACTTGATTAATAAGGTTCATGAAGTTAATTGTGTGTTAATTTATAAGTTGTCCAGTTAAGAAATTGTTAGCACTGTTTTTATAAAGTTTTATTATTGGAATTTATAATYAAAAACCTGTTTATGAAGTTTACTTAAACGAATTAATGGAACTATTGTTAAAAATGTGAGTTGAAAACCAGTTTTCTTAAAGTTTGCTGTTGAGAATGTGTGTTCAAATAGCTTTATACAGTTTTAYGAAGTTCAATTGTTAAAACTACGTTGATGCAAAAGTTGAGTACTATTTCATGAGGTTTTTTGTACTGTTTTAGCTAATCTTATAAGTTTTCTTTGTATTGTAAAGTTCAGTGAATCCCTTGAGACTGGATCCTAAACTTAATATTAAGGGACACCAAAACTCCTGGGTGTGGCTCCTGGGCTATTTTTAGGAACAGACCGTTGGCTTGCAGCTTGGCATTCTGCCAGTTTGAATTTCAATGAGGACTGTTTCCCGCCTTTTTCCCCAATGACATCAGCCAGAAGACTACACCCCGGCAACAGACCAGCTATTGGTGGAAGAAGGGAATAACATCATCACCTCTCACCAATCATTGCAAGCCGAATAGGCTGGACTGTAGGCGGTCCTGGGCGGTCCTGGGAGGAGCCAATGGAGTATAAAAGTGCCTGCACAGCAGGGAGAGAGGTCCTTTACCTTCAGAATAGCTGTAGGTGAAGCCCCTGCGCTGAGGTTACTGGCCTCTAGCCCTGCAGAAGAGACTTTACTAAAGACTTTTTGCTTTAGATTAGCTAAAGCAAGCCCAGCGCAGCAAGGATTCTGCCGTGGGCATTACGCCAAGCCAGCATCTTAGTGTCTCTAATCCCTGCACCCAGTCTTCTTATTTTATTTTGGTACTTTAATTTTAAATTTATTTTTTTAAGGTTGTTGTTTGTATTTTTTTTCCTTTCTTTCAAAAGTGCTTTTTTAATCAATTATTTTTTTGTTAATTACAATTAAGAGTTGTGKTTTTGACATTATAGTCAAGTACTTTACATTGAATTATTATAGAAATTATCTTAAAACTACATCTAAAATACCCTTAAGGTATATTTAAACTTATTTTCCCATCCTTTTTCATACAGCCTTTTAAGTTACAGTAAGAATATATTCACCACTTATATGATGGATTTTAGGCTACTGTTTAAAGATATTCTTTTTATCCTTAAAAAAAACCTGAATCTGAAAGGTACTCAAAATGTAGTGACATTGGACTATATAAGCCTCCACTTTAATCATGATATTATTAAGCATTTATTGCCACACCAACCAATTTTCCTTTCCTTTTCTAAAGGCATCATTGGAAAATCAGCCCTAAGTTCTGGGTGAGCACCACATCACCTTCAAAACTGGGAAATAATCAGATCCTTTGGAATATACAGCATGGAACTTAAAAAAAATCCAATAAAAAGGTAAAGTACTTGTGCTAAAACATGCTTGCCACGTATATAAAAGAATTCAAATTTTAAGAACAAAAAACTCAAAGGAAAAGCGTGTATGTGACTAGAAGACTCAAGTTTTGTGGTTCTCATTTTAAAAAGACTTCTGCATTCAAAGTCCTAAGTGCCAAAGARGATTGTTCCAGCAGCAGGCACAGTTCACTGTATGGTTCCAAAAAACGTCAAATTCCTTATGCAGTGCCACTGCTGTCACACTGCAATACAAGAGCCAGTCTTGCAACAAGTATCACTTAAAAGACCCTAAAACCTTTGAAAACTATAAATGCTAAAGAGGTGTCACTGAAGATAAAGAAGTCAGCTAGAAATCTCCACTTTTTTAGGATGGCATCCTCTTACCCTGGCCCCAGGTTTTGATTTTACGTGACTGAAATGATGCCCATTAAAAAGCTTCAAGGCTACTTTGAGAAACAAGCTTAAAAAAAGAAAGTTCAAAATAGTAATTTCAAGTCTTCCCAAATGCTTCTAACTCTGGAAAATATGCCTGCCTGCTTCTTTGCTTAAATGCATTGACTGGACTCCCATAGAGTTCTGGCGCAGTTAACAAAAATAGGAAATCAAACCTTCACTTTTCATGTCTTTCATGAAGGCTGCATTTAGACAGAGAAGAAAAAAAGGGAAATCAAAAGAAGAAAATCAGTTTCAACCCTTCCATAATGACTTGTTCCAAACATGGGTTTAGACCACATTTGCTTAATATAAGCTATTTCTCTTGTGCAATAAAAACTGTATTTATACACTTACACTGCTTATAAATCCAATGGTAACAGGAGAAACCTTGTCAAATAGGCTGAACTTTTTTGAAAGCTCAATATCAGTGTACTCTTTGAAAATTATTAAAAAAAAAATAACAACAACCCAAACAAAAAAAAAAAAAAAAAACAAACCCAGAAAAAAACACAAAACCAAAAATAAACCACCAAGAGGGTGCATTAAGAAGCACAAAATCTTAAGGTATACTGAGAAGTGTGATGGTTTGTTCCATGTTTTTCAGCTGGCAACTCCACACTTGCTTTTGTCACACGTGACAATCATACAATACACAAACATCTGTGGGTCAAATGTATCCCTTGCAATTCATCAGTGACTCAGGAATTACACTAACAAATTCCATTTCAGAGGTCAAATTTTGGATCAAGTTACAATCTGCACATTCAGTAGAATCACTGGTACAACACAGAATGCTATTTTGCTGTAAAAATTCTTGTAGGGTAGAGAGAGAAAAATAAGATAATTTTATAATACTGTTAGCTATTCTACGCTTTACAGTACATAMAACAATCATCATCTTCTTCAGTTATTGTAAAAGCATTACGGAGTCCCTTTTTACCAAAGACTTCTACTATCTTGCATGAAAGTCACTGAGGGCTGAAATAAATCCAGTAGTTTTCCTTTTCCAAGGCTATGCAAATCCCCTATCAAAATAAACTCTTCCACCTCAGTAAGCTGCCTGTAACACCCCTTATTACAGGRTTACTCTCACTCCCATCCAGCAAGAGACCAGCAGTGTTTGCATCTTTCCAGCTGTGCAATGCYGAGGAAGCTGATTTGAATCTAAAAAACTTGATAATGTCAGAATCAAATGACGTCCATCTTGTTGCTTGGTATTTCCCACACACAGTTTCTGATTTCTGTCTCTCTGTGCTTACAAGCAGCCTGTGTAAAGCAGGCCCATGTACCCCCTGGTGCCTTTTCCTGGAGATGGTTGTGATATCCAGCTTTACCCATGAAGACAAAATCATTATGCAATTAGATTTATACATGAAGCCATTAAATGCAAAATACCTTCATTTTCCTTATATAGTCAAATAAAATATTAATCTCTAACATCAAAACAGGAAGACTTTTTCTAAGCAAAAGAAGAGCATTTCTTAAGTATCAAAAATAGGTAAAAAAATGAAATAAAACTGTTGAGAAAGAAAATTGAATTGAGACTTGGCCTAACAAGATTTCTGTCTCTGTATGAATTAAGTCTATCTAAAAGAAAAACAGGGGGAAAAAAAGAAACAAAAAAACCACAGTCTCTCTGTTCTTTAGAAAGCCCTGGATTTTAAATTATATTTATGGACAGGAAGCAAGCAGTAATTCCTCTASAGGTTTGAACAGTGGTTTTGACAAGATTTACATAATTTAGACTGCCTTTGGCTACAACTTCAATCTAAATAGAACACGTGAGAAATGTGACAATACAGTGCAGAACAAACTGGTACTGTAATAAAGATAACTACTTCCACTTGAACAGAAAAATCTTGGGCAATGAACATGCTTCAGGGAAGGCTTTTTTCTTGGTGGTGTGGGGGGTGTTGCTGAGGTTTGGTGGTTTTTTGGAAGAAATTTTAAACAAGTTGCTACCATAAACGCTTCAAGACTAGACTTCCACACAATTTTTCAGTACGGGTAGTTTAGTGGAAGTCTTAAGTGGATCTGGAACCTTCAATCCTCATTAAAAACAGTAGCCAAATGTAAAAGGCTGGCTTATTGGCTTACCTTACAAAAAAGTTTCCCATTCCAAAATCTAAGCTTCAATACTAATAAGAGAATTTGAGCAACCCTACCTCTGCAAGCAGATTTCAGTCTCCATTGTGCCACATTTCCTGTCTCCAGCTGTGAATGGCACATAGGGGTCCAGTTTTAATTCCCAYAGCCAACAACCAAAATACTATAACACAGAGCAGCAAGCAAGTATGAAATACAGACACTCATTCCTTGCAATACTTCCTTGTATCTGAGTAAACAGCAGCAATGAAAAAGACGTTTTGTAGGCATATGGTAACTTAATTATCCACACACAGAGAAGTCCAGCCTTTCACCCTTCTTCTGTATCGCTCAAGGCAGGACCACCAAAAACCTTGGCAAACCACTAATGTTGCAGCAGTCTGGCCACTTGGGTCACACATAGTACAGGTGAAAGCTGTGGTACCTTGGATTAACCACGGAGGGTAATTGCCAACCTTGGCTGGTTCAAAATATTTGTAAATTCCAAGGTTCCATCTTAGCTTTAAAATCTTCCCTGGAATTGAGAAAGGTGACCAAGAAATGTCTCTTTGCCAAGTTAAAATATTTGTGGGGTTTGCATACTCTTAATCCAAAAGGTGYAACAGCAGACTGAGCCAAGTCTCCAAATTACAAAAACACAGGCATACATGTTGAAAAATTGAAGCTTACAAGATTTTACTTGTTTCGACAAGAGTTTATATCACTCCTTCCAAATAGGTAAGGAGAAAAAAATCCTGCTTCTAGTACGTAATATTTTCATCTGAAGTTGGGAATCTATCTATCCCACTGTTTTGCATAAGAATACCCCACCATTCCATTAATGTACACTCAACTAGTACAGCTCTGATCTACTGTTTTTGTCTTTCTGAATAATTTCTCTTTATTGTAAAGGATCTCCCACTCCTTCACATATACAACAGTATTTTAGAACCTTTGAAGAAGAAAGGTTTAACTTAGCTACTAAACAGCTAGCCTGCACCTTCCTAGGCAGGCAACAACCACTTCAATTACCTCATCACAGGAATTCTTAATTCACATAATTGTGAATTCTATAGCCATTTTACATTAATTACTTATGTTATGGACAACAAAAACACCACAACCCATCAATGAAGAGTTACCAGCAAAACCGAAAACTCCTGTAAGTCAAGCATTTCAATTTTAATACCTAAGCAAGTAAATACTCTAACAAGTGATATTTTTTTTCATTTAAAGTTTTTAACGTTAATACAGCACAAACACTAGTTCAATGTGGGATGTTGCCTACAAAGCAGAGGAATCTACAATCAAAGCAGAATCTAGAGCTTCAGAAAAACAATTTCCAAAGCATGCAATGGTACTATCCACACTGCATTTCAAAGGCCACCATGCCACTTACACTCCAATAGCATCATTCAGCTCCTGCCTCTATGGAAGTTGAGAGCAGACAGGCAGAACACTGGAGTTACTGCCAAATGAACAGGTTATTGACCAGTATCAGCTCTTTTGAATCAGCAAGGTCCTTGTGTACCATTTCACAGCAAACTTGATGCTGCAGAGAGAGAGACAAGACATTTATGTTGCCTCCTCCACCACTGCTTCTAATGATTTAATCTCACACTTGATTACTTCACGTGAAGTCTGRCCTTAAGAACTGCCTGGTGACAGAGGAAAGTGGAAGAAGATCTCATCTAAACCAATGGCCACAATTTCTCCCCAAGTTTCTGCTTCTCATTAACTCACCATGTCTGAAAAGTCAAATAAAATTATTGTACTAGTTATGCCTATACTGCTGGCAGGGCAAGGATTCGAGAACGTGTCTGGTATGTCCCATAATTCAAATTTTGCGTATTTATTCAGCAAGTCAAACTTTTTCTGCCCCACCACATTCAGTTCTGGTCCTTCTTCAACATCTACACTTCAGTCTACTTGTGAATCTCAACAGGATGAAACCTGGGGATTTGCTCAAAATGGAGCAGACAGACACACAGAGGGGTAAAGCAASAGTTGCCTCTGCTAGCAAAAACCTWGCCCAGAGTTTTTAACATTCTCCTGTCTGAAGGTGTCGGTCTTCAAAAAAAGAGCCCCGGGAGAACAAAAAGACCTGAAATAGCAGTTTTACTGCAGCTAAAACCTTGAAAAACAACCAGTAATATCCTTAAACCATTCATGGTACAGAAAAAAAAAAGCTACAAGAAATTTGGCATTATTCCACAATTAAGTAATTTAAATTTCTTATTTCACATAGAGTATTTTACTCCTACTGTGTTTAATGAATGAAATTTCACAACAGCAGTGAGTGCCTGTCTGTCTTTTAAAGCTCTCAGACAGCTGAAATCTTCTTTCTAGTTATCTATTTTGTAACTTTGATCTGGGGAGTAACACAATCATAACAAATGCAGCTCTATAGACKAAAAAAACCCATTCTTTAACAACASTCTCAGTCATCTGGTATTTGTTCTTAAGAGCTTTGGGGATGTTTTAAATAGATTTTTTAATCAACAAAACTGACATTATCAAGCATTTTATGTTTTGCTCTCTTCTGTATACCAATTCTAATTTTCATTTCTGTTATTTCATTTCCTAATTTTCAAGTGTTACAGAAAGCTGCATTACAGAAAAGCTGAAATAGCAAGCATCAGTGTCTGGCATCAGGGACAGGCAGTCACATCCAGATTCCTAAAACCAATACATCAGCTACATTAGGCRACCATGTAGTTATCTAGCCAACGGTTTGAAGACAGAGGCTAAGTTTCAGTAAGCAACTCCATATATGAACTGACTTGAAAAACTAAATTGTGCTTTAGAACTCCCCACTAACACAGGTGGAAAGAAACACAAGGGAATCCTTTCTTTAAAATGGAAGTACACGCATAAACTAACAGTGAGAAATTCACCAGTCCTGAAAGAAAAATCTGTGCAGTTTACAATTCTTCATAAGACAGAAGAGAACACTACTTCGATCCAGCTCAGAAAAATTAAACAGAATAAGAACCACAGAATCATTTAGGTTGAAAAAGACCTTTAAGATCATTAAGTCCAACCATTAACCCAGCACTGCAAAGCCCACCACTAAACCATGCCCCTGGGTGCCACATCCACATGTCTTTTAAATCCCTCCAGGGATGGTGACTCAACCATTTCCCTGGGCAGCCCATCCAGCAATGTCCCAGCTGGACAACTCCTTCAGCAAATAAATTTTTCCTAATATCTGATCTAAACCACCCCTGGCACAACTTGAGGCCGTGTCCTCTTGTCCTACCTCTTGTCAACTGGGAGAAGAGATTGACACCCTCTTTTCAGGTAGTTGTACAGACCTTACTTACTGTAATGGTTCCCCATTTTGAAAGGCCATCAAGGACAAGTTGGAACACACTATTTGGGGACTGTATACAGTGGAAAAGTATTTTCACATTCACAGCAGTTACAAAAAATGAACCAAAGCTCATTTGTTTCACTTTGATTCCGCTTTAAGGCCGAGTGCTGCTGAATGCAACAAAACTACCTTTTAAATTTCTTTTCCATATGGAGGAGAAAAATAAAAAAATTTACTAGCCTGAAGCAGGTTTTTTTGTAGCTGTGCCCACCCTTCCCTCTTCAAGAGACAGACTTTGCTCATGAGGCACTAACTCTTATGGTGTTGAAAAAAGAATATTACCCTTTTCTTCAAATTGTTGCTCTTGGATATACAACCCTGAATTTTGAATTAATTACTTTGATCAAATAAATTAAGATTTCCATTTGCTAGTTCCAAGACCAACCCTATCTTAAATTATAAGAGTTAATAAAACAAAAAATAAAAAATAATATAAAATTAATAAATAAAATAAATAGAATAAAATAAGTAACACATTAATTTTGATAATGATTCTACAAGAAAACCTTATAGCTACACTAAAAACAGCCTCTAGATCTTGCATTCTTAGTGCAAACTATTGTACTATCTTAAAACAAAGGAGAAAACCCTATATTCCTCCCTGGCCTGAACTTAGAACAAAGTGCAGTTCATGCCACTGCTACACAAGTACATTTGAAAAGCAGCATTTTTCTACTAGAATACAGTTTCCATTCTACTCARATTATTTACTCTCTCACTTTAGCAGAGGCTTAAGTAGAGGAATGGAAGAAAGGGATATTTAGGTGTTTTGGGGGGCTTAACATCAAGCACATGATAGGCAGTAAAAGTATTCATAATTATTGCATATATTGCATATTAGGCCTACTGCACATTTTCATTACRTTTAGAATTATTAGCCTTATTTTTCTGCAAAAGGAAGACAAGGGGCATAGCTCAGCTGAATGTCACAGGGGGAGGCCAGGGGAAGGAAGGAAGGACTGCAATTATATTGGGGCAAATATTCAAGCAGTCTTTTCACTGCACCAAGTTTTGCTGGTTTTTTATTAAAACTGAAAGAAATGGCCCTGGGACCAGCAATTCATTTCTATGTGCCAGTGTATTATTTCATCTGTATATGTAGATTTCCAGAGGTGATTTCCYAGCTATTGTCAGGGCCATTAGAAACCATCTTTCTTCACTACAGTATAGGTCTCCTAGCATAGCAATATTCTTACGAATTCAGACAGCCAAATCATGTGGAGAGCTGATTCCTAAAGCTAGCTATATTATTTCTATTATCTTTACAACGAAAAATTATCTTTTTGTATCCTAGCTAAATCAATAACTACCAGGACTGCTCTCCATTTCTTTTTTAAATTTAGTCATCCATTCTTCACATGCAAAGCCCACAGACACAATTAGTGAACATCCTTTTAAAGTATCTTGAAGCAAACAAGTCTTCTTGCACATTGAGAGCATGACCATAACAACTCAAAGTAAACCATCCCTCTTTTAATATTCTGCTGTTATCTGAAAGTTTAGAGAATAATTCCCCCAAGAAGAGATTGAGATACCTAATCTGTGCCTGGGAAACTGCTACCATTTCTATCTGGTCATTTTTAGAATCTCATTTTAATTCTAAAAGAGATTGACTCCAAGAGAAACAGGAAAGAAAGAAAACCACAAAAAAACCAACCAACAAAACTCTGAAGGTAAAATTTACCAGGCTTCAATGTATCCATGTTAAACATGTTATTGATCTTCAACATAGCAGCTTAAATAACAGAGTTTCAGTTAATTGCCAGTTCTAAGGAGAAAGAGGCAGGATAACTATTCGAGCTRAAGAAATTAACTTTGCCAGTAAATCATGAAGGTGCTCTAAGAAATAGGGCTAACTGAAAGTGCCCTGAAAGAAAAAATGTAAAAGTGGGGGGGAAGTCTCTAATCTGCCCTCAGTCAATTACMAAGGAAAGATCTTTTAGAAAACTGACTCTAAGCAGCACTTTCCATCTGCAATTTAGATGTCTCAGCAGAACACAGAACCCYCTACTCCACGATGCCCTGAGAACTACAATGATTGGTTTAACTGCACAGCACCTTGAGGGACACACAAACAAAAACCAAAAAACTCATACTGGGGTACAAAACTGCTCACAGCTTGTAGCACATGTTAACATCCTTGACCTTAAACAGATTATTTTAAGCCATTTATTTACTAGTAGTGTAAAAAAAAAAAAAAAAAGTCAATTGCTTCTTAGAACATGTTTTGAAAACTAGTAAAGAYTGGCAGGCGTAGGATGAGCCATGTGCTGGGCTGGCGCACTTTTCAGCCATCCCCTCAAAGTTACACACTGGATCCCAGAAATAGGGAACTCTGGCATTTCCTCACATGCCTAAAGAGAGCAATAGCAGCAGTCAGTGCTATGCAATGTGCACTATATACTGTTTCCATGTAGCAATGATTCTGACAGTTTGTGATGCCTTCTCAAGTGTCCATCACAGCTTCCTCCACCTTCTGTCCTTCYGGGTACACACATGCCTATGCTTGCACACATACACACATGAATTCAAATATCTGACTGAAAAAGCAACACACTGAGATGCCACATTTATTTTTTCAGGCAACCATTTAGCACATAAAGGGAAAGCAGTCTGCTGCGTGCTTACGGAACCTCRTGGACTTGCTGATCTAGGGCAAATCATCTCAAACCACTTAGAGCAAAGATAATGATTCTCTCTCTAATGCAATCAGCATGCTGCTTAGAGCACAAATTTACTGGGGTGCTTGCCAGCAGATAAAACCTCAGCCACAGGAGTACATATCCAAATCAGTGTGTCAATTTACAATAAATATTTCTACAAACAAAATAACCGAGTTCCGAGAAGAATTTCCAAATCCCTTTCTTCAGGTTTTTAGGATGTTTAATTTTTCCACTTCTAAAATTCAGTCACCATGAAGATTAAACTTATATTCATTTATTTATATTAGGAGGTAGAAGATGAAGGCATGAAACATGATATCTAGAGACTTTCTATGTTTTCAGTCTCTACATTCTGCTTCTTTACAGATGGAGCAATGCTCTGCAATGGACCAGATGGGAACAATGCTACAGTCTAAAGACAGGACAGATCCAGAGTGACTCTTTGGGGTTATAAATTAGAAAGTAAACACAGCAGGACACCGAGAAATTTTAAGGTTAGTTTGACTTGCTCATGACACTAAGGATACTACAAATAATAACATGAAAGCTATTCAGTCCCACCTCTGTCCTGCTCAAAACACTTGGATACCAAATTTTGAAACTATCAGCTCAAAAGTTGCTCAGAGGAAACAAATTAACCTCACCCATCTCTCTCAACACCAGATCAATTCATTTTCTTTCTTCTGTCATGCACAACTGCCCAAATTAGAAACTTGCAAATGACAAATTTCAAAGAGCCAGAGAAATTGTGAA
This sequence comes from Amblyornis subalaris, assembly GCA_018881555.1. Lineage (NCBI taxonomy): Eukaryota > Metazoa > Chordata > Aves > Passeriformes > Ptilonorhynchidae > Amblyornis > Amblyornis subalaris. The sequence goes on along the minus strand of JACAXG010000119.1, from coordinate 361,853 downwards.
CAGAATAGGAACTAAAATGAGTGAGAAAGCTGATACACCTTCCTGACAGTCTATGAAGACTTCACACATTACAGTTACATCAGTGGCCTTTGCCTATTATGCCAGAGCCTCATGTGGCATTAAGAGATGCAGATCTGCTGGGTGAAGYCAGGCTGAACTAATTTAAAACCAGCCAAGATTCAGCTGCCTTTTTGTCCCCTGACACTTTTTGAGCATTTAAGCCTTTTGGATGATGGTACTTAAAACAACAATCATAGAATACCCTGAGTTGCACAGGACCCACAGGAATCATCAAGTCCAACTCCTGGCCCTGCACAGCACCATCCCCAAGAGTCACACCATGTGCCTGAGAGCATTGTCCAAACACTCCTTGAACTCTGTCAGGCTCAGTGCTGTGACCACTTCCCTGGGGAACCTGTTCCAGTGCCCAACCACCCTCTGAGTGAAGAACCTTTTCCTGGTATCCAACCTAAACCTCCCCTGAGAACTTCAGGCTGTTTCCTTGGGTCCTGTCACTGGTCACCACAGAGAAGAGACCAGTGCCTGCCCCTCTTCTTCCCCTCCTGAGGATGTTGAAGACCACACTGAGGTCTCCCCTCAGCCTCCTCCTCTCCAGGCKGAACAGATCAAGTGACCTCGGTTGCTCCTTGTAAGGCTTCCCCTCAAGGCCTTTCCCCATCCTTGTGGCCTCCTTTGGACGCTCTCTAATGGATTAATGTCTTTTTTGTATCGTGCTGCCCAAAACTGCCCCCAGGACTCTTGGTGAGGCTGCCTCAGTGCAGAGCAGAGCGGGACAATCCCCTCCCTTGCCCAGCTGGCRATGCTGTGCCTGATGCACTCCAGGACATGGTTGGCTCTCCTGGCTGTCAGGGCACTGCTGACTCATATTCAACTTGCCATCGACCAGGACCTGCAGGTCCCTTGCCGCAGCACTGCTCTCCAGCCTCTCATTCCCCAGTTTATGCACACAGCCAGGATTGCCCCATTCCGGGGGCAGAATCCAACACCTGCCCTTGTTTAACTTCATACAGAGGGTAAACAAGATGGAGGCATCAGCCTGTTACTGCTAAGCGCACAAAATAAAAAAACTGAACCCAAAATTAATAAAGCTCATGATACTAGAATTGATTTTTTTTTTTTTAGAATCCATAGCAATCTAAATAAATCCATTTGTTAAAACTACTATCGCTAGTCAAAGCGTCACTTGCCCGAGCATGCAATTTTCACCTGGTATAGCTGCTGACCTTCAAGAAAAACACCACCTGTCAATATCCATGTGGGTGTGCCAAGCCTGCTGTTTAATCCACCAACTGTACAAAATACTGCTGGCAATCCAGGAGTCGACCTTTTGCTTTAATCTTTCACTATTATTTCACTATGTAGAATACTCTAAGTAGATGCAGTTTTCCATTCCAAATTTTTTTTCTTCATGTAAAGATTTTTTTTCTGTGTCCACAAAAAACAGCATGTTTCATTTATTATTTTCCCCCCCCATATTTATATTCTTTCACATCATAACCTCCATACTAACGAATAGAGAGTAGTTTATTTATGAGTAATAAAGTCACATAATATCTACTTATTCATGGCAAGATTAGACCATGAATTTGGCCTCCCACAGAATATTCCCGAATCAAAATACATCAAAATAGGTACCAAACCCAAAAATAAGCACAGCTGAAGGACCTAAAGCTACAAAATGRTTCCTGAGAGCAGTTGCCAAATTTTCTGCATTGCCAATAACTGATGCTTCTATCCTAGATGGTTCAAAGATAAAATACAGGAAGGGGCTCTTAAAAAATAAAATCTAAACAACCCATCCACAAACAGAAGGGGAAGGTGGGTAATAGACATACAGCAGCATTTCTTCATTCATTTAATGTGTACATAATTCCTAATAAGAATAATCGAGGGAAAATTGTTTTGTTTTCCCTGAACTTTCTTCTGCAACATATAGCTCATCTATGAAGGCTGCAGCTTGTTAGCTTCCTAGCCATCCATGGCTATATTCTATCTATCATTTCCCAAACCAGAGTAATTTATGACCCTGATTCACATTTTTGTGAGCAGTTGGAGCTGTTTTGTAAGCAACTTATTATTTTGACAGGTATTTACATGACAGCTGATTTGTATCATAATATTTCTAATGGTTAGCTGAAAACAAAAATTTATGTCCTAGATTTTTTTTTCCAAAGASTACTGAAAGAGAACTGATCAAGATGAGGAAACTCATGCTCCAGCAGAGGCATAAGCCCCAGACACGACGACAATTTYGTCTCTATGTAATCTTTGAAAATCAGGTCAACACAAACCCTTCATGTAACTAAGAGATTGCTCTTCCATAGGCTTCCTACCTGAGGTAAACAGCACCAGGCTCCAGAGCAAGGGCAGGACTACCAAACGTGTGCGGGAGGGCTGGTGCATCAGAGGCTTCCCATCTGCCCAGCACACCTTCARCCCTGCCACACCCCAGGGAAACCTCAGGGAACATGATCCAACCTGATGGATGACCTCAAAACAAACTATATTTGCCTTTCTCCCAGAGAGCAAAAGCCAAACAATCCTCCTCCTGCACTACCTGCTCAGCTTGATCTTAGTGCAAAGGCACCTTTTGAATAACACTCATGTAACTTTAAATTGTGGAACTAATAGAATAACATGGATAAGACTAATCCTACATATATTTTTAAGTTTTGGGGTTGGAGAACCACGGGGGGGCAGGGGAGGACCACTGGAAAAACCCCCCACTCTCTCTCTGCAGGACTTGCCTTCTGGTCATGAGCAAAGCGTAATTAGAGCCTTCCTCTGTGCTTCTCACCCAGCCTCTATCAAAGTAAAACGAATCAGCACAATAGAGAACAAGCAGAACGTAATTGCATTTATACTGCAGAAAACTTCAGCTCCTTGAATTTTGTGGCTAATATGAGAATTTTAACACAACGCTGTAATTTCTTTTGAAATAACAATAGCTTTAAATTTTTGAGCAATAACTTTTCTTTATTGAAAGTTAAATGTAGGAGTCCACTAAATTTGAGGTCCATCAGCTTTACAGTTATTCATAAGAAGTGGAGACTTAATTCCATGCTCTGTTTTTAAACTGAAGCAAGATCAAGAGCTCGCTGTCAGTAAGTCAACACAAGCCACACAAATTCTAGCAGCAAGGTCATTGTCAAGCACACAATTATATGCAACAAATTTGCATGCTATAAGCAGCAAGAAAAATCATAGCAGTTTTGCAGCTGTATCCCAATAGTATCTTCAATTTCAAATATTAAGAAATGCTCTACTTAAAGGTGAAAATTGACTGACCTTGTAAGGTAAGCTACTGATTTAGCTGGTTACTGAAAAATCTTTAGGCTCAAAAGGTTAAATGAGTGTCAAATTAGGAGCAGATCGTTAAAATTTGATTTAGAAGGCACAGTATWTCTTATTGCATAGTGAACAATGAGTGGGTGTTACAGTCATTCAATCTCTTGAACAACTAGACTCTTCAGTAGCTGGAAAAAGCAATCACCGTTTGTTAACTGAACCATTTTAACGTTYTCCATCCTTACAACATCCTTTCTAACATACATAAAATATTTCCCCCATAAACTAAATAATAACTTACTTTAATAATGTGGCAAGGAATTAGTTCATTATATGAGTTACTAGTCTTTCTGTCTTGATTAATAGTTAGCGTTAATTATAACATACAACAGTAGGAGTCACAAAATATGTCACATTTAATGGCTTCTTAAAAATTGCAACATAATATTGATATGCCTGGTAACACTGAAATTATGTAGCCTCTAAAACACGGATCACACGAGCKACAATAAAAAATACCACTATAAAATGAGATCCAGCTAATGCAGAAAAGGTGTTGGGATGAAAATGRAGAAACTGGACAAAATGCAAAGACAAAAAGAGATATAGGGGAAAATAAAACTTGGAGACAGATGGAGAACTGGGGTTTTCATACAAAACTGGAAGAAAGAACTACTTCTTCCTCAAAAAACAGGGAAAGAAAGCCAACAGGGAGATTAAAAGAATGAACAAACAAACGGACCTGACTAAACTACTTTAAATCCTAGATGAGGCAACTAGACTAAAAGAACAGCTGAAAGAGATATATTATCCCTGCAACAATTTGACATGAATGAAGCCCAAGGAAAGGGCTAAATAACTTAGGTACCAGGGTACAAAAATCCAGTTTGAAGTGTTCAGGAAGCACTCGATCCTGGCATCTAAAAAACTGAAAAGGATCATTGGTCCAACATCGCATACACTGCCAAGTGCTTTCCACATAGAATGCACATTCCCTTTGGAGCTCTTCAGGCTTAGTCCCTTGGACACATGGATCTGGAACTGAGACCATAAGCATCTCTTCCTCAAAGGCCATTTAATGAAAGCAAATCCACACATGGCAAACCACACTTCCAGCTCCCATGGAAATCAGGAAGAACTTGAGACACAACAATATGCAGTACCTGTCATAATTCCAACTTTTAAACATTTTTTTAAGAGCAACCTAAACGAATGCTACAATGAAGAAATAATTACAGCAGTCACAGCTCTAAAGCTCTGAATATCAGATTCTGCACAGCAGGATCAAATTGGTGCAGAGAATACGACCCTTTCACCAAATCAGACCCAACTCAACTGCAATTTCTGCAGCTTCTGAAGTACAAAAGGTCACACACTTTTACTGAGGAGTCAGTATGCAGGAGGCAATGCTATTACAAGAGACAGCAGGTGCCCTGCTACCGGTGAGGGAAAAGAACCATGGAAGGTACARCACATGCTGTACAATTTGAAAAAGCACCCTTTGAGACATAATTGCACTTATATTCCAATTCTAACTTCTGCAAGCAAAGAATCCATAAAAGGGACTTAGATATTTTCTTTTATATTCATCACCTTTCAAGCTGCTGTTTTCACTAGGCACCTTTCTTCCCTGACCCTTACTGATCCTCTTGCCCTATGTTTTACATTAACCAACACTATTCCATTCATGTGCCTGCCAACAAAACAAAATATTTTCTAAGTATCCAGTAGCCGTGAATGCRGTTAGAGTATGACTTAGCAGCATATTCATCTCCCATTTGGGAATCTCAGCTGCTGAAGGAGCACTTCCATCAACTGCTGCCACTGTGCCAGATGCTGTCTTCATAGCATCCTATGAAAAGCATGGAAGAGGGTTGCATATCAGCCTTCAGTTCCTGGAAAACGAATCTCTTCTGTTGTTTGGCTCTCAGTCAGTTGCAGCAGCAAAGTAGAAGTGCACACAGTACAAGTGAGTCTATTGTTAATAAGCAAGAGCAAATAGAACAAAGTGACTTCAAGGCCTGGAAAGGCTCAAACTGCTGCCTTCCTGAGGTCTCTAAAGGATGAAACAAGACCTACTAAAGAACAGTGCATCACATTCCAGTACTGTGGTAATTTAATTAATCCACAACCRCTATCAGTGCAGAAAAAAGTATCTGAAATAATACTTACGTTAGTACTGTTGTAACTAATTACATTGTGCATAATTATGCACTTTTAAGCTCTATTCTATCTTACACTTGTTTCTTCTCCCAAAGGATGTTACTCTGCCTTGCCATTAGTAGATTGCAATGAAAGATTTTTTCAAGTTAGCGAGACAAAGTAGGTTTTTCAGTGCTTTAGAATATGCTTCCCCCTCAAAAATCAAACCAAAACAAACAAACAAAAAAGACAAAGAACACATGAGAATTTATCACTAATAAGCCTAAAAACTTGTCCTGAAAATCTATAAATAGCTCTCTGAGATGTTCCTAATCTATCCAGCCAAAGAGACTAGATTTATAGTTTGACACAAAAACCTGTCTTCTTAATAATTTTAATATTCATGTTCTTCCTGGCTTATTTTGATTATCCATCTCTCATTTATCCTCAATACACTCAATGTGATAAAGAMACAATTTTATAATCTCTGTTCAGTACATATTTTTAATCTTCATAAATATATTCAGCACATACTTTATTTTCTATTTTCCGCTGCTTTATCATTTAGTCTTATCCTTGAAGGAATAACCTCAATTCTCTTATTTTATCAGTTTTATGACATTTGAAAACAAGTGTTTTAATTATATGAAAAACTGTCTTTCATCCACTTAGTTCGTTCTCTAATTTTAACATGTTTTGTACTATTTGGAGATTTTCTCCACTAAAGAGACTATTTAACACAATTAGTTTGTATGCAGTATGTGCAAACCTCACTCATCTACAAAATCAATAAAACACACAGCAATGTTGAGTTTAAATTTGGGTTCTCATATCAAATATGTCATACACTAAGGGCATAACCCTAAAAACCTTGAGTCCACAGTGAAGTCAAAATGAATGACATCTGCAAATAGTTTGGGGAGCCTTATCTGCCTCTCAGCTATTCTAACCTACATTACTGGTAGACAAATGTGAAATTACAAAGCGTAAGCTGCTGTACTGCTGACATGAATTTATTAAATAAAAATAAACAGTTATTCTTTGGAATTGAATTTTAACTAATAAAGCAAGGTGAATTTTACTACAAAACTTTCATCTTAAGTAAGACTACAAGCAAACATAGCTGCACATTGATATGTGCACATAGCTCAACCACAAAATCTAATGGCACCAATAAGGTCAAAAAAGACAAGACAGCCATGTGATACAGGAATTGGTATCAACTAATGGAAGGAATGTTATTTTTGCCACCATGCACTATTCCAAATAAAGTTCACAGCAAAATCCATGGGCTACATTTGCTGAACTTGGTTATCATTCAGCTCTGTAATTTGAAAGAATAACACCAACATACACCAATCCTCTTAAAATTTTCAAAAAAAWAGGGTATATTGACCTTGATTGCAAAATAAGGTTGCCTAAATTATGCCTTGGGAGAGCTTTGCTTAAACACAAACATTTGCTTAATGGAAAGTTAAACTGAACTAAACTTGGAAAATTCTAAGTTTGCTTAATCTATATTAACTTTGAATTACAATATAATACACCCTCTCACCTACTAAAACAGTCAGCATTGTGGAGTTCCGAAAACATATTCATTAGTTAAAGAAGGAAAAGAAAAGAATTTTTTACTTCAGTCTTACGTGAAGTACAAATGACAGTTTTTGAATGAAGGAATGTTCAGTTAATACTGAAAAATTTCTTTTCTTTACGCCTACGGACTTTCAAATCTCACTTCACCAGGTCTCAGCATATAAGGGTTTTACCAATAATGAAAAGTTTCTAAATATTGTTCTGAGACAGCTTTTAGAGGCATCCTGACCAACAGAGTAATAAAATCTCAAATTGGTTATTGAATCCAAGGGACATGTCATAGTCTTCCTTTGCTGAGAACCTGAAGGAATTTCAGGAAGCTTACTGAGCTATCTACATGGCTAGCTAGGGCTTGACAAGTGATAGCCCATTTAAAGACTTGTCACCRAGACCTTTTTCTTTTCAATTTTTAATTAATGGAGGAATCAGATGCAGAAGATCTCACCATGACAGCAAATTATGTATAACTGTTGAAAGAATAGTTGAGAGAATGTTTGCTCACTTACTGAACCCTGAAGATGATCCTATTTCAAAGTGGGAGAAGGAAAAAAAAAAAAAGCCTTGCCTCTAATTTCAGTCTTTTTCTTTTTAATTTGAAATGGAAAAGGTCATTTATGACAAAAAATACTGGGGATATATTAATGCAAGGGAATGAATCAAAATGGGAACACCTGACTCTGAACATTTCTAAAGTTTAATTTATTTTAAACCACTGCCAAAAAGTACCATTTTTTCCCTTGACATTATTCTCCAATTCATACTTAAGTATATTTTTTATAATTCTGAAAGGCATAACAGCCAGCAATACATCAAAATGAAAGCTGCAGTTTCACATATTCCATTTTCCCATTTTACAAGCCACAACAATATTACTTAATAGGCAAGAGCTGGCTTCCTTCAACAGTTTTCTATTCACTTTGGATCAGAAAATACATATTCCTGTACAAGTAGAACATTTGAGTATTTACATCTTTGGAACTCCTGCAAGACTGGAAAGAAAGAAGAAGGAGCCAGCAACATTTAAAAAACCATACTTCATTGAGGAGATAGTTCACACAGTTCCATATTTCATTGGTTGTTCTAAGGAAAAAAAAATACAAGAAAACCCCTGCTTTTCTGTAAAACGATAAATATTTAGAAATTCCCTTTGAGGACAACTTTAAGCAATAAACAAAAATCGAATACAAGACTCAATACGAGGCCTTTCTTTTTTTAGCTTCACAACTCAAAAAGTCACTTCTGACTTTAACAGTATAGGCTCCTAACTTTAAATATGGAAAATCTTAGTATATTTTAAAAGTGGATGATTTGTTTTCCCATAAAAATGTAAGGAGGAGTAGAAAGTCAAATTTAGAGATCTTAAGCTGACTTCAGGATTCCACCATTCCACCTAATGGGTATTTTGACCTTGGAGTCAGGTTTCAGTGTATATTTGCAGGATTGCCCTAGAACAACTTAGGTAGAGTCTAGCACCCAGAAAAAAAACAAACCAACTATCATCTTCTTTCAGGGACAGGAACTCCTTTCTGACAAGAAGGACAAAAGAATAGCAACATTGAAGTAGTGGAATGCAGAATTCAGTGCAAAACTTCCTTGTCTTTAGTGACCTCTTCCATGAGGCAGAGAGAAGAGGCACATGAAGCAATAAATCCGTTAGAGCAGGCTAACCCAGAAAATCCCCATTCATGATAACTAGGGAGAGAGGAAGATCATGGAAGCACAGTTCCCATCTCTTTAATCACAATTTCTAGCATACAGAAGCCCACTTCTGTTGATTAGGGTTTTTTTACCCTGTAATGTTTACATACAAATCACRCTGCTTCCTTCATAAGAAGCAAGAGCTTGCTTTCAGGTTATGTTTTTCTACACAGCGAGATGTATATTTCCTACAACAGCCACTCTGTTGTTCCCAACAGAGACATTCACATGTTTTAAAATGTGCAACCGCAAATATTTGGCTTAGGAATACCACTGAGCATTGAAATGATCCTTATAAAGACCCTTTCAATTTTGTACTTTACACTCAAAAATAATCACCTTCTAAAAGGAAAGTGGAGAATAAGGCATATAATTAAAAAAATAACTGAGTATGCAATTAAGAAATCAAGTAACAAATTAATTATAGTTCTACCTCATCCTTAGTTCATCTACTTTATATAAATTAAAACATGCACTCAAAACCTCTTCTGAAAAAGAATTAGAAGAACATTCCTCCATTCAACAAAAAAAAGCACATTCAAAATACTGTAGAATGGGGCTGAAAACATTCAAATTAGCTCTCACATATGCAAAAAGAGATTTGGATTCCCTGTTATTTATGTGGCAGCTAAAAAAACATCTTGGAAGAATATTTCCAGTTCCTTTCAAGTTTTGGAAGATGACAAAATTGTTAGTAGGTCAGACATTTATGCAACTTATTTCCAGCACCGAGCAGAAAGAAACTGAAAACATTTCCCTACAAACTGAATTAAGTCTGAATTAAATTTTCAAATGTGAAAATAGTGATATAGAGGCTAAAAGCATAGACAGTTCACAGATTAGACAAAAAATATTTGCATCTGCTATGGATCTGGGGCATGGGGGAGCACAGATATTCAAAAAAATCAGACTCTCCGTGAATGAAACGAAATTAAAAAGGCAAATAGCACATTCCTGTTCATGATACCGTTGATCCTGCTCTCATGCCCCTTTAAGAGTTCATTCAACCTGGCTGAACACCAAAATAATGTATCACTGAATACAAAAGGTCCCATTATTGAATAGGGTATGAAAGCTCATCCTACCTTTTTGTTYGCAATTTTATCAGGGGCAGGCACAAGGGAACATGACCTAATGCTTCACAGGCTAAAAAGACCTGTTGTTCCCAACAGAGACATTCAGAACATTTCAGACATGAATCTACTTAAAAGACCAGCATGTGACCCCATGTAATGAAAAAGTAGTCAGAATAAAATTATCAATACAGACAGAAATACAATACACCAGTGGAACGGAATGGCCCATCTGCACATCTTTTAGAGTTATTATATGCAATCTTTCTGAAGTTTAGCATTTGATCAACGTATGTAACAGTCCAAAACAAGCAAACAGGTTGGTAACTACCTGTATAACCAGAATATGGAAAATCTGTTCAGGTGAAATAGAAAGTTTTTGTGCCTGACTTCAAGAAACACACGTTTTAACTCATGTCAGAGTAGACAGGGTAGAGCACTGTCTTTACATATTCCCTAATGTGGAAGGAAGAGAAATTCTGAACCCTCAGTGCCTTTTTTAGAATCACAGAGTTCCAGGTTGCAAGGGACCCCAAGGATCATTAGGTCCAACCTTTCTTGGCAAAAGCACAATCTAGAGTAGATGGCTCAGCAACTTGTCCAGCTGAATTTCAAAAGTGTCCAAAGTTGGGGAATTCACCACTTCCTTGGGAAGATTATTCCAACTAATTGATCTCATTGTAAAAAATTTTCCTCCTGTAGGAATCTCCCCAGGACTAATTTGTACCCATTAGTTCTCTTCTTTTCCATGTGACTCCTTGTAAAAAAGGGAGTCTCCATCTTCTTTGCAGCCATGTACTTAGAAAAGACAAAGTCACCACTAAGCCCACCACTAAACCATGTCCTTAAGCACCACATCTACACATCCCCTAAATACCTCCAGGGATGGTGACTCCACCACTTCCCTGGGCAGCCACTTACAATGCTGGACAATCTCTTCAGTGAATAAATTTTCCCTAATATTCTATCTAAACCTCCCCTGGCACAACTTGATGTGGCCTTTTCTCTTATCCTACCACTTACCACACACAATTTTCCACAGTCTAGATTACTGAGCATTGCAAATAATTCTTCAAAGATTTTAGTGGTATTGTATATGAAAACATACTCATTTATCTTCAATTCACATCTTTTTAAAAAAGCAAGATAAACACCTAAGTCTTAATAGTGACTGCTTAAGTGTTAATTATTTTTATGCCACAGGAATTCTTTGTGTTCTAGTTTCCTAGCACAGTTCTCAACCATAAAATTATTTCAAAACATTAATTTTATAACTTAAAGAGTTGATTTTTTTCCCCACATGCAAGTTAACTGAAACTGAAATAACTGCAGCAAAACCTGTTCCAACCAGCACCAGAAAAAGTCTAAGATCTCACCCTTTCAACACAATCATACGGTGATCACTGGTGACCACAGGAAGATTCCAAGACAAAACAGCACACACCAGGACCTTAAAACCATTTTTTAAATGCAAGATGAGTCTTTAAAGTGTTCAGTGAGATTTTCAGGTCAATGTCTACACCATGGATCAGAAAATCATGACTGGTAGAAACAAAGCCACAAAACTCATGGAACACAGAAGTACGTCCCATACACCTGACGAAAGTTTCTGTGCTCATTAAAGAGAAATGCAGAGGAATTTAAAAGTATTCTAAACAATAATTTCACTTCTGGTAGCTGCCATGTGTCCAGCATTGCATACATTAGTCCTAACTCCTTAAAATCTATTAAATTTTCCTAAATAGAAGAAGAGAAGTAAGGTCAATACATATAAAAAGAGGTAGGACATATCCAGGAAAACCTCTACCACCCTAACGCTTCTTCCCATGTTATTGTCTTTCTTTAGCTATTTTCACTTTTTAAAAAAGAAAATAATTACATTTCCTTGTTGCTGCATGTATCCCAAAGAATTAATCAGCTTATTAATTGGCATTGCTCAGGATGGCCATACATGGTATTCAAACAATGCTCAGCAAAGTGGAAGCTATCAAAGCTCTGATAAAAGCCAGACCAAGCAACTCTGATTACTCACCAGACTATTGATCAGAAAGTCTTCCTCCTCAAACACAGAAAATCTCATTAGTAAAAAACTGATGATACACTCTATTTATTTCTCTAAAATGCCAAACAGGTTGGCCTCACTGAATCTCATTACTACCTTGGACTACACTGGCATTAATCCTCAAAATGTCCCATTACAGTTTAAGTCTGTTTATTTAAGCTTTCTGTGTATCTAGAAGATAATCCATAAAAATCAAAGACTGTGTCAGCTAAAAGAAGTTCCACCTACTAATTTTGAAATGGTGGTGTGTTCCTGGCTGTTTAAATTAGGGTTTTTTTTTCTCCCTCCACTTTAATTGTGTAGCAACATCAACAAATCTACATCATCTGAATAACTCCTGGAAAAAAAGAGATGGAGTGAACAGTTGCAGATTGCTCATAATCACTGGTAAATCTGCTCAACAAAGCATTACTGCCACATCCTATGATCCCTACTCCAATGAAATCAAACCACCTGAAGCGGGTAGGACATAGGAGCTTGTCACTCAGATCCTATGCTGCACTGGAATCTGCAACACGCTTAACAGAAATAGAATTAATTGCAATTCTCTAAAGAGCTGATCCATTAGCACTCTTGTGTCAGGCTGTGAGAAAAAGGAGACATCGGGGTAATGCTCAGGCATATCTTCTCTCATGGGAATACTTCAGAATGTTTTTATATTAAAAAGGCTTTTATACTCTTCTGAAACAGCACATAGATATCCATTTTTGTTTCAGAAGCTTTTGTGTTCCACATTTGTTCTACTCTTTATAAATATTGCTCTAAAGAAAAGGTCAATGGCCAAAGTCTACAGATAAATTTGAAATCAGGCAGACATTTCCAACAGTGATGCGAGCCAAAGCCAAGGAACTTGAGTAAGCCTAAAAGCCAGACACACATGATTAAAAAACCCAAAACAACAACAAACCAACACACACATACACAAAAGAAACCCAACCACCAAAACCCACACAAAACAGAAACACACCACCAAAAAACTCCATTAAGATGTTAACAAACAATAAAAAAAATCTGGCTAAAAAAAAAAAAAAAAAAAGACAAAAACCCACTGACATAACCAAACTCTCCCAAACCTAGTAATTGTTTTCTTCTTTCTACAAAAGAAACAGAGCATGCATGACTTCAGCTAAGATGGTTTTCCCCATCTTTTACTTCTTCTGAACTTCTACTAGATAGCAACTAAAAAAAGCTCTAAGTATCAGGTGCAAATTTTTGATTAATATAGGTAACAGTTTTCAAAACAAGTATTTAAAAAAAGCTAAAAACTAAAGTTTGGTGAATATCCTGGCCAATCCATGCCTGTGGCCTGTACTAATCTTCTACAAGCAGGTACAAAATAGCAGATTTGAAATCTTTCCAATGAAGAACTCCACTGTGTACTGCACAAATGGGTAGAAATTATAATACGGAATAAAAATAAGAGAAAGTTATAAAAATAAAATAATAGAAAGGTAAAGAGTTAACAGGTTTTGTAGAAGTCACATGTCACCAACCTGTTTGGGTAAGCAGAAGCACTGGTCTAGCATACATCAACCTTCTTTTAAAAAATGTTTACAAAGTCCTTGACCAGTTGCTTAGAAAAATGAAACTGCAAAAGCATAAAAGACAATCTTCTATTAATAAATGCCCACGTACAACAATGTGTATAGCAAGGTGATAACTAAAGGCAAAGCTATAGGCTCCCAGTATCCCCATCAAGCAAGTGATCAAATATTAAATGAAATTCAGGGCTGATAAGTGCAAATTGTAGACATTTGGCAAAACACAACCAGTTTTATAACATTGGACTTAAAATTAGCTCTCACCACTCAGCAACTAAATTCTGGTGGCACTGTGGAGAAGTCAGCTCAGTTCTCAGGGCTGGTCAGAAAAAGAATAGGAAAAGTAAACAGTGCCCAGTGGACATACTGAAGAGAAGGCACCATTTTGCCGTTAACAGTCAGTAGCTCCTGACAAACCAAATGTGAGAGTAGGAAAGCACTACAGCCTTTCTTATAAATGAGAGGTATTTTACTTCTTCAGGGAAAAATGAAAGTCCTGTCTCAGAGTTAGAGACGGGTAAAAACCCCAGCATTTTTCTTCTTGGCACAACAATGAGCCTGAAGCATGGCTGGCCCTCACTGCTACCTAGCTAATCTTTTTCATCACCCTTCATCCCTACAACAGCCAGGTCATGGCATCTGATTTACAGCTGGATCCTTGAGAGGAGTAAAACGGCCCCTCCCTGAGGCATCTTCCGGCAGCCACAAAGCACATCCTAAGTCAACCCCACTCAGGAAAGGATGTGGACACAACCAAACAACCCTTTATGCTTCACTTCCTGAAGGGCAGAGGGTATGTCAGGCTGGACCTGAGAGAGATCAGACTGCTCTAAACCYGAGAGCCACTGCAGCAGCAAGCACTAGAGCCAGTTAGGATCACTAATGCAATCTAAAGAGCTGCACCCTGAAATGCGTGTGTGTATGTGCACAGCCCATCTCCCCCTTGTGCTAAATACAGCCTTCCCTAATGAGTCTGCGGTGGGGAAAGCAGCCTAGCCCGAAGATCTTTAATGGTCCATTGGGCTCCACCCACAAGTTCCTTTGCCTGGCTGCCATCAATCACTCTGCAGCTGCAAGACGTCTTTAGCTGTACACAGACTCCTCTGGCTTCCCTTCTTCGCTCCTCAGCCAGCTCATAAAAGTCTAAACCAAGGTTAATCAGCAGCCCGTGGATTCAAAATCCTGCTTTAGGCCAAGAATAAAAGCGAGTTTTGCCCGCAGTGAATTACTTCAGTAGAGTGTTTTTCCTTAGGATTAGTTAACATTAATCTGAGATGCTCATTTGGCCGCTAACCTACAACTGTTATCTGAGGAGATTGCTGCTGCCATCTACTGACAGCTTCCATTACAAACAAAATTTAAAGCAACATAAACCGAGGTTAGAGTCTAAAGCGAGACAAACTGATGCAACAGAAAAGCCCAGCACGCACAGACTGGCAGCCAGGCTGGCAGCCTATCTATCCAACAGGATAATGAAGCATGAATACTACTTCATATCAGGCACAGATCACTTTCAGTGAAGGAAGAGCTTAGCAACAGTATCCACACAAACTAGTCTACTGCATCACATTTCTTCTGCTTAAGACAAGCCATTGTTTTGGGGGGGTGGTTTATTTTTGTTTGCTTGTTTTTGAAATAAAAGGTGGGGTTTCTTTCTTTGACTACTAGTACTCAGCACGAAGGAAATGTAAGTATACTATTGCAAAGATCAATCTTTAACTCTTCCACAGCATGTTCTCTTAGGAGTAATATCCCAGCTCACACTAACAATCAAAAGTGCCAGTGCTGTGCTTGATTTTATAGAGTTTTGTTTTCCTAAGAGGTTCTTCACTGGAATGCCTTGTGAAGCAAAACAGTTTCATAGGCCAAGAAGCTCTTCCAGCTACAGTCAATACCAACTTCAAAACACAAACCAAAACATTTCCATGATTCCGTTCAGTGCAGATTCACAGACTGCAGCAGGAGTCATCTCTTCATGCAGCATGTTAATACACTGGTATTACCAGCCTTCCTTCATCCCTAGGTTTCTTTCCTGTGTTAAGAGCTAATATTCAATGAGATAAATGCCAAGTATTTTATTGCCATCTACTCACTACAGACTGCTACACATTTTCTGCTCAGGACTTGTGCGCAGCATTTCAGAGCCAACAGAGCTATCAGGTCTCCTCCAATCAAAGACAGCTGTTAAGAGTCATCTCTAAAAACCATAGCTTGCATTACAAAAACTGACACCCAAGTCTCCCAAAACAGCTATGGAAGCCAATCGAGTCCTGGTCTTGTAAATTTATCTAAAATAGAGAATGTGTACTCATTCCCAGGACTCTGCAGTCATGCAACAAAAACATCTGCCAGACTTCACACTCTGAGAGCCACCACAGAGCAGCACCAAACCCAGCAAGAGCCAGTGAACTAGGACAGAACTACACAGGGATGGCTCTAGAACCTTTTGTTAAATATAGTTATCTACACAATTATCTAGTCTAAACAAGACTAGTGCTTGATTATCACCACTTACGTAATTGCAACATACAATTCCACAGATTATCCAATTATAGCACACCAATTGCTGCAGGAATAGCAGAGAAAACAACTATTTAAAAAAAATTAGACCTAGCTAATTCTATTAGATAACACCAATTCAGGGATTTGCTCAGATTAAAAGTTTATATATATCACCAGCAGGTTTACAAATGCAGATCAGGGATCACAGGACCCTATGATATTAACCACTGAATAGATACAGAACACAGATGTTAAACAAAAACCTGAACAGTTTACACACCACAGACATGCAAGGCCACATCAGACTATGCTAGAGCCAATGAACATCAAAATAAAAATGTATTATTATTGTGAACTTCTGGCAAGCATTATAGCAAAGATTTGTAAAGGTGGAACTTCAAGGAAGATAAGGAGATTACATTTTTTAGTGTCTTGGTTTAGTATTTCCTTGCTGGTTTCACAGGTCTATGAACACACTTGTGGTGTGCTGGATATAGCTCAGAATCAGAAGAACAAAACTGGAACATGTAGGGTACTGGAGACTATGAAAAATCTTCACAGTGAGAACAAAGAGCTTACAAAAGGAAGGACACAAGAATCTGCAAAGGAAAGAGTAATGGTCAACAAAAACCTAGGAAAATTATTTTTGCAAGAGGTCTAATGGATATAACAAAATGTCTTCTTTCCCAAGAACAGGAGAAGAATATTTCACTAAATGAAAATGCAAAATTACATTATCCCAGTCCAGACTTCTAAGTGACATAGAGCTGGAAGAGCTATCTTAAAAAGAATCTGCAAAACACAAAGATAGCCAGAACATGAATACTTAGAAACACATTTCTGTTGAAAGCAATGCTAAAAATTATATGAGTAGCAGGAAGTGAAGTGATGTTTGCTTCAGTCATCAAAAGCAATGGGAGGAAGAATTTGACAGGAAAGATTAAGCAGCTGTTGGATTCCCACTGAAATTGAATTCATGGCTAACTGCACAGGAAGAGGTCTCTGAAAGGCAAGATGAAAGTATAGTTTGGACAAACAGGTATTGAGGCAGGTCTAGATGCAACTTAGTACTGAAGAATATGCAGTTTAAAGTTCCATTTTCTCATATATGCTTCGACTCTAGGTACAGCACAGCATTCATCCCTCAAAGAACTAAAATTAAGAAGTTGAGAATTACTAGGAAAAAAAGGAGCCACAGAGGGGGAGCTAGTGCTGGAAGTGACAGTCTCATGAACAAGAGATACTTCTTAGCTCTCATTCAGAAGAGTTTATTTATTTATTCAGAGAATCATTTATTCAAAGATTAATAAAAGACTGTTCTGTAGAGTGCAAGGAATAGCAACAGGACCAGGGAGAATTCTAGGATGGAAATGCAATAAGCAACACTGTAAACAAAGCAGTAACAGATTTCAGACATCAAATAGACCAATGGGCACAGCTGGGGAAGCAGGCAGGTAGACACAAAAAAGGAAGGAGCAAAGCATGCTAACAGCATGAAAAAGCTAAAGGAAAGGAAGGCATGGAACCAGTTAAGCAAGAGATGAAAGCACACACAGAAGAAAACCAGGAGGCAGAACGGATTATCCAAGCAAGCACATGTTATAAGAAAGGTCTGGCTCCAACAGCAGTGAAATGGAAGAGAGGGCTTCACAATGAGGAGAACAAGCCAGTACATCTGGAGTCAGGAAGGAGAAGGAGCAAGATAAGAGAGGAAATCAGAGATGGCAAAAAGGCAATAGGGCTTGCCAGGATCCTGTTAAGATGGGAAGAAAGATATTAAGTCTTTCAGTTTATAGCAAAACTAGGAGCAAATAATTATTCTCATTACTCAATGGYTATAAATTGCATTTTCAAGTACTGTTGGAAAGCAGACTGCAACAAGAGTCCTCACACAGACCTCAGTGGTAGTGCACAGACTCTTGGTGACACAAGCCCAGTGTGCCCTTGCTACCCGCCAAGGACACGTGGCCCTCTGCTGTCACAGGGCTTTGCATCAGCCTGATGTATATCATGCTCAGCAGGGTGCTAAAGCTAGAGTTTAGAGCATTCAAATAGTACAGAGTCCTCTGCAGAACATACTCCCAATCCAAAATGGCTAAAACAAGCAAGAAATCTTGACCAGAAAGAAAATCCACAGTTTAAATTCAGGCATGCAAAAAAATAAGCTTTCAAAAATGCCTTAACAGTATAACAGAAGGGGCAACACAACTGGTTCTTTAAAAAAAGATCCAGCATAAGTAAGGGACTTTAAACACATACAAGATCTCTCACTGACCTGAGTGCATGACTACAGTAACAGCACACACCACCTTACACCAGGGCAGGTTAAAAGCCCACAAGGCAACATCCCTCCTCTAACTCAACCAAATTCATTTGAGTTCTTCACTAAACGCTGCCTGATACTAACATATTTATGTATATCTATACATGGGTATGCACATGTGTGTATTGTTATATATGTATCATTCCAGCAGTAAAAGGAAAAGTCACATCCCAGTTAAATGCAGGCAGAAGCACAGGAAACATTGGGGCTGAGAACACTCAGAAACACACTGAGACTTCTGAACCATGCAAGGGGTGATAAGGCTTTCGGATCTGCCTGTGTCACAGTCCTGTAATTTTTCCACTTTCTTCTCCATTTAGCACACTTCCTACTGCAGATCAAAATTTACCAACACAGCAATGACACATTTCACTGAAACTTATGAACATAGATTCACTTACCTGCTTCTCAGCTTGCAGATATTGCAGAATGTGCTCATAACTAATATCATACATGTAGTTTATAGCCAGAAAAAAAACACATGAGCAATGACATTCAATCCCAGAGCTAGGCTACATTGTGCAGCAGCACTTATTCAGCTGCTCAGACTTTAAACTGACACAGAGCATGCTCTAGAAAATTAAAATCACTGCTGAAAAATGGTTTATAATAAGTACATCCTTAGCCAGAAGAGACACTTTTATTTCAAGATGCCCTGGAGAGATCACTGACTTACGGAATGCTAAACCACACATATACACAGAGAAAACTTCATATTCTAACAGATCAGAAAAGTCTCCACACTTCAATATACATAAAGCAATCTCGCTCTGCAAGAATATTTTAAAAATATCAAATTGGAGAGAAAAATACTAAAACTCTACAGCTACTCTGAAATGCTGAAAATACATCATGTATGCCTGCCTGATGCAGATAAGATTCATCGATATATTCTCACATTTTTATGACAGTACATACAACTACACCATGAAAACCCACATAACATTTTCACAGCTGCATTACAATCTAATTCACATCAGAAATCCAGCAATATGTCATTATTCGATTATTTCTACCTTGCATGTGGTTCTCTAGTTATTGATTTATGGGTCAAGCTGAAATCTTACTTTCAGGCTTTTTTTGCCAACTGTTAATAACATATTACACTCATGATAAATGTTGTAACAACATAATTTATGGTAAGCTTTCACATACGTTACAAGACAGCTTGTTTTTATTGACAGCATAACCATTTAGATTTGCTCTTTAAACTTGCCTACAAAATCTTAAGCCGAACGATGCACTCAGTTTAAGGAAATTGAATTCATTACAAGAGAAGTCTCAAAATATTCACCACCTTTTACATAATTCTCTCTGGCATTAGGTGTTTTACAGCACTCCAATTTACATCTGTGTTCTTAAATCCATGGATTGGCTCTGGCCAATATAAATACCTTGGTTTTAGGCGGTCAGGAAACAAGCATATGGATTTACTATTCTATGAATGTGCCATACAAGTCTGCTACATTGTTTAGATTAGTGAAATAAAAAAGAAGTATGTTTATAATTTTGTGCGAAATATGACTTCCAATTTAAAATTATTTCAGCACTCATAGCAACTTCTATTTTAATTGTCAATACTGTCATCTGTAAACTAAACTTKTCTCTTTCTACATGATAATTTTTAAAAACCATTACGTCACAAAAATCTTAAAAGGCAACTTTTCACACAYAAAAGCAGAATGAGTTTATCAAGCCAGAGCACAGACAAACTGACCTGACAGATTAGAATGGTTACCTCCACAGGATCACTAAACCACAAGCTACGCAAGATTTACACAATGSACACTAATGGATTCTCCTACAGAATCCACTATGGACTATTGATCAATAAWCCACTTTTGAACAAATTTCTAAATATTTGAACAAATATTCTAAATATGCTCCTCAAAAATAAGGAGCAATGTCAACATGTTTACTCARTAGAACATGATGGGCCCTCTGGAGCTATTACTGAGATGCAAAAACATAATTGTACTTTTTAGTGTATCTTTTTGTGTGTAGATTGCAAAGTCATTTACAAATCTGCTCAAGTATCAGCACTACCATTTGGGAATAATAGTGTATGGAAAAATGAACCATAGTGGGTTAGGTAGCTCCTTTCTTTATATTAGTTGCAATGACTTTAAATTCACACATATATGGCAAGCAACAGTTTAGGCTGAAATCCAGCCCTGAATTGGCATGAGGATTAAGAGACTGAAAAAGGCCAAAGTAATACATTTATTCCTCTAGTGGGAAGAAAAACACAAAATTATTCTGAAGAACCTATGAACAAAAAACACCAAGGAAATGAAACAGCATGACAAAAATATGCACCGTTCTGTTGTTATTTTGTTGGTTTACGTTGTTTTGTTTGTTTGTTTTTCCAAGAAAACCATTGCTATGAATTCTGATCTGTAATTAAAACAAAAACCAGTACACAATACTGCAATCCCCAAAGAGATCTGAAGCTTCTAATCAAAAAGCCCCTCCTATGCTACCGAGGAAAGGTACCTAAGTATCTAATAGCTATTAAGCACATTAGAAACTGTTGYCAATCAATCATTTTTCCTCTTTCCCACTCAACATCAGTTCTGGAAGAAAGTACCTCCCAGGCTGGAATTGGGTAGAATCTAAGCAAATAACCCACATGCCACACACTTTAGGTGAGTCACATAAAGTTGCCCAGTTCCAAAATATTATTTTCAAGTATTTCAGACTAGGATCCATAAGAACTGTTTCAAGATTAGCACAACATGAAACTTTTCTCTGAAAACCCTGTCACGCACGAGGATCCCCAAGGCCAGTCATGGCTTTAGGAAGCCCAGTACCCAGCTCTGCCTTCAAAAGCAACATATACTGACTGTGTTCATAGGATGCAAAAGCGCATCTGTCACTTCCTGAGAAGCAGACACAAACCCTACAACACAAACCCTACAACACAAACCCTACAACACAAACCCTACAACACAAACCCTACAACACAAACCCTACAACACAAACCCTACAACACAAACTCAAGGTTTGGGGACTTCCCATTGGAAGGCATTAGCAACATACGCTTCCCCCAGGGGATCATACCTGTGGTTGGTGGACCTTTCCAGGCTGCCACCCACCACCTGCTCTATCACTGCCCCTTCTCAACAGGACTGGGGACGAAAATAACATTTTAACGCTTATGGGTTAAGATGAAGACAGGGAGATCACTTGCCAATAACCATCACAGGCAAAACAGGTTCAACCCAGGGAAAACTAATTTAAGTTTATGCCAGTTAAAATAGACCTGGATAATAAGAAACAAAGACAAGAACTAAAAACAGCTTTCTCCAACCTCCTTTTTTCCCTGAGGCACAACTTCATACTCATTCATTCTCAACTACTCTACCTTTCCTTTCACACCTCTCAAGTGGCACGGGGGAGATAGGGACCAGGGTTGTAGTCAGTCCATAACAGTTCCTCTCTGCYACTCCCTCCTCATGTTTTTCCCCTGTGCCAGCAGAAGCTATTTGACATCAAGACCTGCTCCAATATGGGTACTCTCCATGGGCTACAGTTCCTTTCAGAAGAACCTGCTCCAACATGGGCTGGCCATGGGCTACAGATCATTCAGACTATATCCAMATGCCCCTGCATGGTTTCCTCCATAGGGGAATATCTGCTCCTGCACCTGGAGCAGATCCTTCCTCTCCTTCTCTGACTGTGGTGTTTGCAGGGCTATTTCTCACTTCTCTTTCTTAAATACATCTTCCCAGAGGCACCACTTGTGGTGTCGATGGGCACAGCTGTGTCCCGTGGTGGGTCTGGTGCAGAGCCCCTGRGATCTTTTTTCACAGAAGCCACTCTTGCAGACCCCTCACTGCTGTAACTTTGCCATGTACAACCAATGCAATATGGTAGGGAACTGATCTGGGGGAAAAAAAAAAAAACAACAAAAGCCACACCTACCTACCCACACCACACAAAATCACACTGAACTCTACTAAGGAACGAAGTTTCACTAACACCAGCAAATGCTGGATTGTGTCTCAGTTCAAAATAACTAACTCCACTGCTAGACCAAAGAAAACA
Source organism: Amblyornis subalaris (assembly GCA_018881555.1). Taxonomy (NCBI): domain Eukaryota; kingdom Metazoa; phylum Chordata; class Aves; order Passeriformes; family Ptilonorhynchidae; genus Amblyornis; species Amblyornis subalaris. The sequence goes on along the minus strand of JACAXG010000119.1, from coordinate 339,560 downwards.
AATGTCCTTACATTGCCTAATAGGTTATTGTCCTGCATCCAAATATGAAAAAGTGGAAGAATGAACCACATTTTCTCCGTACACTGAAAGTTTATTCCCATACTAYGTAAGATTTACAGCACAGATAAGTCAGGAGGCATCCTTTGCAATTTCATAGGGAAGATGCTTCTTATACAAGTAGCATAATTTACGAACATTTGGACTACAATGGAAGTCTGCCATTAAACTATAAGCATTTGTATATGCAGACATGCACGTGCTCCTGACAGCAGTTAACAAATATTAGCAAATCAGTCTTTGCTTCATGATAGTGACTTCTGGAGTTAATTGTTCAGCATTCAGATGATCTTCCAARACATCAGTTACTTTTCTTCCATGTCAAGGCATAAGCCAAGTCAGATTCCAGCAACAAAAATAGGAACATGTCTTCATCAGTGCTGTTTGGGACATATCATTCACACACTACATTAGCAGCCTACTGAAAACTTTGCTAATTCAAGTAAAGAGCAGAAAATTGGCAAGTATGCATATTAAGATGCTAAGTAACTTATCGTAAGACTATTTTTTGTTATTATACTGGCAAACTAGATGTCAAAATTTAAACTATGGTTTCCTATGTCAACAATCTGTTTTAGATGGGAAACCTGTTCATCTCTAGAATGATATAAGAAGTAAAAAATTACAGGGTACACTCCCTTCTGTCCTCACAGCACACAAATTGCTTTGGTTTTACTTAGTATGCCCATAAATTGCATCTTTTGAAACATGGATATGAGATTCAAGAGATATTTGTCTTTGTCAAAGAAGCTATCCTTTATAGTACCCAACAGATGAAGCCTCTGAAAATGACCATTCTACAAATTCCTAGGATATAAGCCRACTAGGAAATGCTACGTCATTTAGTTTGATCCATTGTAAGACATTGCCCTTTAATCACCCAGTGGTCTCTATGCTGAGCCTGGTAGGTTGTGATATTTTAAAACTAAGCACYCGCTATATCTCACCACACTTGGGCTTCACTGGCCAATCATTCTGTGATCAGATTCATTTGTCTGACTTCTATTTCCTAGTTTCTCTCTTATTGTGATCTCCGTAATTAAAGAAAGTACCTGATAAAGTCACCTTTTGAAAACACTGACATTAATCATGTCACTAGCCTTCTTTTATAAGSTAAAATTTGTCATATCTCCTGGTTTCTTTCATAACTTCTGCAAATTTTGAAAACTTCTTTAAACAAGGAAACTGGCCTAAGATGCAGTTTTCTAGCACTGACCTAGATGTAGAGTGAAAATCATCCACCTATTTAACTGGTTCAGTCAAATGCAGCATTTCAAGGGGAATTCCCATTTATTTACTGCAAGTCTAAATCATTTCAGAAACAAGCCATTAATTTGTGTCTCAGTCTCCAAGTTTGTCAAAATACAGCTTTGCATTTCAGCAGCCTGAGTGGACTTAGTGGCTGATTTCCACAAAACTCTCCCACTCCTCTTTATCATTGCAAAGTTGATCAAAATACTTCCTAAAACTGTTTCACAAAATGTCAAAGCTCCCATGAAAATGGAGCACTTGGAGGAATGTGGAGTAGAAYAGATTAGTTTGAAATTCAAAGACTTTCAGTAAAAATAGTTTCTGCAAGTCATACAGCAGAATGATAACGCACAAGGGTGTGACAAAAGGGGTGGCCATGATCTTGCTGTCACCTCCAGTAAACTTGTCAGACCATTTATCACTCAGGGGAACGCAGCTGGAAGAAATTGAAGCCAGAGAAACCTTTACGTCCTACTGTCTCCTTTTGTTTGCACACATACAGAAATCTCTCACATGCTCCTCAGCACTGCTTTGGAAGCAAATACTGATTTAAAAGTATACCATATGTGCACATTCATCACTATATTAAAATAAGCCACTATATCATATTGAAAAATCTTTCCAACCAAATACACAATCTGCCCAGCAATACAATCATTTCCATCCAGCTGCTGGTCCATACAGTATAAAAATATCCTGGAAGCCAATTAGAAAGTAGTTACCGTTACCAGGTGAGCATCTCAGGCTGCACACTATGCCCCAATTCTTTACAATCCAGTGCTATTTTCAGGCAACTACAGAAGCATGTCCATAATATCAGGCAGAGAGGGTAAAAAAATGGGCAATTCCACACTTAGTGCTTGTTCATTCCAGAAGATGAGTGGCCTCAACTCCTAATAAAGCCAATGACAAATGAGGGCACTCAGCAGCTCATGCAAGGCTTCCTACTGCATGTCAGGGTCAGACCCTGTTTTAACAGGCCCTTCATGTTAGGCATATAATTGCTTTTTACAACAAAAGAAGAGAAAATAATGCCATTCTTTATAACAGATTTACTTAAAAAACCACACTTAAAAATTGTGGTAGAGGTCTAAAATTGCATCTTGAACATTGGCACAATACCTCCTTTAGCTCTGAGAGTTTGCTTACATTATTCCAGTGAATTTGGTGGAGTAATTCTGGATCTAGACCTGTATATGTTATGAGCAGACCCTGGCCATAGACTGTTTATGATTCAGCTAAAGGATGTTGATATCATGAAGAATACCCCGTGTTACAGACAGCAAACAACAGATTTTTTTCATCTTCACTCTTCTAATAATAGTGATTTATTTTTTTGTCCCTAAAAACACAATGCCAATATAGCTATGATGAAAAAGGATGACTCAAGTTCTCAAGTTAGACTAGCACATCAAGAAAAGCAGTAGGAAAATGAATTACCTTATTTTTCATTAGAAAAAGCAGATTTCCTTTCAGTCGGCACCATCTCTCCSTCGGTTCTGCATGCAAAGAAGCAAAAGATTAATAAAAACAACCTTTTGTCTTCACACATTAAATGCTTCTCAAAGAGGATGCATTAGTTATAAAGGTCAGAAAAGAAAATCATTATCAACCAAAAAAAGGACAGCTTCACTCAGTGGCTGCCTATGTACAACATGCTGTTAGATGCCAAATAACTTCCCAGAAGGTTTCTTCTACTCTGCAGCCAGGAGAATTGGTTACTGCAGCATACACTCAGTGTTTTCTCAGCTTTTCTCCCTCTTCCTAACATGGGCGCAGAARCAGGCACTTTAGCATGGAACAGCTTTTGCTCCCATCATTTCAGGAGATCAAATATAATCCATGTTAAGACAGAAAAACATTCATTATGCCACTTAGATTAGAACATGCTAATCTGAATTTACAATTTTCAGAATATAAAGAAAGGAAGTAAAATGAGACCTAAATATTTATGGTCACTTCMCTATTACTGTTTTACTACACTTTTAAAAAGTGCTTAACCAATGGGAATAACACATTTTTGTCTATAGACACATGCAGGCATGTAACCAAATTTTTGAGAACATGGAATGTTTCAGAACCTCACAGTCAGTGAGTGGATCAAAAAACCTCGAGAAGTTATTCTTCCATAAACAGATGATTTTTAATATTGCATTATTTTTCTTTTTAAAAAAGCACTTGTAGATGTATCTGTAGGAGCATACAGATACATAAACTTACTATAAACACATACAGATCTCAGAGACAAATATGATCTCTTTAGAGATCACTTCTTAAAAGAGGAAGGAATATTTTTTGCACAAGATGTATTCTTTTGTACTTTTCAGAAGGTACATGAAACCCCATACCTTCACACAGCAGCCAACCTGGAATTKCTAGGGAGCAGGAAGAACAGCTGTACCTTAAGGTCATGTTACTTTACAGCTGCCTCTGCAGAACTTTTGTATTTCCCTAAGCTGGCCACCACTAAAAACATTATATTGAGCAGGAGGATGTGTTSCTACATTAAAGAAATAAAATTCTTTTTTCCTCTTGATAATTTCAATTAATATGTTTCAATAGGCAACATTTGAAAATCAGAGATACTTTTTCCTCACAAGGAAGTGGGAGGTTTCCACTCACAGGCACTGTGACTTAGAATAACTGTGTTCAGTAATAACCTGGAGGGTTTTCTTAGAAAAGCAACTGAAGTTCCTGCATCTTTTCAGACCTATTAAAGTGCAAGGACAATACAGAAAATAACATAATATAAATTGATGCATATCCACCAATTAAAAATCTAAACGCAGTTATCAGATCCCAGTATGTTGCTTTACAGTACAAGTACAGGACACCRCTAAGACTATATTCCATCCCCCAGAACCCTGTGGGCATCAGAAAGCAAGAATCCTATCACATTTACACTGCAGCTTTTTCAGATAAAAGATATTTTTCTACAGGATTGGGAAAGTCATTACCTTGTAAGTGTGAAAAATAAGCAAGTCCAAAGATTAGTCAGACTAACAATAGCAAATTTATCAGTGAATGGGATATACAGTGACCAATGTGCCCTGGCAGAAGTGACCCTTCTTCTCAAGGGATCATAATATGATTGCTGGGAGACAGAAGGATTAACCGGGCAGTAGGAACATCCTACACATGCACAGCTCCTTAAACACTCTCCTAGAATCTACTACCACTGACCATGGCACAGATAGCCCATGATRCCAGCCTACATAAGTGTTTGGTCTCTCCCCAGTTAACACAAGGTTTTTAGCAGTATTAGCAGTAATAGCACTCAACATATTCATACCAAATGAAAAATTCAAAACATTCTCAAAAACATCAGATATACACTGGACATTCTTGATATCCTGCCTACAAGAAGTACACAGGGAGATAAACCTGTTGAGGAACCTCAAAGCAGCCAGAAGTGAATGCTTCCTAAAGCCTTCTGTCCAGGAAGTTCTGGCTATTTATCACTGGAAAATGCACATTTGTGGTTTTACCAGGACATGTATAAAATACCCTGAAAATATGGCACAAAATTTGCTCAGCCTCTTATAACTGAGTCTGTGCTGAGTTTAAGTTTGTTTGGGTTTTTTTGTAATAAAATAAAAGTAAATACAATCACAATGAAGATCAACAGGGACAAGTGAAAATAAAGCATTTGCTGTTGCTGAAATTATTGTGTTAGGACTGATTTTACAGCTAAACATGAGCTATTTTCTAACAGCTACTGAGGGAATAGACATTTATTCAAGCTTACTGGAAATTGAAAGACATTTTAAATATGATCATAAAAGCCTGAAGAAACCTGCAAAGGAGGTGGGAAGTGAGCCATGGAAAATCTATACTGATAAAAGTACACAGTTTTTAGAGATGGGAGGGGTAAATTCTGAAGAACTGGATATCTAATTTTTAAAACACGGCAATCAGTGAATGGTGACTAGCAATCACTAGCAGAAAAAAAGGCTTTTTTTACAGGAAAAAATAATAATGTGTAAAGTAACAGTTTGTTACTTCTAATAATGTAACAGTTAAAGACTGTGTACTGTTTCTCAGGTATATGACAAAGGAAACTTGAAAACTCAAGCAAACTAAAGAACTACTTTTAAGCTTCATTATATACAAAGGTATTTAGCGCCAGTCAAGCATCAGTAATAAAAAAAATGAAAAACTGAGGCATATGTGATTAGTGAAACTAAAGCAACAACTGCACAAAGCATGCGCAGCAACCAGGAGTAGTTTTCAGTGCAAGTCACTTTTACCTATTAATTTTTCATCCCCAACCACTCTGCAAATCTTCAGTTTTCCTTCCTTGTCAAAAGAAGCTGATGGGCGCCTGGCCAGCAATGCCAGATCTTTGGCATTGAATCTCATGGGGTTGTCGGGGAAGAGGATGAAGATGAGTAAGAGATGGAGGAGGACAGTGATGATGCTACTTAATCTGTTGAAGCTGAGCAAAATCTAGGCAGCAGATGTGAAGGTCAACTGAAACATTAAAAACAAAACAAAAAACCAAGAGATGCCACTGTTTATTGTGATCTCCACTCCGTTGTGCACCCCCAACACTGAACTTTCTTTCCATGGTATGTGAGCAGTGTAAGTAATAGGGGGGAAAAAAAATAAGGTCACATAGGTGACCCCACACACTTTTTAAGAGAGAAAAATTTAGTTTCTTTTCAGTAACTCTAGAACCTCATGCAGAAGCTGTAATTTTACGCAGTATTTCCACAGTTTATCAATATTACTAGAAAAGTATTTTGGCTATAGGCATAAAAAAAATAAGAAAGCTCAAATATGCATTTACGGGCCAGGGGGAGGAGGGTGGATTGCCTTTCATTTCCTTCTCCTTCACAGGAGCAATAACTAACAAAATACCAAGTGCTAACAATAGAAGTTTACTATTCTAACAGTTTTCAATTCCTTGGAAATATTTTCCTCCGTGTTTTCAGGAAATGAGTTGTGTGTTCCCCCACCCGCCCCCCCCCGAAAAAAAACCCACAACAAACCAACAAACAGCTTTCATTCATTGGAACCACATGCCACATGTACTGAACTTCATGAAAACTTTATACTTGACACATATAAAAGATCTTTGTTTCTTCCTCAGAATTCCTCCTTTCTTTATTGGAAATTAYTTTAATATTAAGTTCCATAGGAGTCATGACCAGTGGAGATTTGGAAACAAATCTTTTTGTCTGAATGGCAGTTAACACAGCACCGTTTCACCCTGTTCCAAGAATGAGAAAATAAGGCCAGAAAAGTAGCTCTAGAGATCTTCCTTTTAATCCCCACAATATTCTATGCTTTTAATATCCAACACTTTTGTAAAGGCCTTTCTCAAAAAAAGCATTCTTGGTATGACCCTTATACAATCAAGAAATGCAAGTCTGTTAGATGGATTTTAATACTGTTATGCAGTTTGAGAAAAAAAAAAACAAAAAAAAAGCTGCCCAATCCACAGCACATGGGCTTCAGAAGTCAGTTTCAGTCTCTAAATCAGAAGCATTTGTTCTTTGGAGGGCAGCACTGACAGCTTTATCTGGTGAAACTGCAACTCTTTAACAATTCCCAATCAAGTTCCTCTCAACTGTTGAGCCAAAGGAGAAGTTACATTTTCTGCACTGTATTGTTCTGTGGGCCCTTTGATTCCTGCTTTTACCTTTATATTCACTTTCTTTTCTTGAGTTTATCCCCCAATGAATGCCCACTGCTGTGTCCTGTAATTTCCAACAGCCATACTCACAGCAATAGTGAAAGCAGACCAAACTTAACTACTACTGTGTACATACCAAAAATGGCYGAATCAAAACTAGGACATTCTGAAGACAACTCTTTGAGTAATTCCTTCCTCCTAGGGAGCTTCTACAGTTCTATGGAGAACTGCCATAAAGCTAAAAGCTCTTTAGTTTCCCTTTCATTATTAAACACCCTTGCAAGCAAGAAAGAGAGAATGTGCAAGGAGTCCCAACATGTATCTAAGCAGCAGAAGTTTACAGCTCCAACTCTTCTATTCATTCCCACACATACACCTCCTTTCTTGTTTTCCCTTGAGCACCAGCAGCTATAGTTGTTTTAACCCATCTCCATAATCTCATTGAAATTATAAACTCATAACTTCATGGTCCTCACAAARCCTGACCTACAATTTCCAGCACACAAGCATGTGCCCAAAATGAGCTACCAGAGGCTCCAATATGCAGGTGCAGCTGGCTGCCAATGTTTTGTGAATTGATGGACTACAGCTGTGGAAAGATGACTCATACAGCACTTACAAATAGATTACAGCATATGATAAATATCCCAACACTATGAACATATTCAGCATTGAAGACCAAATCCATCAGGGGAGCAGGGAAAGATGCTGGTTGGGCCACGCAACAAACGAAACCCAGCCACAAAATGGMCTTTGGGACTGGCAACATGTACATTTCTTCCAGCCTCCATATGATGAATGGAATTAATTCTTTGTTTTGTTTTACAGTCACAGACTGTATTTTTAACAACAGAGCACATAGTCTTTGCAATAGACCTATTTGTTTTTAAATAAAAACAGCAAACAATTTTGGCCAGCAGAACAATTTCTGTGGTCTCCAACTGTGCACTCTTTTGTTTTGGGTTGGTCCCCTCTCAGGAAGGTATCTTGCACACCTTTCACATAGCTCATTGGTACYCTTCTTGTTTTAGAGAAACAGTCCTAGAAACCCAACAGCAACCTACTTACTTACTGGTTTGTGCACTCATCAATTCCAGTCCATTTTATAAACACCTTATAAATCTACCCTAAATAGCATCTTCATCTACTTACAGTTACACTTGATTGCTTCAATCTCTTTGAGTAGTGTCAGGGGAACTGAAAATTTCTATTCTCCATGTTATTTATCAGTAGAATGAAGAAAATCAGAACCTATGAGTCTGGTCCCAGATGGCAGAACTTTGAAAACTGTCAATAACTGAACGAAATCTATGTTATCAAAGCAAATAAAGGTTACTGGCTAAACTCTAATTATGCATAAATGCAGTAATTACTGTAATGCAGAGACATCTGTAGTCCACACAGAGCCGCAAAACACAGAAGGTCAGGAGACAAGTTGTAAACTGCTATTTAAGAAAKCACTTGCTTTCCAGCAAAGGAAAAAACAATGCCAGGTAAACATAACATACTGGGYTTCCAGAAAGGCTATTAAAAGGAATAGAGAAATTCCAGGAGGAGATGTGYATATTGATTTTGTTATTTTCCCCTCCAAGGAAGATGGTATATCTCTTGCACTCATCTATTAGTAAAGTAGTAACAGTCTAGAAATTCCTTTTATCGCMTCTGTGCACCACTTGCTCAGCAAAGGAGCCATAACATGTACATCGTGAAGGACAATTAGAGCAGCACACAGCAGTGAAAACCCTTGAGACAGCACACTTTGGTACATATCAGCCAGCACCCTGAAACGCAAGGCAGCTGGGCCAGCAGTTCCACAGCAATAATAATCAAGGCTCCTGTTCCTGTTCTCTGAAAGTTTGCCAGAGAAGGTAAACTAATCTGACAATGTCTGAATATTATTCAGACCTAAAAGGTGTAAGAGATCATGGAATTCAAACTTGGATTTAACTTAGAAACTCAATGACCATCCACAGGTGATCACAGACAGTGTTGGCACAATAAAATTAAAGATAAACAACCCCACAAAACAAGTCTATCTTCAGCTGCAGCACTGGGTCTCCTTGAAGGAGCAGAAAGACTTTTTAGCTCAATAATCCACTTCCCTTCTGTCTCCATTTCAGAATAAAACTGTCAGTCAGGGAAACTACTTAGTCATATAGTGCCTTTAAATGTTTGTCCTAGATAATTTCTTTCCTAGCATGAACTCCGATAGAARAGATATTATCTTCAGTTATTTAATACTGGTGGTTCAAGAGACAGGCATTATTTAATGCCTGTGGCTAGAGACAGAGGCATCCTGAATCTAAAGTCCCTCTCAACATTCTTCCACACACAATCACCACAACCATAATTTACAAGCAAACTGGACCAGTCAATTACTTTGTGAGTGGTCAGGAGAGAAAGAGGTGGAGGAGTCTACGTCCTTGGAAGCAATAATTTTAGAACAGATGACCATTTTGACAGCTCATGGTCCACAAAATTTATCAAGTTCTCTGTCGGATGTCCCCCGTCTCCTCGCATTTGCAGTAATAGTTTCCATGATTACTTTCTATAGATAGGGAAAAAACAGAACTATTTGATTCATGTGACACAGAAAAAGAGCTGCAACATACAGTAACTGTTAAGCACCAGCCTCCTAGTTGCACATCTTTGATTAATACAAGGAGAGAAATGCACATTTTAGATGACTTGAAGAGATGCAAACCCACCTGTTACCGTATACATAAGTGTTAGAAGTCAAACAAAATAATAATATGTTCAAGTAATCTTAAATTACAAGGAAGTTTTATCATGTAAAACCTGCACAAAATTGACTTCAGCGCTAAAGACTAGCATGAATAACAGCTATCCATTGAAACAATTTGCAACTCTTGCACCCTGCAGGACAGCTACTAAGACCTATTTTATTAGTTTTGGATACCCAGCAAGCTGTACYTGTCCAAAGCAGGAAGTGCAGGAGGTTACTCCTGCAAATACAAACGGGAGTAATCATCTTCATGGCTGCATACAYTACCCTGAAACAACACTTTCAGCACTTTCTCTTAGGTTCCAAGTTTTCTCATGAATCATAAGCYCAGAACAACATTAAAGAAATCAGTCCATAATACCTTGCAGCTTTCATTAGTACTGCATTTAATTCTAGATATTTTGGTAAAGTATTAAAATACAAGCTTTTTAATACTGCGATCTCCTAAACCTCTGAAACAAAGTCAATAAAATTGACTGCACGATTTCATTAGTTTAGCCGCTTTAAAAAGAAAAACACCAGAACTCATGTCTTCAAGTCCTCAGAGACCCTGCCAAATACATTCTAAATTTCCACTCTCTTCCTTTGAAAAGGTACAATATTTTTAGTTCACATCATTTTGCATTAAGAACTTCTTTAATCTTGGCAACACACAGCGCAGGAAACAGCCTTCAAAAGGAAAGCTGCAAAATTAGTCCATAGTTTTATCTTCAAAAATTATATTCTTTTTAAGCAAAGAGTTATGGCTAATTCCACATACTGTCTCTTTATTAGGCCATAAAATATAAATAACACATTATGCTCCCCCATTAAAACTCTCCATTCTATCCTCGATCTCTGCACATTGAAACTAAACACTAGGTTTTCTGCCTTGGACTGAGGAAATAAGAGTACAATGCAGAGTCAGCAAAAAAGAATTGATGCGTGACAGGAATTTCAAATAGGCAGATATATGGAAATATCTAAGAAAAAAGTATAAGAACCCTACACTATATTTAAGTTTTACCTTGAAAATCATTAACAGGTAATGAGTTGCTTAGGGAAGAAAACTCCTGGCTGACATAAATCCAGAGACTGTGTTCCGAAGGAGGTTTCAGATATCTGCAAAGGCAACTTTAACACAAAGGGAGAAAACAGTGGAAAAAAATTGTCTTACAAAAGAATCTTCTCTTTGGGTTTAGATTTTCTTCTTTTCCCTCACTGAGGTAAGCCAGGCAAGACCTACATACCAAGTATCACTAAGTACTAGGCTATCTACAGAAGGTATYGATTAGCAATACAAAGTTATTCATGCCCTTCTATATGAAGTTAGAGATGCTTATCAGCCGGCTGCATGCAGTCAAACTAACTGATTGTACCCAAGGAAATTTTCAGTTTCTTTCTAACTGCTCAATCTCTCCGCTTTGTCTCCTGGCTATCTTATTTCCTTCCAGCAAGGTCAAGGCTAGGGCTGATCAAATATTGCTCGTAGTTTTCACTCATACTTCAGTAGGCTGCAAGTACTATTGCAATCTATGTGAACAGATTATCATCCTTAAATGTTTCTTCCTACAATTTATCAGCCATTGTGGCCTTTTACAAACAGTTAGAATCAAAAAATGACAGGCCTGCAATATTCAGCAAGTTAATAAGTCACATCATTTCCTAGGACACCCTTTATCCACTATTGAAATAAATTTTGAATATTTTTTGTTTGCATAGAGGAAAGGTAACAAMCATTAAATAATTATCCATTTTTCCCAATTGTACCAGTGGTTATTTCAATTGTATTGCATGCTGAATCACACACATACCATATTATAATAACTTTATCCTCCCTAAGTTTTCAGTTCCATCACCCTTACCTCACTATGCCCTGAAAAATAAYGTAGGAGCTCCAGCTGACGAGACAATCCCTAACCAGAGCCAGCCTTCTTCTGAGAGATGCACGACCTTGCAATGGCATAATACTGCACCACAGAAACCAACCAACACCCTCGTACTCTATCACTGCTATTTGCAAGTCCGTTTTTAAGYCTTCAACCAAACAAGACTTTAAAAGAGAAGCATCGCCTGAAAAAAAGGCTGAGAGGTGAGCTATTCTATTTGGAGACAGATAATGAAAAATTAAATGCCGGCTTGACTTGAAGGTATTCCCTTCAGCTGAAAAAAACAGCAACCATGCAGAACAGCTCTGTCTTCCCTTCAGCTGACAGATTCCCCAGTCAAGCAAATTCCTAAATGATTCATGTAGTTTCCCAGCATTCAATCCCAGATCACAGTCAGACGTGATCTTTGAGGGAAGGAGGAAAAATAAAAATCTTGGCTTTTGCTTCCCCTAAAAGGGATAATACAAATAAACACCGCCAAAAGGTATCACCTGACACGCCCACTGAACGATGTAYTTCCAGCTACTGATACTGATCCAACTGAAAACCCGCCCTGTGAGAAGGAAGTCATTTATCTGTTGTGGGAGTTGTCCCATGTGGTTTTACTGCACCGGGGTAGGCAGAGATTGAGCAASAATCTACTGCTTTCCTCAGCACAGCCACCTCACCGTGACACCAAGTGTTTGAAGTGCAACTTCCCTCGGGCTGCGCCTGAGCAGCCGCTGACCCGACACAGGTACAGGCCCTGGGGAAAGGCAGCCTTTCCCCACAGCAGCACCGGTGCCGACGGAGCCACAGTCAGCTCAAGGAACTGACCTCCATGAAAACCTAACCGAGCTGTTCCCTGATCCACCCGGCAGCACGAATGCCGGTGCCAGCCCAACACGGAGGCCAAAAGTGTGTCCTGACAGGTAAATCCTTCTGCAGAGGACCACAGATGWATCAGCTTAGTATGATGGTGTAACTGCAGCCACAGTTGGGACAACAATTCCCTTATGAAGGATTTCAAACATAGTCCTTACTCAAGAAGATTCCTGGCAAATCCAAATTAATCCACAAGCTTTACACAAATTTCCAACTATACTTTGAAGCAACACTGCCTTCAATTCCTCCTTCTCCCACGTCTGCTCAGCCCCAGCCACGCTGCCTGCCTTCCGAAGAACACAACAGCACTGGCTATATCTTTCTCTCGGGCCAGCAAGAAAACTGGGTTATGGAAGTTACAGCCACTTTAAAACAAACATTTGGAAACAAATACCAGAAGGTTAAGTCAGTCTTTCAAAATCCTATTCAAAAATGATTGCACCAAGTAATGTTTCAAAGACATGAGCTTTGAAAGACATCACAAACAACTGTGAATACAAGTTCAGCCACTATTATGACACCATGAGTTCAGAGCAGGTGGACCCCAGCTAAATATTAGCATTTCAGTCACTACTTACTTACAAATTTATTTACACAGCAGATTCCTTTCTCTAGTCTCCAGGAATGAMAATACACAAATCTGTAACCTGCCATTTCAAACAAAACAAAAATCMAAAGCAAAGGAGTATAGCATAGGTCAGTTTACCAGGAGCTCACGCCCATGTCAGTGGGCAAACAAGGCTGGGGGAGGTGGTCTGCTGGGACCCCTGATCCCACTAAAAAAAACAAACAAAGGTAATACAAAGTAACCAGTTTCAAAAAATATTGCACTATTTTGCTCCATTCTGCAAGATACAGCATTGAAGTGGCAATAACTGGAACTTTTGCTTCTAGAAGATTTGCTTCCTCTCTCTTCCAATATCTATAAACATGCAAAAGATAGAGACAAAATACAAGATTGCTGTAGCATCAGTTTTATTGGTCACTTTTACTATAACAGACAAATTACTGTATTAAGACTGCAACTTGTAGTCTCTAAGATACAGGATTTTACTTAATTTTGCAGTCCCCAAACAACTTCGAATTTCTTTTGGTTTGCATCATTTCCTAGAACTAAAAAACTCTATGTCTTTACAACTATATATAAAAAAAAAGAAGTACCACATTGCTTAGAAAACAGTTTCTCTCTACTTCTCCCCATTCCCTGAACTTGTGATATCTGAGGATTGTCTAAACTATAAGTACTAAAAATATTTTAACAGTAAATTGGAGAGATTTGGGATTCATTTGAACTCCAAAACATTCTAGCCAAAAGATGACTGAATCAAGACACCCACAAAACAAAATACAACATAATATCATCTTTTGAGATTAAAGATATCATATACTTGTAACAAAATCCCTTTACTAAGTTTCACACAGTTCTGGAATTCACCACCATTTTTCTTTCGGTATTAGCAGAAAGGAGGAACTCCTCCCACTCTGTTTAATAGCACTAATACTGCTTGAGCTGTCTTTTCTCCATACAACCTTCATGAAAATAACAGAAGTGTTTTTCCTTACACAAACTCTCTAACACACCTGTGAAGACCCAGAAGAGGCTTTGATTTTACTATCCCACATTTAGGGAGAGACCATGTTTGGTTTTGGCTGGGGTAGAGTTAATTTTCTTCCTAGTGGCTGGTATGGGGCTGTGTTTCGGATTTGTGCTGAGCACAGGGTTGAYAATTCAAAGATGTTTTTGTCACTGCTGAGCAGGGTTYGCACAGAGCCAAGGCCTTTTCTGCTTTTCGTACTGGCCACGCTGGCGAGGAAGTTGGGGGTGCCTGGGAGGGTGGGAGGAGACACAGCCAGCACAGGTGACCCCAACTGACCAAAGGGATATTCCAGACCACAGGACATCATGCTCAGTATATAAAGTAGAGGGGAAGAAGGAAGAAGGTACACATTTGTAGTGACAGCGTTTGTCTTCCCAAGTAACCATTACGTGTGATAGGGCCTTGCTCTCCTGGAGACAGATGGACGCCTGGCTGCCCATGGGAAGCACTGAATTAATTCCTTCTTTTGCTTTGCCTGCATGTGTGGCTTTTGCATTCCCTATTAAACTGTCTTTATCTCAACCCATGAGTTTTCAGGCTTTTACCCTTCCCATTCTCTCCCTGACCTCACTAGCGGGGGAAGTGAATGAGCGGCTGCCTGGAGCTTGGTGGGTGGTTGGAGCTAAACCATGACACCATGAGCTCTCCTGCTGCTCCACCTTCCATGGGAAGGAGATTACCGGGTTTCCCTCATTTGCCTCTAAACTGACAGCAGGAAAGCATGGAATAGTAATGGAGTTAATATTTGATGATGATATTTAATATGAATAACTGAAAGTCAACTATARTTCCAGAGGCGAAAAAAATCGTTATATGAAGTACATTCCCAACTTAAACATACTGCTCCTGAAAGTTCACAAATATCTGGTTGCCTACATCTCTAATTAAAAAGCAAGTATCACTGTTAAGAACATAATTGTTGAACAAATAAATCTAGGAAATGGTGACTTGGTGCTGTTATGTTAAGAAAGAACAATAAATCATTTTACCTGTGTCTCAATGACTCCATTTCCATATGCAACAGAAGTCTCAATTCAGCAGAAATTATTATTTCATCTGGGTAAGGGAATATTCAGGAATAGATGCAAAAGAGACACAGGGAAAAATAGCAACAAAGCTCATGGAACATGAAGATTACWAAGAATGTTTCTGCTTTATACAACAGCAATAACAAGTCATTCACTGACCACTGGCCTTAAATTGAACAACATACCCTCAATCAGCAGATAACCATAAAATTTATGCATTTTAAAGAATAAATAAAATGTGTCAAGCAGATTTACAAGTTTCACTTTTTTTTTTAAACCAAGCTGCTGCTATGTCCCTAAATTCATCCAAAGTTAAAAATAGTTTAGAAGAAACTAAGAAGTGATACCTTAAAAGCACAACTTGAATCCAACACTGAAGGATGATCCAGAAGAAAATCAAGCTCTCCCCAAATACCTGTTCCAGTTAAGAATAGGACAGCTCAAACTGCATATGTGCATGTACAAAATGCTCCTCCCTAGCTCATTCCAGAGTGACCCATGTGTCTGCTGATTTTGTGACTGCAGAATTCCTTTCCATGCAAAAAGGCAATTTGGGAAGTGTAACACTTCACTCAAGTAACCTTATATTACCTATTCATGCATATCCATCACTATATTACCTGTTTTCACTAATATGCAGCTTTTCACTAGCTGGAAACACTGAGGAAATACAACTAATCCTTATTTTAAAAATAAGTTATGTCTTACTAAACAAGTTATTAAATAGGCAGTAGAGCTGGATTTCTGCATACTGTTATCTACTCCATGACACTCTACTCTCTTCAACTAAAAGGGTCATGGGCAAAYGTTTTTACAAATATTTTTTAAACCACCTTAATCTAAGGAGCTGGAATTGACAAATAGTCCAGCTACATAAAACCCACTAAAAGTACATGTTTTTCAGATCAAACCCCTCATGCAAAGATAAAATGTTCACAGCAATAACTTAAAAAACATAAGGCTGTCAGAGTTATGTACTATACACAAAATTCAAGAGTTGGTTTCATAAGATATTCATGCTCCTCAGGTACAGAAGTATTTGGGTAAAAAGGCCATGACTACAGTGGTACATTACAATTATTACAAAACAGGTATGTCTGAATTAAATGAATAGCTTTATATTAAACATGAAACATAACTATGATTTTTACTAGAGGCAGTCCAGGGCTGAATGTTTCTGTGATGAAAACTGAAGGTGCACAGTAGTACAAGCCAAGTCCCTTGACACAGAAACTGAGCTTGCCTCAGGATGTGAATGGTTGGCAACAGCCTCTTTCATCCATAGTAAAATTGCATCCGATTGCCCAGCCTAGAAAAGCTGCTCAACATCTAGCTGAGGGATTATCACCTACATTTTAATCAGACCTACATGCTTTGAAGGATTCTCAGCTTCTAAAAGACCCTCTGGGCAAGAATTAACGGGGAAACGAGCCTGGAGCAGAGAAACAGAACTTAGAAGACCAACAAACCCAAGGCATCAAAAGATCTGACTCTAAAAAGGCTTAAAAAAATAATATCCCTCAGAGCTTCAGCTTACAAAGCTCTGCAGTGGTGGTTACAAACAGGCTGCTCCTCGGTCCCACTTGTGTTCTTTGCTTTCTTCTCATCCTATCACAGTGGCAAASCAGGACAATTACAGCCTGGCCAGAGCTTGGAGTAAGTTTCTCTCACCAATCTGGGTATTACTAAGTCTTTGACAWGTGTTTGCAGTAGGCAATGATGGAGTTGTAAGATGTCACAGCCCATGGAGAGGTGCTTCACACAGTAAACACAGTTCGAGGAAGATGCCYTCCAAGTAAAAATAATGGCTGGACTAAACTCCATCCCAGTCAGCACAGGAGCAATTATCAATGTAACTAATGACATAGAGCCAGATATTGAAGAATATACCCATACAGACAGAGTGACTATATAACAGCACAATTAATTCAGCACAAAAATAAATTTGAATAATACCATCATGAACTATCTCCTCCTCCTCACTGCATCATTCCATTACAATGTCATTGCACCGCTGCAGACGTGCAGTTATTTTGACCTTAACTACATTTGCATACATTAAAAGATGTGAATCTCTTAAGATCTAAATCTTTCAGAATTAATGCTTTCTTTTGTATTGAATAATCAGGAATATTCCCTAACTTATGAAACAAAAGTGTTTCTCAAGAAAGCATTTTCTAAAGAAATGCAATTCCAGGACATACTTCTCAAAGCCTGCTTCAAGGCTGCAGACTTGGTGGAAAGAGCCACCAGAGAATCAATTGGACTAAGACACCACAAAAAGAAGGAAAGTTTGGGGACAGAAAAGAAAGGACCAAATATAGCAACACACTTTAAATGTGAAATATAGGTACAGAAGTACCTATAAAAAACAGTGACTGAATATGGCCTGGGAAGAGCCATTAGAGTTGGCGGGAACAGGAAGGGTAGAACATAAGGGAAGGACTGTGGAAAGAGAGCCGTGTTTGGGAGCTGATGGTAGATCGAGAAGGGTAAAAAGAGAGGTAAGAAGGCAGCACACTAAAACCTCAGGAGACGGGTCAGAAGGGAGTCAGTTTTTTGATTCACACACAGCTTTTTCCAACTCTCTAAACAAACCCAGCTACAGTGGCTGGCTCTGGGCACCAACAGCTCTCCTGCAGCTGCTACAGGGGCATACTTTCTGCAACTGATGTAGAACRGCCTTAAAACTCTTATCCCAAACAGAACATCACTGGCTCCAGGACTTTTTCCCCCCCGCTCCTGTTCTTGAATTTTCAGATACTAGGCTAAACTATTTTATCCATCTTACTTCAAGGCAGAAAAGCAGCCTGGACAGGAATTTAGACAAAGAAGTTTAAGAAACTTAAATTCTCCTGGTAGGTAGCTTTTGCATTCAGCTGAGAACATCTTAAAATTTTCAGACTGCAAGCACACACAGGCATCCATGAACAGTATAAAAGTGTTCCACTTAATTTATCCAGTGTAGGTTGTTGTGGTTACCCACCCCCTCCTCAATTCACTATGGTGTAATGGCACCTTACAAGGGAGACAGAAGAAATTCATAAATTACTCAAAAACTAATTTCTTCCTTGATTTCCTTAAGGCAGTCAGGCAATTAGAGTATGTTATAGTTGGAAGATACTGTGCAGTGCCAAGTTCCTCTGGTTGTTTCTCAAACTTACCTGTCTCCTTCCTCTTCCAGCATTTTTTAAATAAATTTTTAAAAAATTTAAATAAATTTTTAAAATAAATCAAAGGAAGACTGACACTTTGCATTTTGTTTGGAATGCCACTAAGTTGGGACTTTCTTTGATCATTCACAGTAAACATAGCCAAAGCTTTAACATCTGCCCAACAGTTCTCTTTTGTTTTAAAATACTATTTCCTCACTTCCCAGCAGTAACCTAGACCCCACAAGACTTCTTTATTAAGCTGCTTATTGTTTATTTGCTTCCCCAAATTCAACTTTGCTATATTTAACTAATCCATGGATACATCAGCTGATTTCTCCTCTCTACCAAGGAGAGAATTTTGCTTTAGCAAAAGAGTCTAACACTCATTTAAGAATCACTATGTAGGGAGATGCATAGACAACTCCCTTGCCATTAGCACAAGTGTCAAGACCAGTCACATCAGACTCTTTCTGAAGGTGGATGGAAAAGGTGTGAAGTCTAGAGGGGTAGCAGGTGAAAGAGGAGAATTGTTGTCACCTTGGTTTTTTTTGTGCTGCTGCTTTTGAAATGTGTGAGAATGAAAGATTGTTCCTATGATTACCTTTCAAGCACAAAAAAATTACCACAGGTCAGAAACTTGTCAGCTACAGAATTGTCTGTTTTAAAGGCCTGAAGTCCTATAAACTTTGGGTTCAGTACTTCCACTTGACATGGAAATGAAAGGTTTAGGGCAACTTCTTTTGTGTGTTGCAGTGACATCTCAACTTAATTGGGTGTAATTCTCAAAAGAAACTGGTAACTAAAAGTTACTCCTTGAAGATCTTGGACTATCTCCACAAAGAGAAAGACAAACTGACCAACCAAATAGCCAACTGAACCCAAAGAGCACATGCTGGACACACAGGATTAGTCCAACCACTTTAAAACAAACAAGTAGAAAGAGTCCTCTTAAGTTATCMAACCTACTATAACATGCAACATCAAAATCTAATCCTTTCCACAACTTATATAATTGAGTTCAAGCCTAAAAGTATCTAGCTAGCTTTTTCTCTACATCCCCAGAGCAGTGTTGTTCCAGAAGCTGACTGGTTTAATGGCAAGAACTGTCTGTTATTTTGAAAGTAAAATGCCTTCATGTCCAAATTATCCACATTATTATGCCAACATTGATGTTTATCTTACATCTATGTTCTCTTTTCCCCTTACTGGAAGTATGAAAGGAAGCCAAGTTTTGGGGTTGTTTTTATTTCTTTATTCATCCCTTGTAGGGAATGCTTTCCCATCCTCATAATCCTTCCCTGAACCCATCTCTCAGGAAAATGTATAAGACCAAACTCATATAAATCCTCAAGATATACAAGTCTGAGTTGAAAGTACATTACTCAAAACCAGCCTCACCTGTTCTTGGTTCCAGGATTTATTTTCGTATTTAAAAAAACTGTTATACCTCTCAACCACAATATCTTGATCCTACCTACCATTATCAGAAGCACTTCTTCTCCAGGTGATATGCATGGAGGTAGTTTCTCTCATGATGTGACCAGTAACTTTCACCTTTACACTATTACAATTACCCATTTCCAGATCCAGCATTGCAGCTACTTCAGAAATTTACCAACCCCCCCAGAAGTCTCTTAGCACCTTTCACTGAACTGACATCAACCCAAGTGGTTTCTGTTTCACCAGCATTTCCTCTAGGCTATTACACCAACACTCTAATAACATTATAATATCATGGACAGTAATGCCATTCAATAACTTCTATTTCTAGGTTTYGGTTGTATCCTTCAATATTCATGCTCTGCTATGACTGCTATGCTATTTCTTTATGGCTCCGATATCCAATCTAACATTTGCAATTCAAATTATTCCATTTTATACCCCAAGCTCTTGGTATTTGCACAAAAGTGTTTCAGCTTTGCTTGTACTTCAGCTAATACAACCTTAACTGCACTGAAAGCTGGCATAGTCATAACAGGTTGTTAGATACCTGACTGCTATTCTCAGAAATATTTATTGCCCTTAACTTTTATTCTAATAATTGTCTGTTGTTCTGTACAGTTACACCACTTTATCTGCTATGCCACCCTTGGTTTCCCACCTCTTCTCATGTACACTTTAAAGAAAAAAAGTAGGCATTATGCAAATCTATCGCATTTCCCAAATTCAAGTTCTTCAGCAACAGCATAAATTCTCAGGGCCAGCAAGCCATTTCTCTGGGGATTGCAGTTTGATCTCATCTTTTGAAAGACCCCTCTTCCAGTAAATGCATTTTAAATGGTAAAACTTTCCAAATCCTCTCTGTAGGAAAAGGTCCCAAGTGATACATCTCTGTTATCTCGCTACATCTTTCTTTCAAGGCCTGGGAGCATTCTGTTCGGTGCCAAGTGAGCCTGCACACGGCCATGCAGCTTCTCCAGCTCACTGGACTCCTCCAAAAGAAACCTTCAATATGTCTGCTGCCTGCAGTCGCAAACATACCCTGCAATTACCCTCCATTAGCCAGATTTCTCTTCAGCCGTCTTTTTAGAGTCTCAAGCTTCCACTGGGATATCAAATAGACAAATTACATTGATTTACCAGTGGATTTACCATTTTGTCCAGCACATCTGTAAACTTACCATTTTGCAGATGCCTGCCTCTATATTCTACCACTATGCCAAAGTCTTATGTGACCTCCAGCCTGTAAGCTTTTGGTCTACCCATGATAAAGCAACACAATAAACAAAACAGGTTAGCAGGCTTGGAAAAGAGGTTCACTGCACTTAACATTTCTTTCAACTTCCCCCACTGCAAAAGTAAAATAGGTTATGACCTCCACCATCACAGGTTACATGGGGCTTCTAGTGACTCATTTTCCAACCATTAGTAAGAGGCATGGGGAATGTCACAGGAAAATACAGAGGTGATTTCTGAATATTCTCTTTTTAAAAGTTAGTAATCACTCTCCTCTAGATATCAAAAATCCAAGTATCCACCTAAAAACTTAAGGTAGCAAACATTCAAAGCCACAGAAGAGGATGTGACATTAGTTCTATACTCACAGTAAAGAAATGCAGCCTTAGCTGACAGAACTTCAGGGTACAACCATGGTAAGAAAGCTCTGCATCTCAAATGGTGGCTTGTCACTTTTCTTAAGTAACAAAAAAGAAAACCATGACAAAGTGTGAAAGCAGCAGCCGCAAATCAGTACTTCCATCCTCTTCAATTGTAAAATGAAGTCAGAAGCAATTGAGAATAAGAAACAATAGAGAGCACTATCCCTGTCACCAGGAGATACTGATAGAAAAACAAGATCTGCTTACTAAAAGAGAAGGTGAAATGAAAAAAACATGCAGAATACAAGCAGCAAAGACAAGAAGTTGCAGTTTCTCATGGCATATAACAGAAAAAGTTAATATAGCAACTCTGCAATGAATCCTTAAGACAGATTTCTAACTAGATAACACTTAAAATTCCTTTATGATTGTACTATTTACAAGAGGCTTGACTTAGAGTTCAGAAAGTTATGATGGAACACTAAATTTATTTGGCCTAGTTACGAAATGATGGTACTTTCTTCTTAAAAAAAAAACCAGCAAATCTTTTTAGCATATATTTTCTGAAAATATTTGGTCTTCATGTTTTCATTCAGAAGCACAAATGTTATTCACACATACTTGAAGTAAATACAAATATTTTTACTCCTTTTACATGCCTCTCTCAATCTCAGTAACATAGTTTGTAATAACATTACATGACTTTTAAAGAAAAACAGCATGTCTCTTTTCCCTTAAACTCCTTATTGTATTATCACCATGGAGAAGAGATGGAGCAGTAGCTGGTACACATTTCTTCTTTCTACTACTATATGAAGTTAAAAAATGGGGGAGGGCAAGTAAAGTATCAGTTGCACACAACCATAAAGTACGAGTTTGTTTTTATCAGCAGTTGGTTTATATACAGAGAAGATGCAAACAGGAACACTACCAAACACTACATGAATTCAATACCAAATGTATTTTTGTACTGAATCCAAAGTTTATGGACAAAATTATTTTAGCATTACCTCAGATTAAGCCCCATATTTTTGCCAGAAACCCTAATATATGCAGATACCTTTATTAAAAAGGTTTGAGCTAGGCTATTTGAAATACTGACCCTGTTCTCTGAGTCCAGACCATATCACAGAAGGTTAAAACTGTAAACCCAAAGTTACAAGTGCATCTTTTGAAGTACTGAAAATGCCAATGTCCATTATCTCCACTACATCATAGCAGCTAAGAGATATTCATCTATTCACAGAACACAACCTCTCCAATTCTACAGAAAAAAAAACCCCAAAAAAAAAAAAAACCAAACAAAACAGAAAGGCCAGATATCCTTATATTTGAAATGCACCTCTGCCACCACTTTTCTCATGAGCAATACAGAAATGCAGTAACTGCAACAAACACAAGAGGGAACACAGCTTCTACCACACCTGCTGAAAGGGCACAACCACAACACTATTTCTCCCATTCCATTTCATGGGCATCAACTGACTCCTTTAAAGCAGTCTGGCCCTACTGCAAGCATTGGCCTAACCCTATTTCTTGTCTACTCAACCTCCCTTTTCTAGCAGCTGTTTTATTTCAGGCACAATGTAAGGCACGTCACCCTGAGAAAGTCTGAGCAACTTGCCTAAATCATGTACTCAGATGCGTCTAGTAAAACAAGATGAGCAGGTTTGATGCACACCAGACTTTTTTTCAAGCTAAAATAATAATCCACTAGTAATTTACAATTGGTTTCCAGATTATTTTTCAGCAAATGACAGGGCTCAGTTAGACTCACCACATCTTCTTGAACAGACACACATGAATCCTTACTATCAACCTTGCTTCTTGTCATTTTTAGTCTCGGTATTTTTAATCCAGCTTGATATCCCACATACTGGCTACATTTATAATACACAGGTGAGCACACTTCTGGTCTGCCTTTGACTATATTTTCTTTATTCCTTTTCCTTAATATTCAAGTAATTATTTTCTAATCCAGCTGCAACTTTGAGATTACTTTGAGGACAAACTCTGCAACCTGTATTTCACAAAAATGATAAAAAGATGGAAGTTCCGCCCAGACATTATGCAGGTATAAGAAAGCCAGATGCTAGCCCCTAAAGAAGCTGCATGCATGAATTGAGGGGATTAAAGCAAAAATTGCTTACTGAAAACCTAAAGTAGGATTGATCATATAAAAGATAAGTGGGATATATAAACACACATGATATCTAAACTAATCCATCTTGGACAGAGAGACCAACTCACTGATAGGACTTCTGGGTAACATTAGGCAAATTACTGAAAAAAATCATTCTGGGTTTAGCCTGGGATTAGACAGCAGGTAAGTCTCAGTATGCCTGACTGCATCTGTGTTTTTTCAGACATAATAGGAATCAATTTGTAACAATGTACAACTTGCTTATTATGACTTTTATAAATTTTAAAAAACACTGAACAACCTATTCAACTGCAAAAAGCCCTTGGGCCAAATAGAGGAAGCGTGGAGTCTAGATGTGCAYCCTTCACTGGAACTTAATAAGGAAATCTGGTAAAACCTTTAGACTTACTAATCACGTTAGCAGGTTTTTTATGTATTACAGCAATTTCTACAGCAGCCTTTAGAGGACAACAAAGTGGTATATCCTCAGAGGACAGGGAATACTAAGGCATCAAGTTCTGCTATTGAAGAGGAGAAGAAAAAGACAAACTAGTCCCAAAATAATAGGTAAGAAGATATATGAATACAGTGCTCTCATAACGGCACAAAACCAAAGAGCTGCTAAGAAAAATAAAAGAACAGAAATAATGGAAAGTTTATTTACTAATCTACAAACCTCTACTTTCTAAGTTATGAAACTCAAACTTAAATAGCTCAAGATTTCTTTCACAGCAAATCTCTGTAGATGCAGATAGGACTGAAACCTGCATATTGTGGGGTTTATTGTTGTTGGGCTCTTTGTTTCATGCAAAGAAAGAAGGAAAAAAAACAGGCATAGGGGAAACACTAAGCTAACAGGTACTGTGTGACCAGAAACATCTAATAAGTAAATCTAATGTGATGCTGCAATAGAATAACCTATAGTTATTTCCAAACATTTTGTATTGATGAAGAACTAATATTAACACTATTAACAGTCTTTTTAGAGCTAGCTTCAGCTAAAAGAGCAGATTTTTCATGTAACAGAGGACCACACATATCTGTCATAATTCTCTTTAGGCTACCACACACGACATGAAGGCTATATTCCAATGATTGTTCCATAAGGCCAAACAGCCTTCAGATACCTTTGTGAGCCAGGACCAGGCCAAGCACAGAAACAAAAAGAATACATACATATATAATGCTCACAATTATCAAGAGTTATTTCTAAGGGAAAAACAATTACAACCAACTACCTTACCTGAGCTTAGTCTATCAAGGCATTGTCTTCAAGAATCTTGTGTTGATTGCTTCTGATTTTTCCCCTCTTCCCTGAAATTTTAATTTTCTACAAATCTTACTCTCTCCCTCTCAAACGGACTGCATTGAATTCAGCAGTAAAAGTCTTAAATTGCAGTACTTCTGGTTGCCACTCCTCCCTTCTTGGGGAAGGCACCACCCCCACAGTGAGGGGGACAAAAGTAAAGATATGGTGATCCTCAACACCTACTACTCAATACAAACGAGCACCAGTATCAACACAAACTAGAACACCTGGCTGGGACCAGTAATAGCCAGAAAATCATTTGTTTCTGCTGCCCAGCACTAACACCACAACAAACCAGTCAGGACAGTAACTTCCCCAGCCACTTCAGCAATACACAGCAAAGCTCAAAGCTCATCATCTGCTTTCTACTTGTTTCCCTTCCCCCTGTACTACGCCAGAGATAGGGATCTCAGGATGTTCAGTAWTATAACTCAGATTTAATGTCTGTATGTTCCTTTTAAACACAGATGAATCATAATCCCTGAAGGTTATTGTTTTCCATACTTGCAAGACCGCTCCTGATGGGATTAATTCTTATAATAGCATAGCTGATCACCACCATTAAACAAATACAAAAAACACATAATCAAGCAGATGAATGTATGCAAATAAACAGTTTCCTAAGATCTGCAGGGACTTGGTGCTATGTCTAGAGAATGGCACAGTTTTAGTTCTTAACCTAAAATTTAAGCAAAGCATTCAAAACCAAACAAATTTCTCTAGCCTCCTGGAGATTATCTAAATCCAGCTGCTTCAGTATCTGTGTTGTTTTCTGCTGCCAATCTTCTCCAGCCATGTTCACTTTATGAGAGCACCTAATCTGCCCCACTGAGTCTGATTACAGACTAGACATGGCTAACTATAGACTGGTGTCATCCTGTTGGCAACAAAATAAATCATTCCCCAGAGAGCACTTTACAAGGTGGCTCTATATTCCTGAAAACCTTGGTAAATAAAAGAGGCCTGGAAATTACAGACGGATGGATGTTAGTGCTGGGATCCTGCAAATGCTTTTCCTCTCAATGACTGCTCACTCCATCAATGACTGCACAACTTCAATACACTTCTCTCACGCCATAGTTCTCCACCACACACATTCTGGTTAACTAGGAAAAAAAAGAAAAACCTAAATCCTCACTGAGTCTTCACATTCAATCAGCCACTGTATCATATATGTGCAGAGTAAACATCTCAGACATATTAGAAAGGGCAGTGATACACTTAACAAATTGTGAAACAGTGACCTCTCCCTACTCATGGGACTTTCATCTCAAAGGGTCAAAATTCTGGTTCTACAGGTTGAGCCTTGGAAGACTCAGAGTTCTTGGACACAGATTAGATTATAGGCCTGACAGCTTGATTTATTCATTTTCTTAAAGAGTTTTTGTGGTGGTTTTAAAGTTGCAAAGACATTAGTCTATCCGGATGCTTGTGCCCCCCAGAAGGAAAGTAATTTTCCATTTCCAGGATGAAAATGGTACTCTAAGTGGCATGTTCTCTCACTTTGATGAAGAAAGCCATTTCTGTACAGCTTGTCCTGACTGGAGGGATATGAAGAATGGACTAGCTAACTAACAAACACTTCTGGTAAAGATACAGGCAACACCAGCAATTCATTTTTCTGCTCCTTACACTCCACTGCTGCTACCAACACAAATCAAGCTGAGCTGAATGGATAAAGGAGCAGAAAGCAACAACTGATGAATTTCATGAAATTTTCTTCAGAAAAAAAATCTCATACTTAAGTATTATTGATAAAAAATACAAAAAAAACACTGTGGAGAATCACACATTTAAAAATTCCATCCAACAAAAAAGTGGATGTTTAATGTTGAGAACATTTCCCAGTTGAATTCACATTCTCAATAGAATATTGATGTTGAGATGAGCTACCATTTCACTTACATTTGAAAAAATATTTAAAACTAAAATAGTGAGTTAAGTATTTTTCCACTGCTGCAGCAAAATCTGAGGGGTGTATTGGCTAACGTGTTATGTATTCTCAGCAGCAAGGAGATGAAACACACACAACACAAGCAGTCTAAGAGCTTTCATGGAACTCATCACTGTGCCAAAGTAGAAAGGGCTTCTGGGTACCCACAGCTCAAAAGAAAAGGTGAAACACTGCAATTTTATAGTGGCACAGCACCCTCTGGCATTGGGATGAACACGAACAACAAGCTGGTATTACGAATGTAAGCAATGGAGACTTGCCTTCCATTAAGGGCATTAACTATGGCATCCTGGACAAAACCTAACTCCAAGATACATACCTAGAATGTCCTATGTAGTTTCAGGTAGATACCATTCTTCTCTTTGTCCTTCATGGTGGCTACATAGTTCTGTTAAATGACTGCTGCATTTTACCCAAAACAGTAAAGATAGAGAAAAACCCAGCAACAGAAAAACTGGCACCTACCAGTGTGTAGTTCCAGTATCTGGTTGCACAGTGTTTGGAACCATTTCAAAGAGAAGGGGAAAAGAGAGGAGTAGCCTCAAAATTAAATATTTCCCTTCTCTATTCTGGACTAATCTTTAAAAGAATCCATAATGTGGCTGGTAGTAAATTAAACTCTCATCTCAGCAACAAAATGGTCCTACATTCACTCCAGGGAGAGAGGTGCTGGAAGCCAATCTGAGCATGAGAGAAGCAATGTACCCAAAGCACCTTATGCTTGGACTAATCTGAGCAGCACAGAGACCATGAGGCATCAGCTCAAAATGAACATAAATTAAACCAATCCCAATTAAGCCTGAAGAGAGAAACGTTTAATCTTCCACTGTCCCAAAATCCAGTAGCGTACTTCTGGTCTTGTACTCCAGAGAGGATGATCAGTGGTGGGACATCTATTTAGTGTGCAGAAAAAGAGCCCTGCAGACAAAACATATCTCAGGTTTCACAGTAACCCTGCTCTGGCTGCAGCAGTGCCAGGCTGATTTGTAACAGAAGGCAGCTAGGTCGCCAGCTGCCATGTACCAGAGGCAGGGGACATTGTTCTAGGACATTTCATACATCTTAAGACATATCAGTAGCATTTGTGCTGTCTATTTACTCCACAGCAGAGCACTTAAATAAAAAAAAAAGGGAAAAAGGATCATTTACCTCCTAATACCTACTTTGGAGTAACCAGGTTTTACTACAACCCTTTGCCATACCTGGGCAGAACTGAGGTTGTCTCTTTTTAGGTATATTTTCTGGCAGTCACTTTGTTGTTTTTCTCACATGGCAGGCATCACTCAAGATGATTTTAGTGAATGCTTCATTCATTTGTTTTGTTTTCATTTGTAAGTCTTCAGGTTAAGTGAAAGGCTAAGTACAGATTGAAGCATGCAGTCTGTATCTATTTAAACATATGTCAAAATTTTGAAATGCTATCACACCAAAATACTTCCATCAAATCCGTTATCCATGAGGAAGGAAATAAAAGGAGGCCTAGCTTGAGGTCAAATTTCACAGTCATTAAATGAGCACATCTCCCAATGACAGCTGCATTCTCTGCCATTTTATTTCATTTCCATGGATGCTGAGAAAACAATTAATAGATTTGACTAGCAATTTGCATATTAAACTAAGGAAGAAAACGAAACAAAAAGTGGTTAAAAAATACAACAGTAAGTTCTGACCCCTAGATCATTGGCTCAGAAAAGTATAATTTGCCTCTTTTATGTCAGAGGACTCAAACCCACAGTACCAATTCTGCCCCCTTTSTTTTTTAGGTCTGCTGAATTGTGCTTCGAGGAGTGAGGAGCACCAGCTCACCAGCAGCTGCTGGCAGGTAGTCACAGATTCCAGCTCAGCACTGCACTTGGTAGCACTTTAACTTTTGTTTTGTTACTAATTTCAGTTACAGCGGTCAGGAAACTTCATGGGGTGACAAGTCATCCAGCACAACAAACACACTGCTGTCCTGCACCATCTGATTACAGAATACTCCTATCACTCTTATTTCAGATGGTGAAACTCAGTAGTAGCTGGGAGGCTTTGCATGCTCTTCTGTCTTTCTCCGTCAGTGGTAAGAAGTGACAAAAGAAGAGAAACTATTACAAATAAGAACTTGTTATCGCCTTCTCATGGCACCGGGTTACTGAACCCAGACTAGGTGGATCCAGTGCAGTCCAAGGAGTGAGGGAAAACGCAGCAACCAACCTCCCTTTAGGATACCAACTTTAGCTAAAAAGGTGCATGCTAGTGACTGCCATGAGGTTATTTATTTCTTGCCCATCTACAACATACATTTCCAAGTCTTCTGATATTCTCTGACAATCAAATTTTCATCTGTTCATAGAATAAAAATTTCTCTCCATCTAACAATTCATACATACCACTAAATGTTACTGCTATCCAAGTGCCTTGTATCCAGTCATCGTTTCCCAGTAGGATAAAAAAATCAGTCTTAGTTCTATAGATTAAGACTCCTTAAGATAACTTACTCCTGTGTTAGATTGAAAAATTACATTCACATGGAAAAGAGTAACTGGATCATTTTAATTAGCTTTTTGACTATGACTTGCACAAGATTTCTGATAGCATGAAGCAACTAATTTGTAGGCTACCCAAAATAAATTGCATTTTATTGATAAACTATATTACAATTTTAAAATGTTTTACGTTATATGTAAATTTCATTTCTACATAGGCAGAGGAATCTAATTTGAAAACAAAGGACTATTTTTGAAATTAAATTGGGGAGGGGTTGTGGTTTTCTGTAAAAAACAAACAAACAAAAGAAAAAAGACAACAGCTATCTGTCATGCTCTGAAGTAAGCTACACTTAAGTYTTATAAAAGAAAACAAAGACAGAAATTAGGGGAAATACAGAACTGGCATCTTTTCCCATGTTCTCCCAGCATTTCTATCATTTCTCATTTTTCTGGTTTAAGACTTTCCCAAACTGCCTAAAGGTTTGTGCAGTTGATTTATTGCAGCTGCCCTCCTCTTACTACCCAGACAAGACATACAATGAAACAGTTTAGGTAAACTTTGATACTTTTCATCTGATTTCTTTGGTCTAAAACAACATACACAACTACACTTCAAGCTTTCATTTTCTTTTTCTCACTACTGAATTAATAGAATTTGTCAACAGAAAAGCCTCAAAAAACCGAGGAAGAAATCAATGAAGACAGCAAAATGAACAAACAGATTGTCACTTCAGTTCCAGTGAGCATCCCTTTTAATCCTTATAAAATATCCTCATCCGAATCCTTCATACCTACCTCTTACCTCAGTTATCTCTGGCTGTCATTCTGGGAACTACCTAGTCTTTCTTCCCACAAAGCTAGCTTTCCACCATTTCCAGCAGAAGCATTCTCTAGAAAAACCACTCTGTTCCCAAATCTTTCCCAGATTTTATGGAAAAAAAATTACCATGTTTGAGGTAGACAGTCTCTACAAGGCTATATCTAAAATACTCTTAAATAGTTTTATGTATTCCACTACTAAAACAAACAAACAAACAAAAAAAAAACCAAGACATTTTTCAGCCAGAAACTCTACACTTCTGTGTTGAAAAGAAAATAATTAAACCTCTTGCATTCAGTGTGAAGAACAACACTGCATTTYAGATTAAGGCAGAAAACTAACACTTTTAAAGACACAAAGAACAAGGAGAAAGAAATACTGAACATATTTCACTATACAGCAATACAYAGGCCTAATCAGATGATGAAGTAATTCTTAATGATAGTGTGTTAAAACTAAGCTGAAGAACAGGAAAAAGGGCTAGTGAGCAGTTAACAAACGCACAAAAGTGCCTCTGCACCTCAGGGGCAGAGGCACATGGGAACCAGAAGATACCTTGCCAAAAATTCTTCAAAGAAAGAATTCAAATTCAATCCAWAACTCAAAGCAAGACTTTTAATAAAACCACCAGTGTGTTCTGGTTTTCATAATAATGCACATTTAATACTGAAGACCTTAACAGAGGTTAATTTGTTGATCTGATCTGAACCTTCTGTTCCAGCGAAGTCACCAACTCTGACCAGGGAACTGCCCTGCAGAGTGGAATTCTCATGAGCGTACATCCAAGGAGACAGCTCCTTCACTACGTCCTACTTCCATGAATGAAAAATAGAGCTGTAAAACACCAAGTGCCAGCTCAGAGCAGCAGAGAAGTAAGAACTGTGCCAACCCAGAGCTTAATGTAGTGCTGACACAGATGACAACTTTCAAGCTTCRTTTTTCTGGATTAAGGTAATTTCAAAATCTACAAATATGAATGTTAATCTAAATTCCTTCCAACTCAATGTTTATTTAGTTCCAATGTAATCTAACTTGTGGCAGTTATATACAAAGATTTTATGGCTTATCCCTTAAGCAAAGAGCGATTAATAAGCACCAAAATTCCAAAGGAACTATGAGAGATATCTTACCTGTTTCATCTGCAAAAATGACTGTAAGCTATTTCTTATGACACCGAATTAAATATTAATATTCCTTAATATTACTCTTAACATTAAGAATCTTCGCATGTTAAATATTAAATCCACAACTAAAAGTAAGATTGGAAAATTACTAGCAAAAAGTGTTAGATAACTATTCCCTGTAATAATATGAATTTGAAGTTGAATCTAGTTGCTATTATCAGGAATCACTGCCCCACTGRGCTACAAGGGGATACATATGCACACACGGACTCAAAACTTTTCCAAAACTATGTCAGAGAGGCACAAGGTAGTAGTACAACTGGACACAACAAGAAAAGTGTTAATTCCGTGCAAGTACAGCAGCAGAAGCTTCTATGAGAATGCTTATTTCTACCTTTTGGGTTCACATGTAGCTCTGGCACACCCATGTTTTTTCCCTGGCTGTCCTTCTGGCACCATGTTTTATATCTGTCCATTTACACATGAGCACTCAGTTCTAGCCTTTTCCCGTCCAAGTTCAGTAAAGTGACTAACGCATCTACAACAGCCAATAAGAATGTGAGTAATTCATGAAGTAATGCTGCTATTTGCAAATACCATGTCACATGTTCTGTAACAATTTAGGAAATCAAGTACAAATAAAAATCTTCTTGCAAACTGAAGGTTGTAAGTATTACAYTGATTCTGTCTGAATTTTTAGGTTGACATTGATTTTAAAGTTTTAGATTTGGCAGCTTAAGGTACAGCACAGTTTCAAGCTCACACAAAAACCCATCTTTACTTCAGCCATTAAGTGCTTTCCTGGTCAATCCAGCCCAAAATTTAACATTTCCACATGCTTCCCATGTGCTAACGAGAGGTTAAGCTGGTAGTGCTGTAGCCACAATGGTGCAATACCAGACAAGGCAAGGCTTGCAGGCCAGCACAGCACCCACACCACCATATGCTGAAAAACCTGTGCAAACAGAGTTTGCTTCATTGCACAGATGGTCACAGAATGGTTTGGGTTAGAATTGACCTTGAAGATCATCTCACTCCAACCCCTTACCATGGGCAGGGACACCTTCCGCCAGACAAGGTTGCTCAAAGCCCCATCCAACCTGGCCTTGAACACTTCCAGGGATGTGGCATCCACAGCTTCTCTGGGCAACCTGTTCCAGTGTCTCACTCCCCTCACAGGAAAGAATTTCTTCCTAATACCTAACCTCAACTTGCCCACTTTCAGGTTGAAGACATTACCCCTCGTCCTGTCACTCCATGCCCAAGGATCCCTCTCCAGCTCTCTTGTAGCTCTTTTAGGTCACTGTTAAGGTCTCCCTGGAACTTTYTCTTCTCCAGGCTGAACAACCCCAACTCTTTCAGCCCGTCTTCACAGCAGAGGTGCCCCAGCCCTCTGAGCATCTTCATTACCTCCTCTGGACTTGTTCCAACTGCTCCACATCCTTCTTATGCTGGAGCCCCCAGAGCCGGATGCAGCACTGCAGGTGGGGTCTCACCAGACCAGAGCAGAGGGGCAGAATCCCCTCCCTTGACCTGCTCACCACACTGCTTTGGATGCAGCCCAGGGTATGGTTKGGTTCATGTGTGCCCTTCTCTCTGCCCAAAGGATCTTCCAATAAACAGAAGAAAATGCAATTCCTGCTACGGATCTCAGCTTTCCCCTTATTTAGAAGTGAGAAATTAAATATTTCATGATGAAAAAAAGGTATCAGGTAATTAGCATAAAACAAATTTTAAACCCACAACTTTTGCACCCCACGCTGTTTGTAAATTTTTAAAGCAWTGCCAAAGAAAGGTTAGAAAGTTTCCTTTCTAAAATGCTGCATTAATAAGCAAAGTATTAGTTTCTGTAGAAAAACAAATAGGTTTCCAACATATTTCTGTGATAAATGGGTTAACTAAATTAGAATTTTGGTTTTGGCCTTTTTTTTTTTTGTCATTGTTTTTAATTAAGTTGGTCCCTTGCCTGGAGCAGCCAGAGGTGTTTACCCACAATGGCCGTGAAATTCCCTGTGCTTGATGGTTTAATTATCTCCTCATTGCCTGGTAATTCTTTTAAGGCTTTTTTTTTTTTTTTTTTTTAATGTGGCAGAGCAAACAAAAAGAATCATCTGTCTTTCTCTGTTCAATCTTATGAACTTACTTACATTGTCTCCTTCTTCACATATGATGACTTTTAAGTTGATGGATTAAGGCAGTGTCTATTTTCAAGACAGTATAAGTTATTTTGTTTATTTCTCAGTTACCTGAGCCACTGCAGTCCATGACCTGTACAAACACCTGCTGCCTACAGACATTACAGGATCTGAATTTTGTTTATTTGTTTGGTTGCATCACGTGTCAGATGCAGAAAATTCTACGGAGAAGAGCATGGCAAGTTAYACGCCCCTCCCACCCCAACACTGTCTGATTCTGTCAGTGGTCTGGCTATGATGAGAAGCAGGTCTGAAAGCCATGAATATCCTTCACTGGGCTAAAATGGGAGCAACACTATTTGGACAGAAATAGAACAAGCTGAAAGATAGCCATGCATGAAGAAAGAGGAAAATCCAGTATCTTTGACAAGKGGGCAAGTTAGCTGGAGTACGTCAGAGACTTTACAAGTTTGCTACACTGATGAACACTTCTCATTAAGTTTCAAAAAATTACTATATGCACCTTTCATTAAAAAACAAGACCCAGACTGCATAACAGTATGTAAGAATAGAATTTACTGTAGTCTAAGGAGGCAGCCAGCTTACCATCTCCTCATAGACACAGAAATTCTCTAAACACAAACAAGAACAAAATGAACTTTGAGGTAAGATAGAAAGTAGCCAAGCACACAAAGACTTATCTTCATTGTTAAAGATTCAGGAAAGCTGCAACACTGAGACTGGTTACGGCATCCTCGTTCGTTTGCCATCTGGTAGGCAAATTTCTACTAGCCCTGATGTTTTTATGGCTCCCCAGAGGTGCCCTGCTCTGCAGACACCAGCTCTCCTCCAGTTTCTCACTGCCATTCAACACAGGCAATGAGACACACCTTACCTTGACTGTTCAAGGATCCAGAATTCCAGTCTGACCCTCAGCCAGATAAATGTTTCCAAGGTGAGATCTATACTTCCTACCAAGATACCAGGACTCCTGGGTCTCTCTTACTATCTTGTCCCTTCTGTGCATTCCCATAATCAACACGTGAGAGGGTAAATTACTGACAAGTTTTAAAATTTCATTTTTAAATTAAGCTAATTTTTTTTTTAGAAAACAAAACCCAAAAGCCAAGATCTTACAAAGTACTTCCTTGAGCTYCAGCAAACCTACAGCACTGCAAATGGGGTCAGAATCTGCTCCCATCACTTAGAGAAAGTGAGAGATGTGTGACATTGCTGACTATACAACAAAGGCTCTTTTAAATTATTTACTACAGCAGAACTAACAAATCATCTGGGTGTAAAGCTGCAACACTGCTCCAAATTCAGAAATGAAAAACTAGGGTCAAAACTGACAGGCTTGTATTGTGTTTTAAAAATGCTTAAAAATACATCTTCTTGCATTTTGTAATTCAATTTCCTTAAAAGTATTTCTACCTTAACCTTCAAACTTTAGTGGGAGACATTGCTCTTTCAGAACACAAAAATAGATTCTCAAAGCTGACGTTTTTCAGAACTTAGGAAGCATCCAACAAGACAAATTCCCACAGACATGGGCTAGATCTTCATCAGTATTTTGTTTAAAATAGGCAACATGTTCTAGGTTTATGTTTTATGCTGTTTTGCCCCTTTTTTTTCCCCATCTGGAGCAGTTCATGAGGATAAAGCTAGTCCTTCTTTTACTAAAAGGATAAAAAAAAAAACAAAAAACCAAAGAGATAGCCACTAACATCAGAGCTCTGCTTCAGGCAAAATGCCCAAGCATGTAATTCTATTTTAACATACCAAAATTGATTGTTAAGGTAATTTCAGAGCACTGAAAATGAGTAATCATAATTTTTCTTTTGAAAAAGAGTAGTTTTTCTATATCTTCCTCTTGATATAAATCTTAATAAATATTCAGAGAT
Source organism: Amblyornis subalaris (assembly GCA_018881555.1). Taxonomy (NCBI): domain Eukaryota; kingdom Metazoa; phylum Chordata; class Aves; order Passeriformes; family Ptilonorhynchidae; genus Amblyornis; species Amblyornis subalaris. The sequence goes on along the minus strand of JACAXG010000119.1, from coordinate 304,457 downwards.
GACTCTAGGACACCTCATTAATAAGCTGTTCAACAAGTAGAGCAAGTGCTGAATTAGGTGTATAAAATAATTATTATAAATGTATCTTCTCAGAGTAGCATGGAAACAATTGTAGAATGTTTCTTAGTAGAACATCAGATTAATTTAAATATAGTAGCCAACAAATGCTACCGCCTGGAAAAAGGCTCCAAGGTTTGGCTCTAATAGAAAAAACAAATGGGCAACTCCAGGTGGGTTAACTTCCTTTTGTCCCCACTGCTAAGGTAAGAAGTGACTTGTTCCCAGAACCTCTGGAGACTGTTTGCTTTGCCTTATCTAGGATTCATCACTTTGCTTCCCAGATCAGCATCAGTAATTCCCTCAGTTTTCACTTCTGGGTTATAAAACACAGCCCCAAACTGGACSAAAGGATTCCAGTTTCCTCATAATCATGGCTGGAGGTGAGATCTTTGGGCATCAGATCAGACAGTTTATTTCTGGAATACTCTTTATACAGGTCTAAAATAAGCTGTCATTTAATCTTGCTTCAGTGTCTCTATTCGTTTCACCCTGTGACTCAGTCAGTGACTTTTCACATCATGCTTTTGTCAGGAATCTGCTCTGTCAGGTTCCCACACATCTGTAGATCAGTCTTCAGCTGCAAATTGTAGGACAACTCCTATTAACATTAATATGGGCATCCACAGCCTTTTTTTTGTAATAAACCAGTGCTTAGCATGCTTTCACTTTTGTGCAAGATTACCACAGCTTGCCATTCAATTAAGAACACTAATCAAAACAAACAAACAAAAATAGCTGCCAATGCTGAACCAAAACTATCCAAACTGAGACATGGTATCTCAACTTACAGTTGAAGTTCAAGCAACAACCAAGATTCTGACTTGCCAAGGAGGATTTATGCCAGGTTTCCTTTGCTGAAAGCTATGAACAATAAAAGTTAAAGCTGAATTTTCTAAAGACAATGTAAACACAGAGGGTCACTACTTACCGTGGCCCTCAAGGGCCCACACATACATTCAGAAGGTCTCCAAGCATGTTTACTTGATCATCCTCATTTTCTGCTGGTAAATCTCTCACATTATCTTCAAAATACTGATATGACAGGTATCAATGCTACTGAACATTTTCTTCTGTGAAAAGCATAATAGTATGAGCAAAAGGCAAGGCGGGGGAAGTGTTTCCTCACTAAACACTCCCACTGCCTCAGAGTACTTTTTTATCCTCTACTTAAAAAAAGTCATTATCAGAAGCTGRGATTTTGTAAAATGTTCATTCTTCAAACATATTCAGCATATCCTGGCTTATACCTTATGTATGCACAGTCTTCTTCATTTACCACCAGATTAATTACTGATTGATTTTAGCGCAAGGTACTAAATATGTTTACATGTACATTTTGATAGCCTAAATTCATTTAATAATCCCAGCATGCGGACAGCTTTGCTTTTTCCAGTACACAGTTCCAAAGAAGCTATTGTGACCAGGCTTTTCATTTTTGGCAGACAGAGAAAATCCAATTTATAAAAACGTAAAGCTTTCACAGTGTTACATCTAACTGCTGTCTCATTTCACTTGCAAATTCATAACAAAGCAGTTCAGCAACTCTGCCCACAACCTTTACAGGCTGGGTCCTCTGATCCCTCTTGCTTTTTATGCTTTAGAAGGGAAATCTATCTCTAGGCTATTGCATCTGGATGGTACAGAAACTGATTTAAAGGTTTCTTGTAAATGTTATTTTCTCCACCTTGATCAGAACTTTTGTATCATCAGGCATGGCTAAAGAAAAACTTTGAAAGGACTCCAGCCTTTACTAAAAAAAGATGTACTTTGCTCACACAACTGTCCTAACTTCCACTGTCACTTAAGCTCCCTTGCAATGCTTGAATGACATTAAGATGCATTTGAGCTTTTTAAGGCTCATACATCATACCATTTTGAAGAAGACTGATATAGACAGCAACTGGTATATATATCTATATATATAGATATCTCACTTCACACACATACACATTCTCTAAGTGAAAGAAAATAAACTCCAACAGCACATGAAATTTGACATCAGATTATGCACAATTCCATTAATTTTATTTTTAAAACAATATACGCATACCAGATCATCCTAGACAAATAATAAATGGCTACAGTACAGCTCTAAAATATGAAAATGAACTCTCAGCCATCATTGTTTTATCAGTTGACAACTTTTGTCCCACAGTTTAAAAATATACATCTTGACTACCATTTTCAACATGTGGTTTTCCTAAACAATGACCAACTACAAACACAAGCCAGCTAACCATAATAAAAGTGTAGAATGACTTTTCAGTGTGTCAGCTATCTTACAGTAACTGCCCAAACATATTCTCTTACTCAAACAAGGTAAATTCCAGACAAATTAAGACCATGAAAAATAAGTGATCTCATATCCAACAGGAGTATATGCAGTAAAAATATGCTTATCTACAAAATGAGCCATAAATGTGGCAGCTTCTACTGGGTTTGTAAAGAATTCCAAATGTTTTCAGGTTTCTTCATATTTTACACTGCCACCTAGTGTAGGCTGTATTCCTATGTTCCAAGCTTCCAACTATTGGCACCTGTGGTATCCAAAATCAAAACAACTTCCACAAAAATAGCAGGCATCCCTTTTGTTTATATTACCTGGAAACTATCAGTTCCTAGAAGGAAGAGTATACACTAGCCAGCTGAAACAAAACAGGAGAACTKAAAGTTATCTGACACCAACAGCGGGAAAGACAAAAATAATTCAAAATTCCTAGAGATAAAAATATATGATTCATACCTGTAACTCTATGGCTAAACAATTACCMAATATGATTCCTTTGGAAAAATGTTTAATGTAAATTCACTGAGTGAAAATTAATGCAAGTGAAGCATCTGTGCTTGTATAGAAACTACAGATCAAATTGAACAATATTTCTCAATAGCAGGTCTAAAGTGAGTATGCTTACCTCAATGTTTACTTTTTTTTTTTTTAATCAGGTGTTTCTTCATCATTTATGTCCTCTGTCTTTATCACAATGCTCAGTCACTGGATCACCACCTGACRAGCCTGGTCACACTGCTCCTGTGGAAAGAGCTGCTGTGCAGGACTGCAGGGAAGTCTACTTTATGATCAACTTTCCACACAGAGGCAACATTGCAGAATTCTCATCTCCAGCTAACCCAGAGAGGCCACACCACGTGGCCGTTCTACAAAAACTGCACAAGTTCTGTGTCAAGACAGCAGTAATACAGAAATGCCAGCTACGGTGGAGCTCTATAAGCTGCCTTTTGAAGTGGGGGGAAAAAAATACCCAACCCACACACTTACTCGGCCAAAGCAAAAGGGCACTTCTCAAATCTCCAACTTCCAGATTATTAATTTAAAAAATCAAAGATCTTCTCATCAATTTAAAGTATATTTTTAAAATTATAAAAATAGCAGACTGACGTTATTGTGAACGTCAAATGCAGTATCTCCTACTCTGCGTATCAAACTCTGTTCTCATTTACAGAATAAAATGGAATAACCCAATAAAGGTATTATTCCAAAATTATGTTCCTATAGCAGAGAAAGTTATTTCATCTTATAAAACTCAGTTTTAGTGATAGCTGTTTTCTTTAGCCATTTACACAAACACGAAACAAACAGAACCTGTTACTGCTGCTACAGAAACACCAAACAATACCAGAGGTGATGCATTCTGCTTAATGCTCCATTTGCACAGCCACAAACACACAAGATACCAACCCACATTTAACGCCTAGACTTTACACCCATTTTCATGTTTTTGAGCCATTTTCATAACAGAAATAGGTTTAGTGCATCTTACTAGCATTGCTATAATACTCTAAGATCACACTTTATAACTAAAGAAACACTACAAAAACCCGATGGTACATGAAAAACTGTCAAAATACAATAAAATCTTATTTCCCACAAGACCTTCTTCCTCTTAATTGTCCATTACATATCCACCTCTTACAGTCACATTAAAAAAACAGGGTCTTTCTAGTGTCTCATATTAAGAGATTTCACCCTATTTGCCAAATTAGTGTTTTTGCAGCAAGAAACTCTTATTGGCAAGAGTACAGATAACAGAATGAAAGAAAATTATACAAATGAAAGTGGTTTCATTATGTTAAGTTCAGGAGAAAATGCTCCCCAGACTCAGCACAGACTGACTTTACTACTGTACTCAGGATAAATTTTCACTGGGGCCACAGGGTGAAATTTCATAGAAACAGGATACACAGCAAAACAAAAAACATCCATCACAAAAGGCACAGATGGATTTGATTTTTAATGCCATGACACCCAACAACAGAGCACAAAGTCAGCCTGCCGAAGTGACCTTGATAAACAGCAGCAAATTCAACAACTTTGATGCCATGTCAAAGCAAGCACCTTTAGCTTGTGTTGTCTTATGTATTTTCACTAAATAGAGCCTTTTTCAACATTAAAAACAACCTAAAGAAACCTATGTGGCAAATTCACTGACAAATAGGAAGAGGCTTAGTTTGCCAGGCTGGGGCAAAAACCCCATTAGCATCCAAACCCAATATTAAACCTCCTGTGCAAATACAGAGCTCAAGCTACTGTGAACACAAGAACTGTCCTGCCCAGTCTCTTCCAGATTCAGAAGGGTGGTAAGTTCTTTAGACCTTGGATCTATAACACTCGAGAAGCAGAAATAACTCTACTTTTTTTTAAAGTCCCACTAATGATACTGACATCAAACAATTCAAAACCCATTGCTGAAACAAGTAAGCAAACTTTATAATTGTAAACTTGAAAAACCTACAGAATAAACAGTTACAATTTGTTCTATTCACTCCCTCTTAAGATAAATTAATAATCATACCATGTACAGCATAAGATGTCCACTTCACTTTTCAGTATGTTATCCAGTATACCTTGCCAAAAAGGTACACAAGACTTGGAAGACAGACAACGTATCCTGTCTCCTAACAGCAATTTTCATAGTAGAATGGATTGCATAAATCTGATCTGCTGTTTGAGATTCTGCCCATATTTAGCTAATTTATGACGACAAAAGAAAAGGCAAAAAAAATCTTCCCCAAAAGGACCTGCTACTGACCCAGACAAATCAACTRAATCCCCCTTTGCAGATTACGGAGAAAATGGACTAAAGAATTCTCCATCAGTAATTTATACCTTTTTTCTCTTCTTAATATTCAGCTAGCAAGCAGTAGAAGCACAGCCTTCCAAAAGACAGGAAACTGAAATCCACAAACCTCAACCCCTCTTTAGAATTGTCAGAGTGGATTTTGTATGAAGACGAGCAAGTCTCTCTAATGAAAATCCTGTATCGCTGTGAAGACATCTGTGAGCTGAAGTCCAGCACCACACTCGAACCTTGTGCAATCCAGCTGGCCTTTCACAGTTTGCCTCAGGTTTTCTGTAACATATCAACTATCCAGGACAGGAGCTAAGGGACCAGATCCTTATCTGGCAGAGTTAAGGGAGAATTAGGCATTCCCTTAGGAAAAAAAAAAAMCMAMMAAAAAAAAAAAAAAAAAACCACCAACTTAAAAGACTGCAAGAGCAAAATAAGCTGAGACTGCTGCTAAATAAAGAGATAGAGGATCCAGGAGAAATTTGTAGTGACATTGCCAGGTTTGTAGGCAAAATCAGGAGGTGTGGGGAGGACTCCTAAATCCAGGGTAAGTAGTAAGCAAGACCCAAGGCTTGATGAGGCCAGCACTGCCAACTCACCCCAAATAACATTTCAGCCTTCTATCCAGCCTTCATTTTGACATGCAAAGTGATATTTACAAGTTAATTTAAAAAAACAGGGAAAAGTATTTAATAGAATTTGAGTTATATCAGCTCAGATTACTTTAGAAGAAGGAATCCTTCCTCAAAAGTGTAATAAATAACATTCACCATTCATCAATTATAACAATATTAGTGCAATACAACATATTAAATAAACCAAACAAAACTAGCCCTTCCTAAAAATTTCCATCAGTCAGAGCATTTGACATACAGGAACGATTATGAAAACATAAGTTATGGAGAGAAATGTAGCTAACTGCCCAAGTGTTTAAGAATGCTAGTTCAAGTAATCAGAAATTTAGAAGAAACTTTAGTGTTGTGAGTAACTGTCCACCTTTCAGTTTGTCTCACTTAGTAAACGATYTTACTTTCTCTTGTAAATCTGTTACATAAATCCAAAAAGTATTGTTTTCATATTTCTCTGCAGAAGTCATATGCTAAAAATATCTATCCATAACAAGCTAAATAATTCAGCATACCTATCAATCCCACTACTTTGCCTCAAAAAATTCACAGTGAATTCAGGCCTAGGCCTATTCAAACAATTACTTCACCTGCAGATTCTCTCACAGCCTCCACTCATTACTGTCAGCCAGCAGCACCGTCCTCTACAGGCTGACTTCCATGCTTCCATGCTCCAGGCAGGTCTTCCACTCCTGGTGGTTTTTGTTGGGGTTTTGGGAGGTTTTTTTGTCTTCTTACAGTACAGCAGATTTCCAGGTACTAAGCAGAGTATTAATCTTGCATTTCTGATTCACAAAACCTTCACCTAATGTTGTGAAATCTTTCAGTGAGACCAGAAGATAAGGAGACTATAGATCATAAAGGAGAATCTGTAAGAGGCACCTCGATACACCTGCTCAAGCTGATATACCTTAGCCCGAGGAAGACAGAAGTCTTTGATCAAAAAGAACTAAAGCAGCCTCACGGATAAGGCTCTCCAGAGAAACAGAAACCAGAGCAAAAGGGGGATCAGCCGCACTCGCAAGGTTTGAGGAACCCATGGAGAACTGGAACTTGAAGCTTCAGTTAGTCCAAGCAAGTCAGTAAAAGAAAAGATGTATTTTAAAGAATGATTTAATCTTATCTTGAGCGCTGTAGAAACTGTCAGAAAGCAGAAGGGGAAAAAAGCAAAAATAGGGCTCTGAAGTAGTAACACTGCCACATGCTCCCACTAATGCCATCAGGGCTGTAAAAATCTCACAGGACTAATTGCTGCTCATATTCATCTTGTGACTTTTATCTTAATTTCAGTGGAATTATCAATATGTGTGAAGTAAACAGCATTCAGTCCTGCATGGATAGACACAGTAATGAGGGCTTACATACACAAACCCCCTCCAATATACAGGTTCCCAGAACAAAACCACTAAGATACCACAGGGTTTTAAAGCTAGCTCAAATTAAACCAAGTAAAATAAAAACAACATTGAAAATAACGAAGTAACTAGAAAACTGCCTTTCTAAAGGCTGCTACCACACTTGTGAATACTTATCTGAATATAAGAAGTTTTATTAGTAACCAATTATTTACATACTCTTGCTTTGATACAGACCGAGAAAGAGACATTTACCCCATCATTCTTAGTATGTAGACATCATTCAAATATAGAGAGTGCCTGTAAGCCAGTGAAGACTGAAAATATTCTCATCTTTGAGATTCAAAGTCAGATTTCAATGGCATACGTATGGCCTGATTTTAGTATATCTATTTTAACATATCATTAATGGGTAAATAAACAAGTAAATTTCTTCTAGCAAGGAAGAGAAATGGAAACATAATTAGGCATCAGATGAAAACACAGCTCCACAAAGACCTCATCCTATTATTTCTATTTCGGACAAGGCACCGGGTTAGTTTAGGGGACCAAGCAAGCTCAGAGTCCCAAGCTCTGCCATCCATGCTTCAAAATCTCTGTGTCATTTCGGAAAAAGAAAACAGAGCTCTACTCGATCACAGACCAGAAACTGAACATCATCCCCTATGCCCCCCTCTTCTGGCTGACACAATTTCAAGTTACAACTCCGCTCAACTTAATTATCTGCAATACCTTTCTTACGGTTTCCATTGCATTTCGGCAGACGTTGCTCTTTGCAAGATGGGGATGGGAATCCTATAGCTCAATTACTCCATCAAATTAACCTTTAGCGTCACCTACAGAAGTCGCAACGCGCCTCCTCCCCCAAGTACCCCCAACTTTCGAACGTGACACAAAACCTTTGCAGAGAAGGTCCTCGAGAGCCCCTGATGCCCCTTCAGAAGGGCCACGGCCGCAGCTGCACGGGGGGCCGGCACCGCGGCCACGGCGGCATCCAGGCTCCCTGCGGGCAACGCCGCCGCCGTCGGGAGAAACTAGGAGAGATCCCCAGCGGCTCCTAGCTGGAAGTCGCCCCGGCAGCTCGGGTCCCCCCGCACTCCCGGTGATCCCCGAAGGACGGCGGCGGCCCGGGCAAGGGTCTCTGGGGCGGCCGGGCCACCTTCCTTCCCTCAGCGCCGGCCCTGAGGGGGTGGAAGAGCGGCAGCCGCCCTCGGCGCACTCCCGGCCGGATCACCCCCTCGCCCAGCGGCGGCCACGGCTCCCGGCGAGCACGCCTTCTCCCGCTGCCAGGGCTGCGCGCCCGGCGGGCTGTAACCTTAAGAAACTTGATAACGGAATAAAAGGGAGGGACTTTGCCGGAACCGATTCTCGGTTTTTAATCTCTCCTGACGCGCCGGAGCCCGCGGAGAAAACAAGGAAACAAAACCCTCGCCAGCAGCAGGAGCCCCCGCACCCCGCCCGGGCGGCGTTACCTGTCCGGCAGCGGGGCGGGCGCCCGGCGGGGCGGCCGGCGCGGCACTTTCCCCCGGTGCGTGCGGGAGGCGCTCGGCGGCGGGCGAGATGCTATTTATAGTCCGGAGCCTCCAGCAGCGCGACGGACGGCGAGAGGAAATGAAGGGCTACGCGCCTGGGCAGCCGGAGCCGAGCCCGCCCGTCGCCCCGCCGGGAGGGCGAGGTGCGGCTGGCGCTGCCCGCGGGCGCTGCTGCCTGCCCCGGCGCCACCCTCGGGAGTCCCCTCCCAATGTCACCGCAGCCCGGCGGCGGCCGCGCAGGTAGCGAGGGGAGCCGCCAGCCGCCTCTCGGGCAGCCCTGCGGCCAGCAGGCAGCGCGGCGCGGCGCGGCGCGGCGCGGCTCGGCTCAGCCGCGCAGAGGTGACCCGCTACTGCTGCTGCTGGAGGAGGCGAGACCGACACTGGGGTGTGGGAGGGAGAAGCCGCCGCTTGCCATTCACCTCCTGCCGCCCAGAGGGAGCCCGGCCTCCGCGGCCGCCTCTGCCGAGTGCCGGGGGCTGGGAGGCGGTGGCGGGAGCTCCTCCGGCCCGAAGGGACGGTCGGACCAGACTGGGGTCGCTCCCGGGGTGTCTGGCACCAGCTCGACCAGGGCTGGCGAGCTCCACATCGGCACCTCCCGGGGCACTGTGGCTTAGGGGAACGCAGCAAGACCGGGGGAAAACGCTGGTCACTTCCCTCACGCGGAGCTGGAATCAGGGACTCCCTAGGAGGCAACTGAGCGGCTCCTGGAGCCGCCGGGCCGGCTGCCGTCCAGCCTCAAACTTTGGGGCGTGGGCCATGAGGGACGCCCGGTCCTCTCAGGGAGGAAGGTGGGAGGACTACACCTCGCCTGCCGCTCCATAAAGTACTAATGGCATCCGTACACYCGGCCTCTGATCCACGGCATCTGAAAAATGGTTTTGTGTGTAAGGCAACAGAGGAATTAAGGCAAGTAATTTCTAAAGCATCTTACTCCCTTGATAATAATCTTCATATAGTCCAGGTTTTTTTCTGTTTCTCTTGTAGTTAGGTAAGTTCTGGTATTTGAAACTTMAGTCAATCCTATTGAGACTACTTGTGCATTTTTGCAGGACACTGTCTGGGATTTGAGCAGCATAACTCACTCCTACACCATCATTCTCCAAGCAACTGAAGTTAATACAGATTAGATAGCTACATTAGCCTACTCAATATCATTTGCTTCAGGATTGGATTTAGTGTTTCCTGTGTTGTAATAACTGCAGTCATCTACAAGGTACCAGCACAAAGCCTGACAATGATCTGTGCAAAGCAAGACTGATTCAGGTTCGAGAGCTTGAAGTCAAAACAGATACAGAAACACAAAGCTGGGAGCAGAGACACAAAGATGGGAGCTAGCCAAATAGCATTATAAGCTACACAAAATTGAAAGGAAAATCCTGAGAAGGCACAAGAGATATTTGACCTTGTCCAAACACCTAAGGAAAGTAATACATAAAAATCTAGCTTGATCGAACTACCCACTTATGTAAAGCTACTTATGCATAAATGTTTGCAGAATAAGGCTCATATTGAAGAAGCCATTGTAATGGAGTGAAATCAGCTTTTCAATTCAGAGATTAGTCTTTTGAGTATCTCTCATGAACAATATTTTGCTTCTCACCACACGAGTTTCTTCACAGTCTTCCTTCTTGTTCAACTTTTAATGTTCCATAGTGTAACACATAGCAGGAAAGATCCTGCCAGCACAGGAATTGGTAGCAGCAGACTCGGAGTGCCACCAATGACAATCTAGATGGTGGACAGGGAACTTGCAAAACGTGGCTATGTGCAGTTCAGTTGCACAGGCTGTTCCTTTCTCTGTGCTCCCTTATGAATCAAATATTATTGAGGTTTAGTCTATGGTTGCTTTTCGAATGAAAGCAATCTCAAGKTCTTAGATAAATTCAGAACTGAGTACAAAGTCTGTAAAATTGGTGTCCTGTTAGATTTGGAAGGAATTGTTATGAGATCCCCCGCTTACTCGTATTGGTAACGAAACCTTAAATGTGTATAGGACTGAACATTGTTAAGAGCAGTTCTCAAAAATATAGTCTTGAAGAACACCTTTTCTTGGCCAAGACTCTTGTACAGCCGGTCATACTGCAGACCACAGGAAGGAAAAAGGCTGATTTTTAGATTAGTCTTATGTTAAGACTCAAGATGTTATTGGAAGATGGCTGTTCAGAAATCTGCCGTATGTCAATATGGAAAAAATATATTAGATAATCGGCGTTTATCCATCTCTGAAATGTTTTTAAATGGATATATAGCCTAAAACTCTCTTTTGTCATGCAGTCAAAATTTTCAGAGTTTGAGATTACAATTAAGCATTGAAAAAGGTATCTAATGCTTAAAAATACCAAGCTCAAAATGAGTTCAAATCTGTTTCTATGCTCCCTACCTCTGAAAATCACATTTCCTTAAGTGCTGTAGATATGGATTTAGGGTGTCTAACTGCATCCACTCAGGCTTGAAAATTTTAGCCTACCTCTACCTGTGCTTCGTAATAAATGTATCAGAAAGCTTCAGGCAAGCTATAAAAGCATTCTCAAAAAAGCAATGCAGACTTGAGCCATTAGAAGACAAGACACCGACCTAATAAAGTACTTGACTGTATAATTCACCTCATTCTGGTATATGAAAGCAGCATCTGAAGCCCAGCTTTTAACAGGCATSTGTAGTAGAAGGAGAAAAATTAATATGAAACACCTACTGGGTCGTTTTTATTCCTATTAATGTCTTTCCACTATTTCCCAACATTTTCTAAATCAATGTGCTTATTGCTCTGAAATCTCCCTCTTGGCTATCTCCCCAACTCCTATGTATAACATCCTATATTCCACCTTATAAATATTAAGTCTTTATCAGGAGTCTCTTGCTTAAGAGAAAGGGGTGAGGGTAAGGAGGTGAGGGRGGGAGAAAACAAGAATTTAAACTGTGACAGATTTCAAACTTCCTAAGGAGACAGCACGTGGAGCTATTGGAGGATATCCCTGCTCTGCTAGCCAGATCCAATCTAGCCAGATCCAGCCTGGCTAGCAAGGTTTGCTATTTCCAGGCCAAGGCCTGGGATCAAAGAGAACCATAAATCRTTGGAGAACTTCAGGATGAGGGAAAAAAGTAGGATTTAAAGGCCTTTCAGCAGCTGGAGTAGAGCTTCTCTGCTGGAGAAGCTCTAGCAAGCAATTGAAGTCTACCAGTGCACAGGGGGAAACAACAAGGTTGATTGGAATTTACTAAACCTTCAAGGAAAGGCAAAGGTCTAGCAAGAAGAARTGCAAATACTTATTGTTGTAGGCCTTTGCTCAGAGTACATTTTGATGGATAGAAAGGGTTTGTTTTCAAGGAGCTCTTCTTGTGTTATCTTCGATTGGCATTCCGTATAACAGTTTATGGCATTCCATATAACAGTTTACCAAGGGAAAGGAGTTAATGTACACCAAACACAATTGGGGCTGTCATGCTAACCTTGTTAGGAAGCAGGGCTGTGTCAGGCAGAGAAGTTAAATTTAGGCTCAGAATCAAACACAGACTGAAGAGGATCTAAAGCATTCTGTATTCCCAAGCAATGAAATATCTTTGAAGGCACAGCTACGGTAAAAATTCAAGGCTGCTCATTCTCTGGACAGTTAGTATGAATGGCTGCATGGCATAATTGCATTGCTTTTTCATACTAACCACAGTACAGCAAAGATTGTTGAATTTGTACCAGCTTTTTAACTGCAAAAAACAAGGGAATAAAACATTAAATACTTATGAAAGCATAAACCTTTCCTCCATCAGTGCATGATCACTCCCACCCCTTAAAGTCATCTTATGGTGGCACCAGCAACCCTCCCTGAAACCAAAGGATGCTTCTGACACTGAAAATAAACCTAAAGCACAAATGAAAATCAGCAAAAACCACATCCTAGCAGGAYTGAACTTGACTGGTACGGCTTCCTGCATAACAGTGTCACTGTAGATCACTGCACAAAATTGAAATCTGTGAGCTATGTCAGGCTCTTAACAAATAGAATCAGTGACCGTAAACTACAGTTTGGCTCTCAGCACCTCACACCTTGTTACTTACACTGGTGGTGAACGTGTGCCAAAAAATTACCCTGCTAACCTAAATATTGCAATTTATACCAAATGTGCATATTACAATGCAGCTACAGAATGACTGCAGAAGAAGCAAGAAGATAATGACCTAGGTTCTGCAGGGGAGCTGCAAACCATGCATTACTGAACAAATCAAAGTCTTGATTTGCAGGTTGTTCTGTGTGGGCAATAGATTGCACCGGTGGCTCCAGTGAGGCCTGTGCAGGCCACTGCCAACATCAAACAACTTGCAGGATCAACACCCACCAGAGGAAGAGCTGTATAACTAATAAAAGGGAGATGAAACTGAAATTGAGACAAATACCATACCACCTAATACAGAAGAAAGCAATGTCAAAGGAAAACACTTCCTCAGTTATCTGAAATGATCATAGACTTTTCATCAAAAGACATTGAGGAAAACCAGTACAGAACTGCTGGAGAAAGCACTGCAGAGAAAGTATYACACTGTGTACTAAATGAGAAGGGGGAGTACTGCAAATAATAAAAAAAACCCTAAACCAAAATGACGTCTTACGCTGAATAGATTGCACCTCCTGCTGAAAGGCAGACGGATTTATTGTGTTTGTTGAACAAGTAGGGAATGATTGTAACAAAGTAACCCTAGTGTTTTTCTGTGCATTAGATATATCATGCAAATATTTATCATCAGTGCCAATCTGAACAGTAACTTCACTTCTTGCCCCACTGCCAGGAAAAAGTCAGTCGTAGAATTCCCAGACAAATTATTGTTCTCTTTTTCAATAGCATTTTCTCTTAAGTTTTGACATTTGTTGCTGTGCAAAGTTTTGTATAAAACCAAGGGACAAGAAGCAGAGTTCCAAAGGACAGAAAACGTGATTTTATCACTAACATGAACTTGGAAATACCATATTCATATGACACACAATGCTGAACAGCATAAGCCCTCTCTATTGTTCAAAACATTTTAATGGAAAGACTTTATTGTAATAGCCTCTATGTGAGGTAGCATCTCTTAAAGCTTGTGTAACCATTGTATCATGTGCTCTGGCCACTTTGACAATAGTGTAGTTGTGTGCCCAGGCTAAATCTGGATCAGATTTGCCAGGCAAGACAGACATATGTAGATCTTGTACTAAATACTATGGGGCTACAGCTTAAAGAAAAAAAAAAAAAAGGAAATGAGAGAGAGAGAGTTTTAATTTCATTTTCTGCTCACTTTGCACCAGTGTAAATGACTAAACAGCATGCAAGATTTAAAAGAGTCAAGACAAATGGTTAAATTATTGGACCAGTTCCATTAGTACAAACTCTGTAGACTTCAGGGGTCTTTTACTGACCTATGCTCAGGGCAGAAGCCATAGTTTTTATTAGGTCTACTAGTACTGTGTGCCATTTTTCAGGCCAAACGCCCTGTTACTTGATGTTGGACACTTAACCTCTGCCAAAAAATCACACTGCTCTATTTTATCTCACAAGGCAAAAACACTTCAATATCTTTCGGCAATACTGGTTTGGGACAGAAGGTGAAAGGGCAAGCCAGCAGTTAGTTTACTGTCTAAAACTATAAAGTCATCAGACAAGCTGAAATAGAAGCAATACATGGTTCCTACTTGCTGACAAGATTTCACCATCACTTTTTTCACATTTTCTATGTAGGCTGAATTTCAAGGAAGGTTTGTACGTTGCTGGAACAGACCTGTTTTACAGCATTGTGTTGATGTCCACCATGAAAAAAAACATAAAAACCCAAAAACCCAATAAAACCAAAAACACCTGTCAAGAAAATTCCTCAAAAAAAATCCCCAACCCTCAAATCCCAAAATCCAACCCCATTCCTGTAGCTTTGAAAGCWGTTTCATGGTACTTTTTATACCCCCTCAACCACCCCCTTAAATTATAGTTCAGACTTCCAGTTTCATTCTCAAAAGTTAGAACTCTTACCTACCTACAAAAAAGAATATTATTGAACTTCTCCCTTTAAAACTCTGCCAAAAACTCAAGAGAATCTGGCTTTGTCCTAAACTTAATCCCACGTTCTCTTTGCCTCAGCATTCAGAGGCAAAACCATCCTCTGGGATAGCAATGCCTACAAAAAAGAGTGTCCCTGCCAATGGCCAGCTGTTCCCAATTCTCTCATTTTTCAAAGGGACAATTTTTCAGAAAGCAGCCAAGTTCACATTTGCATTGCCCTCCACTGGTGTAATTATTTATATCGTATTATATTGAAGACATCTTTCTCTCAAACCATGACAGCTTTTTTTTTTTTTTTCATTTGTGTGGTGAAAATTAAAAGATTTGATGCAATAGAAAATGCAGCCCTTAGAGTTTTCCAGTGCTTTTGGTGGAGYAGTTCACACAGTAATTCACACTCCCCTTTGAAATAGATTTTGGCTGCATTTGTGGCAGCTGGCTGAAGATGAGCAACATCTAAAAACCTGAAAATTCACAAATGCCTGCCAGATTGAAGTAGCAAGATGATAGGATACCTTGTCATTGGTAGCTTGATAAAATGGTTATGAGAACTTCACTCCTATTTAATACGTATCTCCCTTTACAGCTGCATAAATATCCTTTAATGCACACCCTGCAAATTCACAGCAATAGGAGGCCAAGAAGATACCACACTTGTCTGAGAAAAAGTAAACACTTGAAAAGTAAATAATTTAAGCCACAGTTTTAACAGATACGCTCTTCCATAAAAAACTAGGTTTTTAGAGCTTGAAAAGAATCTTCAGAAATAAGGTGTGACCGCAAATAGAAAAATAACCTTTATAAGTTGCGTTTCCTTCTGTTTACAGGCTATCCCCTCTCACACTGGAAGGGGGTCCAAGTATGACAGGTGCCGCTGACAACTGAGGGAATGCTTTCTGCAAGTCCATTACTCTGCTGAGCAGCATATTTTGCCTTCAGCTTGGATCCTGACAATTTTTCCAGGGCATGGTGCATGCAAACACAGCCTGGAATATTAAATTTCACAGCTCCCAGGTGGATTCCTGACATGGAGGATAACAAAAACCTTAGAGCTGGTGGAAAACCTGGTGCCCTGTGCCATGACACTCCAGACCTCTCACATCCATGTAACAACCTCTGGGGAACTCCCTCAGAGAAACAAACATAAAACTTCCAGCACACACTTTTCTCCCACCATATGTCATCCATACATGGAGGGGAATGCCACTGCCAACATAAGTAGATTAACCACACCARATATTGACTGGCAAAATCAAGGACTCATAAGACAGAGGCAGTACTCAAATCAGCAAGCAAGCAGGTTTGAATAGCAGGTAGAGGGGCGTTGCAGATATTGCAGGCTGTTGCACCCCAAGGAAGACATCTGAGCAAGGGGTTGGCTCACAGCTCCCTGTGATACCAGAAGCAGCAGAAGCAGGGAGCTCCTGGCTGGCTGGCTGCCTGCCTGCCTGCCTGCCACAGAGGTAAGATACCACCACTCAGCTAATTAGCAACATCTCATCTCCTGAAGGGAAAAACCTCTTTTGCTCTTGCTGAGCTTCTGCTGAGCTCCTGCTGTCACACTTTTCCTCTAATTTAAAAAAGAAAACCACAGTTCTGACACCCCTTGTTTGAAAACTGCTAGCCCGTTCTAATCAGCCAAAACTTTAAATCACAGCCACCTTGATTTCAGAAAAGTTTTAGTTGTAGGGTAACTTTCTATCACAATTTTGTATTGGCTTATTCATGTACCTGTGATGTACAGCCCTGCCTTGGACAATGATTCTCCTTTTCTTTCCCACACGTTGGCAGACCACATGCAGACTCTCACCCCTGATCATTTTATACTGGTCACAGCAGGACTTTAAAAAGGATATATTTTACTACACAGATGAGCAATCACTTTCAAACCCCTTTGCAGTATTTTCCTACCCACTGTGCTTCAATTCACAATTTGATGCCATTCAAAAATAGCATTCTCTTCTCTGTGTATGATATTGCAACCTGTCTCAGGGCAAATGCTTAATCTGAAATCATCATCACTTAATGGTGTATTCTTTACCCTGTACTGCAATTGAAAGGAGTAATACAAAGAATATTTTGGAGAGCTTAGTATATGCCTAGCTGATTATACCCCTCACTTCTCATCTCCTGATCTTTAATATATTTTGGATTTTCACCCTGTCTGTCCTGTAGAAACTTGTGTGTAACATGAATCAACTACCTAAGGGCTAATGATGTTCACTGCTTAAAGTGGGCTGTATGTTCTGCTGGCTGAGGTCTGTTTTTTCCACTGTGTTTAAAAATATTATCTGCCTTGCACTGTAAAGTAAATGAAACAAATGGAAATAATGACTACGTGGTGATTGATGATAGGGACAGTGGGGTTAGTTCCATCTTTGTCACTGACCTTTCACTTAATTTTGAGAGTTTCACTTAACTTGCATGAATCTGACCCACTTGTAAAATAGCTATAATACCCCTCACTGACGTCACAAGGTACAGTTAAATTTGGGCCCTGGCTATGACTGGCCTTTCAAGATTTGTGTGCCACTCAGAGTATAAAAAAAGAATTTTGTCCTATGTGCCTTATTTTGACCAAGGAAAATTAATYAAGGCTGGGTAAGGGTCAGGGGAAACTCTTTCTTTTGTTGTACCATTGAGCAGTAGATTGCCCCAAAGAGCTTGGGAGAAAGTAGAATCATATGACATGGCCTAAAAAGGGTTGCAAGGCTTAGGAAGGAACCATATTTCCTTTGAGTCTCTCTCAGGCTGTCTCTCCATGTCTAGGACAGTCTGGCCTTTAATTGAGTGGTTAGGACAAGTTAAAATCCTCAACCAACAGACTCTAGACAAGAGTAAAGTATTATTATTCATTTTAAGAGGAAYATATTTAAGATAATTTAAGTCATGTTTCAGGTCATATGAGAAGTCAAACCCATTTTTATCTAGGAATTAATATCTGTCAGTTTCTCTGGTTARTGGAAGGTTGGTTTCAAGAACTATCCCCTGCTCCTTCCTGACTTTTATCTAGGTCATCTTGATACATGCAAATATTCCACTGAATTTAATGCAGTTACTCTCATGTGGCTTTAGGACCTCTTTCTGCAGCTCAACAGTAAGAATATTTAGCTCTATGCTTTATGCATTTGTCTGCCGACATTCTAATATTTTGCTGCTATCATGAAAAATCAAGGATTCTGTGTCCTGGAGCAGAACCACATAGAGAAGATAGCTGTAGTGAGTGATACAGCATATCTGGTTAGAGAAAAACATTTGTCCTTGATCCTTCTAAAATAACCCATATGTTTGGTGGGTACATTACAGTAACTCCAGAGCATGTTCATTTGCTTGGTTCACTTCCTATAGATAAATGTCTTCAGAGTAAATACTATTTCAGGSTAAATTGACCTATGTGACTGGCACTATTTTTGTAAGGACTACTTAATAAAAGGTAACTTCCACAGGTAAAGTATAAATCCATGACAATATAGTATTTACATTCATGCTGCAGTTTTTGGTGGTTTGGTTTTGGTTTGGTTTGTTTTTTTATTTTTGGGTGGGGGGTCTCTTTTTCTCGTTAACTAACGTTGCTTGCTAAGATGTTAACTTCAGGGTTAAAATAAAGTAAAAAACATTTTAGCAAATGTGGATGGTGTTAATAACTGTAACCACTTCCTCCCTGTTATTTTTAGGGACAATGTGAGGTCAAGTGGTTTACACAGATATTACTTGTAAGTCAAGCAGGAAAAGAAATATAAAGTACAGCTTCTTGCAGAAGTATTCTGCGTTTGATACACTGTGTGAGAGTCTGTTTACTTTCTCTTCCCTGTGACACATTCAGAGAAATTCTGTTGGATCCAGTTAAACTGTTCTTAGGATGCTGCAGCATCTGAGTAAGAGTAGGATTCACCCACTCTGCCAGAGATGTACTTGTAGCTGCCTTCCAACCAATCACAGGTGGGATTTACCTTGCACCTTTCACATTTCTTGTTAAAATTGCACAGCAGAACCTCAGGAAATGTGAACCAAGTAGCCAAACTCTGGTGTGGGCTGGGGAGCGAGCGAGAGATGAGCTGAGAAGGAAGTATGGGGGTGGACAGCAAGGCAGAGGCAAATGCTGCAGACACGCTCCATCGCTCCTTCACCCTCAGGCCAGTGTGACCACGTGTGTTGTGGCTACCTACCCCAGCCCTGTGCTGTACATGGCTCCACATGCTTTTTGGAGAGACTCTAATCCTTCAAGTCAGCCTCAAAACATTTTGTGGAGAACAAAAAGTGAGACTAGAAGACATGAAGCAAATGCTGGCTTCCACAAGGTTATCGTCCAGCAGCCTTTGCCAAGGGACACTGGGGGATGTTTCCTTCTGCTGAGGAAAGAATTTCATGTTCTTGTAGAAATGTTATATTCCCACTGCAATGTAAGCTGGGATAAATACTGATTCTCTTTAGGATTTCCCTAAAATCTCATTCTAGAATATACATTTGTATTGCTTTTCCTGCCTGTTGTATCCTGATCTGCCAGAGGAGGTTGCTTGCAATGCACTTTAAATGTAAAAAGAAAAAGAAAATTGAAAAGAAACCATGGCAAAGAAAAAACTATGTGGGAACTATGAAATTCTGGGTTCGTATTCTACATTTTTGGAGGCAAGTTCTCCTTTAGGTGGAAATAATCATTCCAGAGGGAAATATTTTCCAAATATTTATTGGATGTAAGAATTAATGGGTGCAGATTAAGCAGAGTCCTTGACTTAGCAYTGTTTCTGCCATACTCAGAGGACACACAGCATAAGCTCCAACTTGCCTGCAAAGGACGGGGGGAACAAATGTCTCTGGTGGCTGGAAGAACAAACTTAACCTGCATGTGAAACTGGCAAGAGAAGAAACATATATACTGGATAATGTTTGTACCACAACACTAYGGCCATGTTAGCCATTCATTTTCCTCTCCTTAATGAGGGCAGGGGTTAAAACACAGGGAAAGAACAAGCATTTCACAATTAAGGGTGAGAGTAGGATGACAGCATACAAGGAAAAACCTGTGATATTGCTACTAGTAATGAGTCTCCAAGAGCTTGAGTCTATTGAGTGCTCACACTGGCACTCTRCTTTCTGAGGATACTGCTAAATGCCATCTCTCCTGATTATAACTGTGGAAATGGATTTCTTTTCRTGCTCATTTTCATATTAAATCTTAGAAACTAAGGAGTGCTGAAGTACAAAACAACAGATTTCGTGAAGGAAGGTAGACGTACGGTAGGGCTTCTTGCCATTCACTCTTCAGATGTTTACTTTTCTTGTATAGTTAAACTTTTATTTGTGTAACTGACAATAAGATAATCATATAAAAATTTGGAAAAGTGATATGACTGCAGGGGTAATCCAGACAAAATCTGAGCAAGGACTGAGAAGCACAATACGATCTTGTCSGAAGTGTCCCAAGAAATACGACACAGAGTCCAGGGAGAGCAAAGCGATGCAGAGTTTTTTAATATTTTACAGAGCGGCTTATATCCCTTAGCTTGCTTGAAGTTTATAGAAATGTCAAGAGTCTATTGGACCCTTGGTCAGCCACCTACCAAGTTCATYGGTCAATCCCAACAACACCTATTCCAAAATATTTATCTAAGCAAAAATGATAGCAAAGCGCAGCTGCACGAAGCTTAGTTAATTTACAAAAACTCCTAGGATTGTTTMTAATAGTTTTGCCTGGGAAAAGAGAGAAAGAGAGAAGTCTCACAAAAATGCTGGGAGAGTTAGAAGGCCTCTCTGCCGACAGCTTTTCAGCAGTCACACGATCTAAAGCTCTTCAAGGTGTTTCAGTCCTTCATTTAGCATTGACATTTATTGCCCTGGAAGCTATTGGCAATAGCAGCTGTGCTTTCTGGCCAGATGCATTCTGGTGCATGATATTTTCCTTGTGACACAACTTGTTATAAACAAAGAAGAAGGAAGATTAAAACAACAACCATAGTCGTATGGAGGAATTGCTCCCTCAGACTACAGGCTGGTAGTTACTGTGCTGTAACACTTCCTATAAAATGTAACAGGATGCTTTAAATCTCAGAGTACAATTTCTGTAAATATGTTTGTTGGAAAAAAGAACACAAAAAGCTATCATAACATGAAATATTGTCCAAATCGGGGAGGGTTGATTTAGATACCAAGTTTATTCATTTCAGCATAGATGTAATCTACTCTCATCAGCACTGAGGCATTTATTCCCCTTACCTTAGGATTTCCAGAAGACATCGTGTATAGAACAGTAGTAAACCAGMCTGCTGTTTGGAATGGTACTTGGATAAATCCATATGCCACTACGGTGCTGTTAAAAAAGGTGACAGTGCTATAATAAAAAGGTTAAAATGTCAGGAAATATATCAAAATGCTTCTTTAAAATTAAAGATGTAGTTGCTCATTGTGTACACAGAATTGAGCATATTTCTCAGCTGACATTTTGTTTAAGCCCTTTTCCAGTCTGTGAGATCAGGTAGTGTGCATATGAAAAATATTTATTGCATTCTGGGGTGCACTGCATACAGACAATCAAATCTCTATGTATCCATTTCAATAAAAAAAGAACATTCCTGAAGTTCCTTTATTTACTGATCAAGGAAAACTACTAAGGCAAAAGAAAACCAAACCATTCCCAAACAAAGTAGTAGCCTGAAATCTCTTACCTGCAGTGTTAAAGCAAGACTAGCCTGTAAAGAAAGACAATTTTAATTTMTTTTTTTTAAAATTATGATGGTGTACTTGGGCAAAAAACCCAGTTCTCTTCTCCTGCACCTGGTGGCTGGGCTAAAATGCATATTTTAATTCTATTTGTAGATGTTTAGGGCAGGGATTCAAAATACCCATAACTAAGCAGAAATGCTGCCATTGATGAAGGCCCAATTTTGGCCCATATAAAATGATGGCATACTGGATATAGGAAATATCTCTAATTCCTTTCAAAAACTTGAAATAAMAAGAAAACCTGCCTTGGTTTCCCTGCATCACTGTGTAATAGGGTTCATCATAACGTTCAGCCTGAGCATATTTATTGTTTCACATTCAAGCATACAGAATTTATCRTTTTAAGATGAAATGCAATGATTATACCTGCTACTTAAATGGTCCTTATTTTCTCCTCATTGGATTTTCAAACACAATCCAAAAGCAAGCTCAGAGAGTTTCAAGCTGAAGAGAAAGCAACTCATCTTCTGTTCCCCATGAAGGAGGAGCAGAGCAGCTTGTTCAGCTTCAGTGTGAGCTGTAATGTAGTGCAGGGTGTCCCTCCCTTCCATACACTTTTCCAGCCAGTAGTTTCCATAAACAACATTGCAATATTGTCATGTTGCAAGCACACTAATCATGGCTCACATTTGGGTGATAGCATAAACAGCATAAATGTCTGTTATGGCCACAATAACAGTTTCAGCACAGGAGCCAAAACGAGGAAGAATAGGAACTGAAGAAAATAAGGCTGTTATACAGAGATCATTCCACTTAACAGATGAAGCTCCAGCTCCCAGAAGCTGCTTTTCCCTTTGCAACAACCTAATCAAACCTCCACTGCCTCTGCTTGAGGGGTGTTTCTACAGCACCGTTTTTTCTTCTTCTCTAAATCGATGATTTAATTGATTTATCTGGCTTTTTGATATAACTGTCATTTATTAGAATAGTGAAGAGATATGGGAGCAGACAAAACAATCAAAGAGAGGTGAGGTGAGCGGAAATGTGTAAAAAATAAATCATTTTATGGAAAAGGTCCATGGAATAATAAACTATTAAAAAATTCACTGTGGTATTATTTTTGTACATACTATACAGTTTCACAGAGAATTGTAATGTATAATACAAGCAAAAATCACATAGAAAGAATGTGACTTTTTAGTGGGAATAAATGTTTTGTTAGAGCAAATTCTAGCATGTTCTATTTTATTTCTTTAGAAATAGAGAACTGAAAACAAATACAGCCAACCATCTTGAAGTATACACCTGGTAAAGGTGCTAAGCAGACTATTTTGGTTGATTATTTTCACTTTAACAGCGTAAACTTTAGTGATTTTTTTTTGATTTGAGATGCCATTTGTGTTGGTTTTGCACGGCCTGGTTCTTGGTAGCAGGGGGACCACAGAGGTGGCTTCTGTGAGAAGCTGCTGGAAGCTTCCACCATGTCCAGCAGAGCCAATCCCTGATGGCTCTGATGATGGATGTGCCACTGGCCAAGGCTGGGCCAAGTAGCGATGCTGGTAATGCCTCTGTGATAACAGATTGAAGAAGAAACCAAAGCAAAGTTTGTGGTGCAGTTGCAGTTTTCCAGCCAGAGAAGAGTAGGAGTGAGAATGTGAGAGAAACAACAATGGAGGCACCAAGGTCAGTGCAGAAGGAGRGGGAGGAGGTGCTCCAGGTGCCGGAGCCAAGATGTCCCTGCAGCCCGTGGTGAGGATCATGGTGAGGCAGGTTGTCCCCCTGTAGCCCATGGGGGCCCACGGGGGATGCAGAGATCCACTCGCAGCCCGTGGGGGAGGTGCCCATGCCGGAGCGGGTGGATACCAGGACGCTGTGGTCCAGAGCAAGTCCCACGGAGAGAGACGCCTTGCTTCTAGGCTGGAGCAGCTGTCCTTGGAGGGCTGCACCCCGCGGCAGCGTGACCCACGCCGCAGCAGTTTTGGGAGGACTGTCTGCCCGTGGGATGGACTCACGCTGCAGCAGGTTTGGGAGGACTGCTGCTCRTGAGAGTAGAGTCACATCGGAGAAGTTCATGGAGAACTGTCTCCCGTGGGAGGGACCCCACAGTGCAGCAGGGAAATGACTCCTCTCCCTGAGCAACAGAAGGAAAATCTTGGGTGATGAACTGACCCCCACCCCACCTCTCTGTGCTGTCGCTGGGAAGGACGGAGGGGCTGGGGGGGRAAAAGGTGTTTTTAAGGGCTTATTTTACTTCKCATTGTCCTGCTCTGATCTTATTAGTAATAAATTGACTTGRTATCTTTAAGTTGAGCCTGTTTTGCCCTTGGCATGTTTTCTTCTGGTGCTTATCTCATCTCATGAACCCTTCGTTAAATTTTCTCTCCTCTGTCCAGCCGTGGARCAGGGGAGGGTGAGTGAGCAGCTTTTCGTGGGTGCCTGGCGTCTGGCCAGTGCCAAACCACACCACCATTTCATATTACAAATATAAAACCCCCAGACACACAACTACATGCAGTTATGTAGTCACAGAGAAATGCAAGTCAACAGAGTGAGCCTTCCTCTTATTTGTCAAAATAGAAATTACCACTTCCGCCTGTGTTGCCACCAGATTTCAAGAATAGACAACAGTTTATTTTACCACTACCTCACTGACCATAATTTGAAGAGGTAGCCATATGTACGTATATTTTTGCTTCTTTAGCATAAAAACTAGGGAAATTATTTTTCTCCATCACTTCTGTACTTTCCCATTCCCATTAAAATAAGCAATGTAAGTTTGCTATGAAGTGTTCCTTTTATTTGTTCTTCAGCTGAACACGCACTGGTGGTGTAACCTGACCATGCCTAATCAAAACYACATAGGTGACTACACACAGACCAGATTGTTCAACCTTTTCTTTGGAGAGGAGATCATAGCACAGGGAGGCAAATTTTGCCATCCTTTGACACGCTAAGTAGTGCCTGGTCTTGCTCATCCTCCCCTGGATGCACAGGGAATCAGTGGCACCATACAGAGGAGCAAATACTTAGGAGCAGCAGTGGCAGGACACAGCTCTGCTGAAACTTCCCAAGAAGTCCCAAGAGCAAAGGAARAGGAGTGCTTGGAACAAATGGAGCCTAACAGTAACACTTCCTTTCCTGTAACACACTCTTTTTCAGCCAGTTCAGCTCTTCCCTCTGGAGGAATGTTTGCAAGCTGGGTGTCAGAGTCTCCCTACTCTCTGCTGAAGAGGGATGGCCCTACAAAGCCTGTCCTCCCAACACACTTCCACCTAAATCCAGACTCTTCATTTATGTAATCCTTGCAGGATTTCCCATAACATAGGCATGTATTTGGTCCCTGATGGATGGCTCTGCAACCCAGTGCTGGATGGGTAGATGCAAATGGATAGAGAGTTTTAGTAATGTGGTAATAAAAAACCCAATTAAGATCAAAATACTTTCCACAAAGTTAACATGAAAAGTTATATGTTGAGTTAAATTACACTAAGGAATAAATGGCAAATGCTTGCTTATCTCTGTAAGTGGGACTTTCATGAATAATCCAGAATGCTTGCTAATGATAACAAAAGTGCCTGTGTCTTATATATTAGAATTACTTCCCCCTTAGCCTCTGCAGGCTAAAAGCTTTGCCTGTTGTTGCACACCAGGCCATGATGAAGAGCAGCTAAAGTGAGGCTTGATTTTTATGTTGACAGCCTCCTCCAGTTAGAGGTGAGTTCTTTTTATTTGCTTTCCCACAAGCCCACAAAAAATGGTACTGCACACCTATGTCAAAGTAAAAAACATATTTTGTATTGCTCAGCCAATGCTTATCTTTCAGCAACACATATGTAAAAGTTAACACCACCCAAAAATCTGTAAAAAGCAACTCTACCAGTTACCTCTATGTCACTGGCCTGGTGGAGTCATTAAAGGAGAGGCCTGGCTTCAAATTCAAAATTCAGCTGATATCTGTAGTATCCCATTAATTTTAAGGTTTGCATCAGGAAGGGTAAGATCAAGTACAGAGCTGGTGGAAAATAATCAACTTCTTTTATAGAAAAAAATATACTGACAGGAATAAACCTGCCGAATTACAAAAGGGAAAGCAGTGTGGAGATGGGAACAGACTATAGGTTAGTCAGTTTATTAGGGCTTCTAGAATTTGTAGCTTACCCAAGAGACATTTTAGTTACAGGCTAATGAACTGGAAAAGATATTTGAAGAAAAAGGATATCCTAGTTGATATAGTTCACAAAGCATTAGTTAAGCTTCATGAGTCTGATGGACAACAAATTATTGTTGGAACAGCTCAAATCTAAAGAACATTTTTCTGTGTCATTTGTTTCAACTTGCTCTTCCTTGTCACCTAAAATCAAGAAAGTAGCTCTGCAGCATGCATTTATGGGCCACATCAGTGACAAGTTTACTCTCCTACCATCTCCCTCCTACTTCTTTCCTGTCTGAAATCAAATGGGCAGGGACTACCTCTTTCAAACGATGGCAGATTTGAGCTGGAACAGCCTGCTGTTCACTAATGTAAGACCATTTCACGTTGTTCTGGCAGCATAGAAGAGCCTTAGAAGGACGTAAGAGGGTAACTTACATGATTTTAGTTCCCCTGTTATATTGCTGGTGATGTGCGTTCAGAGTAACCAACAATCCAGACAGAAATGTTATGGTCTCTACACCATTCCCTGAGCTAGAAGACAGGGGACCTCCAAACATAACATGGCCTGCAACTAGAGATTGCCTTGTCCTGTTAAGGAGAATCATAGAATCTTAGAATGGTTTGGGTTGGAAGCGACCTGAAAGATCATCTAGTTTCAAACCGCCTGCCACGGGCAGGAACACCTTTCACTAGACCAGGTTGCTCAAAGCTCCATTCAGCCTGGCCTTGAACACTTCCAGAGATGGGGCATCCACAGCTTCTCTGGGCAACCAGTGCCAGTGACTCACTACCGTCCAAGTAAAAAATTTCTCCCTAATATAAATCTCTCCTCTTTTGCTTTAAAACCAGTCCCCCTTGTCCTGTCTCTATCTGCCCATGTATAAGTCATTCTCCCTCTCTTTTATAAGCCCCTTTAAGTACTGAAATAACATTGCGGAAGAACATAAGCAAACCACACTGGAGTGTACAAAAGATCCAGACAACCTGGTATTCCATTTCCACCAATGGTCCAATGCAGATGCCTGAGGAACAGGATGACCATACGTGGTTGTCCTCTGAGTCTCTCCTACCATTCAAAATTTGGCAGCTCAGGGAATTCCTGAAACAGAGTTACTGGGCACTGAGCAGTCCTTCACAGATTTTCCTTACATAAGTTCGTGCGATCTTCACCCAAGCGCCTGTAAACCATCAGCATCCACAACATCCTGCAACAAGGAGTTTCTCGGGTCTGTTACCATCTCCTTTGATTTGAATTTAGATTCTCTTGGCTCTATTTCATTTCTTTTTGTTCTTGTAGTGGATGAAGCTGTGAACGATCAATCACTATGCACTCTGTCATGTCACTCATTGGTCTACATCCCTCAGGCATTTCTTTTTTCAGTCTGAAGGATTCCCGTCTCTTTAATCCTGCCTTCAACTGAGGTTGTTCCAATAACTTTGACAAGCCTGTTGCCATTTTCTGAACCTTTCCAGTTCTTCTAGGTCCTTTAAAATGCAAGGACCAGAACAGCATGCAGTATTCAGAGATGGGACCTTATTCTCTATTAGGCCCTCTGTTCTTTTCCTCACAACTTCTAATGCTTTGTACAGCTACTAGTGGATTCCTTCAATCTGAATGGAAAACAGCCTCAGTTTAAGATTTAGTTTCTGGATTAAATGTTTTGACTGCAGTTGAGCACTGGCCAGAAATTTTCATAAAACTCTATATTACGAACTTGAAATCTTATTCTCTGGTAGTGCTAGTAAATGCAGAGTTTGTATGAACTTAGGGGTATTTTTTCCTTCCATGGTTGAGTTACATTAAATTTCAGTTGCCATTGTGTTATTATTAAGATTACAGTATCTTTCGCCAATGTTTCTTAACCGGACTTTTTTATTCTCTCACATCTGTCAGTGTCATCTGCAAAGTTTTTTATATCATTGCTCATCACCTTTCCTAGATTGTTTAAGGATACAGCATATAGCATAGATCCTAGCATTGATCCTGCAGAACTCTCCACTGTCTCTCTTCACTGACAAATTATTCACTTATTCCCATCACAGAGTCACAGACTGTGTCAGGTTGGAAGGAATCACAGTGGGTCATGTGGTCCAACCTCCCTGCTCAAGCAGGGTCATCCTAGAGCACATTGCACAGAATTCCTACCAGACAGTTCTGGAATATCTCCAGGGAGGAAGACTCCTCAGCCTTGCTGGGAAGTGTGTTCCAGTGCTTGGTCACTGCACAGTAAAGAAGTTCTTCCTTACGTGCAGGTGGAATTTTGTGTGCATCTGTTTCTGCGCATTGCCTCTTGTTCTATTGCTGGGCACCACTGACAAGAGCCTGGCTCCATCCCCTTGACACCCTCCCTGCAGATACTTATATCTTCTTAAACAATCATTCAGTATTCTTTTATCCATGCAAAGATCTTTCTCCTCATGCCATTGTTGCAAGGTTTCATTAAGAGACTTTATACCTAACCCAAAATCATCTGGAAATCCAGGTGGACTACATCAACTCAATCACCTTAAACTGAATGTTTAGACAACTCTAAGAGGCTTGTGAGATGTGGTTTCTCCTTACAAGAGGGATTTCACTCCTAACCAGGGTACTATGTTTCTCCAGCATTTCTCTTATAGCTCTTAACTAGTCACTAGTTCCTCAAATCTAATCTGGAAGGCTTTAACTTTTGCCATTATGAATACAATGGAATGGCTGTGTTTGAATTATTGGTCTTTTATTGCCTATTTCTTCTGTAAGTCTCCTCTTCTGTAATGGTAAGTTATTCAGACATGCCTACAGGATTAGGGTGCTTTGAATATCCTGTCATAACAGTTGTCGATTGATCACATTGAACTGAGTTCAGTACCATGGAAGTAAGAGTGGTCTTAGAGCCACAGGAGTTGGTATAACAAGGACCAAATTAAGTGTTGCCTCATTATCACAGAGGCTGAATGCACTTTATATGTTTTTACCACGTTATAATTTTTATTGTTTTGTACAACTACTAACGGATTCATTCAATCTGAATGAAAAATAGCCTCAGATTAAGATGTACTTAACTTACTCACTCCTGATGTTTTGTCTCCTGTAGTCCTGATACATAATCTCATTCATTTGAATCTGACCCAAACACATTCATGCCCGTTCGCTCTTCTCTGCTCCACCACTTAAACCAGCATGTGCTGCAAGCCAGACTCTCTGTTCTGATGTCTACAGTCTCCTTACTCCGGCGTGCCTGGTTTGTATTACAACCTGTACCTGCACAGGCCCAATGTTTGTAAATTCCCACACCAAACAGAGCCTGGAAATGACTATTTGCATTTTTTACTCGGTTTATTTCCTTTGTTTTTAATTTCTCAGCAACAGATATCTCCATAATTGAGAAAACACCTTTCTCTCAGAAAGAGGTAAATGGTATTTCTTTGAATTGTCATGACAGAAATCTAAGGATTTACAAGAATCTGCTCATGCCACCCAAACAAAAGAGTAACAGTGTGCAGACATGGAAAGTTATTGCTCTATGCACAACCTCAAGGCAAGCTATTTGCACAATTTTTTTGCTGTCTTCTCATTAATCAATAGTAGGCTTTGTGAAAGTTCAGGAATGCATATGGAAAAAGGAAGCTGCTTACAAACAGAGAAGACTAGAAAAGCTGCCAAGATCAAATGCCCTTCACCCTTCCTGTGGTACTCCTTCAAGGCTAAAAAATCCTTTCTTAGAGGGTTCCAAGGCCATTTGTGGAACCCCAAGGTGATGGGAAGCCTCCACCACTGCTTTTGAGTGAAAACACAACCTCAGTCATTTGCTTTTTAGGTTAATGATATAAACTCTTTTCCTGCCTGTTACAATTTGGAAAACAAAAAACAATGCAAAGAAGTAGTCTGGAGATTTCCTTCCTGTAAGAGTTTCTTTTTTCATTCTGCCATGGAAAGGAGCAATTTGGTCCAAGGACAGCAGAGAAGGGAAGGACTTCAAAAAGCTCTTGTCAGTGGCCCAGCTCCGTTCCCACTGAACTGAGTCTGATGAGTCTACTGAAATCAGCCAGCTAACAAGCACTTTTGAAAACACATCTTTGTCTCAGGCAGACAGTGGTGGAGCTGGGCATAAAATTTCTGAAATTTACTTTGCCTAGAGGGAAGTCAGCAAGCCCTGTCTCTCAAATTGCATTGAGGGACAGCTCTCTTCTTTTCTTGTTACCATACCTTGATTAGAATTCAGTGTAAAGATTAGTGATAACAGCATGGCTGGACATTTTTAGGCCACAAATATGCTCTTACATAATCGGATTATTTAATCTTTTCATAAAGATGCATTTCTTTATCATAACACGATACAGAGTTTGTTTGCTACAAGAAGTAATTGTTATAATTTATTAATAGAAGTCTGGCTTTTTTATTCAGAGCCTAGGTTTTTATGACTCCTGAGCCAGTGACGCCCAGTAATTATATCTGTAGCTTTTGGCTGCTGTTGATACGGTGCTGCTGTATTAGAAGGATTACTTTTATATATTGGTGAGCCAAAGAAGATTTTTCTTTTATGAATACTGAACTTCTGAGAGGCTTTTTGAATTAATAACAGTGGAATTAATGCTTTGAAGGCATTTTTATTAAAATGGTGATCTCGGTGGACACTGGTTGAAAAGTAGGACATATGTTGGAGAAGAAAACCATAGGTTTTTTACATTTGTTTTAATTGCAAGTCMAAAAAAAATGTCAAAAGGCTCCCAGTTTCTCATGATCCAGCATATTGTAAAATACTTGGAGGTGATATTGCTCCAATTTTTTTCTAAGGATGCAAAAGAGGCACTTCCTTGCAGAAGACAGAGCGAGCCCCAGCCCGAGCAGTTTAGATGCTCTCGGTCTCCATACACAAAAAACTAATCACAGGCGGCAGATGTAAAGGCAGGAGTCTGCAGCAGAGCAAAACATGCACCTGGGCATGATCTCAGGTCAGTGCCTTGATCAAAGGACTGTTTACCCACCTTTGATTTGCTTTCAAGTCATGTGGCTTGGAGTGTCTCTTGAACTTCGGTTTTGGACAAAGGTCCCATCCTCCTAACTGCTATCCGTCAGGAACTTATTTCCCTAGAGTTTCTTCTGGTTTATTTTTCCTAGATCACTGGAAACTGTCATTTACCTTCTGAAGAATTCTGAAGGTAATGCCGAAGAATTATAAAATTTTCCAGATTCCCTTAACTGTTTGAGTCTTCCCACACAGCAGACGATCAAAGAACTTCAAATGGGGATCTAAACCACAGGGGATCAGATGCCTCGAGATATTGTTATGGACACATCAGAAATTTTCAATGTATAGAAAGTTTTAGCAATGGATCACACTATGCAATAAAAATTCTGTTCATTTTTCCTGAAAAGTTTTGCTGCCATATGCAGAGTCCCAGTTCTCAATAATTGGTTTAATCAGGAGCAAAAATGCTTCTCCAGGTCAATATTCTTGATAACGGTGAATTCACAGATACTTCTCCATCTATAAATATTACTACTGTTAAATTCTTTTTGAGATTTTTTGATCCTATTTGTTACAGAGAGTGTGCATTCTTGGGCAAAAGAGATTTCCCTAAGGGCAGTATAACAGTTAAATGAAATGTAAATGCAGGGATGGCATTAGGATATCATACAGCACAATACTATAAATATTTTAAGTCCCTCTATATTCCATGTTATGATGTACATGTGAGTGAAACTGACCCAAATTTACACTGTTCTAGTGCAGAATTATGTTATGCAAGTGCTTTACAAATGTTACAAAGTTCCAATACACGCACAATACCCAGAAACAGAACGTTGTTTTGAGAYAGCATTTCCAAACCAAATGGCAGTTGCGTACATTTCCTCTGCGTCCTCCACATCCAGAAATAAGGAAATTGTTGCCACTCGCTAGCCATATCTTTTACCTCAACTTAAGAGATAATATTAGTACTTTTGTTTGAAAATAATGGGGAAATATGGTGATTATTGCAACCAGAGGTAGCCAGGGAGCCCTTAAAAYGTAATTGAAAAAATATTAGTAAGGATACCCAAGTAAGAGAATAGTGTCTAAAAGTTCATTTTCTTGGTTGGTTACACATTTAAATACACAGACAATGCCCCAGATCTGCTGGACCTAGAGCCTATGTGCTCATTCATGCCTAGGAAGGACAATCAGCAAAACACACTTTCTACAGTTACTGAGGAAAGAACAGGGGATGCTAACTTCTGCTCCTGCATCTCACAGCTGTTCTTCTCACCTGTGCTTCTGCTCAGAAAAAAACCCCAGAATACAACCTTCTGTTGTAAGAAACAACTCTATGTACCATATATTGTGCAACAAATGTTCAAATATCCATGACATTGACATATATTATTTAGTGGGGGGTTTTTTCTGATTAAATTTTCATGTCTAAGACCTTGATTTCATTTTGTTAAATTCATGTTTTTCAAAACCTGCAGTTGTTTTACACAAAGATACAGATAAGTTGTCCTTTTCAAAACCCAGAACATATATAATCTGAAACAGTCTACTTTTCATGCTAACGGCTTTTTTACAACTACTTAATCTCTTGTCCTGATTTACATAAAAGGTCTATGTGTCACCATCTAATTTCATGGCAATTTATTTTTTCTTTTATAGAGAAGTAGCAATCTTTTTATTTCATTTTTTCTTTAAATTGAATAACAAATCTGCGATTTYGTACCATGAAGTGAATATCTGGCTGATTGAAAAGGGTCAAAAATGATTCCTTAGGAAATTCTGTATACTTCTTTTTTTAAAGAAATGTCCCTTTTCTACAAAATGGTTCCTCCAGATGAAAGTAGTATTGCTGAAGTGGTTTTGGACACTGATTTACAGTAGTGCTGCGTATTGTTTGAAAGAAGGAAGTTTAGAGGGCAGTACTCAGAGTAAAACTGCTACAGCTTTTATAAAGTCAATAACACGTTGCAAAAGCCCTGTGCTACAGGACTGCTCTAGTTCCATAATGGGAAACCCAGTGGCCTTCAATCTTGTGCCTTAATTTACCTGGTATTTGAACTTCTGTCTCCAGGCAATAATCATGGAGGTGGTTAAAGCCAACTCTCATCACCTTGCAGCTGACTAGTGATGAGCACATAGCGACAGCAGCTGCCACTGCTGAAACACAGGAAACCAATCAGTCCAAATCATCTCTCCCCAGCCCACGGAGTTGAGCCTGCAGAGGAAGGATGCCACAGAGGTGATGTTTTGCACAGGATTCTCCCCCCAGTCCATCCAACACAATCTCACACTTCCCTTGTAATCCCCACACCTCATTATGGCCAGAAATAATAAATCTAAATCTGTTCATTGTACAAGTAGCTCTTAAACCAGTTCATTCCTCCTGCTTGCAGAAACCTGCACTAAGGAGTGAAAATGGTGGACCTGCAGCACTAACATCCCTATCCACCCCTGCCTTCCTCTTGGCTTTTGCACATGGCAGCCTTGACTACCACTTCGGTACACTCCAGTGTCCTCATCACATTAACAGGATAGAAACAACTACGGGAAGGAATTCAGGTGGCAGAAARGATTTCCACCAGCCCACGGAAGGGAATGGAGAGGATAAATTTTGCTTGCTCTGTGTATGCCTTCACACAAAACCTGGAGGCAGTCAGCAGCCAGGGAGAAGCAAGCCCGGGTCTTTGTCCAGCAGCTACCTCTGTCTTTAACCTCCCATCTCTTTCTTTATGCTTTTATTTATGAAATCGTAATGATAGTAGTAAAACAAATGCAAATAAATAATAGATGTATGAATACATCTTGGGATGAATAAATTATGGGAGTCATGCTGACTTTCAGGAGTAAGAGTTATTGCAGTTCATGCTTGAGAGGGGCTGTCATGGTGGGTTTCTCCTGGATCTGCCAGCACTCGAACTGTAGTACTGCAGGGAGCAGCCTGCATGAGCAGGGACAGGGACAGGGACAGGGACAGGGACAGGGACAGGGACAGGGACAGGGATTTGCTGCTGGAATACGCTGCAGGCAGGATGGTGTGAGAGGCAGTATTGTCCAGCTAGAGCCCGTGTGGGAGCTACTACTACAGACCAGAAGAAAATACAAATTTCAAAGGAAAAAAACCCCACAGTAGTCCAGATTAGTGCAAAGTACCCCTACACTTGCTGCTGGCATACAGAGAGATCTGAGCAAGGCACTTGAAATCAGTGACTTCTCAGCCTCCCCAGTAGCCTTTCTCCCAACTGTATGCCCAGCTCACAAATGGATCACTTCTTTCCCTTTTCCATATGGTGTTTTCCACCTCTTTGCTCACAGCTGAAGGAGAAAAATTAAGATTCTCTGCTAGTATAAAGTGTCCATGGATTTCAGTTTTTCCCTGCAGAGGAGCAGATGTTGACACAGCAATGCTGAATAATAGGCTCAGATTTATTCCCCATTCAGAGACCGCAGAAACTGTTGGAGGGTCTCTGATAAGGGAGTCGAATGAAGTCCAAGCCTCAAAATACTCTGGACCATCTTTTTATTTGCTTCAAAATAGGAATGAAGCAGTTCCTGATTCCTCTTTGTTGGGCTCTGGCACCATGAAGCCCTAAATCCCTAGCTGCAGCCAGGGTTGTGGGAAATGAAATTTAAGCACCTGAGACAAAGGGAAGAACTATTATTACTGTCATACTTTAGTTATGTCCCTAATTCAGGGGCACCTGTGCAACAGGGATTGTGTCACTTTAGATCCTACTTCATCTCCTCCCTCTATGTCTTTAATACTAAATGACAAAAGATTGAGAATTAATGGAACAGGCACTGATCAGAACTACCATGGTCTCAGTACCTTGTCGATGCCCCTATGATGTCCATGTGTGTCCACAACTTTTAGTTTAAAGCCATTATTACTATGTCATCAAATTCAAAACAGAAAAAGAAATCTAATTTCTTCCACTCCACAAAAGTCTCTCTGTTCTCTGTAGTATCTTATGAGCTTCGACATTCAACTCAGAGATTTACCTGCTTGTAAACTCTCCAGTGAAGTAAGGAAGCAATTTTCTCTTGAGAAACCTCATGGACTTTAAACTGCTCCGTGCATCCCAAGACACTTGCTTAGTTTCTTCCGGTAGCTTCATTGACAAAAAGATGCTAAATGTCAAGAAGGCAAAAAGTGTTTCAAAKTTGCTTGTCTTTTTGATGACAAAAAAAGATTCATCATCACACTGGTATTTTAGCTTTAATTCTTCGAAGCTCACGTCTTTACTGTCATAGGATCCCTCAAATAAATTATCTTTTAAAAGTCCTTTCTTTAAGGTTTAAAATTCTTCCAGTGCAGATTCACAGTGGATATGACTCCCCTCAGTCCTGTGTGTTTTAATGAGAAAATAACAGTATTTGTAATATTTGTAAAAAAAAAGAATAACAAAAAAAAGAAAGAAAAATAAAAAAGGAAAATATTCTTTACCAGATGCTCTGTAGTAACTTCAACAGTTTAAAAATATCTAGAGAGGTTACCTTTTGCTGCAGAAACATCTGATAGCTAGACTAGCTTCAACTTAATCTCCAATACAGTTCTGATTACTTCCATTGACTGGCATCATGGATAACTGAGCTCATAATTTKCT
The DNA here is from genome assembly GCA_018881555.1 of Amblyornis subalaris. Lineage (NCBI taxonomy): Eukaryota > Metazoa > Chordata > Aves > Passeriformes > Ptilonorhynchidae > Amblyornis > Amblyornis subalaris. The sequence continues at coordinate 269,416 of JACAXG010000119.1, read as the reverse complement.
GCAATTTGTAGGTTCTTAAATCCAGAAACACTGCATAAGGGTAGACACATAAAAACATATGAGCCTGAGCAACAGAATTTAGTTTCAAGAAGGGAACAAGGTAAAAATATTTGCATTACTGAATATGTAACTTAGTGGTCTGAGAAAAATACCACTTAAATTTCTTATTAAGCTGATATAATCTCACCTCTACTAAAAAAATTAATACAAAATGTATTTCCAGTTAGGATTGCTCTTATCTCTGTGACCTGAAACATCTGCAATATTAGGTTTTAAATACCGGGAGAATTTTCCTGGGCAGACCAGATGATTTAAGGACTAGTTAGAGAAACTGCAGTTTTTAACATAGTAATGGCTGATTTTACCTCCTTCACCACCAAAAAAAAAAAAGTCTGAAGTTGATCCTGAATATTTCAAATTTTTCTGGTTTTACTTGAATGGTTTAGACAGAAGGTAAGTATGAAACAAAAATGTAACAAGAACAGAACATCCCAGATCTGATATACTGTTACATCAGTAAAGATTTTAGGAAAAAAAACCACAGCTTATTTCTTTATTTAAGTCATATGTTACTGCTTATCTGTTACCCAATGTCAAAGTCTACCTGGTCTACAAGTGTTTCATTTATTTCACTCGAACATTCTGTTTTCTTGTACTGTACATCATTCCATTTGTGCTTCCTTTAGGAGCAAACTAGAATTTAAGACACCAATTTGGGGGTGTACCCATGTTTGCTGCAGTTTCTGGAGTACAAAAGYGCTGAAGAGAAGCCCAGCAGCCTGTTTTCTTCAAACAAAAGCTGATTTATGCTGGTAGCTCACTCATGAGGATTGCTTAATGGTGCATCAAAATCTTTTCAAAACAGATGCAAGATTGGCAGCCAAGTGTGTGAGTGATTTTGGGTTGGGGTACAGGCAGGCGACCAAAACTATTCATTGTCTGACACTTACTTTCTGCCTCACTTATATATTGATTTCTGCCTGAGCTGTTTCTCGACAAAAGCTGCTGCAATGTGTGCATTTGCACYCCTCGTCATGGAGGCTGACTTCACTTTTTGTCAGATTTTCTAGAGACCACTCAGCCTGAGTATGCATTTCAGTTCAAGCAGCCATTAATGCAGATGGAGAATKAACTTAGAATGGAATCCGGCACAGTAGAAAGCAGACTCTGTGATAAATACATCTAGCACTTTAGACACTTTAGATTCCTCTGGGACAGCTGCAGCATCTTTGAGTGATCACTGCATCGTCAAGCTGTGGATCGTAGGTTAATTGGAAAGTTTGCTAACACAATAATTGCACAGGGCTATGAAGAACAGCACTGCTTCTTTGCACCATTTTACTTCAGATGCTCCAAGCCTTACTTTCACAAAGAAAACCCACTGGTATCTAAAACCTGAAGCAAAGTATCATACTTGTTCTATTCTGAGATGTACAAGGAATTGTTTCCAAAATTGGTTACAGATTTTAGTAATCGCTTATTTTTTATTCAGATTAATTAAACAGATCAAAACCCCATCAAATTAAGTAAGAATTAAACATGAGTTTCTCCTCAGCAAAAAAGGAAAAGACKATAGAACTGAGCTCAATGGTAATTCAAATCACAGGTAAAAACTAAGATGTTTTCCTTAGGGCATTTTCTTTATGTATTAAGCAGCCAAATGGTTTAACAAGTTCTGACATGTGTGTTAGTGCCAGATACCTGCACAGCTGGCATGCTTGCCAAACAAGCAGGTGCTTTTCTTGTACCGGGCTCAGTTCAGAAGAAAAGAAAAAGGTATACTTTCAGGCTTGAGCTTTTGAAATGCAAAGGACCAACAAATGATGATAAGCACTTTGTAGGAGAGGTTCTACATTTCTCTCTGGTGAGTGGCCTTCCCCTCACTGGGGTTCAGTTGCTGTAAGAGAGCACAGGTTCCTTCAGCCAGCACAGTACAGCACAGCAGTGCTGAATGCTGTTTTCTATCAAGTCAGGAGTCACAGGGTTTATTTTGCCCATTATGACAATAATTATCAGCAACTAAGTGTAAATGCAATGAAATTTGACCAGTATGCAAGAAAAAGAGAGTAYGATCGTGTTTGATTCAGAAATAAGTCTTTATTTAGACCCACCTCTACTGCAAAAGTTATTACCTGAGCATGAAACAGCTAATTTTCTGGGCTCTGAATATTACAGAGACTGGAAAATGCAGAGCATATTGAAAAATATTAAATCACAAGACCACACTGTAGTAATCCTGTTTTCATTTGAATGTAAAAAAAAAAAGGTGGTTGAAGGCAAGGAGCACACCTCGTGATATCTACTAGACACTTAGTGTAGACTCTCACTGTAGACTCTCACTGTAGACTCTCAGGCTATTACTTGAAGCTGTGAATTCTTAAATCTCTTCTGTGAAGAACAAAAAACCTGAATGTCTGAAGGTATCAAAAAGGAAAAGGAAAGATAGATTTATCTGAAGAAGAATGTCATGTCAAATGTGACTGATAACATGTCAAATAAGCATGGCACATCGGCCAAAAGCAGTGAAAATCAAAGCATGCTCCCTGACAGTGGTTTGCAACAGGCTTCTCTCTGCTCTCATTCGTACACAGTAAACCAGGATTCTGCTTAGCAAGAAGTGTTGGAATTCTGCAACAAATTCATTGTACAATGTAATGGAATATCTCTTTCATAGTAATGCATTCTTCTTGCAGACATTATTCTACAACCTGAAAGTGTTTTCATCAAGGGTATCTCAAAGGCCTCTGGCCACAGAGGTTGCAAGGGAAGGGGGAGAAATTGAGTACGGAGGCTTCTTTTCCACAGCTGTGTCCACTGAAATGACAGCACTGGATATACCTAGACAGCCTACATATCCCAGCCTTGGTTTTTATTACTATTGGTGTGGTGCATACAAGAACCAATCAGAAGAAAACCTTAGGTAGGAGATCGGTGCAGGGCTTTGTTTCCAACAGCGTTTGCAAAACCAGGCGGTTCCTTGCAAGTGTTGGTGAGGGCAGGGGATCCAAACCTGCCACAGGCAGCAGAGAGGCCCAGGGAAGGTCCTGCCTAACTGTGCACAATGTCCTTGTCTCTGACTCCTGAAGTTGTGCATATGTAAAAGAACCGGGTTTTAATTGTAATCTATCACAGCTGTCAAAACATCTGGCCAATTAATTCTGGGATCCCTGCTGTGCATCGTAGCTTAACTTTATGTATCTCTTTCTTTTTCAAGTGCCTAAAAATACAACGCAAGCTCTGGCCTGCTGCATCCCCTTTGGGCTCCTGCAAAGAACAGGCACTGAAAAATGGACCAACATCTCTGGAGAAGTGTCTCACCACAGGCAGCTTTCAGTAGGCARAAAGGTACCACAGCACAACATCTGTACCTAAGGCAGGGAAAACAGGATGGGGCTGTGCTGCACACCAAGAAAACCTCACAGGCACCAAGTATGAGCAGAACTCTTTCTCTTTTATGCCTGAAACTAGTCCTGCATCTGTGGGGAGAAAGAAGGATGGCCAGTCAGAAAAAYTACTGCTGCCTAGTCTTGTAGATTCATTTTGTTATGTCATTGGGTTGGATAATGATATAAAAATTTAACTATCATAGCAATTATGATAGTTATTGTTTTACAATAATTATATTTTATTATAATTGTGTTGGGGTTTTTTGTTTTCATTGTGGAAAGAGTGTGTTTCTGTAGGTGTCCTTGATTGCTCATTTTTGTGCTTCGGGATTTTTAAAAAGTGATAGAGCCATTCAAATAGGGTGTCTATTTATAGTTATAGCTGCCTTCTATCTAAGGTAATAAATTAATAATGATTTTGAGTGGGAAAATATGTAATATATACATACATATTCAAATATAAATCATTTCATCAACCATATAATTCTATTCTTATTTTTCACCACTCTACTGGTAAAAATAATGCTAAAAATTTATTACAAGAACCATATGAAAGCAATAAAATAAAGTAAAATGATCATAAAACCAATCACATATTTTATAGAAAATAGGACTATAAAATCACTTTGTGCGAGGCTTCTTTACCACCAAGAAATTTATCATTTAAGAAAAGACAACTTTCTGCTATATTTAAGCATCTACTTCTTGCGACCCATATGGGAATGGCAATAGGTTTTATTGTTTTCAATTCAAAAAGCTTTACTCATCGCTGGTCATGCCAGCACAATCTTTTAGTGCCAGTGGTAGAGTAATTTGTTGGTTCTGGTAAGCCTGCAAGAGTTCTCTCTTTCCTTTCACATTCTGCAATTTCAGGTTTTTTGCATATGCCTTCCTTTAGCTGAAAAAATCTCAATTTCCTAATACCCTAGGACTAGCTTGTTGGCCAAACTTTTGGGATGTGCTCAAACTTAATGCATAAACCCCACAATTTAAGAAAGTAAAAAGAAATTTAATGTTACACTGCTTTGGAGAGACTTTCAATTAATTCAACCAAGATAATTTTTCAGATGTTTCCCTTTAAGAAGCAACTTGGAGTTCACACTCTTCACAAAACACTGTCTATGACCTAGCGTCCTTTTATTCACCTTTTATAGTCCTTGACTTATAGCATTCTTTGATTTACATTACAGGGAAGACCTATGAGCATCTCTGGGCAGTAAATTCAAATTAGATCAGCCAGGTTATTTCCCTTTCTTTATTACAGGATACTAAACAACACAAACATTCCTACCTAGCACCACTGTGCTTTATTCTGTAACTCCATCCTAAAAATGTGTTTGTTAACYGAAGTGGAATACTTCCCTAGGAATGTGCATAAGCCCTGTGAAATACAGCATTGCATCTTCAGAGGACACTACACCCTTCTGAGTCATTTTTGTGCAATATAGTCAAAGRGAATTTTTTCTGTCCAAGCTCTACTCTTGTAATAACATGTGTTGTTATTTTAAAAACGCATATAACTATTCATCTTGGCAGGCTAATAAAGTGCAGAGCTGAAATGCTCTTGATTTTTTTAATTTTACAGTATTTAGTGGACTACAATTTTGTTTATTACTAAGCTAATTGTACATTATTCTCAGCAGTTAGAGAATAGCTTAGTAATAAACAGTACTGCAGATCATCTATTTACATTTCCTTTTTAAAGTTGCGATCTGTGACAAAAGAGAAGAAAGGACTTTTTAAATTGAATTCAGTAGTCTTAGAGCACCGTAAAACAGTTACTGGGATGGGGAGAGGAGAAGTGAGCATAGGAGGAAATAAAGCAAAAGGAAGCAGAGGTGCARAACCTTTTGTTTCTCATCAAAAAGAAGTAACTGTTGTTCACATAAAAGCAAACTGCTTTAAGGATATGAATATCAGTCCCAAGAAAACTGTAAAAATATCAGGCTGGAGCATACCTTCTCTGAAGCTCAACATTTACAGAATGTGTTTTCTCCCTTCGCTAATTTTCTTAGCTCTTGGCTGTCTTCCCAGGCAGTAGTTTCTCAGGCTGGTGTGTTGTGATCTAAATGCTAGGCTGGGTTGTAAGCTAACTTGAAATGCAAAGTAAAAGTCAGTGCTTTAAAGTCAGCATTTCCTACCTATTAAATGTACTGTTTCTCCTAAACAATCTGTGAATTTGCTCACAGCAGTCACCCTGTTTCCCTGTGCAATTGCTCCATTAGTGTTCTAACAGACCTATGTGCAGTACTGAGGTCCTTCACTCATCACCAAACTCCCTGTTGGCATCTCTGGAAGTTTTACTTCACTCAGGATTGTTGGTTCAAAACCTTCACAGTGGGTTTTTTCTCCCTCCCARACCACCATGTCTGATAATCCGAACACAATTTGTTCCAGACTGTCTCATGAGAGTTTAAGCAAGTGCCTGCTTGTCTTTTTTCTTTTGTCTTTTTTTTTTCTCATAGAAATAGTCATAATAAAACACCACAGTAAATCTGAAGCTATTCCATTGCCTTTGAATGAGCTAATCTGCATTTACCCCTGTATTACCCCCTGAAATTGAGCTCAGTGGGACTGCTTGTGTGAAAGATTCAGTCCTTATAAAATCTCATAAAATTGTTTAACAGCTATAATATAAATAGGAATGATAACATAATCCTGAGCTGAAATCTAAGCAATTGATGATATTTTTTAGCATCATGCTGTAGAGCAGGAAAAGAATTTCATTATAGTAGCTGGGTCAACTGCCAAAATTATATGTTAAGCTTTGTTTTCCCACACTAATCAAGCTCTATTAGCATTAACAACTGCTCGTCTTTCCCCTCTCCCCTTTTCCCCAGGTCTAGCATATTGATGGAGCAAAAAGAGATAATGAATTGGACTGTCTGGTATAAACAAACCAGATGCCTCTGCAAAGATTTAAAAGGGACATTGCTTCATCTTCCTCAGCAGAGAGCACAGCTCCAAAAACAGATCAAAGGATTTGGCGGAAGGTTCAAAGGGAAAAGACGATGATTTTCTCCATTTAGTTATTTACCTTTTAATCCTTTCTTCTTTCTTTATACCGCAGTCTCTCTTTTCTCTCTATCAGTGAGTTTGTTCTGGAAAAATGCCCTTCTGTTGAGGTCTTAACTGAAGGACAAAACCTGACAAGTCAGAGGTCAAAACTCATTCGGCTTTCTTCTTATCAGGTCTTTTGTCTGGAACCAAAAATATTATTTTCCTAGTATTTGAGAGCCTAACTGTTGTCTCTTCCAGCAGTTTCTGGGGCACTTGTATTTTGGATGCTTGTCAAAACCTGCTTCTCTCTCATGCGACCGAGAACATGGCAGTCCCCAAGCCTTGCAGCTGGGGACGTGTATTCAATTTAATCCACAAAACTTTCGGTAGGTAGGAGAGCTCCTAAATCACTGCTATGTTGAGTTCACAGCAGCACCAGGTAAAAGGCACAGAGAACTAATGACAGCACAAGCTGGGAGTGGCAATTAGAGATCTTAGAAAAGAAATACGAGGCAGCAGTAAATATAGGTAAAAAATGGATATAGGACCAGAACCCCTAAACCAGCCTGGCAGTTACATCTCTGCCTGTAAACAACAAATCAATTATTCAGAGCAGCCATTAAAAGAACAGCTAAAAGCTTAGAACTTATCAGGGAATGGTAGAGGATGATAAACTACTTTAGTCTTGGAAAGCAGACTCATCTTTATTTCAATGTCGGTCAGACTTACTCCTTTGCTCTGAGAATACTGAAAACAGAACACAAGGTTTCAACTCCTTGATCAGGAACTACTGGTATTAGACTATGTAAGAGGAGATTAAATTGCCATAAAACAGCAAGAGAAAGCTTTTTTCTTTTCTGTCTTTTTGTTTGTTTGTTTGTTTGTTGTTTGGGGTTTTTTTAATCTATGTAATACTACAATGTAAATAAAAAAAAAGAAAATGTTTATCTGGATTAACAGGCTGAGCATGAGATGTTTAAGGACAGCTCTAGGTGGGGAGCAAACTGCCTTACATCCCTTTTCCAGTAGGTAGTAAGCCCAGTCATCAAGGCAAATCTTGTAGGAATGCTGGAGAGATTTCAGGGAGAACAGCTGGGTGGGATCCTTGTCTGGTGATCAGAGCAAGAAACATGAAAGAAAGTCTATGAGCAGCAAATAGTGATGAAATGGGACAGTTTGAGGCTTCAGGTGTGGTGTTTGGGGTAGGATACCAGAGAAAAAGGAGGATTTGGTGTAAAGTGTTCCCACACATGTTTAGGCCAGCACAACTACCCATATTCCCAGCTGATGGGGTGCAGCCCAGCTCCATCCTGGAAGCCATGGATCCTCACTAACACAGCAGGGTCAGGCTAGGTGGCCGGTCTATGGGACAACATGTGGTGTCGGATGTTGGTCACCATCATGCCACAACTTCTGCCTCAATGCTCTCTTTGGTTTGCTGGTTTTCCTGAAGTCATTGATTTCCCTCAACTGAAAGGTGAGTTCTGCCTCATATGCACTGTAGTAATGTTTCCTTCTGGTTAGGCTGACTTAGGGCTCAGCATTGAGTCAAACCTGTACTGAGCTATGTGAAAATAAAAGGAAAGCAGCACCAAAGAGGAAGCAGAAAACAAGAAGTATGTCTATTTGCACTAATGCTAAACAGGTGCTGAGCAAATACAGAAAGCTATTAAAACCTAATGATATCCTTTAATACCCTCTTGGCATTATCAATAAAAAGAGTTGAGCAATGGTGACCTGGATCTCTCTCCTCCACAGAGATTACAGTGAATGAAACCATCTCCATTTACCTAAGCTCTCTCAAAAGACTTCAGCTAATGAGTCCTCAACATTCTGTGTTTGTATTTATTTCTTCACATTCCCTAAAATCCTACAATTTATGGAATAGAAACCTGCTACTTGGCACACATCTCCCCTTACAATGTGCTCTGCACAAGGCTCTTTCACTAATTAATATAAAGAAGAGAAGATCCCTTCTGCTTAATGGCTGCTTAGGCCCAGATTAACTGTGTAAAACATATAAGCCCAGAAAGTAAAATCTAGCCAGAAACAGGCTGGTCCTCCCTGAATCTGAGTGATTTTTCTCTACAGTCACTTTCTTAAGAGCAATAAGCTGATCAAATGAAAGTCTTGTTAMCTACCGGGGAGAAATAAGCATTTATCTATGATTGTCAAATAATGAAGATTTGAGAACAAAGCTGAAGTATACAAAGATGCTACATATACAGATAATCTTGACAGCCTACTATTTCTTCTTCTTCCTAAAATTAACTGCTAAGAATGTGATTATGTTCTAGGTACCTGACCAGTTGCAGAAGGAGAAATATTGTTGCCTGTGAGCTATAAAAAAGCAGGGATTTTTATGCTCCACAGAGGAAGTAAATGTTATTGACTTATGTACCAACTGAGAAGAGGGGAGTGAGTCAGCACGTTGGAGGAACGGACCTCCACTCTCCATCATTCTGTGCCTGAGGATGATGGGTGCAAGGTTGGAAGTAAGCAAAAGATCCTCGTTTCTTGCCTCTGTGCAAGGAAGGTACTCCCATGGCCCACTTAAGAGCTATTACTAATAAAAACACCTCTGTAAAAGAGCAGAGTACTTGGTCATGACACTCTATACTTCAGCATAGTACAGAAATTACTGTAGTAGCAAACATTTTAAATAAAATGAGAAACCATATTATAAATGATAGTTAGAATTTTTGGACGGGAAAAAAAAGGGTGCTCAAAAACCAGTCCTTACTGTTTACATTCCAAGAAGCCAGAATTAGTTGCCTTCCCTGTAGGCAGTTTAAGTTGAAAGGGCAAGGATTCCATAAACATTGTGACTGAACTGCCCTTTAATGTCTCGGAGATGGCGACTGAGCATAAAGGCACTTTGAAAGAAGTGTCTAGAGGAAGTGAATGTTTTCTCTGCCTCTGTGGAGTATCTTCCCTGAATAAAATAATTCTCRAAGCCTGCTACCAGCATCTTTTATTAACTTCGGTGAATGACTGAATACAATGTTTATCAATCTGAAATGGAAAAAAGCATGAAAATGCATACCGGTACTGTTGGTTACTGACACCTTCGGGCACTGTGGCTCTCATTTTCAGTGCCTGTGTGCAGCTTCCTACAGTTTTAGTCTTTCTTCTTAGGCCAGCCATGTCACACATTCATGAGTCATCTTTTAGAGCAGTTTTCATGCTGTCCTAGCACCAAGAGCATCATCAGAAACAAGGACAGGCATGCCCTGGTAGGCTTAGCTGTACCATACTGAGCTCAGTTGCACCCCTGGAGTTCCAGAAGTGGCAGTAAAATTATGTTAYCTGTCCTAAACCATCTCCTAGACAGTCGATAAGCTCTTGGAACCACTTGTGCCCATGATGTAGGATCTAGCACGCAAATATAATCATTTTACAGTTTAATATCTGTAAGTGACCCTAAACTGATTACCTTTTCACCCCCGACATCTAATTTAGAAGTTAGGCAGTACCACCCTCACAGTATTGGCAGGGTCAGCTGGAAAGGACAAGCTGTGAAATAAGGGACACAGGTGCAGGAACTTGTGTAGAAATATACCCATATTGTGGCAGACTTGTGGCACTGTGGTGGCAGGGGGGGCCACTGTGCTGCCCCGAGGGTGGGGGCACATATCAGTGGAGGAAAGAGGGACAAGGTTGACCTGGCAGCCAGTTGGGAAAGCTCAGTGGCTTTGGCTCTCCCATCAGAAATTATTAACATTTGAAATATTTTAGTTTGCTGTTAGGTGAAGAAATGCACATCCCAGTAGACAGGGTGCAGAGTACCCACTGAATCAGGAAATGAGTGGCTAACATAAACCTGTGTTTTTCCAGAAGGATCTAAAAGCACATTAGATTTTAGCTCATTATCTGCTTATTCCGTTGTCAGATTATAAGCAGATAAACTGCTACAAGGTGAGCAATGCAAGCCTGACCCAAGCTGATCTTAGCTGTATCACAACCTGCTTGTAAATATCCCTTCTGAACTGCATTATCCAGTGTCATGTGTCAGAGGTCTCCTCTGAGAGTGCCAAGTCAAATTCTTACATGTTCTTCATCTACTTTGCCCATGGAAGGCATTAACACCACCTGGAGAGGCAGGTCATGCTTACTTCTGCATTTAAAAAAGAGTAAAGATCTGGCCAAAGCTCCCAGCAGGGCCACTGCCCCCCAAAAGGACATCCTGTTTTGTCATTTGAACCAGCACCTTTGCTCAGTGAGAGAGAGCAGCAACCAGCAACAGTCATCGTTGTGGCCCTGCATGCAGGGCCACACATGGTGGTGCTCTTTGTGATATAATCAGAATAGGAAGGAGACCCTTCAAATACTAATTTGATTTAGGCTGATGACCAAGGCCACCTTTTCACCAGATTCTCTGTCAATCAGGTGAAAATTGTGCTGTATCTCAAATCCTCACCAGGATTTAGCTGTCCAGGCCCAGAGGATTTTTGATACACTTATCAGACAAGAAGCCAACAGCTTCAAAATCAGAGCTTCATTTGCCTTTATACCTAGTGTACCTGCTAGTGCACAAACTCTAAAACCTCACCCATTGAAGAAAATCAATGTCATTCTGCATCAGACAAAGGAGGGGGGCAGAGGGGAAGCACATTTTACACACTGCTGTCAATGTTTAAAGGATTCTTTTTAAATTTACACTTCCTGATTATCGTGACCTCTATAATAACTTACATTCCAGTTCTTCCAATTTCAGCAGGAATGAGACACCTCAAAGAAAACAGAGGTTTCAGGAAGTGATTCAGAAATTGGTATTATCACTTATATCTGTTGAGGCTTGTTCTTTAAAGCTATATGTTTGTTTTGGCAATCCAGCATATAAATGTCTGCTAAGTGTCATCTCACTTTACCAATATGGTTGGAAAACACAAGGGAGGGGAAGGTGGTGGGTTCATTGTGCTGCATCTCTAAACAGTAACAGGAAAGATCATTTTACACCTGAAGCTTTCTGCAGTTCAGAAGACATGACCCAGATTGAATGTCCTTACATTCAAAAAGCACACTTGTAGATGTCTAAAAAATGTTTATAGAATATTTCCTTTTTCCCCTTGCTGTTTTAAATCCTTTCTAAACCTCCTGGTTCCCTAGTTATGTTAGATGTCAGCCAGCCTCACTAGAATTCTTGACATGTTTCTCTAAAGTGACCTTTATCTTACACTGAACAAAAAGCTTCAGAGAGTAAATATAAGGTCTTCCTTACCATTTCCATGTTTATCTTGCTGCAGGCTGCATCTGATCACAAAACTGACACCACCCCCACTTCACAGGAATTTTTCTTATTTAGAGAAAAGGCAAGTAAAACAGCACAGCAGAATCAAGTCATAACAGATACTCATTGCACAGTGTCTCTCCCAGTCAGTAATGAATCATTTCCTCAGTGCTATGAAAAAAGGGCATCAAGTTGCTGAAGATGCCTGATTTCAAAAGAAACCAACAAAGGGACATGGTGAAATTATTGTATTTGCTGAAAAGGACACAGAAGAAAAACCAAAAAGATACAGGAATTTGTATGGCCAATAGTTGCTTTTATTTTTTGCCCTACAGAGTGTATGCCATTTTGGAGGCTGGAAATTAAAGCTAAATAACTGAGGACAAATTACCAATTACTACAACTTCCAGAAGATCATCCCATATGACACCTGTAGACCGATGACCTCAGAAACCCTGCAGAGCCATGCACTAGGGCTTCAGCTTTACCCTGGTTCACCTCCCTGSGACTGTCTCAGCACACAGGTGCTGACGGAAAAGCTGTTCCAGATCACAAAGCCTGGGCTCGTGCCCCATAAATTGCTTTTGGAGCTGGCTTCTCAGGCCCTGTAGGGTTAGACCGTAACCAAAGGGAGAGAAAACATCTGCCCCAACGTCTTGAACCAACAACTACTCTCCTTCATTTTGGAGTGATTTGATGAAGTGGAACTGTTGGATCTTACTGTGTTTCAAACAAGGAGTGGCTACAGTGCAGTGGAAGATTACTTGTGCCACACGTGTAGCTTGTACAGTAGTTCTGCAAAAGGCCTGTTCTTGCATTAGCTRAAGTGATGACTCCTTCACTAAAGAGAGCAGCGGGGTGGAGACCAGGCCCCGTGCTTGCAACTTTTGGTTTCCTCCTGCTGAAATAGGCCACATACAGACAGTGTTGTCATTTTTTATTAATCACAGGTAACATAATTCTGGTCACTGCTATAGGCTGTTTTGTCACTATATATAATCCTGCAACTTTCACACAATTTTTGCAAAGCAAAATGAGAATGAGGAACTAATCCCCTTCAAAATGTCTTACAGCTTTGAGGAAGAGAGCTTTATCTATGTGTCTAGAGGCTAATTGTTCAAGTCCCAGCTGTTCTGCCAACTGTGGTTAATATTTCTCTGCCCTTCACAACCCAAGACATTACATCCAATTGCACAGTAACTGTTATTCCCCAGTTCTGCAGAAAAAGGAATTCTAAAAGTGATTTGGACAGCATTGAAATCAGGACTCACAGGCCAGCATGGGCTCTCGCACAAACTGAGAAGTCAAGTCAGATGTTTCTAGAATAATTTTCTTCCTATATATCAAATTAATGTATGACTTCAAAATTTGTGTTAATATATCTTTTACTGCTGTACGTTTTTTACTTAGACTGAAAGCATCCAGCTCTTTAAGGATGAGCTGTGGCAGCCTYCTGGCTTCACTGGGACTCTGCTTCTCAGGCTGTGGCATGTCCTTCAGCAGTGCACCACCTCAAACCCGTACACAAACTGGGGTGCTTACTGGTGCTACTGACAAGGGTGGCACCTGACAAAAGTGAAAAAATAACATTAAACACCCTTTGAACTAAGCAGCTTCACTTGTATTCCCAGCAACAAGGTGCTTGGGTCAGTGCAAAATCCAAAAAGATAAGGACTTACTATAATAAGCCTCTTCCCAGAACACAAAGTGTGGCAAAACAATGATACAAACTGTCACCTCTTGATACCAAATGAAATCCTGCCTGGCTCAAGCAGGGATTAAAATTTATTCCCAGCTAATTGATGTTCGGAGTCAGCACACTAGATTAATTAGTCCCAGCTCCAGCTTCTGCTTCATGTGTTTGCCTGCACAGTTTTGAGCTAGTTTTTTAGGTCAGACACAAATTCTCACGGTGTGTTTGTGCAATGCCAAGCACAAGAGAGTACAGAGCCCCCCCAAAAGCTCCCGGTAGTAAATCCAAGATTGGCATTGCAACCAATTCAGTCTGAATTCTGAATACCGCCAAAATTATCATAATTTTACCTCCCAGGATCAGGCTGGTGGGAGTGAACAGAGCAGCAGACAGACAAAAAAAAAGGGATCGTTATCATTTAATATTGTGGGCTTTGGTCTAATTTTGTGATAGTCAACATTTTCCTGCTGGTAGTGTTGTAAAATAATGAGCTGCCATGACCAACTATATCCTATGTCCCAAAGCACAGCAAAACCAAATGTAATCACAATTGATGGAAATTATAGAAAAGRAAATAAATTTAAAGAGGCATCCCAGAGAATTTCAGTAGCTGTTATGCCTACCCGTTTCCATATTTCTTCATTCTAAAGTAGTSATGACTGGAAAACGAAGTGGTTTAATTTCAAGCTGGGAGAAAAAGGCAAATTATTGTGATTTTTTCAATTAATCAAAATTTTTGTAAAACGAATCCACAGTCAAAACATATCAATAAATTATAAATTTTTCCATTCTGTTAATTTATGCAAAGACTTTTTAAATAGGAGAAAAACCCAAGGCACTGCATTCTGCAGCTGTTGAACAAGACATTTAAATGTTTTCCAAAATAATTTTCCTCACTTAGAAACAAAGTTTCTTCAAAGTAGAAGATATAATGGGGATGGGAGAAGAACTACCAGGCAGAAAATTTTTTCTTTACAAAAACTGCTTCAATAAAACATTTTTTTATTAGCTTTGAGTACACGTGCTTCTTTAAAATTATCTGGAGAAAAAAGACAGACGTCAGAAGGACTGAATGATATCAGAATAAAATTCCAGTTAAAGAAGTACAACAGGCAGTTCTTTCTGATTTAGGCAGTACCATTCTTCCCTTTGGGGGACTGTTTACCCCCAACCAAAACAACTGTCTCTGTTCATGAGAAATTCAAGACAAGCTGCTATAACAAACTGCCAATTGCAGTTCAGCAGGGATTTCATCCTACTCCAAAAACCAGCAATCATAAAATTTTTACATTGGAAAATACATCCTATTACTGTACTTTAGGGTTTCATATTATTCCAGCTATTTCTTCCATTACCAGCCCTCAGTCCACCAATTCTGTCTCAGCAGCCTGCAAGAAAAGTGTCTCTCAGAGTATCTCCATGTTGTACTTAAAGTGTTTTCAGAGCAAAAATTATGTCGTTCTTGGCATGGAATCTGTGAAGTGTTTTTCCCTGCACAATCCCATTTTATGGCCATTATGCATACCTGTTCCTGCCCTTCCTTTAACATAGTAGAGGGAACCAGTTACAATAAAAAAGACAACTGGTACCACGTGAAGACACTCTGCCACATCTTCAGAAGGTCACTGTATTCAAGAGACACACTTGAGTTGTGTCCTCAGACATTCCTTGTATTCGTCCTTTAACATTTCCTAAGTGAACATTGACAACTATATCTCACCATACAACTCAAAAAGATGGGGCTGTAGAAACACATCTGTACCATGTGTGCAGTAATCCTGTAGGCGCCACGTAAAGGCAGTCCCAGCAGCAGCAGCTGGCTTTCCAAGGGGACTTGGCAGGGAAGTACTCAATAGGGGTTTAGTTGTCTGAGTYGGAAGCAGGAAAATGTGACTGTAGGCAACTGCAGCTAAGTTGGACTGGATGGGTCATGGACTAAGAATTACTGGAAGAGTCCAAAAATAAATTTGATCAAGCAATACTCAAAGGTTTRCAAAGTGCCTCATAAAACTTTAATTTTTAGAGTCACTTTCTTCACTACACTCAAAAACATAAGAAGGACAAGAAGAAAGAGTGAGTGTTTGGTGCAATCTCTCATCCCTTGCAATCTGTGGAGCAAAGTGCAGATATTTTTCTCCACTCTTCTGAGGTCAGGAAAGGGAGAAAGGGGTATTTGTGCATTCTTGCTCCAGAACCAGCTTTTCTAACAGCTAATGCATAATAAAAAGTTTATCCTGACAAGTCATTTGAATATTGCTTTCTGAAAGCATGAAGTACTGCAGTTAAACCTACAGCACTGATAACATTGCTGCGTGCACAGGAGCCAATTCCCAGCTGCCAGAAGCTCTTCCAGGAGGTGCTCCTTCACAGTATTTGTAAACACCTACACACACCATTGAAGAGGATTACAGAGATTTACGAAAGGGAGAAAAATGGCCTACAAAAACAGGCATTTTCCTATTAGATATGGTGGGGTTTTTTCCTTCTGGGGTTTTCATTTCTGGATAGCAGAAATAGAAATAGAAATATGGTAAACATTCTTTCTTGATTAATTGACTTGCACCTGCTGGCAGATAAACTCACTTTATTTCACCCACATCTTCTGTACCTATTATGGTTAGAACAGCTGTGTTCCATATGATTTAAGGCCATTTTAATACATTTCCTTATACTGAATTTTTGTTCTTCACATTTTGGTGGCAAAACAGCAGCACGTAACATTAATAACTATTGTGTAATTTTCAGATGGATTTAGTAAATCACTCTTCTACTATAGTCTTTCCGAAGACAAAAATAGAAAGAACAAGGCAAACTACATGTAACATTTGGAATAAAATCATGCAAATTACTATCATTTAAAATGTTTATATAATACTAATACAGTGGTTGATCATGAGAGATAAGGAAAAATGAGTTGGAACAAAATTTTAAAAACCCCAAGAGATCCAAAAAATGAACCTTCATATGCAAAAACCTAACCACATCACACAAAAGTGATTGTGGTGGTAAAAAAAMAGGTGTGACAGCTGATTTGTTCCATCTGTATGTGATTTGCCACTAAGCACTCTATCAACATCACATGGTAATATCAAACTGCTGCAGGATTGGGACTTAACTGCTATATGTTTACATCTACATTTACAGAACAAAAAGTAGTCCCTATCTCACCCAGAATCTTGCTGCTGGGCCAGTCTTGGAGGCTTCTGCCATACAGTCAGGATTTTCCTGTTGAAGGAGAGGTTACTATCACGAAAGTATTTTCCACTTTTAATTACGTACATTGTATCTGGATTTGCTAAATAACAGGGTTTCACTTAATGTTCATTTAAGAAAAATAGAACCATATCAAAAAAAAAGAATTCTGTACAATTTTCCACCCTTACCTTGTGTTCCTCTACCTGGAAACCTCACTGTCTTAAAGCATCATCCCAGGACCTGAGTTAGGAGGAACCATTTCAAATGACACACCAGAAGTTAAATACATAAACATCCAGCTACTCTGTCACATAAAAAAGACCCTCAAGACAGGTTCAACATGGCAATTATCCACAAGAGCCTCTGAAATGTGCAGGTTCAGTTGATTTCAATATGAATCTGGCTTATTGTCTCAAAAAGATATATATCAGATATACTAGTTTATGAATTAAAAATATTTCTCTTTCTCTTCCTCCCCTTTTTTCCTGACACCTGAATTACAGACCCTTTGGACAGGATTATGAAAATTTAGGTTATCTTCTTCTCACCACCTTGACCCGTTTTTAGGTTTTGAAGGCCAAAATACCTTGCATGGAAAGTTGATAGATCTAGGAGAAACAGGTGCACTGCACTTTTCCCTACTCATGTTCAAATAATATATTGTTTGCACTCTTAGAAACATGATGGCATAAACAGCACTTGATTTGCTATACTTTTACTTTTAATGGAACATACAATATCAACTGACTCATGTATTTATAAAAATGCACAAACTCCCTTTTGATTTCATTCAGCAGTCACAGGGATAYGCTAAGGGAAATTCATTTTTTATATCAGATATACAAAAACAGTGTCTTTGGTTTGTTACCACCAAGAACAGTAGAAACATGACTCTTTCCCACTGTAAAAATGTGTCTACTTTGCCAATGTTAAATAATTTCTGTCTTGGTTCTCTGAAAATGTGATTACAAAAATACTTCCTACTGCAGCAACAAATCCACTCTTGAAGTGTGATCAGAGTCACATCTGCTGAATTTTAGTGATAAAAGCAAATTTTTTTCATGTCAGACTCTAGAGCTGTAACAGTAAGAGCATGTGTTCTGGAATCCAAGTACAGAAGCCGGATGTATTGTTAAATGAAATAGCAAAGAGTGGCACCTATAGGGTGCCAAGATCCCTGTATTCCCAGTCCATGTCAGTGGCAGCGCAGGGGCTCAGTGGTGCAGGGTGTCACTCTCAGAGACTTTACATCTTTGGTCATTTGTTATCAAGCAGAGATATGTGCAGTTCAGACTTTGTTAATGAGGTGTGAAGGCTACTGCTCCACACAGTCTCAGGATCAAAGTATCCTTATTTACCTCTGATTTTGTTATTTTTCTGTGAGCCAGTCACGGCTGTTAATCAAACACAGCCGCTCCTGCCTGTGTAAAGAGGGGAACGAGGGCTCCAGGGCTATATGTGCATTCATTTTAGTAGCTTCTAAAGAAAGTATGTAAGAACCTCACTTAACAAGTTAACAATTACAGTACAGGGCTGCAGGGCCTTCCTAAAACAATCTACAGCAGCTAGTGAGGAGGGAGCCCTCTTTGCCAAGAGGGAACTCTGGAGGGAGAGTAGCCGTAACAGCTCTTCATTTAACAGCTTCTCAGCCTCCAAAATTCCCTTAATTACAAACTGAAGAAGAATGAAGGAAGTTACAGAGCTAAGCCAAATCTTCCTGCCCGTAGACACTAATCCCCTTATTCTTCTGTCAGTTGCTTGGTCAGGTGAGACAAAATATTTGCCAGTACCTGTAAAATCTGAGTCCACCTATACTCAGCAGAACTCTCACTATTTTTGATGGGTTCTGGGTTAAGTTTTGACCACAAATCTCAATATATCTTGTCTTAGGATGAACCAACCATTAAACTTGGAAAGCACAATAATCAGGACAGCTCTTGACTTGCTTTTGAGTCACCATGAGTTGGCCAGCAATACTCTTACTCAAATAAAGATGGAGCCTCAGTTTCTGTGCAAAATCACAGAAATAAGTGTTTTGTATGACCTTTCCTTCTGCACATGTCCAAGCCAGCCCAGCCCTGCTGGAAGTACTGGCTGGGAGGGATTGCCCTRAAGTATTCTTTACATCCCACAGAAAGGACAACAGCACAGGGGTCTGGATGAGCATACACCTTCCTTTCAGAAACTCTTCTGCTGGTAATGGAAATAGAGCAYGACCCTGAGGAGGGGAAAAGACAGCTCAGTTTCACTGCCTCTACAGAGATGGTGTCAGTTACCGGTTTAACCATTAAACCATAAACACAGACACAGAACCATAAACATAAATATCTGCTGGAAATACTACACTGGAGTTTCATTTTGGTAACTGTTGTTTGGCTGTGTTCAATTAAGTAGACTAAAATTACTTCTCATAGTCATTTCCCGTGGCTTTCAATGCCATCATCCCTCATTCAGGATCAGGGAAGTAGTAGCAGTATTGATGGCAACGCCTTCACAGTTTATATGGCATAGAGAGTTTTCATATAAGGAAGAAAGGAATTATACATGAATAAGATAGAGAAAGCACAAGGGAAAGGAAATACGAAAGTGATTTAGCAGAGCATTTCAAATGTTTTAATAAATCATAAATTTACACTGAAATGTCACTTTAGCGAGTTTCCCTTACAATGATCACTGAATGACAATATATTCTTTGCTGTGTATGTGAAAGGGTAAGATGTGCTGCTATGTTTGCACAGCATTTTTAAGGAAAAATATAGATTGGAGCATAAATAATTTCAATTTTTACTACTACAGGTCTTTTCACATAGTCTCAGATCAGCATATTCTAGGAAGAAAAATGAAATGGTACAAATGTACAATATAAGCACAGCTCTCATTCAGAGTCCCTAAAAATATGAAATCCAGAAAAACCTGGGTTTCTATTATTTTGAAAATGGAACAACTTTATGCTCTACTGATTTTTTAATGCAGCAGATCTTGGAGAGAAGATGTAAGTTGATGCCATGCAGAGATGCAAGAAAATATTTTTTGAAGTGGAAGAATCAGATAAATCATGAATCACCAGTGTCACTGCTAAATCTGCGCATGTTCTCAGAGCTATTTTTAGATCACTGACCACCATCCTACCATACTTGCCCAAGGATTTAAAGCACTGTTTTCAAAGACTCATAAAGAAACAATATAATCAAACACGAGAAATCAGCGTAATCACCACAGTACTTTCTGACTTTCTATTCTGCTCTGAGCTGCAACTTTCCATTTAAAGCTCTATTGCATCCCAAAATTTAGGATTTTAAGCCAGAAACTATTTGCAGATTCAGTTACAAAACAAGTGATTGATGGATGTAAAAATCAATAGGAATGGATGTAAGTCATCAGGTATAAGCTGACTATCAAAGATACTGAAAACTCCATCTAGTTTTGCTTCCACAGAAAATATTCAACCATGCCAAAAGCAAATATTGTAATCAGTACATTTGCTGTGGTTTTACAGATAACACTCTTTGGAAGATAGATTCTAAATGGTCTATCTTTATGCCTATTCCTGCTACATTTCAAGATTGTATTCCTATACATCTAGCTCTTAATGGTGTTAAACTCAACAAGATGCAAGAAAAGCATGCTATGAAGAGCAAATACTTAAAACAAAACCTTCTTTTTTAAAATATCCTGCCATTGCACTGCTGTAAGCATTGGGAATCTGAGTCACTTGGACATAGCAGCATTTTCTTAAACATTCTGTAATAGCCCAAAAGAGAACAAAAACCTAAAAAAACTGTTTACAATAGACAGCAAGCTACCATTGTCTTTTCCCCTTCATCCTCTCGATTTCTACCTTCTCCCCCCAACTCATCAGACATTTTATAACCAGAGAATCAGAAAGATGTAGGTTAGAAGAGACCTCTGGAGGTCATTTGGTCCATTGCACAAAGTATCACCAACTTCTAAGTCAGATCCAGCTTCAAAACTAGACCAAATTACTGAGGGTCAAGGCCAGTCCGGTGCTGAATACCTCTAAGGATAGAGATTCCACAGACTTCCTGGGCAGCCTGATTCAATGATTGTCCAACCTAATTTTTTTTCCCAGAGTCTATCTGGAATTTTCCTTGCTGTAAATTATGCCTTCTTTAAGTCCACACCCTCTTTTGGTTCTCCTCAAGTGAGAGGCAAAATCTGGGTACAGCACAACCACTTCTTGTTGCTTTAGAAAACTGTGGTGTTGCAATAGTCCTTGCTAATTTCATTCAGACTTTCTTCCAAAATATAGTTTTCAAGTAAGTACTCTTTAGGGCTTTAAGTCACCTGAGGCTTTGCTGACATAGGCTTTGTGATCATAGACTGGCATCTTTGATCAGCCTACTGCAAGGCACATACCTGGTTGGCAGGGAAACAAGTTCTCATTGCTAATACTGAGATCTACATCATTTAGCCTGAATATTTTAGCAAAGAGAATATTAAGAGATCTTAATCAGCCTGAAGTCCCTGGAAAGAAGTTCTGGAAAGAAGTTAATGCCTCTCTCAGAGAAAAAGTAGAAAAACCACTGGCTGAGAGATGCAAAGTTACCTTCTGCATAAAGTTCATATAGCCCAAGGGAGAATATGGTATGGCAGCAAAAGGGGATGACTTCTTAACAGAAAATATTGATGAAGCAGTAGTTCATATAACTGAGATTAGAGCTATAAGTGGGTAAGTATAGGTCTTCTCATATGTTACTGTGGCAAAGATGCACTGAGATTACTGAAAGAGTTGAGGAATACTCATAGAGATGTGGTGTGCTAATTGATTGATCTTTGTCACCTGGTTTACACAGCAATATGAATGACAGCTGAATGAGAGTTGTCCTTCACATTTTTTTTCCCACTCAGTGTTTGGTTGGGTGCTTCTGAAATGGGGAAAAAAATGGATTCTAGGTATTAGGTTTGTCATAACAGTTTAGATTAGCCATCACACCTTGTAAAATAATTAGCCTGGAAGTGAAGAATCAAGCTCAGGAATGTGCTAAATGGAGCAATCATCCAGCAAAGTGAACAGCAAAAGGATTTTGCAGTTACAGTGAAAGAATCATTGAAACATCCATCTGTCCAGTACATAAATGCAATAAAGAAGGCAAATGAAAGACTATTTTTTTACATGTTCTGCTGTGGGATCAGAATAAAAACAAGAGAGCTTACAGGATGTACTATATTAGTCCCAGTGCCTGCTTTATGGGCACTGTGCCTTTTGAGAGTTACTAAAGCAATATAAATAAGATCTCAACAGCAAAAGACAATTTCTGTAGAGCAGGAGATGTATGAAAAAAGAAGACTGCAGTGTGGCCTAACAGAACTGAAAATTGTGAAAAGGACTAGTAAAACTGATAGAAATAAAGTTTTAATACCAGCAAGACATTTACAAGCATGGAGAGATAGCTCCAGGAAGCCTACTCGTTGTTTGACTAATGAACTCAGACAGCTATTCCACTCAAACACCAACAGTCATACAGAATAAATTACCAAATAACCGAAACAAATATAAAATGAATTCAACAACTGCAAGTGATGGTTTGTTTACTTTGGTGAGAAGGCAGAAAACACACCTAATAAAAAAGTAATCTGCTTGTACAGACCTCTGACTGTAGCAAATACATCCTGGGGCAGCACTGAAAATGCTCAATTTCATCATTATGAAACAGTCAGCAAGCTTATTAGCAGGAGACAAAGGTGATATTTTAAAAAAGAATGGCTTATTGATTTCTGATCAACCAYTTATCAGTGTTACCTCAAGCACACTCAGCAAGCAGTGTTTTATGCTAGGTTCTCCCCAACATAACACTGTTGTGCTAATGAGAAGGTCCTGTCCCTCCAGGATCATGCAGGACTGCTGTCCACTCTGCTCTGTGCTTGGACCGAAGTGCAGCGTGTCACGGACAACTACTGGAGGTTCTCTTCAAATGCTGACCGTACCAGCGCAATGCCTGTGTTAATGTGGATGTACCCGGTACACCCAAGTGAGCTCCTGCTGCGCGGTACAGCTCCACCTACTGATGCGACTATTCCCCAAGTCACAGCACGGCTCTGCTGCTGGGCTTAAGCGAACATTTCTGGTTCAGTAGAGTGCCGGTATCACTAGAAGGCATTCAAGGACAAGAGCACAAGGAGCAGGAGCATGCAGGGACTTGGCACTAAGAAGCTTGAAAAACCGTAGCTCAGGTTTACACAAACGCCAACAGAGGGTGCTCAGAACTTCTTCAGAAGCAGCGTGACACAAACTTCTGAATAGCCYGAACCAAAGGCAAAAATCCATCTGTTTGCACTCTCTCCGAGTCACACCAGGGATGAATTTGACCCCTAATGGAATGGGATGATAATCAAATTACATTAAGGGAAAGGGCTTTAATTAGTAACACTTAACTATAATTATATTCTTTTCATTGTATTACTGTATTTTTTTATGTATGACTTATTCTTCATTAAGTATTATTATGGTAATATTCCCCAAGTTTTTATTAGTACTTTGTCTTATTTGACAGCTTTATTCATGCACCTACTCAAGAGATTTTATAATTGTATTATAATATTAGTAATTACTAATATATTCCTGGATGAACACTGGAATAAGACATTATAACAATATAACTGAAGAAAAAGGAACCTAATTTCTTTTTGTACTTCAGAGGTGATTCTCTTCCAGCAAGTATGAAAAATACCATCGCTCAGGACCTCCTATGGAAACACAGTAAACTTTTTCAGTGATCTGCTAAATCCCATATTTCTGATTAATCCCAAGAGAGGAGGAACAAGTTTTAATAATTTTGATGATGCTAAGATCCACCACTATTCCATAGAGAATGATATTCAGCTTCCCTTCAGGTTCCCTCAAACCCCCAAGTTTTCCTGTTAACCGAGGAAAAACTATTTGCACTCTCTCTAACCTCCACTCTTAGAATAGGGCTCACGTGTGGTGTCTGATATGAGGAACTGCTATTTTGGCAGCATGCATTCAAGCTGGCAGATGCTAACTCACAATGAAAACAGCTGTATCTTCAAAGCTTCTGTGCTGAAACCCATATCAAAGGAGAGTAGACTACTGCTTTTAGCAGCCACTCACAAAAATGCAGCCAGGCAGGTGAGCRAACCAAGGTACTGCTAAAGGAAGACAGCTGGCAAATGAAAGTTTACAGTCAGGCTTTTTTTCCTCAGGTGCAACAACACTGACACCTATTTGTGGACACAAGGTCGAAGAGGAAGGCGTGTGCCTTAGCTTTSACAATGCCAGTTCTTCCAACAACTTCCCTGAGCAGAAGCACAGCTAGACCCTCTGCCGAGAAACCCCAGAGGCRGCGGTAACACTCCTTCTCTTGCAGATACTGTCCAGAGACTGGAGACTAATTTATTGCCACGGTACACTCTAAGCGCTCAAACCCAAACTGTCAGAGCCTCAAATTCTGTTTCAGATTTTCATCTGTTCTTTGAGAAACAATCATCCCAGTCTTGCCTAAAAGATTTTCTCCTTCTTTCTGCAATGGAGATATTTTACCTTTCTACATGAAATTAATCAACCCCCTTGTATTGTTTGCTTTTCAACCTCTTGTATTGTTTGCATTCTTCACCTCTTGTCTTTCCCATTCATGCCCTGACTGGCTTGACCAGCTGTCATTTAGATCCCTACAGAGGTCTCTGGATGATGACACTGTCAAGTAAACGAGCCTCCTGAAAAACCCTTCCTATGGTAACTCCCAGCAGATTTGCAGCTTCATTTGGAGCTTTCTCCAGCTAATTCCTGTATTGTCGCTCCCATGGCTTCCAGGTCACACTTTTTGCTCCTGATTTTGAACCACAATTCCACACTGGGCTTATCGTACTTGGGGAAGTCGGATAGCTCCCAGCCAGAACAGGATTTCACACACCAAAACTTTTCAAGCCACACCTTTCAAAGGAAGACAAATTTTATTTTCTTTATGTAATGTTTCCCTGTAATTATTATTAGCAGCAAAAAGCAGTTACATTAATATAATCAAGATGAATAAGCAGGTTGTTATAAGTTTCTCCTGGGAGAAAAAAAAAAGACATGAGTATATCTTTCGGTAATGGATATTTGTTTTTTAAATGTCACTTTGATTTCCAAGCCTTTATTCTCTGAGTGACTTTTTTTGAGTACAGCAAGAGTTGGCTGCTCCCTTAGGAATGGGAGCTAGGGACAGTGGGGGCTGCCCACAGGGTGTCTGTCAAGGTCTGGCACAGCAGAGGCGGGCTGGAGACCAGCCTAGCTGGCGTGTTGCTGGGGCAGGGGCTATCCTTCCCATGGAACAGCCCAACTTTCTCAGTCATCCACTGTTCCTGTGCAGTCTGACAGTGGAGACAAACAAGCTGATGGATACGGACAGGCAGACAGGGGGGACAGACTGCCCTCAGCCCCCCACAGCCATGCTCAGCACAGSCAGGTCTTCAGCATCAGCTCACATTGTGTTACAGTGTCTGTGGACAGTCTGCAGAGGGGGGAAAGAAAGACAAACCTCTCATTCCACACAGGGAAATTAGGTAGGGACAATACTCACACCAAACTCAAACTGAGATGGGAAAAGGCTCAGCCTGACAAATGAAATGTCATCAGTGCTTTAGATGAAGACATTCATCAGCAGAGGCATGTTATTGCCAGTCACTTGGACACCAGACTTCGKGAGAAAGCAAGGGGAACTGAAAGAGACAGATATGAAAACCAGTGGGTTTACCATGGCTTTGTAGTGTTGGCAACTGCAGATATCTGACTGCAGGACTGGCCATATCACCGGTCAGCTTAAAAASCGGAATTGTGGTACCTCTCATTTTGCAACCTGCCTACTGGTGCTGTTTTGGATAATGTTATACTCCTACAGAACAGAGCTGCAATGGAAAACCATGGATACCCTGACCTGCTCCACTACTTCTCAGCTACAATAGAGAGGGATTCCATATAAGCAGTGGTTCCCACTGCAGCCAGCATGTTCTGGATGGGGATAAGAGAAGCACAATAAACTGAAAAAGCTCCAAGCTGCATGGCTGCAGCAGGAGACAGTGTGCCATTAACTAACCGGTGGATACACTGGTTAGCTGAACAGGCTAAATTCACTCCTCCTCACACAGACAAGTAAAAATCTTAGTGAATACATTAAATACTAGAAATAACACACCAATATTTAAAACACATGGGGACATGGCCTCATTATTTTAAGAAGTCAGTGGCTTTTCTGCTAAAAACTTTGTGGCTGTTACAATTTCTAAGTCTCACACTACAACTGAGTTAAATTATTATGAATCTCAAAAACTCATGAAATTAATTGGAGGAGTTCAAGACATCAAAAATGTGTTTTACATGTCTAGACAAATCTGATTATCATCATGCCCTTCAGAAGTATGTTATATATTCCCAGCATATCAGATTTTACATTGCATTACCATTAAATGTGGTCTAACTTCAGCTGACAAACCAGAGAATAATGATCAGGATGGTAATTTACTTCAGCTTTAAGAGATTAATTATGTTAACATCAAGTAAGATAAGATATTTGACAATGGCATCAGATGGTTCTGAATAAAAAACTGCTTCATTTTATGTTAAATGTATTTTTAAACATATTTTCAGTATTGTAAGCAAGTAAGGTAAGATAAAAATCAAATTAAAGTTTTCATTGCGTGGAGTTTGCTGCAGTGGTAGTGGAGTATTTCAAGATTAAATGGAATTTCTACTTAGCTGAAAGAAAATAGGAGCACAAAATTCATAGGAAAGGTGCAGTCCTAGAATGTGCAGAATTACAAATTTGTCACAATAATTGAGAAGCCTGTAGACATTAAAGAGTGGATCTAATCCTGCTTCCTGAAGATGGTATGAATTTTGCCAATGATTAGTGTGAAAAAGGCAAACCTTACTAAATAAAACCGGATGGAAGGTCAGGTTATCACTTGCTGTTTCCCTGTTTTGTATCTAAAGCCAGGAGAGCTGGATTCTTCCTGTCTTCCCCAAAAGATAAAGATGGTTTCATGGTTATTGGTATAATCACTTGGGACCTGTTGAGAAAGCAGGTTATCGCAATTGCTCCGGAAGTGGGATTGCAGAGCTCACAAGAAACAAGTGAATTTAATTCAGCTGAAGCTGTGAAAGGCACAGCAGCCGCTCAGAGCAAAGGACAGGTTGTAACTGGCAGTTTCAGACATGGACCACACTCAATCAGCCCAGATCAGGATCCACTTGTGTTAGTTGCTGAAAGCTCCTGCCAGTTGCATTGTCTCATTATCTAGATAAATATGATGCACAAAGCCGTGCCAGAAGCATCATCATACCTAATTCTCAGTTTCATGTGAAAAACTAAGGTACAGAGGGCTTACATGTTATGCTGCTGGTTACAAAAATGAGACTAGAACGTCCACGGCCTGTGGGCAGTGAGCTCCTGCCCCACATTACCTAAAATGCAGGGAGGACAATGTCAACCAACAGCTGGAATACAAACACTTTACTCATGCAACCTCTTAGGTACAAGGCAATGTGCTCTGCAATTACTAATTCTCCCGAATGTTCTGCAATATTACACTCACCTGTGTGGGTCAATGCCATTCACAGGATATTTTGTTGGCTGCATGAACATGAAACAAATTATGTTTCACATAAAAGGAGTTGTGATATTGTGCATGCCCTAAGGTTTGTCCTGTCTCAGTTTTAATTACTACTAGTCAATGCTTTGAAAGGACAGGAGAAAGGCTGCTCTTCTTTTGAATCCCTTCTTTCTGTAAATCTTTCCTGTCCCAGTTAAGCCAATCAACATTCTTACAATGCTTTTTCATATGAAACTGTCACTATTCTTTAAATCTGCTACTATCTACCAATTACCATTTTCTACTGCTTATAACACTTCTTTCTTTTTCATTAGCACTTCAAAATATTCTCACATTCTACAATATCTCATTAAACTGGAATTCTGATTATTTCTATTGTGCTAGCAAGTSTGTCAGTGGCATTATAATGGTCCTTTTTTCTATTTTAACCACCCAAATGAAGCAAAAATCAGTTTCATTTCATCCTTTCCAGACGAATCTCAACTTCTTTTATTTAAGCATCTGTATTTGTATTATACAACCCCTATTTATATTTCCAATGCTACACTATTCCACTGTAATGAAACATTTTTTCATGACATGTCCTGTAAGGATATAAGCATGCATACTCAGGCAGAATTATGAACAAGACTTYGGTAATTTCCACCCCATTTTGAAGCTCTTCTTAGCACTGCAGTGGCAAACAGTCCCTGTGTAGGTGGGGTTCCCTGCTTAGAGTTGGGCAGATGCATCTCTGCTCGTGTAATGCTCACTTGCTTTTACCCTGTCATGCAAGGTTGGTGCATTATTACTTTGTGATTGCTAGAAATGCTCACTGTGAAGCAAACTCACAAAATAGAGCAGTCCAGTTCTTGAACACTGCTAACATAAAGAGAAGAGGTAACAAATAGATCGAGCAGAGGTAACAACAACATTATTCAGGCCAGTAAAAACAAGGAATGATCACAGAAAGCAAACTAGACCTTTTGCGTAGGTATCAAGAGGTAGTTTGACAAAGAGTCACAAAAAGAGAATGTGGTGGTTTTGCAGATATTTTTAAGGTATATGAGATGGAGCTTCATGAGGAAAAATGTTAAGGTGTTTACAGAGGTGGATTTTCAAAAGAATCTAAGTAATTTTAGAACATGCACCCTATTGGCTTTTAGTAAGGCTGATACTCTTGAGGCACTTTGAAACTGCAGGTATAATTTCTTTTCCTCCTGATCTACTTTTAAAATACAGATAAATTACAATCTAAATGAAAATAAATTGCTTCACTAAATAATGTCAAGTATAATTCTCTGAGAGTCTCAGGTGCTGTAAAATCATTATTTGGCCTTTGGTGAATGATTTAGACTGTCTACAGTGATGTCTATTTCACAAGCAAGCTGTGGGCTACAATTAATCTTTTGCAAGGGTTCTATGAGGGAGTAGGGAAGACAAACTTTAAATGACCAAGCACAAAAGGCCTTTTTCCTTCAAAAGCATTGGCATTTGTGGAGTAGTGGTAGAAAGTAGCCCAGCAAGCTGTAGGCAATCCAGGAGACTCCTGGAACACAAGGGGGATAACTTCTTAAGCCAGGTGACAGACACCAGAGGGAATGTGCTACTAGATTTGATGGTCACCAACGTAAGTGAGCTAATTGGATATGTCAAGATTGGAGCTAGACTAGATTGCAGCAATCATACATTGGTGACATTTGCAGTCTTCAGGAATATAGGTCAAGTAAGGAGCAAAGTCAGGCTCTCAAACTTTAGGAAGGCAGACTTCCAGCTCTTTAGAGAGACTGTCAGTAAGATCCCCTGAAAGACTGCCCTTAGGGACAAGCAAGTGGAAGAGAGCTGGCAGATCTTTAAAGAAATAGAGCACAAGAGCCAGCAATTCTCAGGAGCAACAAATCGGGCAAGGAAGGCAAGAGACCAGCACGGCTGAGTAGAGACCTGTTGGTCAAATAAAAAAAACATTTGCTGGTCAAAGCAAATGCAGACTCAGTGGAAATTAGGACAGGTAACCTGGGAAGAGCATAAAGAAGGAGTATGATTGTGTAGGGAGGGGGTGAGGAAGACCAAGGCAAAACTGGAAGTGAACCTGGGGTTTCTACAGGTAGGTTAATCAGAAAAGAAAGGCCAAAGAAGATGCAATCCCCCTGATAAACAATGCGGGTGAACAGGTAACAACAGACACGGAGAAGACTGAAGTAATCAACAACTTTTTTGCCTCAGTCTTCAACAGCAACCTCTCTTTCCACACCTCTCAAATAAATAGACACCAGGGTGGGGACGGAGAGAGCAAAGTTCCTCCCACTGTAAATAAAGATCAGGTTCATGACCACCTGAGGAACCTGAATGAACATAAGTCTATTGCACCCTATGAGATGCATCCGAGAGTCCTGAAGGAATTGGCAGATGTAGCCACTCTCCCTGATATTTGAAAAGCCATAGCAGCCAGGGGAAGACCCAGGTGACTGGAAAAAGGGACACATTGTACCCATCTTTACAAAGGGTTGAAAGGATGAGCCTGGGAACTACCAACCTGTCGGCCTCACCTCTGTGCCTGGGAAGATCATGGAACAGACCCCTCTGGAAGCTCTGCTAAAGCACATGGAGAACAGGGAGGTGATTCAAGAGAGCTAGCACGGCTTCACCAAGGGCAAGTCCTGTCTGACTAACCCACCCTTCT
This sequence comes from Amblyornis subalaris, assembly GCA_018881555.1. NCBI lineage: Eukaryota > Metazoa > Chordata > Aves > Passeriformes > Ptilonorhynchidae > Amblyornis > Amblyornis subalaris. The sequence continues at coordinate 239,687 of JACAXG010000119.1, read as the reverse complement.
TCTAGGGTGGAGTGACTACACCAGTAGATAAGGGAAGAGCTACAGATGTCTTTCATTTGGATTTCTGTAAAACTTTTGACACGGTCCCCCACAAGATCCTTTTCTCCAAATTGGAAAGAGATGGATTCAATGGGTGGACTGTCTGGCGGATTAGGAATTGGTCRGATGGTCACATCCAGAGCATTGTGGTCAATGGCTCAGAGTCACAATGGACATCAGTGACAAGTGGTGTCCCTCGGGGGACTATATGGGGACCAGTGTTATTTAATATCTTCATTCATGACACAGACAGAGGGATCAAGTGCACCCTCAGCACATTTGCAGATGACATCAAACTGAGGGGTGTTTGACAGGCATGAAGGACAGGATGCATCCAGARGGACCCGAACAAGCTCGAGAAGTGGCCTATGGGAACCTCAAGAGGTTTAACAAGACCAAGTGCAAAGTGCTGTGCCTAGGTTGGGGCAGTCCCCAGTATCAAAACAGGCTGGGGATGAGCAGGTGGAGAGCAGCCCAGCCCAGAAGGACTTATGGGTGCTGGTGGGTGAGAGGCTGGACATGCCCCAGCCATGTGCACTCACAGCCCAGAAAGGACTGGAAGGCAACTGGCCTAAAAAGAAAACAATGCCGGCAAGCACCTTTGAGTCCTCCCCAGGGGATCAACTTAAGCCAGATCTTTGTTGAAAAGCTAGAATGGTAATTCTTTTTATCAGAAAGAATGCTCCATGTATATGTTAGGTGTCTGATTTACATTGAGCGAAATGAACATTAACAAACCAAGAGCAATTTATAGCCATTAAATAAAAATGAATATTCCTATCTGTTACCCACATTTTCTTACTGTAGTTTATGAACTATAAACCTGCGATCCTCTCATTGCTTTAAATCTTTCTAGGAAAATGAAGATACCCAAACACACGTAACAACTACATTAAAAAAAAGTGTCCATCTTCTTTTTATTTGGCTAAGTTCTATATCAAGCTGTCAGTATAAACCAGGTAATATTTAAAAAGATGGGCATGGATCTGCCTCTTTTTTTTAAATGTTTTGGGCTACCAGTAATGAGTTTTCATTTTTTCATATTGTAGACAACATGTAGTACAGAATTTTGTCTTCAATAAAGAAAATAATTGTTTTTCTARATGTATTTATGCTTTGCATGAAATTTACTTTAAATAGGTCCTCTCCCAGAAGAGAGGACAGAAAAGTCCATAGTACACCCTGACAGATGATTCAACATAAATAAACTCTATAAGCTTAGTATATTTGTATAATCATATGTGATTTATAACACTGAACATTTGCTTCTACACTGCACTGCTCAAAGCATTTTCCTTCCAATCAATTTTAGTGCATACAGAGCATCAGAAAAAGACTTTACTTCCCTCTGATTAAAAGAAATCTGATACTTAAACTGGAACTGATTGAGACTGTGCCCAACTGTTCAGAGAATCAATTATTTTACACATTAACCTAAGCTCCCCTCAGCAGCTTCTGTAAGCGAAGAACATGTCAGATCCTGGTTTCAGATGAAGACAAAATACCACCACTATTGAATTATCACAGGCTCCATCTGTGCTGAAATTTAAAATGGAATCAAAATAAAAATGTGTTTCCAAAATTTCACATTTTAAAGTATACTTTTGACCCTGCACTGCTTCTCTATACCCCGTAATAGGTTTTTTCGTGGATCTTAAATAAGCTTGAGGTACTTGAGGAAAGCTTGAGGAAAATTTTCTTACTGATCCAAATTTTTACCTAAAAATTCAGCTATTCAAACCAAAAGATGGTTACAATTCCTTTTGTTGTTATGCATTTCAGTTAGTGCATGGAATACCACATACAAAGCATCAAAAATGGACAGGCTGGCTTATTTTTGAAGATTACCACAGATTCTGAACCAAGATATTCTGAATTAGGATACATTGCTTTGTTGCTAAGAATTCTTCAGGGGATTTGAATATTGGAGCTGAATTAACAAAGCAAAAAAGTCCGCAATCTACTAGGTAAATGAAATTACAGCTATGCAAACTCTTCCAAAAAATCACTAAACTGCACTGACATTTCTGGCAGAAGATAGAAACTAATTGTACATTCTGATTACCGGTGTGACTGCCCTGTGTCTTAGGGCTAAATTACTCCTTGTGACCTGCTCACTTAAGTGTGAAATCTTTGAGGATGTCTGTACAAGACCAATGTAATGCACTTCTTATGCTGCCCCTGATTTTCGAGGATATATGCTAGTGGGTCTGCATCTGACTTCAGTTTCACTAAAAATGCTTGCATATTTGCCTACAATACTCTTTCTTTTTCTCATTACCGCCCAGAGCTGCTGTGTTCCTCATTCCACAGCACTTCACTTGCTAGGTGAATTTATTCAGTGTATGATCTCTAGTGTTTTGGGATTCCTTGATCTGGAAGTCAGATTACACTTTTCTTAGTGTTACAAGGAAAGAAGGCATATGTTGTCATGCCCCTGTGTCTGACCTCCTCTTCCTCATCATAAGCATTAGGATAAAAGAGCTGATTTCACTTGGATTTGACAAGAGGTACAGATTTCAGAGATGTAATGCTTCAACACTTGACGGTGGGTGCTGAAACCCAGCTTTACCTTATGAAACAGACTTTTTCAGGGCAAGGAAGGACCTATTCACCTTCCAACCCAGCATCCTGCAGAGATATTTGAACTGGTGGCAGCTGAGTTCCAGTGTCAGAACGAGCAGCAGCCCAGCTGTACCTCCATGAATTGCTTGGCTTAGTATTGCATCACTTATTATTTGAGGCAGGGTGAAGGCACACCTACTCAGGCTGGAACTAAGCTGGGTATCTCCATCACACACTGTAGGTTAGATGCAGTCACAAGGATGACTGAGGATAAAAGGGACAGACACTTTTTACACAGAGTATTTACTGCATAAATCAAAATACCGTCATCATAACCAAAGAAATATTGAGTTGGGACTTACCAGCAGTGACAGTCTTTTTAAAAGGAAACATGAATAAATTAAACAATTACTTGCTTCAGAACTGCGAGCAACTAGCTGTTGGGAAAGAAAAGTTTGTGACTGAGGTACAACTGACACACCCATTTTGGATTGGAGAAAGGAAAATCACGGTTATTACCTGGGACAAAATTCTTAGATCCTGGGAAAACCAATGCTTAATCTTTGGCAAAATAATCAGAACAAATGAAGTCATAGAGTCCATGAAATGGATGAAGCCTGACCAGTGGTAATAGCAGCACTATGGAAGTAAGAGAAAATGTAGACTCCGTCTAYGCTACCAAAAACACATCAAACAAACAAACACACAACAAACGCCCCCCACAAAAAATAAGAGAAGCACCAGGATCTGAAAGTTTAAAAATGGATCTTGCACAGTGCACAGATCTTACAAATCTTGGATGGTGCATAGATCTTACGTGCTGCAGCAAGCACAAGGCAAAACAAGGCCCAAACCAAGACGGAAGACATGACAGACTATCTCGCTTTGGAGGAGTCTGCACACATCAGCAGAGCAGCAAAGTCCCAGGCAATGATGACCAGTTGAGCATTACAAGAGTCCCACTGAAAATAATGAGATTTCTTTTGTGCCACATTATCAGTCATATACTGAAACATTTTGTTTTGTTAGCTCAGGGTACAGGATTCCATCCAAGCCAAAATGCTGGATTACTAAAAGAAGTGCTATAAATGTAAGGTAACAACTGAAAAAGGTACACAGAGATGCTGTATTCCTCACAGGATGCATACATATTTTAATACTGGCAAATTGATGGAGTCTAGCAAGGTGAAGCACCTCTTTTAAGATACACACCCATAAAGCCATGGGCAAATGTCTCAGGAAYAAACTTTTTGTTCTGTGAAACTTTACTTTCTACTTTTTTTTTTTTCTGGTTTCCCCACGTATTTTCGGACTTGTTTCTAATGACAATGTGCATTTGGTCCTCAGTTATTCTGTCAAATTCAGCCATAAAATATATAACCAGAAGATGTGATAGCGTCTTTGATATCTGGTCTCAGACAAATTACATCCTTTTATGGTATCCTTTACAATACACATAGATAATATATGAAGAAGGAGACGGCAGAAATCTGTAAGTTTGAAAGGTAATTTGCAGTCCTCATACAAAGAAACAGCAATAAAAATAGGAGATTTATGATACAATTTACTCCTTCATTAAGCAGCAGACATTGTATGTGTCAGCCAACTGCTATAAGGATTTCAGTATTGGTTCTGCCTAGTGTCTCATTAAAAACTGATAAAAGAAACRGCAGTCTAACTTAAGCTAAACCTGCTGCTTTTCCAAATGAAGTATGCTGTCACATTTTTACAAATTAGAATGTGTATCTATTTGGATGCCTGAGCAACTACTGAACATTTCACTAAAATTTTAGAAATATCACATCATGAAAAATCTGTTAAGTCAGTTGTGCATGATATGCAATGAAGTATAATTCTTGATATTTTCTTCACCTACTGAGTCTCTTCTTTCTTGAGAAAGGTGTGATTTTTGACGTACCTTTTGGGGAGGATTCAATGAAGTAYGCATTGTTCTCCGCCATAACCTCACAGCTGACTTCCACAGTCCATATTCTGTCTAATTTCTGAGTCACAGATGACCTTGCAGGCAATCAACTTTTATTGCTTTCTGTCAGATAGCTGGGTTGATGTATAACTCTATTTCTAAAAACAGGCTATTTCTTCAGCAGCTATCTGAATTTTATCAAATGTATCATTTATAAAATGAAGCTCTTCATATAGGCACGCTTTTCTTGGTTTAAGAGCAGTTTGTACTTGAAAGAGACAATCACCATTACAAATTTTTTCCTGAAAATAGTATGTATCATTGCACATAAATTCCTACATAATGCCACATTTTCATATGAACACACTCAAGCTGCATTTGTATTGCAAATTTATGCATGCAAAGTAAGCATTTGCACAAGTAAAATAAATAAAGGATTGCACAAATTCGAGGGGTTTTGGCATAACAGTCTGATTCTCTATATTTAAACATCTAGCCTTACACATCCTAAGCATAAAGCAGTTTACGTCAGCTTTAAAATCTGGGACATTTACCGTGAACATTTTGTGCAACGCAAGAGAAAGAAGAGATACAGAGTCACCAAAAGTTCACTTTTTAGACTGTCAGGGCTTGGAAAAGTTATGCACATCTTACTGGTGACACACGAAGCTGTTGGCATATACACTGCCTCTGGGTAGTTGCTGTGAATGTCTCGGTACCTTAAACGTTCCTGACCTCTGTGGGATTTCACTGATGTAATTCTAAATTTCACAAAGACATGAGCGAAGAACAACAAGGAGAGTCTAATGCACAGCTAAGTTTCCAATTGTCCAAATATCARTCTAACTACCATTGTTTCACTATGGCTAGTACTGTTATTTTCTTTAGGTGTGCATTGAGATAAACATCAATGAGAAAAGTATATTTTGTAACAAGCAACATTGTTTATTCATGTAAGGGAGATTTGAGAGAAAGATGTTGTGCAAAGATTTGCCAGTTATCCTTTTGAGTAAAAGAAACACAAAATACACTCATCACAGTGGACCAGCTGAACCCCTTCCTGAGACAGAGTACTTAGTGCCGAAGGCGGATGTATCCGGCAAAGATGTCTGAATCTAGACACAGTTTTTCAGCCAAAATATATCTGAGCCATGCTGAATCACAGAGATGCTTCTTATTCCTGGAAATTTGCAGTCTATTAGTTTGTCTCACGTCGATATGCTTGCCTTTTAAAACATCATCTTTCTGGCCCCACAATCCACACCACATGTCTTTTAAGGCCAGAGTCTCCTTAAAATTTTTTTGTGTCTCAACCTAATACTGTGGCGATTATTGCCACATAAATGCTAAGAAGCTACCTAGATCTCCCACCATTGCTGGACTGCAGTCTTTAATCACAGATGTTAATAGTCAGTTACTTGTCTGAAGCTAAGGATGCTCCTCGCTTTCAAGGCAATTACTGCACAGGGCTTGAATACCAAATGCAATCCCCACAACATCTCTCTGTTACAACTGAAGAAAACTAATACAGAATTAGAAATAAAGCCACATTCAGTCAGTTGTTGCTCCTTGACATGGCAAATATATTTATATTATATATGCAAAACTGAGTCATGACAGATTGTATCTGCAGGAGGCAAAATAGCTCTTTCAAATCAAAGCTTCTCTCCCCAAAAATAAATAATTGTATCATGATAACAGGTTTCAGTAAGACACTGGGGCCACATGCTGTGCTGTCTTGATTTTTGGATAAATAAACCTGTGCCCTGTTGTTTATCAGATGAATAAACCTTTGGGACATGAGACAGTGTACAACTAGAACATGATGAATCGACATTCAGGCATTTTTAATCAACACTTCAAAACTTAAAGCACTTAATTAATAGTTAGCAAACATTATCTAATTGAACCTTACAGTGCTCTCAAGTACTTAGCTACCACTCTTTCTGCCTGACAGATACCAACCCTGCAGTTAAAGGCGCTGTTTGCAGCCACCACTGGAGTTGATATAGAGGCCGTGATTAGTGCTCAGGAGCTCCTGACTCGTGGTGCAGTTTCATGTTACGGTGACACAGTTCTAAGAGCAAGCTGTGACTGAAAAGAGAAGCTTGCTCCTCATCTCCCCTGGTCTCCTGTTGCCTGTCTTGCACTACCTTTAGCACTTATGCAGCCACACAGCCAGGCCACACGACCAGAGGGCCTGAACCTGCTGCAGATATACGGGATCCTGCCTCTGAGGGAGACTGAACTTGCTGGACATGCAATGTGGATACCTCTGTACAGCAGCAGGAAGTCCAGCATGTTAGACTGGTTCAAGTGGGTGGCATAAGGAATGGGCAGATGTTGCATGCAGAGCCTCACGAGTCTTTAGGATGGTCTCCTCATCTATGAAATGTTCTGCTAGAAAGAAAAAATCTCATGCATAAGGTCTAAAATGTCTGTAGGCTAACAAGATATCTTTAATCCAGGATTCTTGGTAAAAAGTTTCCTTTTTGCCTTACTGTCTTTTAAGACTGTTGAGTTATTACAGACGTCACTGTGGTTAAACTTCTGCTGCTATTTATGCTTTTTCACAGTAAGAGTAATTATTATGTAACAATAATCATTGCTTTTAATGAAATGTGACTGGATTCTTTCTTACTTTTTCAGAGAAGGTATTTGAAGATATATTTTATTCACTGACGAATTAATTTATTTTTAATTTCGTCACATTTAGTAATATATTTATATCTAGGAGTTAGATTTCACTGTAAACAGAGGAACAGCCGGTGTTCCAAAATTTAGCTTGTAATTATAGATTGGTAATTGCATATCTAATAGTAAGGTTGTAATTAGGATCATCCCCACAGTTCAGGTTATTCTTAGCTCTGAGGTCATAGGCAATTCAGTGACTCAACCAAACATCGTAACACTTAACCACTTGTTTTTCATTACTGGTTGTATTACTTGGAATATGTTTATTAAATAAGGCCTATGCATACTTGGTCATCTGCATGCAAATAAGATTATTATTTCTAAGCTTCTCTGCTAGAATTACCTTACCCTCCCTCCAACTCTACACCTCCAGCTATCCATTTTTTAATGAGCGCTGTAGATTTTCAGAACTTCCCGGGGCTTTTTGGGAGACCACTGTGACTAGGCTGCTAGACAGAATGGTCCCAGACCGTCAGGAAGACTATTCCCTTATCCCAAGTGGTGCGCATTGCCTCCCCTCCCATCCACAATGCTATGTAAACAAAAGGCAGAACACTGAAAACCTGCCGAGACCTTTGATCTCCTAGCTTACAGGAGCCCTTGATCCTGCTAATCTGCAGCTGCTCCTGCTTTCAGCATTCCCCATATCTTCATGTGCCTGCAAATGATCCATATGTCTCCAGATTTTCAGATGACCATTTCAGCTCTTTCACATTTGCTTCTCTATTTGTGGCAACTGCCTCAATCCCTCTGCTTTTCCTACTCCATCATATGCCCCCTGAGCCTGCCATACCACCTGCCTTTCTCCATTTCTCCTCCTTCATTCTCTTTCACATAAACATCAATATATCTGAGCACTTTTGCACCTCCAAAATTTCTTTCTTCTTCCCTTCTCCATGATTCTCTCCCCAGACAAGATCTCACTTTACTCCTTACCATACATGTATTGCACACAATTTGATTTCAGTTCTTCTTACTTTCACAGTTCTGTTTGGGCTCCTGAGTGGACTCCTCTCCCCTTCTGGCTTCAGAAGACACCACGAACAGTGCTAGAAAAAAAATAAATAAAAAAAGAAAGTTCTTACTAGTAAACATAAGGAAATTAAAACATTCCTAGAGCAGATCACAAAAGGCAAAACACACAGGTATACGAGCTTCTTCAAGGKTAGTTTTTTTATGGTTATTTACTACAAAGTCCTTTTGGGAAAAAAAAAAGTTGATTTAGATATCATTCCAATATAGTACACTGTACAAACACAATTTAGATAATTAAGATCTTGGTGGTAACTGCCTCTGACCTTTGTAAAGTTCTTGTAAAAAAAGCCCTTGATCAACACACTTCATACTGGACTGTAATGACTCAGTAATTGCACAGTGGTTTCTAGAACCAAACTTTACATCTCTGAGGAGSAAATAGAAAACTGAAGAACAGAGGGGCAAAGTTCAAATCATCTGAGCAGTTTAACTGAACAATTGAAATATTTTATAAACAGCAGACTCAATTTTCAAGTTAACTCTGAACTTCTTGGTTTCATGTTTTGCTTTTTGACAGCTGTAGTATATTCAGCTGTCCCTGTAGCATTTGTGGGTCTTTTTTCTTACTCTTAAGTCAACAGTATCTGTTGTCAACCTAAGCTTCAGCTCAGATTCTGCACCTGTTCCACTTCAAATACTACCAGGGATTAATTAGGCTCATTTTCCATACTCTCCTGATGCTGAATTACAGGTATTGCTCAACTGCATAGCATGAAGATGTTTGTATTGAGAAACAAAGAACCAAGAAGGCTTTGCCGGCACACCCATCTTATGTCACCAGCAAGCTACCTTAAAGGATTTTACTTAAGTAAATGGAGTTTGGTTGCCAGTTTGTTTACTGACAGTGATGGTTTTAATTCCATTTTGTGACCTTTCTTGTTACCTAGTTCTCAAGAGATAATATGGATAAGTTGGATGGAGCCCTGAGAAACATGACATAGTGAGCGGCATCCCTGTCCACGATAGGAGGAGACTGGAACAAGACTTTTAAGATCCCTTCCAAGCCAAACCATTCCCTGATTCTATGATTCTATAATAACATTCAGTCCTTGTAAATTGCAGAACACTTTTTTTCCACCCRCTCATACTGGGAACTTATTGTGGTACGAAAATGCAAGATACATTAACAAGATTTGAGTGTTGGAAACTGGAGCCTAAACTGGGTCAAAAATTATGGATTAGCAGGCTTAACTAAGGATGGCAACACCCTCACAAGAAGCACATGCGTGTTGACATTAACTGCTACCCTGTTAGAGCGCTCCTGAACAGCAAAGGCATCTCAGAGGAAGTGCTGCTGGTCGCAGGCACACCWACAATTAACATCCGAAAATGAGCAATATCTAAAGCAACAAATACACATCCTAGGAGCAGCTAACGGGCTGTGTACGCAGGCCGAGGGCGGGACCGGGCGGCGACGGCCTCACAGACCACGGTGTCCCCGTGAGAGCGGACGGACCGGGCCGGAGGCCGGCGGACCTTGCGTATGCGGGGGAGAGGGCGGAACGGCCCGCGGAGGCTCTGAAGCGCGCAGCTCCTCAGAGCTCTTCCGGACACCCCGATCCCTCACAAGCAGCTCCTCGGAGTGCGTTCCACCCCCCCGCCTCCTACGTCCCCTCACGGCCGGGCCCCGCCCCTGGCCCGCCCCCGCTCGCCATTGGCCACCGCCCGCGCTGGGGGCGGGGCGTGCCGCCGCAGAGCCGGCGCCTGCGCGATGCCCCCCCGCCCCGTCGGGACCGGCTTCCCGCTCGCGCTGCTCCGCTTCCGGGTCGGGGGCAGCGCTCGGCTGCGTCCGCCGGGGCCGCCTCAGCCGCGCCGGGGAGCGGGGCCGGGGCCGCTGCCGCCCGGGCGAGGGGCGGGCAGGAACAGCGAGGGCCGCGGGGGGAGCGGCGGCATTGCGCGGCAGGGCGGCGAGAGGGCCGCGGGGAGGCGGCGGCGGCGGCGGCGGCCCCCGCCGAGGCCTGGTCCGGCCCGCCGCCGCCGCCGCTCGGCCGATGCGCCCGGAGCCATGGACAAGATCCTGGAGGGGCTGGTGAGCTCGTCGCACCCGCTGCCGCTGAAGCGGGTGATCGTGCGGCGCGTGGTGGAGTCGGCGGAGACGCCGTTGAGCCAGGCGCAGTGCCGCGCCATGTTCGCGCTCGGCACCCGGCTGGTGCTGCAGGGCCCCGACCCCTTCCAGCGGCAGGTGGGGCGGCAGGTGCTGGACGCCTACGGCCGCTTCCACCGCGCCGAGTTCGAGGCGTTCTTCAACCGCGGGCTCGTCCTCGGGCTCCTGCAGCGCGGCTACGGCGAGCTGAGCAACCGCGACCCCGCCATCCTCGACTACATCCAGGCGGGGCTGCGCCTCATCATGAGCTGCCCTTCGGTGCTGGAGCTCTTCGAGCTGTTGCAGGTGGAGGCGCTGCGCCTGGTGTGCGAGCGGCCGGCGCCGCCGCTCTGCGCCCGCCTCTGCCAGCTGCTGGGCGACTTCCCGCAGTGCCTGCCCCGTGGTAGGAAGCTCTCGCTCGCCTTCTGCCAGCAGCTGGTGCGCAGCATCGCCCACTTCCAGAGCCAGGGCACCCGGGAGGCCGAGCTGCGCCTCTATGTCTCGCAGGTGACCCAGGTCAGCGCGCTGCTCCGGAGCGTCTGGAAGGCCGAGCCCGACACGCTGCTGCCCTCCCTGCAGGAGCTCTTCGCCGTCATCTCCGCCGCGGGTGAGCGGGGGGACGTGGGAGCGGCGTGGAGTAGCGGGGGTGTAGGGTATCTGGAGAAAAGGAAAAGCCTTAGTATTGGCAGTGGTCACTTTAGAGGCACCGCCTGGGAACCGTTGCTTTCTCGCCTACGTACTAAAATGCAACTTTTTGACTGTCGAGAAAGCAAAGCCTCTTATTTCCTGCCCACCCCGCAAAAATTAAAGAGGAAATAGTGATTCATTTTGCTGCAGAGCAGCATGGTGTTTGGAAAAACTCCTGGTGCAATGCCTTGAATGATATATTGAAATGAAGTTTTGGATGTCTCGTTAAAAAGAACTATCAGTAGCGAAATGCATATAAATATCTCCAAGGCAGGTGCCAGGAGGATGGTGTCAGACTCTTTTCGGTGGTGCCCAGGGACAGAACAAGGAGCAATGGCCGTAAACTAAAACACAGGAAGTCTTACCTCAGCATGAGAAAGAACTTTAAACTGAGGGTGGCAGAGCACTGGAACAGCTGCCCAGGGAGGTTGTGGAGTCTCCCTCTCTGGAGACATTCCAAACCCACCTGGTTGTGTTCCTGTGTCAGCTGCTCTGGGTGATCCTGCCTTGCAGGGGGGTTGAACTACATGATCTCCAGAAGTCCCTTCTAATACGATTCTGTGAAAAGCTACTCTTCATCCTTGCTCCTTGGAACTGTTTACCAAATTGGGATTTATTAAAGGAATATATAAAACTTGGCGATTTTGGGAAGCATCCAGTGCCTAAGTAATGGAAATGTGATTGTAAATAGGTCCTTTCTGACCTCAGAAATCTGTGAAGTGCTGTATGAGTTCCTATTGAAAAGTGCCCTTGCTTTTGAGGCACCTGGGAAACTTAACATTGTATTTTGCCATAACTGGTATGATTAGCAGACAGTTGTTGAGATGGGACATGGGGAATACCAGCTGCGTTAAATCCCTAGGATTAAAATGAAGCAAAATCAACAATTTATGGTACTTTTTTTTAGCAAAAAACAAAACCTACTTCTTAGTTCCATTTAGGGTGGAGGAGGAGGAAGTTGGTGGATTGTCACTTTCTTGCATGTATATGAAATGAACTAAAAGACTTTGTAATTCAATGCTGTTTATYGTCCTTAATTCATTGAAATGTTTTAATTTTGGTTTGGTTTGTCATAATAGAATGCTAGATGTAGGATGGGTTCCTTGACACTTTTCAGCTGTGGTGAAGCTGTAGGATAGAAGATAAAGCTTTTCTTTTTCTGTGGGGTTTTCTATTTAGTTTCTTACATTATGTCATGTTCAACTATTGCAGATACTTCGTTTGAACCTTCTGTTGCACTGGCAAGTCTTGTGCAGCATATACCATTGCAGATGATTACAGTACTCATCAGGAGCCTTACTACAGATCCAAATGTGAAAGATGCAAGTATGACTCAAGCTCTGTGCAGGTAATATATTTCATTGTGAAGTGAGAGAAGAGTCTCTTTCTCAATCTTGCCTTTTTTGAAGTTATTTGTCACTTAGGTTTCATTAAAAAAACCCAACCAAACAAAAACATAAGAAGAGGAACTTCTAAGATGGTATTCTGTGTTTTTTGCCTTGTTAGGGTTATATGTATATACTGTGGATGTTCCAGACATGGTTTCAGTTTAAGATTGCTACCTTCATTGCTTTTGTGGCTTCATTCTCCTGCTCAACTGGGGTGGATGAAGAAGAGGGTTAAATGGAAACTAAGAGGAAACGTGTGTGTTTCTCTTAGATGACATCTTATGTGTAGATTTCCTGCCTTATGGAAGATGGCATAAATAGGAAACTTCATGGGGTTTGCAGTCAAGCTGAGAAATAAGGCCTTGTTTTCTGAAAATGTACATTTCTGCTTTTTCAAGAAGCAGAGTGGCATTCTCAGGGGATTGTGTTAACTATCATCTCCTGCTCTGAAGAGAGGAGACAGTTAGAAATTAGTTTTACTGCTTAGTTTTGAGGGTTTTATCTGCTTAGATATCTTCCCAATTTTTTAGTAGGATTCACAGACAACAGCCTCTGTTACCATTTTCACTGAAGCCCTCAGAGGTTTTTTGCATGATCTTGCAATGATAGAGGAATAGGAATTATGTAAAAGCAATTACATATTATGTTTGTCACTAATCTAACCTGGAGTAACCATGGTGGAGATGAGTAGCAGTGTTAACAGACTGAGATTCAGATTGCAATCTTGGTTATATCTTCAGGTATGTGAATAATAGTGATGCAGAAAGATGACAGTGATAGAAGGATGAAGACCTTGAAGTTGTTTGAGTTATTGTTTTAAACCCTATTGAAGAAGCTGTTACTGAGCACTGAAGGGTAGAAAAATGGGTAATGCAGTTAAACAGGGGACTGTTAGAAATTTATATTGTTTAAAAAATAACTTTTAATAAGCCTTAGAGTTTAAGGTCTGCAATATTTTCAGTACATCCCCTTGAGCGTGGTGTAATACTTAGAGATTCATGTAGTGTAGCACTTGTATGTCTTGGTGAAATACTGAGGGCTTTTTCACACTGAAAACATTCCTTGTGTTTACATGAAGTTGAGAACCTGTATTTCAGTTGAAAATATAATGAAAAGAAGCAGTATTAACAGTATAATTTGGGGTAAGACATTGTTTAGGAACTTTAAAAGAATCTGCTTGACTGAACAGATTTCAGCAAAGCTGTGTGCCCAGTCTAAAAGTCAGAGCTGGGAAATTCAGGATTCAGGCATGCTAATAATTTGCCAGTAACGTGCTGGTGATTAATTTTCAAGTTAGTGTAATTTTAACATTTATGTTGTATTACTGCATCAGCACACTGATCGTATAACTAGCTTTAGAAGGGCTTCTCTGTGTGCCTCTGCTCAGGGAAGTAATGCAGTACTGAGCTTTGGTTACAATGGGAGCTGTTATCAAATAAGTGCTCTTTTTTTAGTACCAGCCATGTGGTGGGGGTTTTTTCTCTTGTTTTCGGAAGGAAGTGCCATCCTACTTGGTTTGCTCATTCTCTGAGCTAGTACTGGATCTTACAAGTTTCTAGTTTTGTTCCATGGAACCTTGTTGGTTTTGTTTGTGGATGCTCTCACATCAACACTGTATCCAGCTTCTTTTTCTACCTCTGGCAACCCTTTGCAGTTATTACTCTCTTCTGGTTTAGTGGAGCAATTGTGTAGAGGTTAATGCAGCTGGAATGTCTAGAGCACCAAATGACAATGCTGTCATCAGGCTTGCAGCATTCCCAGGAGATGCAGAATTCCAGGCACAACAAGGTCTCATGATGAGAGTCAGCAGAGCTTTGGTGACTGCAAATTAGAGACCTTGTTGCTCACTTCCTGAGTATAACTTCCATGGCACTGCAGAGTCTGTCTAAAGTTGAACATGGAGTAGTAAATAATTTATAATTAACAGACTCATAAATTGAATTGGGGGGAGGGGGTATATTAGACACAGGATGATATTAGAAAGGGTACTTGGCTTTTGGCTTGAGCTATTTTTAATTGATTTAGCTGTCCCATGAAACCTTACCTGAAGCATCAGGGAGGAAAAACTGAAACTTGTTGAATCTGTTTGAGGAAATACGGCTTCTTTAAGGGTCTACTTCAGAGCTCTAGAAGGAAATGGACTGGCTATACTCAGGATCCTGACAAGTATAATGCTTCTTTGCACTTCAACCCAAGTATCTTTGTTAAGAGAAACTGAAAATCTTGCTAAGAACATCTCCAGATATGACCAGATTCTTTGTCCTGTTGGTTAAAATGTAAAAGACTTGAAATTTGTTGAGGGTACCAGATAGTCTGAGGATGTTCTGTTGCTATTTTGGTGGTGTTTTTTTTTTTTTAATCCGAGGGATTCACACCTGAGCTGCCAGATTCTTTGATGTAGTGAAGATTTTTGTAAAAGAAGTTACTGTCTGAGGTTGCACAAATAACTTTTTTTTCCTATTCAAAGATGTCAAAAATACTGTCATGAGGCACATACATGGGTAACAGACCTGCTCATTTTAGGGTGGTATGAGGCAGAAGGTCTTCTTGAGGATTTTAAGGTTCTTGTAATCTGGTCAAACACAAAAAAGCATCTTCTGTTTATATTCATGATCATCATGGCCCATACTARTATCTGCCTTTGTATTAAAAATGCAGTCATTGGTTGCAGCAAACAGGGGCCAAGTAAATGCAACCAAAATACTTTGCCTATCAGATCTAAGATTTGATGCTTTTTGGGACAGTCTGAATCATGTCTGCAAGTTTACTTCTGTTTCCTCTTCTGGCTTTTGTTTCTGCTCCTAAAAGCATTAACTCTCAAATTAACAGTCAGATATTTTAGAACAGTGGTTCTGTTGTAGGACTCTGCAGAATACTTATTATTTGTCTAAAAAGCTAATTAAGAAAACCAGATATATTGTCATTAGGCTCAAATTAGCTGTGCAGGTGTTTGTGCCACTGCTGAAACATATCAAGCCTACAAATTGGGGAGGGGAGGGTTTGAAGRTGATTGGACTTGTGAGTTTTGGGGCTTGTTTTTAGGTTAAGGTTATTTCTTTGCAGACAAAAGCAGTTCGGGCTTGTGTTTTTGATTCTCTATTTTAGAAGGTATATGGAGGGGTATATGGTTGCTCAGAATAAACATGTTTGAATTTAACATCTGGAGGGAATGAGAGCTTTGTGTAAATTCAGAGCAATGATGATGATGTTGCCATGTTTTTTCCCCAATCTTTTTTTTCGGTAGTAACATGGAAGAAACTTGGGAAAATCTGTGCTTTTTTGTTAAAAAGGCAGTCCTAAAAATTCCTTATTTTAGAGAAGCTTTTGAATTTCATATGTGCAGGTAGTACATAATTCTAAGAGATATAAATTTTAGAACGTGTGTACTATACATTTTTCAGATCCAAATTATAAACTCTATGTAAACTTGTGTTTTTGGTAAGACAACATCTCTGGTGTTGCTAAAGACCATGGTTTTCTTTTTAGTTTGGAATCTGAGGACTGAATCSTGATTTCCGTTTGGAGCTCTTAATCTCCAGGAAGAGCATAGGGACTAATAGTTTTGTTTCAGATTGATAACCACTAACTATGTCTACTTGTAGTGATAGTGACTGTTTATTAGACTGGTTACTTGTAACCTACTCAGTTCTGTGCTAGAATTTAGCTGCTTCTTGTGTGTAGAAGGGAATCTTGTGGACAATTAAAGAAAATCCAAAATATTACCTAGTAAAACCTCAGAAGAATAAAGCCTAAATTTCATGTTTTAGCTGGCACTGCCTTACAATATTGTCTGTGTCTTAGAATTGCTTCAGCTAATCTGCTTGTCTGCCTTAAGGATCAGTATAAATTGTCTATTAATTTAGGAGGATAGAATACCTCTGTTTTGTGTTGCTGATACTGCACTATGTTTTCTAGGCACTGGAGGTTCCTTCACTTTTCCTTTTTGCYAGGTCTAGTGAAATTTTTCCTTTTGAGACACATGGTTGCCTAATGTATTTAAAAATTACTAGAGTTTGCCATTTTAATTGAGATTATTTGAGTTGGCTTCCAGGAATGTAGTTCTAAGCTGAAGAGGCTTTCTTAATAGTGGATTTTGGTCTGCTTTGGGATAGAAGATGTAAGAGGGAGGTTCCCAGGTATAGGCACTTTTTCACCTTCAGTAGTAAGTTTTTGCCAGATGTTAGTTTAATGTTTATAAAATCAGGGTTCATTTTCTAGACTAACAAGAAACAATACAAAATATTTAATTTTATATGCTTATGTATTTTGGGGAATGTGTATTTACTTCTAATGTATTAAATAAATTGTTATTAATTTCAGAGTTAAATGACTTGAGATATAATCAAAATTARTTTACCTCTTGCCTAACATTCCTGCATTACTTACTGTGAGTCTCTGTAAGTGTGTAACAAGGTAATATATAGAATGGGTTTTGTTGAGATTAAAATTAAAGGCATATTGGTTGTTCTATAYTTTTTGTTCTCCAATTGTATTTCAGAATGATTGACTGGTTATCCTGGCCTCTGGCTCAGCACGTGGAAACATGGGTGATTGCACTGCTGAAAGGATTGGCTGCAGTCCAGAAATTTACCATCCTCATTGATGTCACTCTGCTTAAGATCGAATTGGTATGTTGGAAGAAACATTCAAAATTGAAGAAGAGGGAAAGGAATTTGTAACAGCTGAGCAATTGTGTAGCATCTTTTGTATTGCAACAGATGGCAACCTCGTATTCTGCAAATGTGATGTAAATGTATCTATAGCTTTCAGTTGCCTGTAATGATAGTTTGTTTCAAATGTTGTGTGTTTGAAGATCTGTTTATGTTTACCAAAATTTTACTGTGCAGATTTACTGAAATAAGTTTGGGCTTTTTTTAGGTCTTTAATCGACTTTGGTTTCCTCTAGTGAGGCCTGGTGCCCTTGCTGTCCTTTCCCACATGTTACTTAGTTTCCAGCATTCTCCAGAAGCTTTTCATTTGGTGAGTTACTAAATAAATGTTTTTCAGTGCCTTGAAATGTCACTTGCATGTGATTTCTAAACTGGATGTAAAGAGCAACACAGTTGATGCACTTGTATTTTGTCTGTTGGAAGGTCCTAGAATCAGATTCCTGTGGTCACAGACCACTGGGCTTTTTAGCTTCCACATTCAACCGCTTCATACATAACTGGAAGCAAGCATTGTCCTTCCTTGTATGTACCTATTTCTGGCAGTAGTATCCAGGCACCACATTTTAACTGTATGCTTCTGGAAATCCATTTTATGTGGTGTGAAATTGGCTGATAAAGTTGGGCTGCAAGTAGGTTTTCAGGGACAGATGTTTGGGGAAAACAGATAACCAGTTATCTGCTCTGTATAACCTAGTCACCCTGAATAGGCTCATGAGATTAAGAAATACTTCAGGAAAGCTGTGCTGTCTGTGTTTCAATGTTCATGGACAAATTGAAGGAGACTGTTTTTGATGGCCTTCTCAAAATACATGTCATTAGTTAAGGCCATAGATACGAGAGTATGACAGTGACTGTTCCTATTAGCACAGCAAGGTGTTCCCATACTCGGCGTTCAGCTTAAAGTTTAGGTGAAATATGTGTCTGAGATTTAATAGTACCAGCCTGGCACATTGTTTCTAAGCCATCCCCTGGGCTCTGAGGGGATGTCAAACCCTTTGTTTAATGTCAGAGTAATTGCCTTATGCCTGTTACATTGCTTTTTAATGATAGATGTCTAAAGTTTCTCTCTCCCCCTCCACTGCCCTAATCTTGGCCTGCAGTAGAAATTTGACTCACAATTGAAAGAACCAAGTAGCCTTGAATATGCTCAAAACATAAATATTTCATATATTTACTGTCTTGCTTTTCTTCTTTGTTCTTGAGAGACAAAACATTAAAAAAATGTAAAATATGAGATAGGTTATTCTACAAATACGAATGTGATTTAACAAAGAAAATGCCTATTGTAGGCTGTGTGCAGCACTGCATAAATCTCTCTTCAGGATTTCATGACCTTTCATGAYCAGGATTTCATTTTTGCTCCATTTTAAACAATCATCTTCACTATCATTTTTTGTGCTACCATTATTATGTAGTATTCTGTAGTATTTTCCTGCACTTAAACTTCTTGTTTACTTTCTTGTAACAAATGATCTGATTGTGAAATGGTTAAATACACATTCTATAAATAGAAGTGAATTTACTTGGCAATGCATCTGAGATAACATTCCCCCTCCTTACACTTGAGCATCATTAGCATAAATGAGTTGTATTTTTTTATAGAAGCAGCAGTCTTGCATTTACAATGTAGAACTTATCATGATGATTGAAAATCTACTGATGTGTAAAAGTTTAATGCAGCCTCAAGCCAGAAGTGATACTCCTGTGTGTATTCAAAGTGTAACTTTCAGCGTTATGCAGCCTGCAGAATTTGACTTTGTTTGGCAGAGCTGAGAACCTGTACTTTTTCTGTTTTTCTGTGCAGAATTGCTGTATCTTGGATCTATTTTACACAAGTCTCATTCTTGGAGCCCTGTAGTTGCTTTCTCAGTGCTGTGAACCCACATTTATAAAGTGGAAGAGGGAATTTTTTCATTGCAATAGCTTTTACTGTTGACTCTGTGGTACAGTGAACACTTGATCCTGGTGTTTCTCTTTTTAAACAGTGGATATCTTGCTTACCTAAAGAGTCGGGCTTGTTTCTCAGAGACATAAAAATAGTTTTTATACTCAGAGAATAACCAATACTTGAAAAAGCAGTAAAGTAGTATTTTGTACCTGGCCCCTGTTACTTTGGTGTTTTGAAGTATTCTTGCAATCTGTATACTTTCCTAAAATTACTATATTCTTATAATTTATGTGTTTCATGTCTTTAGCTTACAAATTTTTAGTGATGTGAAATTATTCCATCAACTTCTTTCACAGTTAATCAATTTTGATCACTTGGAAACTGGAAAAGGTGTCTGAAATATTTTGGTTCACAGTGAGAAGTCCCTACACTTTGGGAATTGTTTTGAAGTAAATTTCTACTTGATGTTTTAAGACTAATGTGAAATAAGTCTCATGCATTTAAAAATAGAGAGCTGTGCTGAAGAAGAGGGAGGAGGTGAATAAAGATTTCTGATTTATACCCAATTTAAAATAGTTCTGAATCTGAACTAATCCTCAAATAGATTACCATAGCTGTGGTAAACTTTTTCAGCTCATAGTAAATGACATGGTCGTGGTTTGTGCGGCTGAGCTCCCTCGCTAGGTGGAGCTGTGAGTCAGTTTCCTTCTTGTAGGAATAGCAGGAATGTATTCATTGGCTTGTGATTCCAAGCATTAGGTTCTGTTTAAGAAAAATTGAGAGGTTTGTTTTAAAAACCATATCTGTGAAATTAGAGCAGGATACTAAACTGTTAGTGGTGGCACAAAAGCAAAAAGTTTGCAGTTACTTTCTGTAATAAGATGAGTACTTTCGGACACTTGACACATTTCGGACACATTTAAAATCTTAGCATGCACCTTCTAAGTTCATGAAGTTCCAAAACTTGCCATGTGAGCTAAAGAGAGCATTGAATAATTAATTGTGCTGCTTGAAAATTGTCATGTATAAAAAATAATGCGTRTTATTCAAGTCATTGTTTCTCAACCACTTCTTATTTAATAACAAAAGGTTCCCTGTCATTTGGCATGTATAAAACAATGAAGTTCAATGAAGTTGTTTGTAGAAGAAAAATAACAATGAGAAAATGCAGTTAACACTTTTTTGTTTGTTTCTTTGTTTTCCCATTCAGATTGTCCCACACGTGGTCAGTTTGGTTCACTCCTTCAAAAGAGATGGCTTGCCTTCCAGTACAGCCTTTTTGATGCAGTTGACTGAGTTGATACACTGTATGATGTATCATTATTCAGGATTTCCAGAGCTCTATGAACCCATTCTGGAAGCTATTAAGGTACATTAAGAATGTGAAAAGGGTGGAATGTTTTTGTTTTGTTTACCCAGATATGAAGCTGTAATTCTACAGATGTAAATTCTTTAGAGTTTCTGCGTGGACAAAAGAGCTGACCACATAATCTCATGTCAGTTCTAACTGTGTTTGAAATATAAAATAAATATAAAGCTTTGAAGAAAAAGGTTTGGGGGAGGGGAAGGGACAAGGATGGGGAACTGTTGTATCTCCTAGGCTATCAGGGATAGCAGCAAGACCTTGAAGGAGAATTGGGGAAAAAGGGAAAATGCAATACTGCTGAATGGCAGGACTTATTATAAAAACAAATACAAAAACCTATTAAGTGTGTTAAATGTTTCTCTTGTAGGATATGCCCAAACCCACTGAGGAGAAGATTAAGTTGATTCTCAGTCAGAGTGCCTGGACTTCTCAATCCAGTTCATTGCCATCTTGTTTATCTAGACTTTCTGGAAAATCTGAAACTGGGAAGACAGGTCTAATAAATCTAGGAAATACTTGCTATATGAACAGTGTTATTCAGGCACTTTTTATGGCTACAGAGTAAGTGCTTCTTAACAGTTCTTTTCATTGCAGATTAAGTCTTGCACTTACTGCATTCTTGATTTTCACAGAATAGTAACATGTCCTGAGGTCTCTCAGCTTGCTAGAGCTGAGTGGGTTTTTTTTGCACTCTGTTGCTGATTGCTTTGTTAAACTCTGGCTCTGGAAACTGCAATTCTAGCCATTAAAAATCCTGATCCTTCTGTCCAATGTCAAAAGACAAGTCCTTTCTTCCTCGCTGCCCTTGCTCACTGCAGTATTGTAAAAATTGTTGGTGATGCTTTTGTTATAATCTGGGAGGTATTTTTGAAAAGCGTCTATCTGCAGCTCATTCCTACACATTTAAATGTTTAAAGACATAAGTATTTTGCAGTGTTAGTTCTTTCTGTAGTTTTGCATCTGCATTAGAGCAGCGTCCAAGTATTAAAGGGAAGTGTTACATGTTTAGATTTCTTTCAATTCGAAGTAATTATCTGAGCTGAAATGATAACTGCATTGTTAGAAGTCTAGCAGRTAAACTAATGTCTCTTTCATTTCAGTTTCAGAAGACATGTTTTATCTCTGAATCTAAATGGCTGTAATTCCCTAATGAGAAAATTACAGCATCTTTTTGCATTTTTGGCCCATACCCAGGTATGTCAGTTTATTTCATCTGCTTTTCTTTAGGCCTAGATATATTGAGAAACAAACAKGGTGCCATGAGAGTCCTCTTGAGTACATCAAATGTAAATATTGTGGGTTTGTATGGGAATGAGGCTGCCTTCAAATGCTCAGACGGTGTGGATGGACTTATGAAATACACATTTCTCTAAGCATTTTGTTGTTTTTATAAATAGGCAGTGATAGGTTTTATTTGAGAAGCCAAAATGAGAAAATCCAAATAAGACCTGACTTATGTACAAGCTGATTTTATGTAACTTTGTAGAATAAACATTCTACTAATGCTAGAAAGACACAAGACACTTCTGTTCTCTTTGAATAATAGCAAAAAGCTTGTGAAGGGGATGAGGCTGGATCAGCTTCAAAATAAAATGGGTACTTAAGAAGTACTGGTGTTCTGAAGGAAGAAAACAGGTTTTTTAACTCACCAGCAGGAACAGTAGCTGCTATTATGCATAATACCTGGCTTGCATTCACTATACATTAGTATTTGCCAGCAGGATCAACTATTTTTATCTTTGTACTAGAGGTGATTGCTAYGAAATTAATGGCTCTCCTTTTGTAGGATTAAGTTGTTTAAATGTTTGTGTACTGTATGCTTCATTCAGTTACTCTGGGATAATGTAGTCCAAAGTTCAGTTGTTAATATTAAAATAATGTATTTTTTAAGTAGTTCTTGTGTAACTTTGCCTGTCCTTCTCTCACATGAACAGAGGGAGGCATATGCTCCTAGAATTTTCTTTGAAGCTTCCAGACCACCATGGTTCACCCCTCGATCCCAGCAGGATTGCTCAGAATATCTCAGATTCCTGCTAGACAGGTATGGTTATTGTGCCATTAATGGGAATAATGGAAAATGAATGGGAATGAGTCTACAGCCTTACCACATAATAATGAACTCTTAGGAGCAGTTGTGTAACAGTTCCACTGCATGAGGGGAGATCAGGAAGTTTGAACCTCATTCTTGTCTTTCTCTGGTTTTCTTTATGGTAYATGAACTACTTTTCCTCACGGGTTTAATATGTGGTAAACTCCAGATGCCATCTTGCATCCACATAATTGAGAACAGGTTATGGTGGTAACAATGTGTCACTTTTACAAATCTAAACGTGGGTGTTATGTTCAAGTCGTGGTCCTGTTGTTAAATTAATGTGGTTGCTGAAAGCAGTTTAGTTGTGCATCTGGAATTTCATGTTGGTGGAGACAGCTGTATTTCATACAGGGCATGTAAGTCACAAAGAGATGTACATGCCTTTACAACCAGTTAAATAGACAAGCAAATTAACTGTGGCAAAGATAAAGCAGTAATACCTAAATTTATTAATAACCCTCTTTATTTTTGGCTTGCTCAGATGGGGTTTAAGCAATATTGGTTTATGACACATTCCGCTTCTGGAGAAGTTTATCTTAATAGTGAAATAGTGTTCTCTTATTTTTTCCCATGTCTTGGGATTCTTTTTTGGTTTGGATTTTCTTACTGTAATTTCTTAACTTTCCTGGCTGCAGAATTCTGACCTTTTCTTTGGAAATAGTCTGGCAGTAGACAAATAGCTACTCTCTTAAAAAATCTGACATACAGGACCAGTCAACTGGAGAGCTGATTTATTAAGATAATGTAATGGTAAATAGTAAAAACATTGTCAGTGTTTTTAATACTTGCCAGCTCTTTCAATGTATCCTTTGCATTCTGTTACATATAATGAAACCCACAATAAATGCATTTGTGCCTCATACTCTGTTTTGGATAGCACAGACCTCTATGGTTCAGCTTGCCTATATAAAAAGTATCAAACAGCTTTTTTAGTGTAAGACACTTCTAGCCACTTAACCATCTATATTTTTCAGCTCAGCTGGAAAAAAAAATCGGAAATAGTGCAGCTGTATTTGGAAAATAGCACAGTTACTTGGATTTATTTTTGTCTTCAGGTTGCATGAAGAAGAGAGAACTTTGAAAGCATTGTCTTCAGCCAAGAGTTCTGAAAGTGTAATGAATGAAGAGTCCCAGGCACAAGAAGCTGTCCAAAAAACGCAAGTATTTGCTGAAGCACCTTGTATGGGAAGTGAAGAAAGAACTCTGATAGAGAAGATGTTTGGAGGAAAATTGAAGACTAACATATGCTGTTTGAACTGCAAAAGTATGTCTCAAAAGGAAGAAGCTTTCACAGATCTCTCTTTGGCTTTCTGTCCTCCAAATTCCTTAGAAAATGTTGACCCAAAATGTATGGAACATTCTGAAGTGAAAGAYGACTACATGATGCAAACTAATACTTTAGCAACCAGTCCTGCTGCAGAAACACCTCTCAATAATTTGGAAGTAAATCGTGGATGTGACACAATAATGAATGAAGGAACCATTGAAGATTTTTCTAGTGAGCCAAACTCTGAGAATACCACAATTTCTGAACTGAAAGTTCAAAATAATGGGGATATGTCTCAGAGTCTAGTAGGTAAAAATACACTGTCAGTTACAGACTTACTCAATTATTTTCTGGCACCTGAGATCCTTAGTGGAGACAATAAGTATTATTGTGAGAAGTGTGCCTCTCTACAGAATGCTGAAAAAACTATGCAAATCATTGAGGAACCTGAATACCTCATTCTCACTCTTTTGAGATTTTCATATGATCCAAAGTGTCATATAAGGCGCAAAATCTTGGACAATGTGTCTCTACCACTTGTTTTGGAACTGCCAGTCAAAAGAGGAACATCCCCTCTAGCTGTGGTTTCGGGAGGCTGGTCTGTCGGTGTGGAGATTTCTGATACTGGAGAAAACCTTGCTAAAAAACTGAAGCCTTCAGGTGCTGATGAAGTGACCTGCCCACAATTGGTGCCCTATGTGTTGAGCTCTGTGGTGGTGCATTCTGGTGTATCCTCTGAAAGTGGACATTATTATTCATATGCTAGAAATGTGACTGGTTCAGGGCCTTCAGGGCTCTGCCACCAGTCTACAGCTCTTTCTTTAGTTTCTCCTCAGGATAAGTTGTTGACAGAGGAGAGTCCTTGTACTGTTGTAGAAAATGAGCTGGACACTGAGATGCCAAGAGAATGGTTTCTGTTCAATGACAGCAGAGTGACATTTACCTCATTTCAGTCAGTCCAGAAAATTACCAGTAGATTTCCAAAGGACACCGCTTATGTATTGTTTTACAAAAAGCAAAACAGCACCTGTGGCTTCAACACCAATCCGGCAAATGGACTCTGGGTAAATGGAGACCCTCCTCTACAGAAAGACCTCATGGATGCAATTACAAAAGATAACAAACTGTACTTGCAGGTAAGATGGAAATCTTGTGTGAAGGGTGGCTTCCTTAAGCCTCACAGGAGGCAGTCTAAAGGAAAGAACAAGGTAGCTTCTAAGTGTTCTTATAAATCACCAGTTTGGCTTCCATCTTGGTGTTGCTGGACAGGTTTCATAGTAAGGCCATCACTGTTAGATGGGAAATGTCAGGGAAAATGGCATAAACTCATTTGAGTTTAAATTTTTAGTGGAGATGTTCGTATAGGTTGTTTAACCACTTGTAATTCCATACAGGAGAGGCTTCAAACAGTTCAGTGTTTGATTGCTTTTACTAAATTACAAGAGTAGCTTGAGTATACTTAAAAACTTCTAACTAGTGCATTTTCATTGGTAGTGAAGTTTTACTTGCACAACTGTGCTTACCCAAATGCTGGAACAACTGAGATGACCAGATGTGGGTGACTAGATTTCATTTTCCCTTTGCTGCCTATTTTGTATCCTCTGTGGGACCAGCACTGCCAGCAGCACACTCTCTCTGCTCCAAGAACTTCACCAAGCCGTGGCAGCCTTTTTGTTTGCTGTTAAAAAAAAATTAGTGTTCTCCACGTTTCAGTACCTTTTGCTTTCAGCATTGCTGCTGATTTTGGATGGTCTAGGAGTAAAAGTGTTTTACTGTGTGCTCTTTGATGGGTTAAGCTGTTCTTGTAAGGGTTATAGGCCAACTCAAATTAGAAAAACTGGGTAATTTCAATTTAGAAAAAACAGCTAAATCTCTCTGTGGAGAGTCTGTTATGTAACTGCAGGTATTTGACAAACATGAACAAAACTGAGAGTTTAAATTGCAACTCTGCTGCTATTTTCAAGCTGTGTGGTTAAACCAGTTATGTCCTGTCTGTTTTGCTTATGTGCCACATCTCCTCTTGACTTTTCTCTTGGCTTCTATAGCAGCAGTCTCTGATCACAGAATAGTTTGGGTTGGAAGAGGCCTTTAAAGGTCATCTAGTCCAACTCTCTGCAATGAGCAGGGACATCTTCACCTAGACCAGGTTACTCAAAGTCCCATTCTGCCTGGCCTTGAATGTTTCCGGGGAGAGGGCATCTACCACCTCTCTGGGCAACCTGTTCCAGTGCTTCAGCACCCTTGTTGTAAAGAATTCATTCCTAATATCTAGTCTAACTCTACCCTCGTTTAGTTCAAAACCATTACTCCTTGTCCTATTTGGTTTTTTTTTCCTTTTTTAATTGTAATCTCCTCGAAATAAAAAATATTTTCCAAGCATATTGGTTTTGTTTGGTTTTTAGGGTTTTTTTGTTAGTTTTTAGATCTTTTACTCACATTTCAATTTTGGGTTCTTCATTATTGGCTTTCTTTGTAGTGTTTTACTAATCTCAGAGTTGCTGAGCTCTTGTCCTTTTCTCATTTTAACTGAGGCTCATTACAAGTGCTCAGTGACTTTTTTCTCAAATTAATGCTAATACCGTGATTCACTGAATTGTTCTAATTTTGAGATGATGTATTTTGCTGTTAAGAGTTCTAAACTAGCATTTTCCTGCTAAGTTAAGAATATACTTTTCTGTCCTGAGAAAGCCTTTACTTTTTAGAAGAAATGTTCAAAAAAACTCTCTATCTTACTGCTTTTGTTTTGCTACTGCATATCAGTGTACCACATGGCAAACTAATATGTTTTCACTTTAAATAACTAAACCTGCAATATGGGTAGCTCCCATTCCATGTAAAACAAATTTTGAAACTCACTCTGGGAACGAGTGGAAAGCAATGGGAGATGCTCTGCATTATTCTCAGTCCAGAGAACTGTACTATCAAGTTTTACTTACCTGTTTTAGTATTTTTTTGGATAAATATAATCAGCCTGAAAACATTCAGCTTTTTTTTTTTTAGAAGCAAGGCTATTGCTTGTAAAAATGCCAGTGCTGTAAGCTAAACAGTTTGGTAGTGTAGTTTTCCAACTAAACAGGCAAGGTCTGCTCTTTTAATAAAATTTTTTGGTTGATTTCTGGTACTAGAAGTGGGTTCTTCAAATTTCCATGTTATTCCTAGTAAACTTAGCTGTTGATGTGTCATATAATTAGCCAGATACCTGTGAATCYGCATATTGCTGGAGATAACATAATACTGTCTTCAGGAATATGGCCAGCATATCTGTGTAGACTGTGTCCTCCAAATACACAATTTTGGAAATGAGTATGCATTTCAGTCCTTAGTAGTGTAAAATAGTTTCAAACTTTGGCTGTGTTTTTTGAAGAGGGCAAAGTAATTTAAATTCACAAGCACTATTTTTACTCCCTGTGAAAGTACACATGGACAAGACTTAAGTTTAGTGCTTTCATGGTAGTATAATACAGTCAGTCTTCCAGGTTCTTGGCTCTATTCCTTTCTTTCACCAGGAGGTGGAGAAGAAAAGGAAGAATTGAAGGTGACCCCTGTAGTTACTAAAACCTTGTTTTAAAGTTTGCTCCCATTGCCTTCGGGCAGGTGTGTAGTGATGAAGTGTCATGTGAAGGAGGCTATTGGTGTGTGCCTTAGCACTGGAATACTTTCAATTTGTTTCCACATCCACTGTCTTTTTCCTGTTAGTCTTTCAAAGCCCAACACCTGCCTTCTCTCCCTCAATTTTTGGAGCTCCTGGCTAATTTGAGAAAGGTATACTGAAGAAAAAAATTGCTGCAAGGTTTATTAAACTAGTTGGCCAGAGACAAAATAGTGTATGACATGTCTAATGAGGGAAAAGCCTGTACTTTCGTCTTCTTCTTAGATGTCTTAAGAAGCCTCAGGAGCATTCAGCTGAAAAAGCAACTGTCAGGAGGCAGAGCTTTCTTCTTCCTTTTACTTGTGCAGGTACATTTTGCAGCAGTTGACTCTGATTTTTATGAAGTGCTTCAGAGGTGCAGAGACTTACTGATGCTAAAACAGTGCAGCAATAATACTTGACAGCTAAAAAGCTGCGACAAATAGAAACTAGATAGTTTGTCCATCTTTTGGCCTTTTATCTGGGTATGTTGTTACTCTATGCAGTTGATTGAGTGAAATGAAAAAGTGTCTTTTAAGTAATTAACATCGATTTAATGGKCTTACCTTTTGATTTTGCAGCCAAGAACAAGAGCATTTGAAAATTGCTGGGGTGAAAATTCATATGGAATATGTATCAAAAACTGTTTTGTTAGCTTGTGATCAGCAGTCTATTTTTTGAGTAGCTTTCCATGTTGCTATAAAATACAATTTTAGCATAAACTTAGATGGATTTAATTTTGTTTCACTTGTACTTACTGCCATTGAGTGAAATTGTACATTTCAGATTGGCTGTGGATGTTCAACTTGGAAGCTCAGAAAAGCCATTCACACTTAGGAGCCCAGAAATTAGTGATTCTGCTTTAAACGCATTTTCAAGGGCATGAGGTTGTGGTTTGGGTTTTTGTAATCGTCTTTATTCTTTTCTTTCAGGAGCAAGAGCTTAGTGCTCGAACACAAGCACTTCAAGCTGCCTCAGCCTCTTGCTCTTTCCGCCCCAATGGATTTGATGACAACGATCCCCCGGGAAGTTGTGGGCCCACAGGTGGAGGAGGAGGGGGTGGGTTCAGTACCGTCGGTAGATTGGTCTTTTGACCATGAAGACAACCTGGAATACACTGGTTCCAAAGCAGCCCAGTACTGCTGAGGACAAATAAAACACTGAACTCTGTCAGATATTRTATGAAGTTTTGAGACTTGATCCTTGTCCAAAAGCAAATATTGGTGTTTTTTTGGTTATGTTTTATTTGAAATAAATAAGCGCATAATGGAAAAAAACTACCTCTTAAAAGTTCAGTTGCTTTCATAGTAAGATATGCTTGCCCAGAAGACAGAAAATTAAGATTTTTAAGTGAATGCTAATGACATTACATTAAACTGAACAAATGTACTTGCATCAGTTTCTCTTGTCCTCATCCACTGAGTGAAGAAAGTTCATGTTTTACTTTGACGGTATTGCTTTATGTGGAAACCCGTTTTCAGGTGGGCTAAACTGCATATGTATTCTCTCACCCACTGCTTATTTTACAGTCCAGTACCTTTTTGGATTTTCAGAGATGATGCAATTTATAATGAAGGCAATAACTTAAATGTGACATGATACAGTACTTTCCAGGTTAAAAATTATTCAGTCTATTTCCAGTGTAAGTGAAAAGAAGAAAAAATTTATAAATACTTGCTAACTTGTTATCCAAAAAAGTGCATGTTGTGTAGGAACAATGTTTTTAAATAGAAATCGTTAACTTTGTAGCATTTCTAATTGTTTTGAGGATTTTAAAATTATTTCAGGGAATATATCTGCTGAGTATTGGAAAGGAAGAGATTTTGTATGTGCCTTGCAGTACTGTAATTTAAACTCTGAGGCTGCAGAAAATGAGAAAAATGTCTTAGTAGTCAATTATTTTTTGTCAGCATTGGAAATCAAGACATTTATAGAAAGCTTTTAGGTTTCCAGAAGTAAAAATCTGGTAGTTTGAAATGCAGTAAGTGTTGCCCTTTGTTTTTTTGATTAAAAAAAAAATACATACCTAGTGATCTATAACTTTCATGGCCTGCACTGCTGAGAAAAAACTGGTCGTAAAAACGGAGCTGTGTTTGTGAAGTCATAGAAAAGCTGCCTGAATTGATCTTTGGTGAGGATCTTTGCTTGTAAGAGTCCTTTGAAGTTTTGCCTTTGGGTTTTGCTTGTAGTGAGAAGTTTCTGGCAAGGGCAGGATTTTGGGTTTTTTTGTCTGCAGAAGCCTAAAATGATTCTGCCTACGGAGCAGTGTTTGCCTGCTCATTAGGGCAGCAGAGGTTGAGGATCCACTCTTTTGAGTCTTGGCAGAAATAACAACTTTGGTTTTGATGCGCAATGAGGATAATAGAAGTAAAGAAGTGACACTATTGAACCCAGTGATTAATTCTTGAGTAATCTTAGAGTGAAGTGTAAATTCATTTCAAGTATTTTTACAAGATTCTGCACTGTTTTGCTGTGTTTTTATATTCTATTAGGTGACAAAGTGTGTCCTTAAAAAGCATGCAAACCTGGCAGGTTTTAGCATAACTGTATAAAAATAAACAAATTTCTTAGAAAATGCTTTAAAAAAGCATAACATAAGTTGAGAGAATGAAAACTTGTTCATATGATTCTAAATATATGGAGTTTAGTCTGAAAGGTAACTTAGCTTGCAAGCTATTTTTATATTATCACTAAAACTATGCCGTTTACTATAGGTTCAGATGTTATGCTCAAGAAAGCTAGAGCAGCTCACTTTGATTTTTTGGTTTTTTAATACTTTTCAAGCTTTCTTGTGACAGTTTGTGATACCTTGGCTTTGACCTACGCTTTTCATTGCTATCTTAGCTGTAGGTCTCTGAACCAGGGGTTCAGCTGTGGAAATATGGAATGTTTTGAGACCAGTGTGAGGAATGTTCTTATTTCATTGTATTTGGACGAGGTTTTTGTGAAAGCTCGCTTTGCTTTGAAGTTCTGTAACTTTCAGTCTAAGAAGGTTTTTATTTCCTTTTAGACTCCTCTGCCAGTTTGCTCTGGTTTTAAACTGTTTTATAAGACAGGTTAATTTGCCTTTTCTCTCCCAGATTATGAGAACACACTAAAAAGCTGTCTACTCTTTGCATTACAATGAGAGTATTTTGTCTCTCTGTATCAATTTACAGTTAATTTTAAATTACTAGTAAGTAGAAGCAGAGGCAAGTAGTTCTACTGTATATGAAATCGTAATTTTGTAAAGGTCAGTTTTGTTTTTATGTTCTCACAGTAAAAATACAAATTATGTAGCCTACCTAAAAATAATATGCAGTATGACTTTTGTATACCTGGTGTGCTATATTTATTTCATAAGCTCTTAGAAGGCTTTCTACACCCTCGTTTGCCTGTTCTAAATTAGTTGTTAAATATGGAAAATTTACATGAGAATAATGCCAATCAGGTTGGATCTGCTTAGGTGCAAAATGATGGATGTCTCAAACTGAAAAGAACTTCTTTATTTCACCTCATTGACTTCTGTCAATACAGTTGCTTGAGGTTTTGCAAGTAGATTTCAAAATTTGAAATACCTGTTTCCAAGTCTGCTTGCTGACCTGACGACTGTCTTAGGSCAACGAGTCATACGTACCCAACTTGGAAGGTTTCAGTAAACCTAGTGGAAGTGCAAAATTATTTCATGCTCTGAAATGTACGCCTTTTTTATTGTTTACAGTAATGGTGTTGCATGCCTTATCTTCTGGACATAATATCAGAGAACAATGTACATATGGTACTTTGATTTCTGTTGCCTGTGAATGAATGATGGATGGTTTGTTTATTGACCTTTTTGGCTCCATTCTTAATTTGTTTTCTAAGTTGAATCTATAGAAAGATACAGAATACATAAGACCATTTTGGAAGCTTAGGGTTTTTTGTGGTTTCCTTTCATGAAAGAGATACAGTTGTACCAAACTCGAGGGTGGTATGTCTTTTAAAATCATATTTCCTTCTACCAAGACAGATTGTGATTTCATCTTTGTTTTAATGGGCACTGCAGTTGTATTAACTTCTGTTAATACAGAAGTATTAACATACTGTTAACACAGTAAATTTTGTGCAGTTTTTTCATGTGGAGCAGTACAGTGGATTGCTGTGAACATCACTCCTGTAGCAAGGGATTACAATATCTATGAGCCCATTTATCCAGGATGAGGAGAGAAAAGCCTTCTTAGGATAACTAAACAAATCACACCTTCTGACTAGCCTTTTTCTTTTTTCCTTTGTTACCTTCTCTAGAAAGCTAAATATTTTATCTTCTCTATGCTCTGGAAGTTTAATTTCATTTCATGGGCAAGCCTTATTTGTTTTATTCTGTAGCAGTAAGCAGCAGTTCATGGAGTCAATACTTTTTTGTACAAGTGACAGGCAAAGGGCGGAAGAACTATGAGCTAAAGGAGTGTTAGAATAAAGGCAAGTGGGTATAAACTTTCTGTGAAAAAGTTCCTAATTACTAGAACTAATTCTGGAACAGCCTTCTGGGCAGAGACAAGCTTTGAAGGAAGAGCCAAGTATGTTTTTGAAAGAAATTAAATGCAAAGTGGTGTCTGAATAGTAGGCAACTAGACTTGATAAACCAGAGGTCCCTTCTAGTCTCTTGCTAGAGTTGTGCTCTTCTGTTGGGTTTCCTGTCTTGCCACATTGCCAGTTTTGATTTTAAGGCTCAAAGATTCAAGGGTAAATGAAGGGAATACTAAGCTGTGACATGTCAACAACAAAGGTTAACTTTTCAGTTTTTGGTGGTATTGGTCTCTGATTTAGGGGAATGACGCAGAAAAATTTCCAAGTCATTGCAAGTGGAAGCTAAGAGGAGTGGTGATCCAAAGAAATGTGCACAGTTTCTAACACAAGGCTGGTTTCCCTGGTTAACAGCATACAAATGAGATGTAATGGGTTGTAGCACTTGGTATCCTCAGTAGGCTGTAATCAAATGTAAATTATTGGACTTTTTCAAAGGGTGAGCAAAATGACGTAAACAAGAGATCAGAATAGATGATCTTCAAGGCTTTCATGTTCCCTGCAGCCAGTCATCATAGGTTTACCTAAGTCTGAATTCATAGCTGTGAGTAATATGCTCTTAAATCACCTAGGTGTGGGGTCAAATGTGACAGAGAACAGAGAATCGTGTGATGCTGTTTGGGTTGTGCCCCGCACAAGCTCTGGCTGTGATCATTGTGCTAGGGCTGTGCTGTGTAGTGTGGCATTGCCTTACCATACGTGCTTTTTGTGTTAAAGTGCACACACACACCCCTCAATTCACTGGGAGATGTGTGCTTTTGCTTCAGTGAAAGCCTTCAGATCAAAGGGACAATGCAAACTAGCCAGAGTGAAGCAGAGATGAAAATTTTTACATATAATATGCTCCCTTCTTATTTAAAACAGAAGGTTCTTTTCTAAATCTGCGGGATTCTAGACAGGAATGTGGATTCAGGATACACATTTCTTGTTCCCTTTTTTTTTCTAGTGCAGGTAATATTTTTAGGAATCAGCTGTAAAAGTACTTCAATAGACATGTCAAAATGCACAACGCAGCGTGGGTGGGTGGTTCCTCATGAAGTCGGTGTGGAAAGGAAAAGAGCTGRTACTGAACTGAACTAAGACAACTGCAAAAAGGACAGGATGGCTCTGATCTGATTTAAAAGTTGCGTATGTTTTAATGATAATTTCACTGCTATGAAGTTGTAACTTGAGTGCAATTCCACCAAAGGATACTTTGTCAACAGCGCTTTGTGTTATTTGAGCTTGATCCTTCTAAAGTTTCTATTGTATCATTATATCAACTTATATTTTGAAGGAAAAACATCTCAATAGGCATATTGATAATATGCTGCCGAGGAGAGTATTTCAGGTCAATATTAAAAAAATGAATTCAGCAACAGGATATGTGATTGTGCAAGCAGCTGTAGTATCGTACAGCATCCTTGAGGCCAGTGGTCTCCAAAATTTTTCTGATTGCACACCCGTATTAGTAAAAACTAAGTGTGCATCCAGTATATGTATATTAATTCATTTATAAATTATATATGTACTACTTTACTAATATATTATGTACATACACAAGAGTAGAAATTGAAGAAGTATGAGAGAAAGTGAAATAAAGACTATTTTTAAATTATTTTAAATTTTGTTTGTTAATTGTACAAAATATACTTTCTTCTTGCACCCAAATGGATTGTCTTGGGGTGCATGCACCTCACTTTGGAGACCACTTCTTTAGGGTATAGTCTTGGTAAGAGTTTTCACTTGATGGGAACAGGTATCAAAACTAACCAGTTTATAACTACAGTTTCTTTTACTCAATGAATGTCGACTGTTGTCCTTCGCTTTATGCTGCATGACTATGTTTTGGATCTCTGTTCAGAGTTCTTACAAAATTTGGTCCAAGGGCTGTGAACTGTTTCGCCATTTGTTTTCCTACAGTGTGCATGAAATGACAAGAAGTGTCAGCCTTAAGCAGTTTGCAGAAATGCAAAGCTATTCCAGTTCGGAGGTGGGGGGGGGGCATATCCCTTGCCAAACACAGGGATGTGTTAGTACTTGGCTTTAAAGGTTAGTACCATTTTTCAACTGACTTGCCCTTTCTCAAATGTTCTCTAAAAAATTGCAATATTAAGTGCTCAGCTTCTCAGAAGAAAGTTATTTTCTTGCTGTATCTGTCATGGTGTTCATTTTACTGAACTACAGTTGAAACCATTTTTGCAGTATGCCTGTTCGTAAATTGTGTAAACTGGCATAAATTTTTAATAGCATTTCATATCAGTTTTTAAAAATCGATGGGGCAAAATGAGTGCTTTACTGTACATGCACTGGGCTGCATAAAGAAGTCAAAATATATATTTTAAATGCCTGAGAAGGTGTCTGAAGTACCTGAGTTTTCATGTGTTTGACTTGAGAAGAAAGATAGATGTTCTAGTAAAATRTGAGTGGTGGGCTTCTTTTTAATTGTGTATTTTATCTGCAAATCTTGGCTTGAAGGATCTCACACAAAAACATGGAAAATAAGTCAGCTGAGAACTCTTAGTGGGCCAACTATATCTGGAGAGCCAAGTAGCTGAATTTCCTGTGTATTTAAGTTGCAGTGATATGACTGTCTCATTTGAGTTGTCTTCTCAATTGATGATACTTAAATCTTGAAAGAAGATGAAATGACTTCAACTTGTTGAAATAATGAAGGACATCAGAGTTGGCTAAAATGCAGCCATTCTCAATGAACATGGAAGTTATGGAACAGAAGCATTCAAGCCACCTGTAAATAAAGACATGATTCTCAAAGGCTGTTTTCAACTTTCCTCTRTTTTTCCTCAAGTTTCCCCAGACTAAAAGTTGAAAGAAGGCTTTGGGATTTGGTTGTTTTTCTTGACTACAGGAATACCTAGGAAACTCAAACAATTAACAGGCCAGTTAATAATCTGTGAATTACTGCTGGGTGGTGAACTGTGTGAGAGGGAAGGGAAAGGTCTGGGTTGCCCTTAGAATATGTAGTTTGAAGTTGAGTCTCCTCTAGTTGGCTGCCCACAGCTCCCTCTGGCATTAGAAACAGCTGCCTTTATGTGGTCTCTGGATTAAATTTGGTACTGCCTGTGAGGAGAAAATCGTGGGAACCTCCCCCTTCATCCAAGTCCTATTCAGGCTAATTGAAGAATTATTCTTGACCTGAGCTGTTTCAATTTTGCATTAAGTAACTTGAATCTGCTAACTGCCAAGGGAAAGGACAGATCAAGCTTGAACATAACAAAGAACCTAATCTTTTTGGTTTTTTTTTTTTAAGTGCTTTGGCTCTGGTAGGACCCGCTGGTTTTGCRCTGTGCTTTTAACATCCCAGGTCTGCAAGAGGTATTTCCTACTGCCGAGACCATGAAAACAGCAGCTATGCAGAATTCCTTGGGGAAGGGAATTGGCTGCAGTATAAATAAGCAACTAGGTGGATGATTTCATCATTTGGACTTGTCTGCCGTGTTGTGCATTTGGGGGTTTGATGTGAAAGAAGACACTGCTTTTTTTTAAAGAAGTTACAAATGTTTCTATGGAAGAAGGATCAGTTCGTGGAGTGGGAGTGTCAGTGTGATCTTGCATGGCGGCGTACAAGAGTAGTGCTGGCTCCCACGGGATCAGTTATGGTGGAAGGCAAGTATGGAAAGACAAAAATGCTGTTAGTGCACTGAGCCTGGAGTGCACCCTCTGTTCACAGACCACAGCCTTAAGTGTAGTCATAGATGAAGACCATTTCCTTTCTTTGGGGGTATCCAGGAGCAGMGTATTTCTGCAGCTTCTCGTTTTCTTCGGAGCAAATCCAATATGGAGTTTGTGCATTGTGGTCAGTATTTGTCCAGTTGTGAATGCTCAGAGTGAGCCACCAGTCAAGAGGCACTTCAAGTCAGCAAGGTTGTAGCTGCTTGATCGACAAGGCTGCTTTTGAGCTCAAGTCAGATCATCTCCATCTTACTTGGTCTCCTTTGTTGCTAAGGATTTACCGAGTGGGAAAAACCAGGATGAGCTATAGAGTAGGGGCTCACTCACATTCCCCAGCTCACCTTCTGGGAATGGGCATGAATGCTCATTTGGAGCTTTAGAGAGGATTTGATGATAGGAAAACAACTAAAGGGTTTTTAAAAAGAAGAGTGAGAAGCTGGAAAGAAATAGGAACAAGAACTTCGGAGTGTGTGGGTGTGCAAAACTCCCTACTCTTTTTGGGACCAAAGAGATGTTTAAGCAAAACCATACCAACTTCACATGTCACAGATACATAAGGAAAAAACGTGGGAAAAAGTATAGCAATCATTTGGTCAAGGTAATTGCAACCTACTTGTGTTTTTGTTATTATTTAAGCTAAAAGAATGCGCAGCCTATCCCTCTACACTGTACTTAAGCAAATTTTTTTTTTTTGCACAAAATATTTTTGGTTTTGTCTTTTTAACTTAATCTCCTTTGGAAATAGCTGTTTAATTTTTTCCAAATAATTTACTGCRTTGCATACTCTCCCCACTTTTTTAAAACGTCATGCACAACTTGTATAAAGAGGTGCGGGTGTCTATAATAACAATTAGTCTAATTTGATAAGTATATTACTTTAGGTTGTAGATAGACTTGTCCCTGAAACCTCCTTCACCCCAGATTTTTTTAACATGCGTGTTAACCTTCACATCACTAGATCCCAGCAAGATTATTCTCTTTACTCCCCTCTAACTTTAAGTGCCCCATGAAAAACTGAGGGAATGCAGCCAGAGGCTCCCTGTGTAAGAGAAACTGCAGTATCACTAAGCAGGGAAAATTGTCATTTGGACAGCTTTTTCAGGAGCTCTGTGTTTATTGGTGGTTTTCCACAGTTTTGCCCTTCCCACCTGGCAACTTTCTTTTATCTTTTTCTCCTTTAAACAAATTCAGTGGAAATCATGAAACTTACAAAATGTTTTCTGCTATGGCTTCAGCAGTGTTGTGGTGTTTTTCCTCTTCACATCCACTGTCCCCCTCCTCATTCATGTCCCTTGTTGACTGATGCAAACCTCTCCAGGACACAGATGTATCTTCTACGCTGCATTCATGTCAGTACACAGCTGGACTTAATAGTGCTTCTTTCTTGGTTAGCTTCTTAATTCTATGGTGAGAGGCATAATTCCTAAATATATCAAAGGTGGGATAACAAAAATGCAATTAAAAAGCTTAAAATCAACACTTGTATCTATGTAACATGAGGGGAGTTTTGTAAAATCTCAGGTTTGCATTTAAAAAGTCAGGCAAGTAGCAGTTACAGTAAAATGTTTTCTGTGTCTTCAGCCCTTGTAAGAACTCCTGCCGACAAATCAGTGTGGCCACTGGTAGAAGGGAGTAGTATAGCAGTAGGTTTGCTTCAGGTACTTGTAGGGAATTGCACTATTAAGAGGTTCTCACAAAGGCCAATCACTGCTCGTTTTTATGCAAAAGTTTGTGGTTGCAGGTGCTCGAACCATCAACGATTCAGTGCCAAATTAGGTATTTTTATGTTTAGCTCTGAATAATGTTGAACTCCATGGCGGCACAACCATTCTGCTGAGGGGGGGACTTGGTGGTTCAGTGTTGGCTGGAGGGAATGGCAAATTATGGCTGTCTTCATTCAGATGGAGCCATGGACACTGGTTAGGATGGTGAGGGGTAACAGAAACGTTGACTTGGTTTTGTTCATCTGGAAGTCAGTGAACTAAGTGACACCACTYAGTCCGATTGCCAAGTAGAAGCTTGCCCTGTATTAGCAGGATATGAAAAGTGGTCTAGCAAATTGGTTTATGACTTCCAAAAGCATTATTGCTTTTGAGGGCAGAGGAATTTCTGAAATTGAATTTCACTGTTGTTAGCTGTAAATTAATCTGTGCATATGGATATAGTATGTGGAGAACAGGAAGGAATATTTCTGATTACAACTGCCCTGACTTGAGTATTCTTATACAGTCTTGCCTGTTTTTTCTCTAATTGTCTTACTTCAGATATCAGAATTGCAACTTCAGCTGGGTTTTGTTTTCGAGGACTTCTGTACATCCTTTGTTGCATTCTTATGTAAGGTTTTAACTTCCTCTGAGTGGCATAAGATTTTATAAATATACTCCAACTATTATAATTTAAATGCGAGTAGTTTTACACCACTTGGTTGCTGAGGTCCCTGATATAATTTTGAAGCAATTATGTGTTTATCCAGTAGAGAGCACTAATGACACTGCTATATATTAGTTGACATTCCCACCAAATTATTAGGTGTTGTCTTAAAATTTTGTGCTATGGAGCACTGGGTTGGGCTTAGGAATGTAGGGTTTTTTTCCTAAGTCACTGTGTGGCTGAAGCTGTGCTAAAAATAGTTTTGGAGGGAAAGAATGTAAAGCAGGAGTCTGTAGGAAGTGCTAAACTAACATTTACCTGCACTTTGGAGTCACAGCAGTACTGTAGTCTCTCCTTTGCATTAAATAGCTAAGTGAAGGCCTTTAATGTGGAAGTTGATCAGGATCCCTCTAGGAGCAGCTGGTGCCAGGACTGTCAGGATAAATGGCTGCTGCTGGTGATACAAGTATATTAAACATCTCCATGGTAGGGTGTAATCAAGGTGGTTCCTGCCTTTTTTTATGTATGCAGAATCTTATCAGCATAAAAATCTTATCAGCATGGATAAAAAAGGCATTTTTATTAATCAACTTTTAGAGTCTGCATTTGCCTCAGAGCCAAGCTGGACATGAGATAGTTTGCTGAAGGTGAAATTCTAGAGTCCTCATGGGTGATGCAGCATAACCAAGAAAGACTTGTCTTTGAGATGTCAAATGGAGTTTGTGGCCAGCAGCTTAAATGTAAATATCCCTTTACTCACTCTGAGAGAAAATTAGATGTAGTCAAAAAGAAAAGAGAAACACACGCACAAAAATGTTTCAAAAGAAATGGTGTATCTCAAATCAGTATGAAATGGATAAACTGTTTCACCATGCTGCCTAGCAGTCCCACTCAGTTTGTTCTTAATAGCTCAGAGAACTGTTAACCTTACTTCTGGAGCATGAAGATGCTGCCTATAAGAGTAAAAGGTGTCTTAATTCTCCCTTAGAATAGTAGAAGAATTTTAATAATGTGACCAGTGTATATTAATCTTCCTAAATACACAGGCAATCTCAAACAATCATATGAGAGAAGCATGTGTTACAGTAATTCATCTCAGTCTTGAAGATGAATTTAAGGGATAAATTCATCTTCAGGATGAATTTAAGAATAACTGTCTGGAGGCAATGTCTTTATTAAATTATTTGTAAGGACTTAAGGGGAAAAAAAAAAAACCAACAGCTACACTATGATGCTGAGCATGAACTTGTAGCATTACCTCGGGGCTTATTCTATTAGCTGATGTTTGGTTTGAGTTTAGGAGACCACTGCATTACCTCAAAAACAACTCCCAATTTTTATTCTTGCTATTTGAATAGAATCTTTTCTATTAGCATTAATAGAAAAAGAGGGGAAGAGGTCTAAGCATGAGTAAGATAGTGTGTTTAAATAAACTATGTAACATTAAAAATAGCATCTTTCTCTGCTTGAAAGTCAAGCTGGTATGGAGAATCTGCTTGCTTGGGGGAGAATGTTTATTGATTAGAAGAATTTCAGTTTTTCTAAATGAAAATGGGTACTTTTAAAAGGGCAGTCATAGATGTTGATGGGAGATACATGAATTTTGTGGGGGGTTTTTGATAATGTGAATGCAGTTGATTAATGTAGCTAATTCATAACAGTTAATTCTTTTCTGCTTTTAATTGCATTTGTCAGTTGGTGTTAAAATGTACCATATGGTAACAATCTGCATTAAAACACTGGCCTGCCTGAAATTAAATGGGAGTCTTGCCATGGACTTCAGCAAGTCCACAATTTCACTCCACTCTTCATCTTGCATGACTATTGCTATTCAGGGTGTGGCAAATATGCTATATTCTGCATCCTGATTTATGTGAGCATTTGCTGAGCAGATGTTAGGCAGTTAAACTTGTTCGTTTCAATCTGTCTCTCCTATAGCAAATGAAAAAGGGAGGCCAGCTCAGTCTCAGGTGTGATTGTGCTTGCTTGGGATGCTTAGAGTGATTACAATTTCTGAAGAGTCAGAAACGTCGTGCTGGATTTTTAAAATGCAGCTGTAAACTAAATAAGGGGTTGGAGTAGGTGGCCTCCAGGAGTCCCTTTGAACCCTAACTGTTCTGGGATTTATCACTTCTGCTGCTGTGAGTGAGCTGACCAAGCCAACCCTGCTGCAGTGCCAGCACTGGGGAGGGRGTAGAGCAGAGGAGGCTGAAGGTTCAGGGGTGGGTGGGTGTGCTGGGCTTCCCCTTCAACTGCTGATAGGATGTTTTCCTTCTCCAGATCATTGCCTCTCCCTGAAATGGGGCCACCACCTAGCCGTCTGTGGTGAGGGAGAGTGCCCTTATATATGTATAAAGCACTAGAGTTCCCATTTTCTGGGAGAAACATTGGTCTAAAGGTACAAAATAAAATTAGCTTAGAGGAACAGTCAGAAAAACCTCCCTTGCCGATATTTTTGTTTTTCAGTTGCAAAATAACACTGTGCTTCGTTAGTTCAATAATGGGGGAGGGTGTTTGTCAGAACCCCAGTTTACAATGAAGATAAAATAAGAATGCATAACTGGCATATCTTAGCCAGAGCCCACTGTGGGAGTCACTCCCACAGTTATGTCTGGTGCTCGCCAACTCCTCCTGGCCTGGTATTTTCCCATTGCATTGTTTTTACTGATAGCTTCCATTCAATAATAACAGCAATCTTTGCAGGGGTGAGAGATTATCACTCTTTATAATTGAGTAAAGAAGTGTTAAGTGATTTCTACAGGCACTGAAGAATGTGTAGCCTATATGATAAAGTAATCTRAGGATTTGATCTGTTTTCTTTACTTAAAGCAGTTGGTGAGCGTTTTATCCCATGTTCAGATATAAAGTAAGATCTTTCCTCTTTTGGGGAGGAGCAGTAAATGAGGGAGGAAGGTTGCCAGAGATAATTGCTAAAATGCCGAGCTCACCCCCCCCCCATATATATATATATATATATATGAGTCACGAGATGAAGCTGTACAGAGTTTTGTGTCACAAACATGGAGTACATTTATATGAGCAGTAATAGTAAGGAAATAAGGCAGTCAGAATAAGATAATATCCTTTTTTTCCTCACGTCTTCCCAATGAGGACTAATATGTGACAAAAACTGTTTAAATGTTATTTCTGTTTAACTGGGAACTCCTGATATAACAGCAGAGGACAAAAGCTGAGCTCGATTTCTTGCCAGAAAAAAGGAGTGTACTTGAGATAACTTGCCCC
Source organism: Amblyornis subalaris (assembly GCA_018881555.1). Taxonomy (NCBI): domain Eukaryota; kingdom Metazoa; phylum Chordata; class Aves; order Passeriformes; family Ptilonorhynchidae; genus Amblyornis; species Amblyornis subalaris. Next base: position 198,534 of record JACAXG010000119.1, on the reverse strand, counting down.
CTCTGTAACAGTCCCCCACTGCAGAGGGGTGTTGTCAGCCTCCGGCGTTCAGACCCTTTAGACCCCTCCACTCTCCATGTGTAGAAGAGCCACGAYAATAAATGTTTCCATCTGCTTCTTGTTAGGAGTTTGCATCTTATCCTATCCTCCGCAGAGATTCATGCACTTGAGGCAGCCAGGCGTGATTATTTCCATTAGCGAGAACCAAGATCACACCCTGAAAAGCCCCATCTGGTCCAAACCTGCTGCAGATTGCCTGCTGAGCAGTGCAGGTCACTCTAAGATCACACTGATGTCCTGTATGCTGACAGTGTCCTCTTCCCATATGTTGGCCGTGTTGCTGTTCCAAGCCCAGTCTGGGATTAGCCTGGAACGGTTGTCCTCTTGCAGGTGTGGCTTTCTGCAGCAGGTGTGTTACACCATGGCCACAGACCTGTGCAGCAAGTGTAGCAGATTTGCATACAGGAGCCAGAATTTATGTGTGAGCTTGGCTTTGGAACCGTGTGTCAGAAGAGGTACGGGAATGACCAAAGGCTCGGAATGTTTGTCGTGAAGCATTGAGCTCCTCCAGGGAGCTTCCTTATGTTGCCAAGCCTCTGTGTCCCTCCCCTTCAGCTCAGTTATCCAAGTCGAGTCATTTATGCCTACCTACTGGAAGGAAGGTAGGAAGGAAGGAGAGGTGATTGATGGGATGTTTTTAGCTCTTGCAAGGTGCTCACTYGGAGGCAACGGCAGGGGCTGCCAAATGAGAACCAAAGTCCATAAACACCTGCAAATCTTGGTCATGCCTCAACCATTTGAGAATTCTGGGGGAAGATTAAACATGTGGGAATAAAGCTTTGTACCACATCATCTCGTTCCTGAGTCTGCTTAATATTTGATTAATGCAGAGATAGGAAGTTTCCGAATGTTTAGTTTAATAAGCACTTTAAATTTTGGGGCTGTAATATGCAGTTTACATGAAGCCATTTGGTTTTGGGCACATGCCTTGTGAGGTCTTTGTAAACTCTGCAGAGCAGGGACTATGTGTGTGGCAGTGTCTGGCCAATGCACCTTTATGTGTAGTTTTTAGATCTTAATTTTCTGTGTATAAAATTGTATTAGTGGCAAAACTAGTACTAAATATTAGTTCACACCCTTGCAGAAATTGTTAAATTTTTTTGTTGAAGCTACTGTGTTTGGTTTTTTTAAACAGAAAAAGCCGCTTAGACTAGCATGCCAGTACTTGTATTAAGATTTCTAAATTCCATTGTATCCTTCAGTATGTTCTTCAGGCCCCCTTCTCTTTGAAATGATCTCTAAGAATCTGTAGAAACTATTTCTCCTCAATCTTTATCTGTACTCTCTCTCYCTCTGTCTCTCTCTCTCTCTCTGTCTCTCTCATCCTTAAAATTAAGCTGTAAGGAGTAGGGTTCACACACCAACCAGAACCTGCTTCTGTTTCAGAAGGCGGAAGCTCATCAACACATTATGAAAAAAAATTTAATTCTTGTATCATCTTTAGGATGTTTCATATTAGAAGTAGAATTTTAGCATTTTTAAGATGCATAATAAATACTAAATGTAATACAATGCCCAACCCTTTCTGCTGTTGAGCATTGACCAGCAAAGTGAAAATGTGGAGAATTACTTGCGTGTAGGAAGTAATTGTACCCACTTAAATTAAAAATCAGACTAATTGGTAGTTTTAATGATTCTTAAGCCCACTAATGTGTCTTAGAGTCTTAAGATAAARTTTCATCTTTATCTTAAGGTGGAAGAGCCAAATTAGCAACTGGCAGCTATCAGAAGGGAGATATACTATTCTCTCCCCTCCTCTCACCTTGAGCTGGCTTTGGCATTCATGACTGCATTTAAATCAATTTAAAGCACTTRGATGCCCTTCTGTTCTGATGAATGTTCCCACAGATATCCTGGCKTGTTTTCAAAACAGTGTGGTGTGGGGTGTTGAATCTTTTTGTTGTTTTTTTTGTTGTGGTTTTTTAAGTTCTGCTGGGATAGTGAATTGCATCAACTTAGTTTGCACTTGGACAAGTGCTGGTGTCAGCACAAGGGAGGGGGTGACCTACACAGCTGGGAAGCAAAGGGAAAGACTGAGAAGAGGATATTGCAGAAGGGGAGACCAAAGCCTGCCATTTCTAGAAGGGCTGGCTTGTTAATTTGACTCAGTTTTATCACACTGCTGAGTACTTGTCCTTTGCGTATTATAAATGTCCATTTCAGAAAGCTGAAGGAGAGTGCAAGGATGAGAGTGGTGGGATGCAAAATCCTGCTGTTTAATTTGCTGAGGAGATACATGTATCTTTGTCTCCTACGAAGGTGTGAAGAAGGTGTCAAAACTTGCATTAGTAGAGAGAAGGCACCATAATAACAACATCAAGAACGGAGCTGACCTGCTCTTGATTTATTAATAGCACTAGTGGAATTTGAGCTGATTTATCAAGATGAGACTTAGTGCTTAGTACTTCTACACAAATAGCCCATAAATCATTCATCAATGACACCGCATTGAAAGTTAGGTTTTGTTGTATTTTTTTCTCAAACCCCTGTAGGCACAGAAAATTGTTTTGATCTGTGTTCACATGTAATAAAGCTTTCTCCCTCCTCCTCTTACAGAATTTTGTGGTTGGGGTACTTTTTTTAAAGATTAAGGATATACCATATTCATACTACCAGTAATATTAGTTTGAAAGGGCATGAGTTTGTGATGCTCACGCAGCATTTAAAGGCTGCATGTGGGCAGTCTGAGGTGCTCTGGGAAAGCCAGGAATCCTGGGTCACTTGGGTGCTACCATTCCAAATGATGGTGGTTTAAAGGTTTTTTGGATGTTTTCAGAGCAAGAGAATTCTGTAAAGATGAAAACTTGTCCTCTCTAATGTTACTCTTGTTACTTTGCTTTGCATTTGATGTCCCAGTAGTTACTTTTTTCCCAGCTCTGTGCCTTGCTCGATCCTYTTCCCACTCAGCTCCACTGGACCTGAGGGTTATTTTAGTTCAGCTACTCATAGGTAACACACTCCTTCCTCCACATACCTGTTCCAGTACACCTGTCTGAAGCTGCAGCCTTGATCTTTCATCTGAGCTACTTTCCCCTACCCAACCTCGTATGACTCAGGGCTTCTCTGTTAAAAGCATAGACAGGGTTAAAACCCATAGATGGGTTTTCTACTCTTTTGTAAAAAGTACCATATGGCCTCAACCAGCACCCTCAACCTCCCAGCTTTCCCCCACGAGTGTGCAGTACCTGCCACGGGAGGATCCCCAGACCTAGTGCAGGATTTGCCTCTGGAGTAGGAGCACAAGGAAGGACATTTCATGATTGCCAACGGACAGATGGAAAAGAGCCTCATGGTCTGGTGGCTTGCAGAGCACGAGGAGAGGGAGGAAAAATGGTGGCTTTGGATTTGGTGTTGTTGGGGTTTCTTTTCTGTGAACAGGAAACAGGATTTCTTCTCTGGACTGTGCCTTGTGGAAACAACAAACAAAAGGGGAAGCACCCAGTTAGAAATGCTTGACACAGGGAAGGGAAATATTTTTTGCCAAGCAGATTTTGGGGGGAGAAAAGTGAGTAGAAGAAATAGAATAGTCAGTTCTGAATGGGTGTAAGAAGAAAACTGCAGGTTTAGAAAAAGCTATAGCCCAGGAATAAGATGTCTAAATGCACTAATTGAAACCRGAACTCTGTCTGGGAAGTGATGGAGGCCCTCACAGCAGACCAGAATTAGTAAAAGTACGAGCTAACAATACTAGGAGGGAAAGATTGCCTGGAGGTCTTTCATATCATAACTTTTAATACCTCAAGGCAAGCCAAGGAGAAAGCTGTTCACATGAAGGGTGGATTGGCAGTGCTCTTTCCAAAATATTATTTTTGGGCTGCTCATCTCTAATGCCTGGTGATGTGGCTTCAGGGAAGGAGACTGCACATTTATATAGCATGTGAGTTCCTGAAACCATACTGAGCTCTGGGGGATTCTTTATATGGTAACCAAAGCCAAGCCAGGGCTGCTGGTAAGGATGGTGTCCTCCAGGCAGTGCTTGTTATTCTGCAAAAATACTTGGGCATTTCAGTCTATTTAAGGTGTTTCTTTTCCTTGAACACTTCATTCTGCCTGCCTGACCACGACCTAGGTAGTGGAAATGCTTGGATTGCTTACTTGTGGTTGGATTGAAATGCTTTACTACATTCTGCCCAGGAAAGATTAACTATTTTGTTTTGGAGCTCAGTCCCTTCCTAGGATCTACTGGGAGGACTAGTATGCCTTTCAGCATAGTTGGCTCTTATTCTACGTGTGTACCCTCATCCCTCCATCCAAGCTTCTGTCAGCATTTTCAGAAACTGTTTGCTGAGTATGATATCTTTCTGAACTTGTCATTTCCTTTTTTTGGACTATTGTGAGAGAACGTGAGAATAAACATTCAGTATAATGCATAAAATTGACATGCGTAAGCTGCATATCAATCATAAAATCTAAGCAAGAGAACTGTAACTGTGAAAAGAGTAAAGCTGACAGCAATGGAGCCTTATCTTGCAAATTTTGTGTGGGGATTGAGTTAACATGGACTCCCAGGGAAAGGAGAAAGAGGTCTTGTATTTCAGATCTGATGCAGGAAGGAAGGAATTAACTGTTGAGAAGGAAAATAGTTAGATACATGGATAAAATCCTGGAACAGAATCCCAAATCACCTTGCATAACACTTTGGGAAAGTTGCCCATGATAATTGTACACCCCTGGATATACATAGAAAACTCAGGAAAAATTAAAAGAAAACCAAAAAAACCATAATGCCTTAAGAAAATAAGGTAAATTTATAAAACTTTCAAAATATGTTTATTTAAAACACTTTATAAAATAGCTTGGGGGAGTGCTTAATGCAGACTAAAATAACCTAGACAACAGGATGTAATTGCCCCAGTTTTTCTTTATTTTGAGCATTTATACCAACAGGTAGGCTTTGTACAGGAATTTTAAATTACTGTAACCATAAAACAGAAATTGAGAATGTGGGGAGAATCAAAGTACTCACTTTGCCTAATTTAGATCACTGTTAGAGGAGGTCATATTCCCCAGGCTTATTCCACAGTTGGTGGAAGGAGAGCTGGGCTGGTGGCTTTATACGAAGATCTAAAGCTTACAGAAATTTAAACAGCTACCATAAATTGCCAGGCTTGACCTTAAAGAAGAATTTAGGTGAACTATTTTTAGTGCCTGTATCAATGTAATTGTATGTCAGTGAACAGTGCTGACCTAACGAGGTGATTAGACAGTAAACTCTCTACTTACTTGGTAGTAATTGGGATCAGTTGGGTTTGTGTGACTAGATTATATCTTGCCAGACAAAAATATACTGCACACATAGTTTGTGAAAAGCTGACCACTGATCTTTGAAAGTTTAATGCTCTTGTTACAATAATCTGTCTCTTACTGGTTGTAGGTGAGTAAATAACAAAAGGCTGAAGGTTTTCTTAGATTTCCATAATACTTTTTTGGATTATTTTTAAGTGAGAAGTTTGATAGAAGGGTCTAGGGGGAGGAAAAAGTGCCAGAAATACAAACGCAGTGCTGTCTTTCAGAAATCTCTTACCTGCCTGCATCAATCTGCACGCTAAGCTGGGGCATCCAGAGCATTTAATTTGGCTTGGCTTCGGCGCTCAGTGACAGGAGGTGGCGGGGACAGCACGGCCCCCTCCCTTGGCAGGAGCTCTGGAAAGAGACGTGCTGCTCAGGACGGAGGAAAGGAGACTCCAGCAGAGTACAAATAAAACTCCAAAACGCTGACTTTCATTTTCAGGCACTCAGGCAAACAAACATCCAGGCACTCGGGTCCTGCTGGGGACCCAGAAGTGATACATAAGTCACCGTGCAAGTCAAGCTGCAGAGTTTTTGTCAGTGGTTGTGCAGTTTCTGTACTAAAGCCCAGCTTTCTGGAAGCAGACCACTGACAAAAACGTGGCTAAACACACTGTGATCAATCTAAGCAAGGAATAGTTTCTTGGCAGGAGATGCTGAATCAGACCTGAAGTAGAACATGGCAAAAGTTACAATGAAACAGGAAAGAAGTCACCTCTTATCCCTGGGAAATTGGGATGGAGGGACCTGGCCAAAATTGCGTTGCTGTTGGTTATGCTGGTAATTGTGTTCTCAACATTATGTCAGYGGCCCAGTGAAGGATAAAGGGGAAAATGTAAATTGCTTATTTACCACTTAGCAGGCAATTAGTTATTTAGAAAAGAATTGCAATAAAAAAGACCCCGGTGTGGGTGTAAAGGCAGGAGCTTTGAAGTCTGGCTGTAAGTTACGCATACTTGTGGTCAGGGGAATCTTTCTATGTATCGTGTTTCCAAAGTTCAATTTTTTACAAGACAACTATATTTAATTTTTAAAGGAAGCTGTTCTGAATGCCTGAGCATGTATGTCACTCTCCTCATTCAAAACTGGATATTAAAAAAAAATGTATTAATGTAGGAGAGTCAACTTGGACTGCTGGGCTTTTGGATGTAGCCTTTGCCAATATGAAACAAGGGACCACACGGGAAAGCAAGCTAGAAATCTGGGATTCTAGATGAGTTTCTGAGTGAGCCAGCTCCTTCTCTTCAATCTGGAGAAAGGATTTGCGTTTGTTCCTGTATGAAATTTGAGTGCAAACAGATATACAGGCAGAACTCTGGCTCTAATCAGGTACATGAATATACAGAAATTGAAATGACGTTTTTGTTTAAATCTAGACCTAAAAGTGTTGTAGCAAAATTTTCCCGTTGAAAGTCAATAAATTTCTTCCATCCTGCTAGAAGATGCTCTGAGAACTAAACTTTTGTTAGAAGTTTGGGATTTTTGTGCACATTGAAAACTCCAGAGTTTCCTATCCTTCCTTTCTTCCCAAGTTAATGAAAGCATAGGAAACCATTCATGACGAAAAGCTTTGGGCTTCTGTGTTCTAAGGAAATGCAGATGACAAGGTCCTTGATCAGTGGAAGACCAGGAAAGCAGAAAGAAGGGAAAAGCCTCTGTATTTGCTGCTTTCATAGATGGCAGAAGAACAATTTACAGCTATGCAAGAAAATTGCATAACTGTCTCAAAATCTTCATCAAGGGCAGTATAAATTAGTAGGGATTAAGTGTCAGTTAAAAATGACATCTGAAATAAACCGTTTTCTGGAAAGTGAAGATTTATTTTTTAAAAAATCTGGAATGGACAGAGTGTTCTGTTTTGTTGCCTTAGCTGATAATCAGGGAAAGTTCTAGACTGTCCCCCCAAGTCCCAGTGGCAAGACACCCACCATGAGCCCGGAGAGGGGAGGAGAGTATCCAGCGTGATGCAGGGGGAAGCATAGAGCTCACGTGCTAGTAATGGTCAGTGAGTAGATCCGGAGCTTCCATCTCACACAGGAAAGAGGAAATTTCATCTTGTTTGAACAGGACTCACCATTCGGGGGRTTCGTGCTTTTGCTCTACTTGCTCTGTGTGTGCTCTGTGTAACTCAGGCTGTACCTCCTTTTCACCGGCTATAAAATAGCAAAGATACTATCATTTATCTTAAAAGATATTTCATCTTAGGGAGTTATGTAAATGTACAAATGACTGAAGTATTTCAGAGATACCAGAGTGAAGAGCAAGGAAATGCGTTACCATAAATTGATGTTTATTGTACCWACTATGCTCAGAGAAATACATTTGGCTAAAAATGATTGTTTGGTTGATCTGAAATTAGATTCTTCTCATTATTAAACTGCTGTTCTCTAGTTTACAACAGGTCTGGTTACATGTTTCTCTTTTGGAAAGGAAATATTTTGCAAAGGTGTGTTACCTTGGCTTGTGTGCTGCTGTGTGCCACCACTGAGAAGCCCAATGGGGTTAAAGTAAGGTGATCCTAAAATCGTATGTGACCTTTAGGTGCACTTTGAAATGTATTTCTCTCTCTTCAGAGTCCATATATAGAATGAAAATTCAAGAAATGAACATTTCTTACCAACAGCATTTAAAGACCGCATGTTCTCTTAAGTAAGCAGCATGTTTTCAATAAATTGTTTCAAGCTGTACAAATGTGTTTGCCAATCCTCAAAGCAATCATTTGCAGCCAGTTTTCTGGATGATAATAAGATTAATGATAAAATAACACTGAAAACAATTTTAAAATAACCTTAGGGATTTAATATAAATCCGTAAATACAAGGAAATTCTGAGTTAAGACAGCCAGAGTGTACTTAACTTAGTCTTGTTTTGCTCCCAACTACCACACATAGAATCACTCATTAGGAGAAAAAGGTCTAAGCACACTGGATAAAAGTACAAACCATATGTGCTATTTGCAAGAGCCGTAAGCACAGCAGCACTCAAAGGATGTTGTGTTTATCTCAATTACAAGTGGTTCTGTGTTTGTCAGAATGTCTCAACAGTTTTAAAGAAAATATTGTGTTTTATTTCCTCTGCTTGTTTTTTAATACTGTGCAACTAACATTACATGTAGTTGTCATCAACTTTTTCTAGTGCCTGAGTTCACAGTGTAATAGAGATCACTGTAGCTAGACGTCAGGTTTTCCAAAATAAAAGGTATGAATTGTTCTATAACCCATCACAATGAAAGGTTTCATCTCATGAAATCATTGTCTTTTTATCTATATAACATCTTTGCTATACAAACATTTGCCATAATTACTGTGCAGTGGTTATACTTTTTCAAGATAAAATATGCTAATAATTTCATAGTATTTTTGTTCATACAAACAAACGAGAGAAAACCCACAGAAAGAGCAAGTTAGTATTGAAAAAGGCCTGACCAAAGACTTTTTGGGAAATGAGTATGCCTGTTTACATCATAAAAGGTTTAATCTTGGTGGATAACTTTACGGAAATACTGTGTTAAAAGAATGTTACTGTAAATCAGTCCTTGGTGAGGATGTCCCTTTCCCATCCTAGCCATAGTCCTCCATATAATGCAAGGTCAAAATGGGCTGTAGGAGATGACTTCCCTCCCCATGTTTTTTGCAGGTATTCTTTTTCTTGTACATTTTCTATTCTTTGAATGCCTGACTCTGAGACCTGAAACAGGTTTGCAGGAGTCAGAGAACACACAGCTGCAGCTGGGTCAAGCCATATGCTCAGAAAAGTTAAAAAAAAAAAAGTTAAAAATTAAGTGTTGCTTCTTGGCTGGATACCCAAAACCAATGGATACATTTGGCTTTAAACTTTATGTATCTCAGATGCAAATCTGTATAATGAGATAATAATACTCACTTTGCATGGGTTTTATACTGTTGGGGTTTTTTAAAAAGGAGAGGTTTTATGCCAAATTTCTTAAGCTTATGAAGGTGCAAACAAGAAAAATTCAACTGTGTAATTGTACTGACAATAACAGGATTTATTAGCAGGCTCAAGACTTTAAATCTGCTGCATAGACCTACAAGTCAATCTGGAGGAACAATTATTAGTGGGTTTGGGTTGTCAACCTTACTRCCACAGAAAACCCTCTGAAGTCCAGTGTGCTCATTGCAGGCAGCATCTCTGAAGAGTGATGTTACCAAGTTCTAGCCAGTGTCTACTGAACATGTACAAACTACTGTTCATCCAGACATTTTCTACATCACTAGATTGTGTTTCAAACAGCAATCTCTTAACTCCCTCTGCACCCCGAATTTATACTCCCTGCTCAGAGCTATTGTGTGGGCCGGAGTTTTCCTATGGAAGACTTGGCATCAGGAAAATAACATCTCTCTTTTCAACTGTGTTCTCTGAAATTAGCATGGGTTCTGGCAGAAAATTTTATTTAAAAAAAAAGACTAAAGAAGCCTCATGGGATGAAAGAAATCAAGTCAAGTAGTTAAAACTGCCAAATTACAGACAATGCAAAAAGGGGTTTTATAACAAGAAAGCTTGGGCAGCTAACATAATAATAATCCTACTATATTAGTCTGTAATTAGATCATTTCCTTCTGAGGTGGCCAAGAAATAAATCTCTATAAATATGAGCTTTTGTGACACCAATGATGAGATAATATGTCTTCCTCAAGTCATTGCCTGAAATCCAAAGATGTAAATGTAAAGAAATACAAACTGCATTGTGTGAGCAGGAAGATGGAGGAGAAGGGATGAGGATGGAGGAGAGAGCAAATTCTCCTTTTCAATGACTGTGAAACTTTGGTTCAGCTTAGCTCCTTTGGGAAGTTGTGATCCCAAGTCAGAGCTAAGGAACAGCGTTTAGTCAGCTTGGGCCTGTGTGAACATACATCTTCTCAAGGGATGTGGGTAGAGAGATTTGGGCTGATTATCCTTGGCAGTTTCTTCTACTTCATCATTTTGACACATGATATATGTGGAAAGGATAACCCCTATTGTAAATCTCCTGTTATCAATATACTTGTTCAATTCTATGTCAGCAGTGCATATCAAAATTCAGCCCTGTTCTTGGTGGTGGCTTGTGACTGTGTCTTCAGACCGAAAAAAGCCCTAGGAAATAACATCCAGAAATCAGATCATTAGATGAAATATATTTAGGAAGTGCTGAAATGCTCGTAAACGCAACTCTTGAGGTTGTTGTGAGCGTCCCTAGTTTAGTCCTCTTGTGTTGTGCACATTATAGTACCTTCTTCAGTGGCATGATCATTATCCTTCCTGCAGCTTCCCTTCATGTGCAGAAATCAGAGGTTGTGTAGGCTTCAGGTGGTGGGTAATAAGTAAGTCACTGTCTGAATTGGGAAGACTAAGCATCTTACAGCAATTGAGCTCCCTGACCTGGCAATTCTGTACATAATGGCAGACTCCACTGTAAAAGAATAATTTATATCCATAAAACCAATGAATTTATCACAAACCTTGCATGGAAGGGGGCTGAACAGCAGTTGTATAGGCAATCTAAATTTTGGCCATACCTGGGTTTGAGAAGGCTTGATTTTTGCTGTCTTCATTCTGTGGGTGGGCCCTGCACAATTGTGTCTCATTAACATCGCAGAAATGAATAACCATTCAAAAAGCCTTTCCTATGCATGTTGTGTTCTTTGGTCCATGAGGATTAACTCCTTTCTAGGCAAAGCTTCAAAAGGGAAAATTATGTACTATTAAAATAACTCATTTTAGAGCTTCATATTTTCACTTAGATCTTAATCAAGCTATTATTGTTATTAAAATATTCTGAAGTGAATTCAGATTTCATAAATATGGAATTTTTTCTCTGAGCTGCTTTTGCATGCAGAGCAAGTAAGAAGTGTGCACACAGGCTCTAAGGGGACTTAATGGTTCCCATAGTATTTGCTCACAGTTTTTTCAGTGACTCAGCTGGAGACCCCAGTGATCTCTGAAGTCTTTGCCACATTTATTTCTCTGACATCTCATAAAGTCCCAATTGCAAGAGAGTCTCTTACTAACTCTTCTACATACAATTTTCTCAAGATTGTCAGAAAGGTACATAAAAATCTGAATTAAATTGACAAAGCAAAATGAAAGATCTTGGGATAAAGCTCCTTTTGCATGCTTTTATTCCCTTTTTCTGTGGCCAAGCATCACAACATTTTTGCAAGAGGAATGGATTGTGCCTTTTAGCATCTTTATTCTTTTTGTTTTTTTAATTTAAAACCATCTTTTAGTGTTTACCTAGTATATCTAGAATTTTTTCGTGGAGCTTTGTAATAACCATATGCTCATAAACCCAGAAATTCTGTACTCTGTGCTTGCTTTTGTTGCCTTTCAGTAGCTATTAGTGAAAAGCTGKGCATACAGACACACAGCAACCTTTTAGCTTAAGCTAAAATAGAAATAACCATCTCCCCTCCTCCACACACACTTAGACCATCCCTTCTCTTTAGCATTCATTTTGCCCTTGACCTTTCGGTCGATTAAAGCACATTTGTGATGAATGAGCCTGTAACATCTAATGTATTCAGGACATTATACACGAAGCAATAAACCACAGGGGGAGGCTGGTAATTGCTGAGTTTCTCTCTTTGGGGTGTTCCAGTTGCCTTCAGCCATCTAACAGCCTTCCACTGCTATGCACCATAGCTAAATATTCTCTTGTGTTAATGTTTGGGTTTCCCCCGTCTGTCCCGATCACCTTTTCTCTGTTTTCACTTGAGTTCCTTCTAATCTTATTTTCTTTTTTTTTTTTTAATCAATACTACTTCTAGTTATCATAACGAGTAACAGAATCACGGAATGGATCAGGTTGGAAGGGACCACCCTAAACCCAGTTTCAATTCCTGCTTACACCCTTTAAATCCGAAATAACTGACTCCTGATTTATAGMAATGGAACGGGGAATGGAAGTGAGCCAGTAGCTAAGAGCTCCTCTTGCTGGAGCTGTGACGTGTGACGCCAGTCAGCTACGGGGTTTCTTTTGGCAGACACTTTTACAACTGCAGAGTTGCTGAATATGTCCAATTCACTGGAAGAAATTATTGAAAAAAAAAATTACACAAGTAGCTTGTTGAAATTGCTGTTTAAGCAAAGTAAAAATGCTGCAACAACTATAAAATACTGGGTTTGCTGGTGACATTAGGAGATAGTTGAAGAAGATAAGCACTATGGTTATAAAAGGAACCAATATACTGGCTTTGGCTGAGATGGAGTTGATCATCTTTGTGGTAGGTTACATGGTGCTCTGTTTCGGATTTGTGACCAAAACAGCATCAATAGCATGATAATAACCCCACGTTTCAGGTATTGCTGAGCAGGTGTTGAGGTTTCTCATGCTGCCTCACCAGCAGGAGGCTGAGGGGCACTGGGAACTGGGAGGGGACACGTGATGTGCTCAGCAATAAAACCTGGGGGAAAGGAGGAGGAAGGGAGAACTTTGCAGRTAAGGTGTCTGTCTTCCCAAGTGACCATTATGCRTGATGGAGCCCTGCCTTCCTGGGGGTGGCTGCACACCTGCCWGTCCACAGGAAGTGGCGAATGCATTCCTTGGTTTTGCTCTACTTAAATGCACAGCTTTTGTTTTACCTGTTGATTTGTCTTTACCACAAAAAACAGATTTTCCCACTTTTGCCCTTTCCATTCCCCATCCTGTCCTGTCTGGTGAGGGGTGAGCAACGGGCTGCATGGTGCTGGTATTTTCAAGGATGGAGACTTCACATCCTTCCTGGTCCATCTACAATTTTGTTTGGAAATAGCTCATAGCAAACAGGACTGAATAGAACACACTCAAACATACTGTTTTTCCAGAAATTTAGGAGACATTGTTTGCTATTTTTCTAAACAAAATACCAACCTTAAACTTGCCTCAACTAGGTTAAACCCTTTAGTCTAATTGTACCTGACTTTGAAAGGGTAAAGACTTTGAACGTGCAAAATGTTGCTTCCTTATTCACTTGCTCCAATCAAGCTGCTCCAGAATAATTTTTTCTCCATTTTCTCTATTTGTTGTCTGTAGTGACCTTGAAAGTATAATGGCCCAAACACTGTTCTGTCATACCATTCTGYCATTGGTGCCACTAAAAATAGGTCTTTTTCCAGTGATCTTGACAGGTATTTTGGTCCAGGTTCCCAGCAGTGCTGCAGAAGTCATGCACCTGCTCCCATCTCTGGTGCATCACAAACTCAGGTGTAAACGTTCCATGGAGTGCAAAAATCCAACTGTTATTACTTTTTAAATTAAAACAAAAAAAAGCGCTTCCTCTCTTTGACAGAAAAGTGCCTACCAGATTAAAATGTGGTTGAAAAGCTTTGCTTGTAAAACCAGTAATATGATTATGGAATATTTTTCCTATGAGTAATATATTGGAATCCATACTTATTGGCCAGAAAGTTGATTTTGCTAATTTCCACCACTGTAGCTCTTCCAAAACCCCCTTTATGGTGAGGATCCTGTTATGCCATCACCAGCRGAAGATGCCTACCCTGCCCCTCTTAAATAATCCCTTGTGCTCTATAAATGAAAGGAGCACAGGGAGGCCCCTGGAAATATAAAATAAAGATTTTTAATAAGAAATATAGCTTGACATGGCCCAATAGATTTGGATCCAGATTTTCCAAAATTCAGAATTGTTTCAGAGCTGAATTCTTATCCCACAGCCACTTTTAATATGAAAATTAATCCCCTCTGTGTTTTTTTTCTCCCAAGGTTGTCTTCAATGTCTTTAGTAAGTTAAAACTAAGCATTGCCAGCTCTGTCAACAACTTAGCCTTTACRGATATTCCATGAATAACTTCTACTTAAAGGAATAAAGTAGAACAGCAATAAATTCAAGCTTTCTTTCTCCCACTGTGCAGTCCACTCCCTTGCACAGAGTTCAGCTCTCAGTCCAGACCACCCACATCATGAATGAATGCTCTGATCTTGCCCTCCAACCACCTGGAACTGGATAACTGCCTTTTAAAATAGACTACACCCTCTTTTACTTCCTAATGTCTCAGGTATATTTTTCAGTACTTGAAGCCTTTGCAGACAAGACTAATATCCACTCTGCTGCTATAATTATTACTGCAATGTTTACCATTGGGGGAGAAAGGGAAAATACAGGATAAAAGCTATCAGCACACAAAATTTTCACTAAACTCAAATTGCATCTCATTATGCGTTTCTGAACAACAAGAAAGTCAAGCTTTTGTTAGGGAACCTGAGGAATCAGGCTTGCACGCCTCTAATTCCTACCGTTCTGGAGCCTGCAGATATTTGGGGGTACATAACCTCTTGGCCCAGAACACTTGGATGTTACTGGTTGGTGCTTGAGAAGAAAGTGATTCCTTGAATCTGCACAACACCCTGGCGATTAGGGCCTCAAAAATCTGTTCTGGAGAACTGACATCTCTCAGAGGCTGTTGTCACTCACACCTCTCTTACACGTTGGACAAGTACCAGTCTTGTTGTTCTTAGGGCTTCTACTCTGAGAGAGGTAATGCTGAAGGGAATATCTAAGCTTGACGAGGTTGGGATGAGAGACCTGAGGAGCAGCACTGTGCACTGTGAATGGAAGGATTAGTCTCTCTGTTTCACAGCTCTTTAGGGGACTTTAGATTCGTTGGCATACCCACTTGAGAGCAAAAAGCAGGCTAGAATGATACAACTGTAATATAATTATCAAAAATATCTAAATGGTCCATTCCCATCTGCCTAACACCTTCAGAGATGAGCTCTAGGAGGAAAATTACCGTCTGTTCTCTGGGAAACAAAGAACTTTAATTTCACATCTGCTGGAAGTGGACCTGGCTGCAGGCAGAGAGAAGGGTCCTGTTCAAGGAATCACGAACTCGTGAACAATAGCAGCGATCCGTGAAAATACCGTTACAAGTTTCTACCTAAGAGCCTCCACTCCTAGACACTGCCACAGCATCAGAGAGCAGGATCATCCACCTTTTCTCTACCTTTCAACCTTTGTCACATTCAAAGAAAACAGCAGATTTTTTCAGAAGATAGTTTCTTCTGGTGATATGCAATGCAGAAGGGAGAGGATTAAGGAAAATGAGCAACTGCTGATAAAGACATCAATGTGAAATTCTGATCAACACCTAACGACATAAATAGTAGGATCATTTGCTGTAAATGATGGACTTCGATCTTGGAGCCAAATTCAACCGTGGCATAACCTCAATCATTGACCCAAAGGATTTGTTTGGCTTCATTTTTAAAATGTTCTTATCTTGTTTCTGGAAAAAAGTTGTGATAACAGATTTGTAATGTGCCTGACCTACATTCTTTAAGTTTACAAGGCCCAACCTAGTCCACATTCACATTCCAGTGTCTCCTCCTGGACAAACCGAGGCACCTTCCAGATGTGTTTGATGTACTGATTATACTTCTGCACTGCAAATGCTATACTGAATCACAAGCATTCGTTTTTATTTAATTTAGAACTTTGCCTTCCAGTAAACTCATCTTTTCATAATGACAAAGCCAGTTCTACAAGGTGCAAACTGGAAGCCTTTGGAGGTTGATTCCCTGCCAGGACAGGAGGAGTCAGTCCCCACTGCATTAGCATCAGGAGGAGACAGGGGTTGGGAGGATTGCAGACCACCACGAGCCGGAGGAAGGGAGGAGGGAGAAACACAAACAAACTTGGAATTTTCCAAATTAATCCTTCATTGTATCCTGGCTTATCTGTTTTGTCTTTCAGATTAAAAATTCCATATTTTTAGAGCAGGTACTCATCAGTTTTAAAGAAATATTCAGTTCCCCTTACAGTCAGGGATTTAGAAAATATGTTAGCTATTCATAGGCTTAATATTTTAAATTGTTCCTGTCATTATTCACTCAGGAGGCTAAACAGTATTTTAAAATGGGTTAATTAATACAGTTTTTGCTAATAGGGCTAAAAACATAACCTGTTTTCCCAGACTAGATAGAAGCTTATTGCAACGCTGCATTTCATAGTGCATTCCACTGCTTGCAAGAGATGTACTTAGTCCTTTGGAAAAGATCTCTAAGAAGTGAGAAATTAAAAATGCTGGCCTTATCAATTTTTATGGCCAGAACACTTCCATTTGCTTGATGGTTGCCAAGATCTTTTATCCACTAAGAATATAGACACTTCCATAGATTCAGTTTGCTTATGCACATCTGTACCTTTCGAGATCGCCCACAGTTACCTGACTGCAGAATGACTGTCCTACAAGACCATCCATATAAATGGAAGCTAACCTATTGTCAAGCAAACTTTGTTAGATTAACTGGCTACTGAGGGGGGAAATAATTAAAATATTTCTTACATTATAAAAATTAATTTAGCCCACTGGATATAAATTTGACAGCCCTTACTCCCTTTCTTCTTTATGGCATGACGCTTGCTTAGAGGTCAACCTGAGATGAGTCTGGAGATAAAATACCATGATAATATAACTCCTTCCTTTCTAAYAGCTGGAAATTCATTGTATTCTCCATGTTCAGATTTATTTTCCATAAGGATTTGCTTTTCCTTTTGTATCCCTCAGACTCCATTTCTGCCCTTTTCTGTAGTACTCTGCTATGTCAGCTGCACAAATATTTCTGATCATAACCATTACCAAATAAATTGCTTTCACTTCTTTACTGGTTGTCCCCTCCTGCCTTGCTATAATAAACTTTTTATAGTTATTTCCACTGCCGTATCTTATACAATCAAAGTATATGTCTGTGGCTGCTCAGGTCTGGAAATGGTCTACCTCTTTCTAGCAGTGTTGCTAACRTTAGCATTCTTTTTTTTTACTAACCAGAAGGCATACAAGGATATTTGTCATCAGCACATTTCAGATTATCCAATATTCTTCCTTTCAACAATATTAACTTCTTGTAATTCACATTCACCAGGCCCTGTGGGAAAAGTAAGACTTTTGTCAGGGATTTTGAGATGTCATGTTTTTATTCTACTTCTAACTTTTGTAAGGGAAACCAGCTGAACATGTTGTTTTACCCCAGTTTCTTTGGAACATCCTCCTTGGCAGGCCATACATGATTCCAAGCTAGCTCAGTCTTCTATTCATAGTGACTTTTTGCTTGCCTTCTACTTTTATTTAGAATAACTCATATGAATTTTGGTTTTATTGGATTCAGAGATGGCTCCTTGCTATCTGATTTTATTGACTCAAGTATTTGTTGGGTTGTGCCGGGGACTGACGAAAAGAACATGGTGCCATTTTAATATCATAACTTGTCCCCTTGTCAGCTGCTGATCGTGGAGATGGGATGAGCTCAGGGAGACTCCTGAAGATTGTGTTTTCTGAGAACACTGCTGAACACCCCTTCTTATCTATTGGGGAAACTTCCCCTCAATAGTGCTCCCTGCCCTTTTTGGTGATACATTTGTTGTTCCGTAGCAGTCACTTGATCATACCCAAGGATGGTAGTTTGGGTTCTGTACTTCACTTCACTTCACTTCACTTCACTTCACTTCACTTCACTTCACTTCACTTCATTTCCCATCACTTCGCTTCGCTTCACTTCACTATATCCAGTTCACTCTGCTGAACAGAAGTTATTTGCATGCAGTAACAATGAATTCATGCAGTTGTTACGACTCCTCTGCCTGTATCTCCTCAGGGAGAGCAGCTCCTCTCATCCAGCCGGTTCACCAGTTCCTAGACACCTACACAGCTACACAGGACCAGAAGGGATCAGCATTTTGTTTGCTGTTCACAGCAAACTTTCTGCCATGTTCTCTCTGCCCAGTGCTTTTCCAGGTTCCCTTCTCAGAAGCTCCTGTGAGTTTGTTGGCTTACGAGGCTGGGTGCAGCTGTGCTCCTGCTAAGGACTGAGCAGCCACAAGCCATCCTTGTGATCCAGTGTGCAGTTTCCATCAGGAAATGGCAGGCTCACAGCCCTCATGACTTCCTTCCTCCTTCAAGGAACAGGTGTCTGTCCTTCAGATCCATGCTTTCTCTTCTGACCTCCTATACTGTGAATGTTTCTGCTGAGGCCCTCAAAATATCTCTGCAGTATCTCCAAATCTCCAACAGGATTTTAACTCCAACTGGGTTCTCAGCAGAAATACAATGTGATTTCCAGTTGGGTGTGATGAAAACAAGCTCTTTTTTCCCCCTGTTGTTCTTGTGGTGGTCCTCTGCATATCAACTAATTGAGAAGAAGAAACTCCTGCTGTTCCATACAACTCTTCTGTTCTACATCTGTATGTCTATACTTAGAACATCTATAAATATAAGCTTCCCTCACAGAGGAACTTCATATTGCATAGTATGGCCTTAATTATTTGCTTGCAGAAGTTCAGAACAGTCCATATTTCAGTGCAGATGACACCAAAATTTCCTTCCCCACGTGTTTGGTTCAGCACTGTCTTGACACGGCCTCTAGCCTGGCTGTGTGCCTTCCACAGTACATTTGTCATGCATTTGTCTTGCAGGGGGAAAGTCTCATCACCCAGTGACACACATTGATTATTTTAATCTTAGGAGTTTGCTTTGGTTTATTTTGTCCCAGTGGAAAAAAAAGCAGTTTGTGAATCCCACTGTGTAAGACCCCTTCCCTTCAGCAGAATGTGCTCCCACAACAGAGAGGAGGGACAATTCATTTAGGTACTCTTGTGCTGGATGCTACTTGAGGAAGTGTCATCCCTCAATGTGATAGCCAGTTGATTTGACCACTTGAGAAACCAGTCCAAACCTGTATTTCCCTGTTCAATTTTTCTCAGCAAAACTGACTTTAAAAGAGTGTGTTGCCACATACCCATGCAAAACACAGATGCTGGTTTCTAACAGTGTTTTTGCATGTGCATTATACTGAGGTTTGCTGTTTAAACACAGACCTTATCTGGAATAATGTATACTTTCAATCCAGTATGTTTGAAATGCTGACTATTACTCAGAGTCATCAAAAATCTGACTCTTTGGCTAATTTCATGGGGTTTAGCCTGTGGAGTTTTTTCATGGGTTTCTAGTAGAAGGTGCTGAGTGACCCCAATTTAAGCCATGCCAGGAAGCGTTCCTGTGTCTCTGTGGGCCCTGTGCATGTCTGCTTGCTCCAGCGCAGAAGCAGAGCTGTGAATCTCCCTAGCCATTCCCTCATGGCTCAGCCTGGGAGCGCTTGCTCTGATGCAAGAGCAGAGGTGCTGAATTGCCCATCTCCATCCCGTGTAGCGAGGGACTGAGCCTCTCCCTCTGCCCCCCAGACCAGCACGGTCACGAAACGCTCCCGTTCCGCCGGGAACAGAAAGTGCAGGAGGTGGCAGAGGAGTAAGAAGAGGGTGGACCGGGGCGTGACCCTTCCTGTGGTGGTAGAGCCAGCAGGTTCACTCCGCAGCTGCCCTTGCTTCCCCTCTTCCCAGAACAGAGCAGGCTTCAGAGCACAGCATCATTAACCAGAATAAACAGAGTAATTCACTTAGTTTGGCTTTGATCTGAGCATTTCCAACCAAATTTGGCCTGTTGGTTGTCCTTTCTGAGGCAAAAAACACTGCAAAAATAAACTTTCCTGGGAATATACCATGCTTGCAGATGGCAAACCCTTTAAAAAATAGGGAATTATCTTTTTTGTGTAATACAAATCGCAAGTGGAAATAATCACAATATTTCCCACATCCTTGAGTGAGACTGAAAGGAAAGATTTAACCATCACCTGCCAGCCAACAGAAGGAAGAAAGCAGATCTTGGTCTGATTAGATCATGACTGTGTCTTTATTAGCACAGTCCAACTGGGCAGAGCTACTACGTGAGGGGTTAATAAGCAGTTAGGAAAACAAAACTGGTAGGAGAAAAGAAAAGAGGAAGACAAAGGGAAAGGTAAAAAACAAAAAAGAYTGCACCGGAAGGAAATTTACTGTATAGAGAATAAAAAGTGTAAGTTGGACCCTGGGACTCCTCGTCATAGTCCTAGAAAGATGAGGAAAGGCAACAACATAGAGACAGTGAACTGAAGACTGAAGAGGGGAAGATAATGATAGTCCTGTAGATATTTTAGGGAATCTTCTGGAGTCTTTGAAATGCTGACAATGATATCAAGTGACTCTGCACACACAGGCAGAAATCTTTCTTTTAGATGACCATCCTGCTCATCCCTTGAAAAATCCCAAAAAGTAGAAAGGCTTTCTGAACAGTTCTTATATCTCATAGATAGGCATTAATCTAAGAGAAAATTAATATTTTGTAAAAAAAGTCAAGCTTTACTTTCTGAAGGGTCAGTAAAAAAGGTTGGGGTAACCAGAGTTCAACCTGAGTACCATACACTTAGTCTCCAGCCACAAAGAGAGGAAAAATACGGGGTTTTGTCTTTTTTTTGTTGTTGTTTTTCTGCATTGCTTTCTCTGCAAAAGGGTCAGGGAACACTCCATAACATCCTTTGGTGTAATATTGTCTCTGTCATTTCACTAAGGGACAAGAGTACACAGCTGATCTTTCTTTTCTAGGGAAGGGGATCATTTTGAGGTTAAGGGAGATAGCTACTGGAAAAGAATCCTATTTAATAAAGGAAGAAGCAATTCATTTGGCAGAGCGGACAAGAAAGGCCTGACAAAGGAACAATAATAGCATTAACCTCAGGCTGTGTGTGGTCCACAGATGAAGTGTTTTGAAAGCCACGGTTTGTCTGTCCTCGCTGAGCAGGGAGAGAGAGAAAACCAACAAACTTTGTGCCGTTGCTGCCTGTGAATTTTTCATCTTGTTACAGGAAAGGCAAAGGAAACCATGAGGCCAACTTATTCTCTGCTTGAGATTGAACGTCCTATTGTTGTGGTCATGGCAAAAACTAAGCAGTGGTTTGGGTTCAATAGACCCCACCCTAAGTTCTAGATTTCACCAAGAATACCCCAAGTTTAACAAATAATTTGTTCCTTTAATCATTGTTTTCCRAGGGAAATTTAATTTAAAAGATGTATTTATAACTGAGTGAAATCCTAAGCTATGCAAACAAAACGATTATTGTTTGAAATAATTCCCGTCTTGTTGGGACGAGGTCCAGAAGTCATATTTTGTCAGAGCCAAGCTGCAATGGAGCGACCGGAATTCTCTTCCAAACCTAGTAATCCACAGCTTCAAGGGCCAAGTCCTGCCTTCAGCTCCACCACTGTATGTTCAAAGTTACTCCACTGACTTCACATTTGGCCCTATATGTGGAAAACAAGATTTCACCTTCATGTCATGTTTTGCTCAATTTCTTCTTGGATTTCTCTTTGTTCATTTGCTCTCAGATTTAAAAACAAGACTTTAATCCAGCCAGTAGATTAACTCAAGCAATAGAGTCCAYGAACTGTGGGCCAAAAAGCCAGTAGAATCTGGAATGTGTGGGTGCCTGGAACTGAGGTCCAAAGAAAAAGTATCTTTTGCTCTGGCTGATGGGAAGCTGCCTCCTATTATTTTTCTGTTCTTGAGGGAGGGAGAGAAATCTAGTGCATGCTATTGCATGAACTAAAATGTATTTTAATTAATTTCAAACACCAGGCACCATCTGCTTTAAGGATCTCATTTCATCATGTTTTTCAATAAATTGTTACCATGATTGGTTCTGCTGTAGGAGCCCAAGCCTGCCCCTTACGTGTGTGAAGGCAATGAGAAGGAAGGAGTCTCTGTTAGCAACCTTTCCCCTTGCGTGGCTCACACAGCAGTGAAACAAAATTTCAGTCTGTGCCTTCCTCCCTTTCCTCCTTTCCACCTTGTTATGAAAGAGGAGGCAAAGACAYGTGTGGGAAAATAAATTTGCTAATTTATAGTATTTCAAAATCATGAGGCTGATTGAATGATAAATTGTAGATACATATGGGGCTTTCCAAACTTTTCTCTGCAACCAAGAAATCTCTGACCTTTTTGGAGAAGAGTGGAAGTTGGAGCAATCAAATGTCCCATGCTGACATGTCTCTGGAAGCATGGGCTATGTAAGAGCACAGAAATGTGAGATTAGGCAACAAACACTGTTTTTCAGCTCCACACTCATTACTGGAACTGGACAGAGTTGCATGTGCAGAGAAAAAATAGAAAATAATCCTGTCCCAGAAAAGTCATTCCTTTCCTATGCATGCGAATTCAGAAACCTATGACAAGATTTATTGTTTTCTTAATGGAAATTAAAACTCAGATATGTTATTACAAACATTTCTTGTAGGCAATAACATTAGAGGTGCAGAAGCAACTGCAGAGGATGATCAGTGGTCAGGATATCTACCCTTGAGAACTACATAAGCAAATTATGTTTTCTTATGAACACGTTGCCTCAGGGTTCACACCCTAACTCTAGTTTCTACTGRAAGTGCGGATATGTTTGATCAAAAATTTAGCAAGGCTGCTTTTTCATATCAGAAACATATTCCTCTCCATTAACCACATTCCCATCTGCTTTTTATTCTGGCCTCATTTTTTGGTGTCCTCTAAAGCTTTGGCTTGCTTTTTGTAATTTCACAGGGTTGTGTGTGAAGGAGTTTCTATTTATTGTTGTTTTTCCCATTACTAYTGTAGTTAGATGCACTTTCTCAGGGACTGGGGATGCTGAGCAGAAGGAAGAGGGTGGGGAGCAAATGACAAAGTAGTTGGTTGCTTTGCAACTCTTCCTATAGCAGAATCTGTCCTGCCTTTTCCATCTTCTAATCAAGAAATAGGAGTCAAAGAGTTTATCATGCCCCAAAGAAGATATCTTGTGAGATGCATTGTTCCAAATCACTGCTCTGGGTTTCATCTAATGTACAAGTTACTGAACTTTATCTTCTTCCCTTGACTTCTTGGAGCAAAGTATTCACCTATGAACAGCTGATGGGAGAAATGGAAAAACTTTGGGAGAAGGAAACTGCAGCTGACACAGTTTTGTGATCACTCTGCAGAATCTCAGGTTGTTTGACTGTAAAAACCTACTATTATTATTATTATTACGGTATTTTCTTTGCAACAATATTGCTTGTCACTGCCATCACTTGCTCTTGTGCGCAG
Organism: Amblyornis subalaris; assembly: GCA_018881555.1. Lineage (NCBI taxonomy): Eukaryota > Metazoa > Chordata > Aves > Passeriformes > Ptilonorhynchidae > Amblyornis > Amblyornis subalaris. Next base: position 175,281 of record JACAXG010000119.1, on the reverse strand, counting down.
GGGAGTCAAAGGCTCTACACAGCCCAATTCTCTGTGATGTCCTACACCCTTTTTTGTTTGTGAGGACATTCAGGGGTGCAGTGATGTCCGGGACAGGCCCAAGGCTGCTCAACATGAATTCAGCCAGATGTCAAGTTCACTTGGAGGTAGGAGATAGATTGATCTGCTCCTGTTCCCCAAGGTAATGGGGAACATGATTCATTGTGTTTCAGTAAATTTATGGAGAGAATGTACCTATAAAGCTCATACACAGCTTATGCAATTTATGAATTGCAATTTTTAAAGTGAGAAGAGGGTAATATTACTAGCACAGAAATGTCAGGTAGGGCTTTAAAAGGGATTGCTGCTTCTTCCATTGTGTGTTTTAAATACACGTAATTAATGAAATTCCTAAATTGCTGCTAGTGAGGTCTCTAGTACAGATGGTGTGAGAGAGTCTCAGATGATCTCCCATCAGGAGTACTTGTTAATTACTCTGCATGGTTGTATTAAGCAGAAATTTCTGTGTTAAAAGGGCCTGAAAATTACTCTGCCCCTCACAGTAAATAAACTCTTCCAAAGTTTTCTCCAGGTGGTAATAGGAGAAGAAAGGCACTGGGGACCCCTGAGATCCTGGCTAGTACATTTCAAGAAGAAACAAGACAACATTATTTTTTCAATTCCAATACTAGTCTAAAATAAAAATTCAGGATAGAAAATTATATTCCAGACATTCAGTGATAAGATATTACAGCTAGGTTTTCGTTTACTTCAAGGACCATGCCAGAAATTGTTACAGTGCTTGTCAAAAGCAAGAGTCATGATCATTTAGACAAAATAATTGCCTTTGACCGTTCCTTCCTTAGTGAATAGTCTTCCTTCTGAAGAAAGCAAACTTCCTAATGGTGGCAGTTCTCCAAAATGGTATAGAARTGCTTATTCATTAATGATGTGATTAGCATTGGAAAATCCGTATTATTGAAGATTTTTGCTGTTATGAGACAATTCCAAAAACTTGGTCCTGATTTCTTTCACCTAAAAGAACTGATGACTCGAATGAGAAAAAGAAGAGCAAATCCTTCTTAGCAGGGAGCGATGCATCCATTTTATGGATATAGCACTTAGTGCTTTATCCATGTTCAAGGCAGGTGTGATCTTGGCCCTGCATATTCACATATTTCTGGCATGTTTTGCCCACTTCAAAGCTCGGAGGAGAGATTTGCAGCTTCCTACAGCTGCCTGATTCTTCAAAAAGATGTTTCTTCCCTGGAATTTTCCCCAGATCTGAGCCATCACTTGTGAAACCCTTCACCAACAGGGGTTTGCAGTGTGTGTGACCAAAGTGTGTGCACGCCAAAATCTGTGCATCTGGTAGKAATAAGGGTATTCACTTTTAAGCCTTCTGTGGGTGAAACTGTGTCTGATCCAGTGTTACTTTTCTTATTTGGAGAGAATCACAGAATGGTTTGAGTTGGAAGGTATCTAGAAGATCATCTGGTACCAATCCTCCCACAACACCTTTCTCTAGTCCAGGTTGCTTGGAGACCCATCCAACCTGACCTTGAATACTTCCAGGGATGTGCATTCACCACTTCCCTGGGTGATCTGTGCCAATGTCTGACAYGAGACTAAATCAAAGGCTACTGTGCTGTGATCAAGGCTCATGTACCACCAAAGTGATAGGGCATGATTGAGATTCAAAGGCTATGTGAGGGACCCATCTGCCTTTGCTTGCTGTTCTCTTTGGGTTTGGATCCATCCTGGGAGAGACAGTTCACCTTCCCATGAAAACTGTGGCACAAAGCTGCCCTAGAGCTCCTCCAGCTCTGCACAGCCTCTGCAGAAGACATCTCTAGTTCTTCTTTCGTCATTTTCCCTCCTAGGCCCTGTATGTCACAGTAGACTTCATAGTGCAGGGAATTCAGAGGGACAGAGGGAGGAGTCCTGAAATCTGGATGTTAAGGCAGCACAACCTCTATCCCCCCTGTATGAGGAGAAAGACTGTGGTTACCACTGCCTGACTTTTGCGTGGAAGGATCTACAAATGATAAAAAGCAATGCATAACATCGTATAAATCTACTACTGTTAGTACTGATGTGCTGCAATAGCAATAGCACTTAATCATTTTAGTATCATTTGGCATCRTGGACACTTACAATTTTTATGATCCCATAGTATATTCCCCATGACCAAGGAAATGTTATTACGTGGATACATACCTCCCTATCCACAAGCTGCACTGCTGCATCAGCAGTAGCAGGTCTGTGTCCGTAACAATATGCCCAYAAAGGTTTTGCAAACCTTCATTAATTGTTTCAGAGTATGAAAAAAACATAAATAAATAGTATTGACTATTTTAATTTTCTAAGCTCATTATATCTGCAGATACTGAAAATGTTTTTAAGCCCAGGCAAAGTTCCTTCTGTAATGCTCCAGAAGATTATGAGAATATAGTTATATATTCATACATGCACCTTGGTGGCATTCCATGCAATTGCAGTGATTTATAAATCAAAGTGATACTCTACTGGATCTCTTAGAAAGCTGCTGATGTTCTGCACTGTATTGTTTTGCCAAAGCTGTGCTGCTGATTCCCATGACATATGGGCTTTCCTAATGTGGGAGGCCTGCCTCAGTTGATGATGGTTTCTGAAAACCACTGGTGCAAGAAGTTGTGCTGCAATTATGTCACATGTATGCAGAGCCCTGCATTCTACATGGCATTTTTTGGTTCCCTATCTACAGGCAAGCTAGGGCAGCTGCTCTTCTTACCTTAGCAAGCCCAGGTTTCTGGAGCTGAAGATCACAAATTCCAAAAAAGCTTGATCACATCATAGTGCAATCCTGTGTTTGTGTCTGTGTCCTCTTCCTGGTCGCATCTCCTGTTATACTGTCTTGGAGTGAAAAGTAGTTTCATCTTGCGTACAAAGGATACATACAGCAACTGAAACATTACACGGTTACTTGCTGCTTCCCAGCTCCTGTGCTTTCCACCTATTCCATGCCAGTTAAATCACAGCTAATGGGAAAGGTCCACCCAACAAGTGTCATACAGGACATTTATTATGGACTGCAGCTGTTGACAGTTATGCAACTGGGATGAAATGCATCCCCATAAAAAGCTCTGAGGATGAGGCCTGTGCGATCGCACAGAGTCTATCTAAATCCTCAAAACAGGCTCAGGTACACCATGTAGCAACTGGGAGTCTAAGTACATGACTGTGATCCAAGGCATTTCGACCACATTCTATAATATATTTAATGTTTAATCCATCTACCCCAGGCAATTTCACTTCCCCATCTCTGGTGCCGCCTGGGCACTTTGACTTGGAAACAGCAAATGCAGCATCTTTCTTTCTCGTTTTGCTGTTTTCCCTCAGAGAAACTTAGGAAATTGCAATGGTTAAACACTGAGTTACTGCTTGTTTAGACAAAAAGACCAAACTTTGCACCATGATATGGTCTCTTATTTAAATTTGCACAATGTTTTTATGCAGCTTTGAGAAACATGTCATGCACTTTCCTCCCTCAGTTCAGCATAGTGCAAAATTACTTCACTTCCCAATAGCTTCAATAACTTGCATTTCTTTTTATATGCTGAGATTCTGCCAGGGGTTTTGTGGAAACAGCAGTACAGATGTATGGTAATGTAAGAGCAGATTCATAGTTGGACATGAACCTTTTAATGGTTTAAGTTCACAGTCCCCTTGCATTTGGGCTTTTCACAGTGTGTTAAGTAGAATAAATATGTATATTTGCGAGTGCATCTCTTCTGGTTGCTTAAACAAAGGCAGGGCAGAAAGACATTCCCCACCTCAAAAAATTTATGACCTAAGACAAAAAATCCCGTGGGCGGAACACTGCACTCCCCTTCAGCTTACAGGTCTATTTACTTTACCCCATCCTTTAAATTTTTTGTTTTTACCTTGTCTTTCTCTTTGCTTGACTAATAACAGCGTCCACTTGTCCTATAGCAAATACATGTTCCTYACTTGCATGCAATGTGGCTTTGTGAATGCTACATCTAGATTGTTACAGAATAAAATGAAAGCAAAATCACTACTGACCATTAATATCAGTAGACTCTTAAATAACTTTCTTTCATGTTTTCATGCTCTGTTTTTATTAGATATTTAAGGCACTGTGTTCTTTTTATGATTACAGGATGTTGCAACTAATGAAAATAAGCCATTGGAACAACTTTGACATTCCTAGTCAGGAAAAGTCCACATTTGTTAAACCTGTTTTATGGGTACCTCTAATTATACATTCATAAGAAAATAGGAACTATATACAGTTTGTATGATGTTCAATTTTCAGCCAGAAAATTTTTGTGTAGAAGCTAGATCGTTTTCAAAGGGGAGCATGTGCTATATTGGACTGGGATAGAACAGAATGACTTCTTGAAAACAAAACCATTAGTGAACAAAATGTGGTGATGCAAATTTTGGTGTTTTGCAGTAAAGAGCCTAGTTTCAAGCCACTTTTAACCTCTGGTTATGTTGTAAATAGGTCTTTATCAAGGCTGCACATGCATGCAACAAATTAGACTTCAGCTTATTATCACCATTACTCTGTCTGGCTTTGCTCAATTAAGTGTGTTGGGCACTTCTCAAATGGGATTAAGCACCTTGTTTTTTACTGCCCACCAATAGCTGGGCCAGGAAGAGAGAAAAGGTACCATTGCATGTGAAAAGGCATCTTCATCCCACAGTACACAGTGTAGGGACACTGCAAGAGTTAGGAAAGGCACATCAAAGCTGCTCTTTTCCTAAACGAGTCTTGGTGAAACAGAAGTTGTTGGCTCACCGCCAAAAATGAAGAAAAAATAAAAAAGGAGACCTTTTGTACTTTCTTGAAGTCTGTTTCTGCCCAAAAGTCAGAAAGCTTGTGGAGTTTTTTCGTGTTACCTGTCCTCTCTCTCTCCCCAAGCTGTTTCCCAGATGCCTGAAATTTCTGATTGAGCCTTCCTCCTTCTGGACACTCCTCCTCCTACTTCTCCTGCTAAACTGGAGGATGCTGCTCCTGAGGATGAAGACTGTAAGTCATTCTTGTCCTTACCTGTGGGAAGGCAACACTTGAGTTATTCTACACTACTGAAAAGCCTTGTGCTGCCTCTATGTAGAAAATTAACACATTAGAAATATTAAGAAGAAAAAAGCATGTCTGAGTTTTCCCATTCTCTGAGGAGATGAATCAACTACAGCTCACCTTCTGTTTGCACCCTTCTCTCTGCTTTCCGTGAGGATTTTGTTTGCATCRCTGATTTATAAAGGAAACACTGGCAACATATCCAGCTTCCAGAGGAACAGGAATACCCAGAGGAAGCTTTCAAGCAATCTAAAAACACCGGGAAGAAGGAGCATTAAAAAAGTTTACAATAACATTTAGAGAGAATTCTAGTAGGTGCTACCCTTTGAAAAAACACTGTTAATCACTACTTAGCAAAATTATTATTTGAATTGCTTTTTTCACACCCTAACTCTAAATGTTTTATTTTTTCCTGAGGAAAAAAACCCCAAAATTGCCAGAGAAACATTTTGTGAAATAGTCAGTGCATGTGACGAAAGACATTAATGATACCTGAGGTCTACACCAGTGGCCCCAGGATGAACCTCAGAAATGTGTGCCTTTTTCCTATAGCACTTGTGTAATAGATACTGAATGGCAGGAATGCCTGTGCCTGCCTGTCTTCAAAAACTACTGTTCTGGAACAGATTTCAACTCACAGCAACTGAAGCAACTGATTCAAGCTACAGCTATACCATAAAAACCTGTAAAATATAAGTATTTCATCCTTGAAATACCAAATCCTTTATTAAAGGCTTACATCTCAAAAATCACTAAAAGCTRTCTGTGAAAGTCCACAGCAAATATGGACAGCTTTCAGATAAGCACAAGATTTCTATTCTAGCAAAAATGGTGATACTAAATAGTTTAAAATATTATGTAATAGCCTCTAGTAGAGGTAGATGAATCAATAGGTGGAAAACATTTATTTGGGATTCAAACATAGCTCTTACTCCTGGTCATAAGTTTCCTGTGAATAGTTTAATTCATGTTTTTTGCAAATTGTGGCAATTTTGCTACAAGTTGTTCATGGTGATTATTCACCTATCAATGTTGGAGCTGTGTGGCTGATCAAGTAAGAAACGTTTTTATTTCTTACYACCTTGGATGACCCTGTGGTCAAGGCAACGGCCTGATCAGTGAGCTGGGATATTGTTATTCTTCAGGAGACAGTGGTGGGTGGAGGGATAGAGATAGGAGGTGATTTTTAAGAAACTTACATTTTTGCTTTTAGATAGAAGTAGAACATTCTGTTTATTCACTTATAATTTAGAAGCATTTTATTTTGCATCCTTTATTTCTAAAATTAAAATATTTGTTTGTGCCTGGAAGAAGCAAGGGGAGTGTGGCATTTCTGTTTCATGTCTGAGAAGCTGCAGAAGGGACAAAGCCTCTTAACACTTCAGCTTCACTGAAAAATATCAAAGAGTTATCATTTTGTGGAAAGAAGAAAAACGAAAGAGTTATTATCATAGTGACTTCTACTGAACTCTGAAGAGTTCATCTGAATTTTTGCAGTAGTGGCAAAAATTAGTCCATACCTTCTCTAACTTTTCTTCCCACTGTTCCCCATATTCATCTCATTGTGTATTACTGACAACTCTGATTGTCATCCAGAARTCATTGGAAATAATGCAAGAGAGAATGAACCACGTCCCTAAATTGTAAACCTGATCATTGATGCCTCTTGTGAAATTACTTGTAATTGTCCCTTTCTCCCCTTTTTTCTGGGCTTGGCCTGATACATCCTTAGGAAGCTGCTGTTACTGCACTGTCCTCCTGCCATCCCATTTTCCTGACTTGTGTTTATGTTGTCTCAGACACCRTGCGATCCTGAGGCCAGGAGTTTCTCCTTCCCTGAAGTGGCACCACCCAGCACCAGTCTGATTTTTCCTTTGTGGTTTGAGGAGTACAGAAATGTTTGGAAGATGTAACTGAAGCTCAGGCAATATGGTGTGTTCCACTCACTTAGCTGAGACAGTCTGCTTTGCTCCACTGTGGTGCATTTCTGGCGAGATAATGATTCCAGCCAGAAAAGCTCAGATTTAGCCTGAGTTCAGGTCTACGAAAAAGATTTTTGTGATGGGACCAGAGTCCAGTGTGAGAACTTCTAAAATGAAAAAAAAAAAAAAGAAGAAAATTTTGCAAAGAAAAAAATTCGTGTTCCCCTGTTTGGAAAAGAAGTACACCTTCCTGTTTTGTACTTTGGGGATTTAAAATKCTATAGTTATCTTAGATATCAGAGATTGAGGAAATAATAGTAACAGTAGAAACAGATATAAATTTCCTTAGTTTCAGGCACTGGAAATCTCAGGCCAAAGCACTAAAGGTTTTATAAATGCCTACTGAAAAATTACATCTCACCTGCGTGCTCTGCCCAGACAAGGCTGTCCTGTCTTCAGGCAAACTTTTTGGCCCTGGCTCTCAGATATTTTAATCCAATCTGTAAATTTAGTAGACCTTCCATCCCTGCTATCAATATAGGCTGAGTACTTTGAAAATTCTCAAAAACACTCAACTGAAACAGATAGATACATAGATAGATAGATAGATAGATAGATAGAAAGACAGATAGAATATGGTTGCTTTTCTCTCTCACATGCTATGATTTTCATCTTACCTAACTTTACATGTGACAAGCACGGCTCTCTGCCTCTGATTGAGGTGTCTAGACTATTTCATAGTCAATGGAGATAAACAAGAGCTTCAAGAAYACAATTCACCTAACCAATTTAGACATCTGCCTTCGGAAGAGATGAGATGTGTCCCRGTTACCTGCATCTCACACTGACTATAAAGAAGGTGTAGGTGAGTACTGCATATGCAAACCCCCACGCTGTAGGTGACTACAGGGAGAGGAATCCCAGCCCAGCTGACTGGCACTGCTAGTTGGGATACTGGAATAGGACTCCCTTTGGCTGAGGCTGCAGGCAAGTGTCAGCACTATCCCTGAAACTGCCCTTACTCTAGCAGAAAGTGTTAGTGCCTTGCATTTCTTCCAGTAAGATGAAAGATAAGTAAATGTGTCTGTCTGAAAAGCAAAGGCTTAGAATTAGGGTGAAGCATTTCTGAAGGAGGCATCCTCAAGTCTGCAGAGAAGGTAATTTGTTGTGGTGCTAATTTCTCTTCAAAGTACCAGGTGCCAAAATGTGAATTCTGGCCCTAATGTGTCACTCTGTAGCCAGAGTGATGACACCATGAGAACATGGTGGAAAGGCACCTTCTTGCCATTKTCTCCATCTTGTGATGGTAGGTCCTTTCTTTGCAATATTCAGAGCCATTTGTGTGTTCATTAGATAGACTTCTCAGCAAAATAATCTTTTCTATTTTTACTGCCTAATTGCCTCAGTTATGACCATGCGTTCCCACTGGGTATCAAAATATTACAAGACATCTGACTAATTTTTGGTTTAAATTAATTTAATCTTTGGAATCTGGGAGCACTGAGCATGGTTTTTGGATTAATCTGGGGAAGAGAGGAGCTTCAGCTAAACACTTCTTAACCTTGCCTGGCGTTCAGACATTCTTCCTTCTTTCTTCAGATACTTCTAGGTAATCTTTTGATTTCCCTACTTTCTTTTCAAAATACCAATTGTAAGGAACTGCTTAAGCATGGAGATTCAAGGAACAAAGAAAGGTAAGAAAAAGCATAATATCTAGTTGACATACCTTACTATTATACTTTCATTGTGGGCAGAATTATTGAAATTGTTGTATTGTATGAAAAGGTTCTCTAACCAAAATATTCTCTGATACGAGCCTACTTTTTTAAGCTGTTACAGAAACCACCAGCCTGCAGTTTCATCATATTTGCTGCCTCTTAGTTTTGCTCCCAAGTATTCTACATCATAATAAATTTTTCTTTTGGGAGKTGTTCAGCACAACTTCCACCTTGTATTTTTGGAGGACAAACCATGTTCAACCAAAGGGCTTGGCTGATGTTTTCTCGCCTATGCTTAGCTTTGGAGTATTGGTCTCTTATATGACCATGCATTACTTTTTTTCCTGAAAACATGATCATCTCTACAGTAATTTTTATTTCTATTACAAGACCAAGCCTAAGGTGGCTGAACTATTAAGTTTCCATTGTGCTGAACTTGTGAAATGCATCCTATGATAGAAAAAGTCCACACATTTTTCAGTATACAAGGATAGGTGCAAAGGTATTGTCCTTATGGAGGGAAACACGTCTGATTAATTTTTGAACAGCATAGACCTGAGGAAGTTTCTGCATGGCTGGCCAACCAGCTAGCCTGTGCCTTCTTCCTCGACTAGCCTAGAAAGAAAAGGGAAATTCCCTTGCRAGAAGTAAGGTAGTCAACTGATCCCCTGGCGAAAAAAAAGAGGACAAACATTTACCAGTGAATTTCCACTCCAGAATTGGGAATGAGAGTTTTCTAGAGAATACGCAAAGGAAATCTCAATGTATTACACCAATGCAGAACTGAAAACTGGTCCCTTTTTGCAGGAGGTCTGTAGTATACTCTTGCCTTCATTTGCCTACATCAATATTAAAAGTAGTTATAGAAAAGAGTTGAGATAGTTTGAGAACCAGTAAACAACCCTGAAGTGTGTGGACATAGAGTTGTCTCCTTTAATTGTGTCTGGTTTGTATTACTTTCCTCAATCTCTTTGCCAAATAACTACAATCTGAAAGAGACAGTAGATAATGTCATCCACAAACTGACCAAAATAACTATGTAGATTACATTTACCTGGGAATAATTTTGAAGTCAAAATGGAAGTATTTGAGATGAAAACAAATGTGTAAATGCAGGTTTTTGAAAGCCTGAAAGAATCTYTCTTTTTTCACTGATTTGGTGTTACATAAACACCTAAAGACGTTTTGGGATGTAGACTGACATGCAAAAATTTTGTTAAATTAAGAAAAAATATTGCTTTGGTTTTTTTTTTTTWAATTAGATTGTTTGGTTGGGTTTTTCTGTCAAAGTCCAAATTTTGTTTTCAAATGCAAGCAAAGGCTGCCTGTAACTGCAAGGTGAAACTAGAGAGGAACGCATAGGTTTTCACACTAGAAGTGTAATGCAAAGTTGGGAGTTGTAGTGAGCACTATCTTATTATGCAMGTCCAGAATTCCTAAGCTATTTGCATGAGAAATTAGCGTCATTTATATTTTTGTAAACAAACCCATGTGTATTTAATCTCCTCTTCTATCAACTCCTGTTTCCTTTGTCAAGGCGACTTGGCAAGCAAACCGAAGGCAAATGGATTTCCACATGACCTACTTTATCTGGCAAGACATATAAATAGCCTACTCCAAAATTTTGGAGAACCCATTTAAACATTTTAGAATGCACTCGTGGAAGAACACAAGGTCAGCGGGGGAATCAAGGCACCTTGCACGTGCTTGTGAGCTGGAAGGCGGCGCCAGCACTGTGACCGTGTGTGCAGTCGTCACACACCCTGTGACCATGGCATCACCTCTCCGGTCAGAGTGCACTTTGTTCAGCATCGTGTGCGCTGCAAGGTCGGTCACGATATCCAGTCACAGAACAGGGACTGTTTTGGATGGCAATGGCTATGTGGGATTCAGAAGTGGCAACATTCCCAACAGTGTGGTAGCAGGATTCGGAGCTGTAGGCAGAGAGGATGGATCCCTTCTGAGCTCCCTTCTCGAGCTGCTCTGCTGGGCACATCATTTTCTCGGCTGCCGACTGCTGCCAATTGCAACCTCCTTGTTAAAAACAGGGAAAATCCTCTTTCCTCCAAGAAAAAAAATCCTCTTTCCTTCTCTCTTCTTAAAGAATTGACCTTGTACACAAATACCAAAGACCTCCACAGTGCAATTAATTGAGCTCAAAGGACCTTCATCCTCCAGACTTCCTGAGGAATAGCACAGAAAAACCCGAGGGAACAAAGTGAGGGGAAAAGGGTTGTGTCCTGACATAGGGTTACAGAAGTCCTTCAAGCTCTGAAGGGTATTTGGTACTTCCAAGCACAAGTCGTATTGCAGGAGAATTTCGAAATGGAGCACTTGTTGTTTAAACTTTCAGGACAAAAGCATAGCAAGAAAACTAGCTCAAACTGTCAGTCTTGACAGAAGCCTTTGTGACTTCTATCTTAATTTCAGGAAATGATGCCCTAGCCCAAGTTAGCTGAGTGTAAGAATTTTTCTACATGGAGGAACTGACTGGTGTAATTATCTCACTACTCTCTTCATAGACAGTTTTACAGCTATAAACACCCAGGTGTTAGGAGTCAGACCTAAATGTTGTGCTGTTTATGCATTTCGCCAGCCTTAATTGCTTCAGTTTACCCTAATAGAGGGTATCTAAATTATGAACTACGGAGCACTGCTGGTTATGCACAGAAATCCACAGTATTAATATTCTTGGATTTGCTAGCTGTTCACTAACTTGGGAAGAGAGGTACAGCTCTGTGCAGCTCTCTCCTGAGATAATTAGTGAAGGCACCAGTGGGACTTTGGATGGGTAACTGRAATGGGTGAGAGCAGAAAAGGAAATCCACTGCCACGAGTAGGAAAGGAGCAGTCCACAAGACAACATCTTAACATTTGGAAATCTTGCTTTTCTGTATTATGTTTTCTTCAATTCAACAATGCAATAAAAACATTTTATGTCCAGTCTTGGAGCTTGTGATTAGGCTCAACAACTAAGTATGGTCTAAAAGGCAGTTTTTATTACTTATTATTCATCACTATCACATTAACTCTTTTCCCCTAACATGTGTTTTATCATTACATGGCAGGGATGAAACCCACACACAAAACTGACAAACAAATATATGAAAACTAATGCTGGAGTCCAGGTTGACACTGGTTTCAGCGTGTTTTAAAACACAAATGTAAGGTTTTGAAATTTGACCTCAGGGACAATCTTGTGTCTCTGGACCAGATAACTTGKTTGGTTGGTGCCTCCATGGAGACTGCTTAAACCAAAACAGGCTTTCTTTGATTGACCCTCCAGGCACGGGTTAATTAATGGGGTTCAAATGAACCATTGGATCACGTTGCAATGCCCTAGTGCCAATGGCTTTTTTAGCTAGTTCACACTGATTCTACGTGTTCTAAATACTAAATCATCTCTGGGGTTCTAAAGGAAACTGGAAAATTTTGTGGTTTTATCTGGCACTTGGATAATCTCAAATGTTGAGATTCTTAAACAATGGCATTAGTGGTTTAAACGAAAGAGTTTCATTGAAAACCAGCTTGAAATGTAAACCTAGCAGTACAATTTGAATTCTTGTTTACCAACTGTACTCATCAAATCACCTTTTTTCTCTTTCCACCAGCCCTACTGAGGCAGCTGAAATGATGATGTGCAGAACTTCACACGAGAATGGTTTGGATGCTCAGACTTGTGTGCTTTGAACATTGCTAAAGACTGACATTCACCAGTTTTCTTATTTCAAATGCTTTTGGCAAAATATCTTTTTTAATGATCTTTCTTTTAGTCCTTAATAATGCTCCAGTTGTCATTATTATTGTGAAAAAATTATGTTGAAATTGCTGCACAGATTTTAACACCTCTTGGCTTTCACCTTTACTTTTTYCTGTTACTTCTTCAAATGCCCCTAYATGCTACAACCACTGCTTTGTAACTTTTTAATGCACTGCACCTGGATAAATGGCAGCATTGCTGGGCTCCCTTCAGCCAAGGCACACTAGGGGGACTATTTCTCTGCAGTGGAAGAGCACTGGGGCTAAACAACACAGCAGCGGTCCCATTCCAGAAGCCTGCAGTTCAGAAAAAYCAGAAAAAAATTGTTGTAAAAATTTATTATAATTATTTTTGTTAAAATCGTATTATTATTCTTTATTTAATAGCATGTTATTTATTGRTGTTATTTTATTTATTTGTTATTATTACTTATTTAGAGATCTTTTCGGGTAGAGTGGAAGACGCAGAGAGCACCCACAGCAGAGATGGTGAATGAATTGAATCTTTCCCTTTATTATTTTTTACTTCTTTTTTTTTCGCTAAGGCAGTTTCAGACTTGCTAAGATGAGTTTACTTTGGCCGAGCTGTTTTTAATACGGATCTTTGGGTTACTTTTTGTTTGTTTGCTTGCTTGGGGGTTTGTTTGTTTGTTTTYCCCGTCGGGGCCGAGCCCATCCCTCGCCCCCGTCCCCTCCGCTCCCGGCCGCGCCGCCGTAGTCCCCACCAGCCGCCGACTACAGCTCCCAGGATCCCTCTGGAAGCGGCGGCCGCCCGTCCCTCCTCCCCCCTCTCCGAGCCCTTGTTGTTTGAAAAGGCTCCGGCGGAGTTTCGGGGGGAGCCGCGGCGCTCGGGGCGGCGCTGGRCGAGGGCAGGCGGGGCCGGCCGGGGCGGCAGCGCCGCTCGGCGCCGGAGGAAAGGGGGCTCGGGGAGGACGCGGCGCCGTGAATTCCAGGGTAAACCCCTCCCTCGCTGGCCGGCGGGGAGCGGACCCAGCCCCCGGCCACGGCCCCAGTCCCGGGACCAGACCCCCGCCCCGCCACTCCTCGCGGAGGGGAAGGCGGAGAAGGGAAGGCAGGAGTACTGCCGATCCCCTCCTCCCGGCGCAGGGGGAGGAGGAAGSAGGGGAAGGGGAAGGAGCGAGCCCGGAGAGCCGCGGCGGCCGGCGCTGAGCTCGGCGGGGCGAGGGGCGGGCGGGAGGGAGCGAAGCCCCCGCGGCCCTGCCCGGCGGGAGGGTCCCGGCAACGCGGGGGCGGTGCCACCGGCGCGGGGCGGTGGCTGGATCCTGGATCCTGCTCCGGGACGCCGAAGTTGCGGCGGGGCGGCGGCCGCCCCTGTCGTCTCTCCCGATGTCCGTGTGACTCGGCGGCGGCGAGGAGGAGGAGGCGGCGGCAGGAGGGACCCTCCCGCCCCAGCCCGGCTCGGCGCTGCTCTGCGCTGCGCTCCGCTCCGGCGGGYTGTTGTGCGAGAGAGACAGACACACACACCCCGCGCCCCGTCCCGCCCCTCGCCCCGCAGCCCCGGGAGGCCGGGCCGGGCGCGGTGCTGCCGCCGCCGCCGATCGCGGCTCCCTCGGCCGGGCCGGCCCGGGCGCCGCTGCCGTCGCCGCTGCCTGAGGAGAAGGAGCAAGAGGAGGAGGGAGCGCCCCGGCGGGCAGCGGCGCAGCCATGAGCGGCGGGGAGGTGGTCTGCTCGGGCTGGCTCCGAAAGTCCCCGCCGGAGAAGAAGTTGAAACGCTACGTGAGTGCCCTCTCCCACTCGCGGGCCGCGCTCCCCCTTACTGCCTCCCTTCCTCCCTTTCCCGCTTCTCTCCCGGGGGAGCTCCGTGCTCGCCTCCCGCTCCCGGCGGCGCGGCCCGGCCTCCCCGCGCGGTCCCTCCCGGCCGGGCCCGGACGAGCCGCCCTCCCGGCCGCCTCCCCGTTCCAGCCGGGACTTCTGCACGGCACGTCCCGTGCGGCTTCCCCAGCCCTTATTCTCCCTTTTCTTTTATTCCTACTTCCTCTCTTTTTTCTTATTCCTTCTTTATTTTTTTTTTCCCTAAAAAAGGGGCGCCGAGCGGTCAGATGTTTCAGCCCAGCTTTTCTCGCCTTTCCGAGGGAGTCGGGAGACGAAGGGGGCGGAGTTTTCCCGTTTTCCCTCTGGGTCCGGGCTCGGTATATATGTATTTTTAAACGTAAACACTTGCGGTCCCGGTGCTGGTGCCCCGATCCCAGGAAGGACGAGGGGAACCCCGGCCACACGCCGCTCCTGGCGGCATCGTACCCGGCGGTGGTGGCCCGCAGACGGCCGGAGCCGGGGATGCCCCGGGAGCGCTCCCGCTGGGGCTGGAGGGGGGGCTCTGCCCTTGCTCTCCGCACCGGGAAGAAGGAGGAGGGAGTTGTAAGAGAAGTGCCTGTGTCTTTTCCGAAGTTGTTCCCGTTGTTGCTCGGCAGTGGCTGCGCTCGCAGGGGCTGCGGCGGAGCGGACACCGCGCTGCTGGCAGGAAAATGGAGCGCGTTTGCTGAGCGGGCAGATTCCGTGACAGGGCACAGCGGAGCTGCGGGGCCGCCGGGGAGGCTGTCAGGTCACGTAGGAGGGATGGGTGATGCCAGGAGTCATCGCTGCTGGCTGAGCCCTTTCCCGTTGGCACCCGGCTTGTTTCGCGGCATCTGTGTAATTGGGACAAAATGTTGGGCCTTTTTTTTCCCTACTTTTTTGTCCCCCTGTCCCCCCAGTGGTTGATTTTTTTTTTTTTTTTTCGTTTTTAAGCAGCTAAGTCTTCAGATTTATTTGAGAATCTGTGAATACAGATCTTAACGTGACCATGTTATTTTCGTCTGTTAGCAATTAGGAGCCACTTCTCGAAGAACTGTTCTGGGCGTTTTTTAAAATGCCAGGAAATTGATGAAATAAGGCTCTATTTAAATTGAAAAATATTTGGGATAGCCCATKCTCTGGTTCCCAATGGCAAAAATCCTGTTTGTGCGAGGAACAAGGGAGCAGACTTGCAAGGCGAATGTCCTGATGGGTCATAGCAGGGTTCTGCTTCCATGCCGAATTGGACATGGACTGTATTTTTGGCCGATTCTCCATGTCTGTGTGTGTACTCACAGGATGCCTCTTTACCAATGTGTAGGAACTAAGAGCAGTATTCATGCTTTTAAAAACTTTGAATAAATTTCCAGCTCAAACTCTAAATCTTGTGCTGTTGTACTGTCTGTAAATGGACAGAGTTTGCTCTCCTAATTCAATCTCATAAATCAGTCTCTAAATATGTCAGCTTTTTTCCATGTAGCTGCCCCTTCAGTGTATTTATAGCTCCACTTCCATACTGGAATTACACCAGAACCTTTGAGGGGAAAACCCTGGCTACGGCACTGGTCAAGTGGTTCCCTGTCCTAAAGAGGTAATTCCTTAATTTTCACTGGAAAGGGGGATCTGCTTTTTGAGGAGGCAGAGTATCAGGTTGATAATATGGCAAGCTGATATGAGCATGATTTAGTTTAGCATCTTCATGCATTGTAGGCTATAAGGTCATGAATTTAAATCTTGTATGTCATTTTCGACTCTTTTCTGCTTGTGTAAAAGAAAGGTACCAATTAGCGAGGGACTTGCAGTAAAATTYCTCCTGTTTGTCTGTGGTGCCCGATGGGTTGTAGGCTGAAGGTTCACGCTCACTTCAAAGACCTAAAAGTGACCTTGACGTTATGGTCGCCGTCTTCGAGCAAACAAAAAGCTGACGTACTTAGGACGATGAACTTTAGCTGAGTGCACTGGCTGGAGTGTTGGCTGGTGCTCCCTGTAATTCTACGCTTAAGCAAAGGCACAGGAGAGAGCTGTGTTTTTTAAAGCTGTATTTTATGGTGGTGATATTTCAAGAGGCTGGACCAGATGAAAAGATGGGAAAGTGATTTCAATAGGAAACTGCTTTTCTGCAACGCATACTTTTCACATGTATATATGGAAAATTGTAACTTCACGCTCTATTAGGTTTTGCATGCAAGTGTTGGGGCAAACCCAGGTTACCATCTGGGAAGGGAGATAAAAAGTCTGAAATTGCAGTTAAATATGGTTCCAGTTCTTAGGAAGGGTGAAAAAGAGCACTTTGAAGCTAGTACATAGACATATGTTTCACAGGGACTTCAATTTTTAGTTTGAAACAGTTGGACATGGCATTAAAACTAGCTTATACTCATTTTGAAGCTGAAAAAGAAAAAATCCCTCCAACCAACCCTGTCCTGCAGGTGGAAAAATCAGATTTTCTTGAATGTATGCCTTAATGCCATGAATGTCTGTTTCCCCTCTTAAAATGAGTTCGATTCTCTTGCCTTGTTCATGTGGTTTTGGTATGGAATTAACGTTCTGACAGCCATTGGCACCTGCTGTCAGTTCCCGGGATCTGGTATTCAGAACACTTTGAGGGAATAGACTGGTCATTTCCAGCAGCAGATCTCTGAGAAAAGTACAGGTAACTTTTGGTGCTGGCTGGGAGTCCGAGATGAGGACGTGGATTTAGCAGAGGAGAAGGAAAAGGGAGCTGGGGCTAAATCCTGCACAGATCTCCACAGCCTATGCTGTGGTTTCATGAATACATGAAAGAACTTGTTGTGCAGAGGGATGGAGGACTGCTAAATTTCACAGCTTCTGCTACCCTCTTGAATGTTTTTCTTTCTTCCCTTGTTCTGTTGCCTTCAACTCTGCAAACATTTATGTGCTCACATTAACCTGCTGTACTTTGCTCTGGTCCCCTTATTTTTAAAAATATAATTGGAAAGCCCCTTTCTCCCCATTTGTACTTTAAAACGTGATAGTAAACCTTGGCTTCGTGGTTTTCTGCTACGTTGCAGTTCTGCTGTGCACGTGCCAGTTAAAATAGATAATGCTTTGTGGTAACAGCACAGAGGTTTTTTTACTGCCATTATGCTATGAAACCACCAGATACTTAAACACAGCTGTCCTTGGTAAAGCAAGGGAGAAAAGCTTGAGGGAATGGGAACAAGTCTTAAATTCTCTCCTAGTATGACTACACATTAGTCAGTAGGACAGTAGGGGCTCAGCAGGACAACTGGATGTGCTTAAAATCAGAATCTTAGCATTGATGGTTGGGTTTAGGAACCAGTTTGTAGAAAATCTACTGATGTAATACAGTAATTCCCCGTATTCTGAGGGGATCTCATCAATGYGTATATATATATATATGTCTCCAGGGCTGGTGCCAAGAAGGTGGTGCCCAGTCACAGGATGAGGAGCAATGGCCAGAAACTAAAACACAAGGAATTTCACCTCAGCAGGAAGAAGAACTTCTTTACACTGAGGGTGGCAGAGGACTGGAACAGCTGCCCGGGGAGGTTGTGGAGTCTCCCTCTCTGGAGACATTCCAAACCCACCTGGTTGTGTGCGTGTGTCACCTACTCTGGGTGACCCTGCCTTGACAGGGGCGTTGGATTGGATGATGTCCAGAGGTCCCTTCCAACTCTAACGATTCTGTAATTCTAATATGTCCTACTTAGAGCACGTTTTATTTGATAAAAGGTAAAACTCCATCAAAGTATCTTGCATAGACTAAACATTTTTGGGTAAGTTGGTTCAGATTTTTCTGGATCTAATAGACTTCCATGTACTTCTTAGAGTTCTTAAGATGATTTTTGAAAGTAAATTAGGAAACTTTGATTTTGATGTAATTATTCCTAAAAATCCGGTGGTTATTTGACTACTCCTATTGATTGTGCTTTTAGTTATTTGAAAGTAAAGAGTTTAAAAATCAGAAACAGGCTTGATTTCCCCAGGACATAAAGAGCACTGATATGATTCAGACAAGGCTACAAATAGCATCATCTCACTTTCTAATCTTTTCAGTTGTGGASAGTGACTGAAAAAGTGCCATATTATTAAGCTAGTTATTGATGTTTGAACTAGAGGCTCAGACGGTATAGGTACAGAAGTGGAATATTTTGCTCTGGTTTTGTTTGGCAGTTGCTCTTTGGCCCTAATCACATAGGTGCCTCTTTTGTCTTGAGTAATACTTAAACATGCTAAGGTATCTAATGGTGTTAAGAAATGTTTTATTCAGCAGAATAGTAAAAGCTGCGGTCCCTGACAAAGTCCCTTTTTCTGCAAGATGCCTGTTTGTGTTAAAAGCTTTTTTGTGATCTTTCATCAGCATAGTGAGCAAATTTAAGAAGCTGGTTGGTTTACAGGAAAAAAACCAGATGAGCTTGTCTGACATCATTCGGTGCTGTCCCCGTGGAGCTGGGTCCAGTTAACTCAAGACAGATGAGTGTAATCAAGTAGCATTATGTGACATCTTGATATTCTGAACTTGATTGTGCTTATGCTACTCAAAAAGTTGCTGAAGACCTTGCAGGAATTGATGTTCAGGCAGAAAACTTACTTTCTGTCTGTTCYTCCCCTTCTGCTATGCACTGGTCAAAAAATAGCAGTTTGACTTTTGATCCTTCTAAACATGGGTTAGTAAACCCTCAACCATGGAGTTGAAAGCATGACTAAACATAATGTTTTTGTTGATTATAGAAGGAAGTTGCAGTGTTTTGTGTGCCAGCTGAAGATGCTGAAATGATCTTGGGTATGACTTTAGGGCTGTAGCTACCTCCTGAGCTTGCTGTTGGGGTGGAAGTCTCACTTGAGGAGGGTGGAGCTCATCACACAAGTATTTGTCTTCTTTGATAGGACACTAGCAACTGGTGTTGACTTTGCTGCCAAAGCTACAGCACTGTTGGTGCTTGACCTGTGGTGCAGGCTCTGAATTAACTACCAGTGGATGGTTTCAGAGGCTAAGAGCAGGCACCAGTAAATAAAACAGATTATCTTCTGCTAGTTATTTTAAGTTTTATGTAGTGTACCACACTGATACATACTGTTAATTTAAATGTTTTGAGCTTGGGTGGTCAAACAGTACTTGAACCAATTGAATGCTTTTTCCCTTGGTGTGGATAGGAAAATTGGAGACTTAAAGAACAGAAATTGTTCTGTTCCTCTTGAAGTGCAGGGGAACTACTGGACATATGAAATAAGCCAGATATTCTAAATATGTTAAATGATGTGAAAAATTTTGCCTTACAATTGTTAAATAATAATTCTTAATTTGGGAACATAGTATCTGAGAAATGAGGAAATGATCAAACTCTGACTTTTTGTAATGTTGAAGATGGTTCTCAGTTGGATGTATAGCAGCTTATGGATACTCTTTCACTATGCTTCTGTGTTTTGATAAATGTGTTAATGAGATTGGTGCAACTAATCACAGGGGATTACAATTCAACTAAAGAAGGTAACAGGGAGCAGGGAGAGGAAGTGGGAAAACAAATCAGTGTCCCTCACTTTCTTGATGCTGCATAATGGCTGCTCCTCCACTCAAGTCTTGCAGCATTGAACATTAAGTATAAGCAACATATGTACTAAGCAGAGGAAACAATGAAATACCATGAATTTAACTTCCAGTTATACACAGAGGAGCTTGTTTTGCACRTCTTTTAGGCAGTTGTAAGTTCAAAGCAGCTGTGTGAAATGTGAATTGGATATATTTAGGAAAGAATGTTTTATTGGGTAGTATAGCTTAAAACAGTATAGACCTTGATTGTCAAAATGAACATCAATTCTAGAAGCCTTTGATTGACCAGGTTTCTCTTTCAGCTGAGAGGTAATCCTTCCATTTTCATTCATCTTTTTTGGTATCCAACAGTCCCTTGTTTAGGGAGAGAGGAGAGTGACAAACAGAATGGTTTCCAGTGTCCATTTCTCTCTTTAAAAAATCTTAAGACTGATGGTGTGGTCGCTTCCAAGGCATGGGGGTTTTTCGTATTTTTTGACATAACTTTTGGATCACATTATTAGAATCAAATGCAATCTTCTACAGACATTTAGAAAACATTTACTTCCCATTAAATTTTGTTCATGGCTTTGACAGAAATCTTGGCAAAAAGTGAAAGGAACATCAGTGATTCAAAATGTAGTGATTTTAAGGGAGAGAATAAACTTGTGGATTGTGGATGATTCCGGCTTGGGTATCTCATACTTCTTTTGTTTTGGTCTCACCTTTTTCTAGTCTAAAAATAGATGCCATCAAACCATATTGGGTGAAATATTTTCTTAAGTCAAGAAGGGGAGTACAACTGATGAGGTGCAGGTTTTATTTTGACGTAGAGCAAAGATTCACCTCATTATTTCTTCATCCCCACTTTTGTAATGTTGCAGTGACAGACTTCTTGAGACCTTTTCAAAATTACCTGACATTTTCTGTGCTTCAGTGAGTAATCATTTTATTGCCAATAGAAGCAAATTCAACTGTTGCAATTTCACTGCAGTATTTCATTAGGAGGGACAAACCTTATGTCTTGCAAATTGCTTGAGCAAGGCAGACAGAAAGATCAGACAGAAAGGGATAATCTTGTCAAGGCAGGTATGTGTTGTGTACAGGTGAATATTGTAGTACGCTGTAATTTGCTGCTGTTTTAGAGACTCTGATGTGAATTCAGCTCCTTATATGTACAAACAACTAGTTCTAAAGCAGTACTATGTTGCGTTTTTCTTTCTTTCTTTCTTTTTTTTTTTTTTTGGAATGATGGAGGGAGGATTCTGCCATCTCCTGACTGCAATAAAATATTGTTTATTCTCAATTCCCCCTTTATCAATTCTTGATTAGGTTTTTGCAGTGGTTCTTTTATGAATTCTCTGGCTTGTTTACTTTAGGAAAAGTGTTCATAGTTGCACAAATAATGTTAGCTTTGTAAATATTGTTCAGTGCAATGTGCTAGTTGTATTTTTGAGCCTTTTTTTTTAAAAAAAAAAAACACCCTGGCTTCCAATAAAAGGTTACGTATATTGTTTTTTGTACTTGTGTTTGCTTCCAGCTGTTGACAAGGGTTTTGTTTCTCATGATGAACTTTTGAAGCTCTTTGAAACATGCCACACTGTTTTTAGTTGTAAAAAGTAATCTTACGTTATGTAGTATCTGACTGTCTCTTTCGCAGTATCCAGCGGGGAAATGTTTATAGGGTAACTTTCTGTGAGATGAAAGAGCCTGAATTAACTGTTGAAGTCTCTAACCATCTTTTTCTTGGTGTGTTTTTGTTTTTTAACTGAGGAGAAGGAATATATTTAATTGCTTTTTATGCCCCAAAATTACAACTTTATGATTGAACTCCCTGASGTTACAGTGACACATTTTTCTTCCTTTTTTTTTCTGGTAAATGGCAGTTGTTTGGGGTAATGGCAGCATGAGAGTTGTCTCCTGGAACTGGTGGCACAGCAATATGTAATTAAAAAGGTCAGGCAGTTATGTCCGTATGGCTTGTGTCTTATTATACATAATATTTGTGCATAATACAARTCATTCTGTTTAAAAACATACCCTGAAAAAGAGGCAATCCTTCAGCTAGGAAACTGTGCCAAGATCCAGCTTGTCACTTCAGGACAGCTGAGTTTAGGCCCCACATCAAGAAGTGAATTAAATGAAAAGCTTTTGCTCCTTTTTATTTTGTACAGCAATTTCTTGGCAGATTGATTAAGAACAAGCTATGCTTTTTCAGGAGCTGTGCTTGTTCTTTTTYTGAGAATTCTTAGGAAGCCAGAAGAAAGCCTTGTCCTCTGTATTTTTTAAAAGGAGGTAGTATTTGTCTTCTGCCACATGCTGGCTGGCTCGGATGAGGAACCTTGATGTGGGCCAATGTGCAGGCCAGTGGCTGTACCTGGTGGCTGAGGATGTTGGCCAGGCATTGGGATAACCTTGCCTAGCAGGAGAAAAGTGACCTTGTTCCTTTGCCTGTTTCCCACACGAGAGTTTTGCAGCTAGCTCGCTGGTCACACGTGGGTTGTTCTGCTGCTTTATAAGTGAAAACAACGCCAGATAAACCCTTCATGGCAGTGGAGATAGTGGCTGTCACAAAGTAAATCTGCTTCCCCACCCACTTCCCAGCACAGCCAGCCTTGGGGCAGGGTGATGGCAGATCTGCTTGCTCCTTCCTCCCGGGTAAGCCTGTCTCCACCCCAGGAGGAATGCGATGGGTTTCAGTGGTGCAGGCCAGCAGGCTCCTCTCTCCGGGGCTACAGACACCGGCAGCCTCTCCAGCGTTTCTGCCTCAAAGGAAAAGGGGAAAAAAGAAAAATAACACAAAATTAGACTTCGGTTTATTTTTCTATGTTGTCTGGGGCTTGGGATTTACAAGCAAAATAAACCCTCTGTAGGTGTTTATTGCTGACAGTAGGAGTTCACAGGATTAGATTTGGGGTATGGAATAAGAATACAGGAAGCTCTTCAAACACAGTTAATACCCCTGCCTTCAAATAGACCTTTGATGCAATCAACACATAAGAATTACAGTCCATTTGGGAGAGTTATTAAAAGGGTAAATACACAAATGATATCAGATGAAAAATGGATTTTGAATTTCAAAATGGAATGATACCCATTTATTAAAAAAAAAGCAATTCTGAATTATGTGTAAGTTTGTCATTTTCCCTTTGTATGAAGAATAACTGCACTGAGTCACGTAATGTGCTAGACAAATGTTCCCATTCACGCTTAATGCATGTTTCTGTTACAGTTTTCTGACGTTTGTGTTTCCATGTAGATTCTTAAGCAGGATCAGATGTAGTAGAGAAGCTGCACCTGGTTTTGGGATGGTGCAGGGAGGATTGCTGCTTCGTAAGGAATGCTTTCTGAACCAGTCAGAAGTCCATAGAGAGAATCTAGGAAACATTTATGATTTTTAAAAAATGCAAATAAATAGCTGTGATTCTTAAAAATACRGTAAAATACTGAAAAGTATGTCCCTTACTAGCAAACACTGAAAAGTAAAGAGCATATTAGGAAAGAGATGGTGGGRATAATTTATTTGACACTCCTAATGGTTATTATAAGGATTGGTATGTGTTTGTTTCATCAAGAAACAACCAAGAAAGAGATATCAAAGTAATGTATGAACTTGATGTGTATTGACAATTTGTCCTTGCGTTGTTTAATTAAAAAAGAAAAAGGGGGAGGCAGGGAGAAAGAGGGAAGGGTTTGGAGTGCAATTTGAAACAGAAGAGACTAGTGTTTTCCAGGACAGATGAGGCAGTGAAATGCTCTGCTATGTGGTATTCACGGTGGGAATGCAGGAGATTCCRGGGAGGCTTGGAGAGAATCCCCAGCTGTAAACGTGAGCACTTGGAGGGCTGGAGTATAAGTGGAGACTTCTAAAATGTCGTGTTGTAACCAGTTCCTTTGGTTCACCSATGAGATCCAGTCTTTCCCTGGTTCTGCTGATGTGCAGGAAGTGTCAGAGGTAGTCTGGGAGTGTGATGCCATCTGGCAATTCCACTTTCCTAGAAAGTAGTGATCTATATGAACTTAATTTGAGATTTAAGCCGCAAACTGACAAAAACTTGTCCCTTTTGAATCTATCACTTGTTACGTAATTGATGATTTCTTGTGGTGCTTACACTGGGTGATGTTTTCATGGTGGCATTAGATGAACTTGTTTACAAAATCCTTTGCTGTTGCTAAGGGAGATAACTTCAATAAGTGCAAGAGTAGGGATGTCAATAAGTGTGTCCTCCTGAATCTTGCATGTTCTGATGCATCTTCATTCACTGTTTGTATGCAATTATTGCTGAAATTATTTGCATCATACTCTGTAAGTTTTGCAGTCTAATGACTTGTTACTCAGTGTGAAATAATGCCCTTAAAGCTCAAAGCTGAGGTCATGTCACGCTCTTAGTTATGACCTAAGACAGTTGTCTGTGTGCACGAATGAAGTTAAATTGCATAAGCTCGTCAGCACTATGAGGAATAACTAAAATTACTCTTCAATACCGAAGGTCTGTCTGCAGAGAGGACACACTTGTATTCACTCAGGAGTCAGTCATTACTAAAAGAAAACCTGTTTTTTGTTTCCTGGAGTTTTGGAGTGGGGAAGGGAGAAATGGGGCAGGGGGAAGATCTAAAGTGAGGAGTAACATACAAGTGACTCATTAGTGTAAATTGGGAAACTTAACCCTGGTTTCATCCCAGGGTAATTTTGTTCCAGGACAAATAACTACTGAGTTTCCTGCCATGGTGTGTACTTCAGTGCTAAGTTAATTCACAGTCCTTTGAATTTTTCCTTGATCTGATGGCTCTGTTTGGCTGTGAATCTCTGCAGCTCCAATTAAAAAAAAAAAGCAGGAATTTATTGTCTGATTTATAAAGAGATAAGGGAGGCACCACTATCATTACATAAATTTGATAGTGTTCTTTGGTGGGGTTTTCTTACAGTACAGCCATAACTCACTGTGATTCAAATCTGCTTGTTTGCTGTTTTAGCCCTGGAATGGGCATGTTAATTATGCAGATTGTTGCTGCAGTTGAAGAAACTTTAAACTTCTGCTGGGATCTAACAAACTGTGGATGGGAGGTGCAAAGTCTGCAAGCAGCACTGCGGAGATGCTTGATTGCTTCCAACAACTGCTGGGAAGGCAGTGTTAYTCCCATCGGGGTGCTTCTCCTGCTTTCTGCTTACGGGAAGAGGTTTTCCTATCAATCTCTGCAACCAGCACCCGACAGAGCTGGAGTATGTTCCTACCTCCCGTAGCTGGCTGGAAAATGAGCCTTTCTGTCTCTGCTCTTCTCTGAAATCTCAGTCTGCTTAAATAAAATAGGGAATAAGGAAGACCATGATCTGTTCTTTCCAACTGGGAGACTGAGCTGGACAGATGTTTCTTACTCAGTGCTGAGGAGGAAAGTCCCTGGCTAGGGGCTCTAGAATGAGGGTTAAAAGGTGAAGGAATCCTATGGGGGCCTCCTGCTGCAATGATGGCTTCAGCCCTGCACAAGTGAGAGCAAAGATACAAAACTTGTCTCTTCATCCTTTCCTCCTCCTCCTTCTTCCTCTCATTGCAACTACTTTGTGTTTATTTTCCTGCTTTTAAATTGCATAATTTAGTCCTTCCTGTCACTTCCTAATGTCTGAATCATAGGTAACTCTTCCTGCCTGCAGTAAACAAACATTTTACTCCTGGCATCTTTCCGAATGTTGGAATTGTGTTTATGAAGGTGGAGGGGTCCCTCTGGCAGAGTACTTGGGAAGCTAATTCACTTGTGTACAGGTTGGATAAGCTGCTTACTGCATGCTTCTGTGGCCAGCTGATTTCCATGTCTTTCCAATCTTCTGAACTGATGTAGCTGCTCGGCTGATCAGGCCAAGCAGGTGAATGGTAGCAGATGATAAAAGCAGAGTATAAACAATGCGTTATGAGCTTCTGAAGTTAATAACAGTAGCAACTAGATTGCCTCAAGTCCTGCTGCTGTTGGTGTTGCCTCTTGGCTCTTGCCTTGCATGTATGTACAGTGCTGAGATCCACGGTGTCTGTCATTTAACCAGTCACTTGTGAGAAACACTGCCTGGTCTACCTCTAGGGCTTTGCTCATGTTTTGGATTCTTTCCCTGCAAGGCAAGAAGATAATGCAGGGGCACCTGGTCTGCCTCCATCAGCCTGCTATAGATCTTAGAACATATTTGTAAAAGCTGCAAAATAGTAGTGTGTCGTCTTCACTTTTCATGTTACTACTCCTGTTTCTAAGCTTTGAAAATCCTTCATTTTGTTTTTGAATTGACTGTGACTCCAGAATGATAGATAGAAGGCACAGTTAACACCTATGGAGACTCCCCACCTCTCCTGTTGCATTCACACTGTTTTTACTGGTTTCTGTCCTTTATGGAGAAAATTTGTCTTGAATCATGATAGACCAGCGTCTCAGTGTGCTGAACGCTACCAGCTCCTACACTGCAACTGCGTGTCCAGCTGTTAAATAGACTT
Source organism: Amblyornis subalaris (assembly GCA_018881555.1). NCBI lineage: Eukaryota > Metazoa > Chordata > Aves > Passeriformes > Ptilonorhynchidae > Amblyornis > Amblyornis subalaris. Next base: position 149,041 of record JACAXG010000119.1, on the reverse strand, counting down.
CACTTGCTAAGTGGACACAGCGGAGGAAAGATCCAGTCCTTGTTTTGGCAACTTTGTACTTTCCTATCCATCAGTGCCTCCTCACTTCTCTCTCTGATTCTTCCTACTAAGATGGCAAGAAGGTGAGAATAAGTCAAATATGTTTAGGACAGATTAGATGAGGTAAGAACATCCTGAATACTATGCTGACTTAGTTGAGCCTTTTTTCTTAAGTTATGACTTATACAACACTATGAAAACAAATCAAGCTATAGCATGGGAAGGATATTCTCTATGCAGATGATGTAAAAAAACCTACCAAAGCCATTTTGCAGGTTGTGCCAATAAGACAAAGCACCAGAATATTACTCTAGCCTAGTTTATACCAATTTCAGAAGACAGTTGAAGCAAAAGAGCCCTGCTGTTACATGCCATAGGAATGCCTTGTGTTCCAGTTTGTTCTGGCTGAGATTGCATATGCACAGGGATGTGGGGCTTTCCCTTGTGCCATTTATTCTCATCCAGTCAGTAAATGAATGGATGAAGTTCCTCAGAAAGACAACTTTGAGAGATTTTGTACCTGGGAGCTCATCTTAAAAGTTATGATTGGGCTGGACACCCTTTCTGCCGTCATTGCATACTTATGCTGTTTACTTGTGTGTGATGAAAAAATTTACATGTTTTCCTACAGTAGTGGGAGGAGTTACTGTTTCCTGTGGTTGGGGTTGAAGTGAGTTTTCTGTATGTGGAGTATGAAAGTAATTTTCTTGGGAGTGCAGTTTGAGTACTGTACAATGCTAAGGAATTGGAAAGAAAGTAGTATGATAGAGGACAGCATCCTGTCAATAATATATTCTAGCCTAAGATCATGGCAACCTCCTTCATAATAAGACCATACCATGTGGAGACAATTAAGGAAAATAGTTTTATCTGTTTGTTACATGTGTTTTGGAATTCTTGAAACTTGATAGTACATATTCAAATAAATGCCGTGTTAAATAATGTGGAAAATACTTTTGTGTCCTTTGTACACTGTGTGGTGAAAGTTTTGCTGAATCAGAAGCAAAAATGTAAGGGCTGGGTCCTGTAATTATAGTATTACAGGACCTGTCTACTATTGCCTTTTTAAGCTTGTAATAAAAAGTGTTTTCGTTAGAATGAAGATAACACTGACCAAAGTATAATGAAACCAAATTTTTCAGTCATTTGCATTACTTTGTCTTGTAATGTTCCACAGTGCTATTTTATCAGTTCTAGTCAATGAACATCAGAGTGGTGTGCAAATCTTTTCATTTGAATTTGAGGTTATTAAATTATACTCTTGCATTGAATTTCAGTGATTGCATTATTGTTGTTCATCTGAGGCGATGACGATCTTGCCTTCTGAAAGGATGTTGGGCTTTTTATTTCTTTAGGAAGACATAAGTACTATTAAAGTGAAATCTGATGGAGTGTTGTATGATTTTTAACAAATAGTTAAGCAGTGTTTCTGAGTTGCTTGTGAAATTTCAGTAAGTCTCAATGTAAAGTGCAAATATTTCTCTAGGCAATTGGAACTATTCAGCCTTAAGTTGCTGTGAAACACCTTTATATTATTATGAAAAAAATCTTGCTGAGCTTTATACCAAAACTTGTGGCTCTGTGGACAGGCGTAAGCTAAGAAAATGGTTGAGACTGTAGTAGGAACATGCTTTCCCACGAAATAAAATCCAGGGATGTAGCCACTGTAATTGTGCAATAAATTATCATAAATGTGATGTCACAGTCTCTGCAACTTTCTGAAGGGGTAGTCTGATTTTGAAATCAACAGAGTAGTGAATAACAAGCCTCTGAATTGGCCCAGACAACAGCAGACGCATCTGCATCATCTGGGGAAAGCAGTCATCTCCTTAGTGAATTAAACTATTTCAAAATAGAACTTGTTGACTCAATGTGTTAATCTTGGCTTTTCATGAAGAAGTGCAGCATCCAACACTGATTAATTATTTTTTTTAATAACAGATCCCTAAACTACAGGCTACATAGTTAAAAAGAGATTGATTGGACGAAAGTTCATTGAGGCTATTAAATGCAACTCCTCTGGGCTGCAGTTATTCTCTGGTAGCATTCAAACATTCTTATTCACCTGTAGAAAAAGGTCCCCAGATGCTCACAGGCTTGCCCAAGGGTGTATTGTGAAAATTAGGCAGAACCCAGCAAATCTTGAAGATGTCAATAGCATAATTCAGAAAGTTTGTTTCAGATAATTATTGTATGTGATAGTAAGGACATACTGCTTGAGCTGTAGCTCTGTTAGTCATGTATTATTGCAACTTAAAAAGACAAAATGAGAGAGTCCTCTAAGTTTGCTAGGGTCTGGATTAAAAATTAAGTATTGTTAATGAAATTATTTGAAAGAACGTGTTGAACTAAACTTAAGTGTGGTAAAAACTTACCTCAATGTCCAAATAAGTATATATTCTAAATGTAATAAAGCACAGTGTATATTTTTCAGTGTTTACCATAACCTCTTGGTGTATATATAGTAATTAAAACATCTTAGAAATTGCCAGCAAAATACATCATCTTCCTAGTAGGAAATAGGAAAATATTCACAGAATTTCCATTTCCATGTCCTTCAGGTAAAACCCTGGGTAAATAAATAAGCATTGCAATGTGCCCAGAAGGTCATCTGTGAGGGGTAGGCTGGAGCAAAATTTGGAGCCAAGAGCCTCACCAGAAAACTATGTACTAGTACACCTCCATGTTTGAGAAGCCTTGGCTTTAACCTGGTTCAGTCTTTACTCATGACTTTTGCAGATGCCTGCAGTGGTCTACAGGTGAACTTTTCCAAGCTGATACTTGTGTCAGTTCATTCATTCTATTTATTTTTTCCCTTTTCACCTTTATTCACCTTAGAAGCAATCAAAAACTCCTTGCTTTAGCCTTGTGACATAATACTCTGCTACTCTTGTAACCTAATTCATACCTCTACTAAAAGCTAGTAGTCTTTTTTGTTTTYTTTTTTTGTCTTTTCGTTTTGGTCTCACTCTCACTTGAAGATCTGCAGCTTCTGTGTCAGTTTGTATCTCTTCATCTTTGCTCTTCCTTGCCATTGATCTGCCTCTGGATGACTTCTCATGCTTGTTTTATGTAAACTTTGCATTAATGGGACATGCTTCAGTCTCTCTGCTCCTAAATGCTGCCTCTTCTGTATGCTACTACCACTAATGTTTTGCTACCAAATTAAGTGTATCAAGTGAAAATACTCTTTTCTTGGAAATTGTCTTTGCAGGTCACATTCTCTTTTCCTTTAACACATGTGCAACATTTTCCTGACATTTAAGTCTCTTGACTGCTAGAATTGCCCGTTCCAGGAATATGTAGATGACATGGCCCACATTCACCCTAGGCTGGGCATGTAGGTGTTTTCCAGATAGAGCCAACTGTAGCTGGTGTCATTCTTTTTTTTTTTTTTGTCAGGCTTGCTAATTATATTCGTAGAATTGTTAAGGTCAGAAAAGACCTCTGAGATAATTGAGTTCAACCATTAAACCAGTACTGCCAAGTCCACCACTAAACCGTGTCCCTATGTGGGTTTTGAACTCTTCCAGGAATGGGGAGTCTGTCACTTCCCTGCATGGTCTTTTCCAGGGCTTGACCACTTTTTCCATAAAGAAATTTTTCCTAATATCCGATCTAAACCTCTTCTGGTGTTACTTGAGACTGTTTCTACTTGTGCTACTTCTTGTTGATGCGGAGAAGAGACCAACCTCACCACACTGCAACCTCATTTCAGGGAGTTGTAGAGTGCGATGAAGTCCACCCTGAGCCTCCTTTTCTTCAGGSTACAGGGCTCCAGCTCCCTCAGCCACTTCTCATAGGACTTGTGCTCCGGACCCTTCCCCAGCTCTGTTGCCTTTCTCTGGACATGCTCCAGCTCATCAATCTCTTTCTTGTAGTGAGAGGCCCAAACCACAGGATTTCAGGTGTGGCCTCACCAGTGTTGAGCACAGAGGGACAGTCACTGCCCTGGTCCTGCTGGCCACACTATTTCTGATCCAAGCCAGGATGCCTTTGGCCTTCTTGGGCACCTGGGCATATTCAGCTGCTGTCGACCAGCATTCCCAGGTCCTTTTGCTCCAGGCAGTTTTCCAGCTGCTCTGCCTCCAGCCTGTAGCACTGCATGGGGTTGTTGTGACAAAAAGCAGGACTGAGCCGTGTTGAACCTCACACCATTGGCCTCGGCCCATTGATCCAGCATGTCCAGATSCCTCTGCAGAGCCTTCCTGCCCTCCAGCAGATCAACATTCCCACCCAGTTTGGTGTCATCTGCGAATTTACTGAGGGTGCACTTGATACCCTCATTCCAGATCATTGATAAAGGTGTTAATCAGGACTGGCCTGTATATCTCTAAATGCTACAACTATTTTCTTCATAGATTCATAAAATTCAGTCTCCTTGARGGTTGTATTTAAAGCCATTCATAGTTACACTGTATCTCTTTAGAAACATGTCTCATGATTTTTCCTGCCTGCTCGAGCAGATTTAGCTCTGGTTTTAGACTCTGCACTGTGTTTGGGATTAAGTGATACAACTATTTTCTGAACTATTAGAACTAGAGGGTGTATTTTTCATTCCATTCTCAATCAAGACTGATTTCTTCTATTACGTTTGTAAAGGATATGTGAGGTTATTTTATTCTCGTGTATTTTTGTGAAATGCTCTTGTGTCTATATTGAGAGAAGAAACTGTGTACGAATTATTCAGGAAACTTCATGGTGGAAAACATCTCTCTCATTGCTTGGAAAGCATGTAGTAGGCTTAAGTATGTAATTGTTCTTTGTTAAGCTAATCTGGGTAGAGTTAGAAATTCCTTTGTAGCTTGGACTTTGCCCATATGGAGATCCATGAAGGCCAAAATGGCTTGAATTTGTGCACAGTAACAATTGACAGAATACAGACAGGTGAGCGAGGGAATTATCTGTGCTCTTTTGGGTGTGCTGCCAAGATAAGCTGCTGTCCTCTGTATCGGCTGTAAAGTTTCTTTGTGGTCATCCTTCAGTAAAGGCCCAAATAGTGTGCATGGTTCAAATTCCAGTGAGATATAAAAGCAAACACAAATATGAAAGCTGACCCCTGAAAGAATGCAATTTTAACATAAAGCCAAGTTTCCTTTCATCTGATGATCTCACTACTCTAATAATAAAATAATTAGGTTTTTTAAATTTTATTTTTAATATAACAAAACCTGAAGGCAGTGGAATTCACAACACGCATTCTCTCATCTGAATGGGGTAGAAGGCTTTGGAGTCTTCAAGTGCTTTGTACAGAGCATCAGTCTTGTCTTCCCTGGACTGTGCCTCTGTCAGGTACCCTTCTCCCAGATTGTGTCAGGCAAGTCTGAAGTGATTTGGAGCTGGGAGATCGTTTACGGTGGTGATATGGCCGCTGGGGCTACTGCTTTCTATTTTCACAGAAATTTTCTTCAGAAATTCTCTTAAAATTATGTGTGACAAAATAGAAGTAATTACTTTGCACAGGAGAGAATCTCTGTATCCTAAGTGCCATCCCTTCCAACTCTGAATATTCCATGGTTCTGTGATAATGCAATCCAAGCCTGTTGCTGTCCAAGAGGAAATATTTGTGAGAGCCCCCTCACAAGGATCCTGCACATACTAACATAGGTGAAGGCAGGGAGGGCTGCTGCTGGTCGAGCTAAAACCGACCTGGCTGCATGTTTGAGTTTTGCAATGACAATGATTGGGGGAAAAAGGYAGAGCTGGCTGCATATCGATGGGAAAGCAAATTGGAAGTGGTCCAGAACTGTTCGTGCACTCTCCAATTGTTCTGCTGCAGCAATCTGTGTGAAGGATTCCTGGAAGGGGAGTCCGAGGTGGGTGGAGAAGGTGATGACTTCTTATTTTCTGATCTTGCTAACCTGCAGTGTTCTTAATGGGAATAACTGGAAATGAAGAGGCTACTCAGGTGTAATGAGGTTTAACTAATGTAACCAATGTTTCAACTTGTTCTACTGCATGTTTGCTCTAAGGCTTGTTTACGTATTGTATAAGCCAAACTCGCCTGTCTTGTTGGGTGAGTGTGGTTAAAGTCTGCAGAGCTACGTGAATGTACTGTAATATCTTACATAGCATTAACAAAATATGCCCCTGTGGTATGACACACTAATGGCACATGAAATCTCTGTGCTTTTCGGACACACCTCAGAATGATGATATCAATTTTTTGCAGATTGTGGGAAATCAGACACGATCAAAAAATGCCGTAATACCAGTCTTTTGTATTTAAAAAATAAATCAAGGCAGGTGGCAGGGACCTGGATCCCTGAGGAAGGTAAATGGGAGTTGCAGGTTTTCTTAGGTCTTCTGGATTGTTCTGAAAAGTAGTGAAAATATTTGTGTTGATCGACATTTTGTATCAAGTGAGGTGACTTTTTTTTCTTTTTTTTTTTTAAATCACCTCCCCAAGTTCACTGCCTTCATGGTCTTTTGGTGACCTTTTGGAGTTCATCATAGGAATATTTTTGGTATTTCATACAATATAGCTGCTATGAACAACTCCTTTCACTGAGAAGATCTAGTGTGAAAAGAATGTAATAGTCATTCAGCATAACACTTTCAATGCTAAGGAATATTTTCTTTTCCTCTTGGACTATGCTTCATGAGTTAATGCTAAGCAAAATTTAGTAAAGAATTTTTCAAGTGAGCCAGTCAATCAGAGCTACTGTAACTTGATCGCTATTGTGCTAAACAGAAAAACATGAAATAAGTCTGGTTTTGAACTAAGTTCTGCAGTTAATATATTTTTTCGTGAGAACTGTTTCAGCTATAGATTCTGGTCTGTTGCAAAAGTTTGGGGATTTGATGCTTGGAATTGCTTTTTGTTGTCCCTTTTGAACATTAGTACATAATATTTGTGCAAGAATCTAAAGTTTCTCGAACAAAAAATTGAAGTTTCCCYGAAGAGAGTTATATCAAAATTGCTGTCTAGATGAATTGACGTATTTAATTATGATCCATTGGTTTAATGACCTTTGTAGAAAAATGTTTTGATAAAATAGAAATATTTAACTGTTATTTCAATCACAGTAAAACCCAAAATATGTTCATTTTAACACGAAGACAATAATAAAATTTCATCAGAAGGCTAAACACACAGCTCCGCTGAAACAAAATATTTCCAGATCGGTTTTTTTTCTTCTGCTATGCCTACTTTCCCAAAAGGTTGGCAGGAAATTTAGCTTCATAATCTGAGGGTTTCCTGACTTCTTCTATTTTGGTAGCCTTGAGATGGATTGTTCAGAGTGTTTCAGAGTAACTTAAAGTGGAGATAGTCAGCATATATGTATAGCTTACCGTGTGGCTTGTATCTCAATGTTTCTGAGTAGTTATCTGACCTCCTTAATCTGTGTTACAGGAAGAAGGTTTGTGCAAAATGCTGGCTTTATAACAGGAGAGGCCATCACCCCTAGTGATTTTTATCTAGAAATAGTTGCTAGAAGGGAAGATGTTGCCTTGTTTGACACTTCTCAGTAGTTTGGTTTTTTGGTGGTTTTGTTTTTCTTTTCATTATTTCAATTTTCATTCAAATTATTTTGTGTATCGTGTAAGAAACTGCTGTCTTCAGACTAGAGTGATGTTATCCCAGTGTGTGAGTACCATAGTGATACAAATCTGGCTTTTCCTGGGATCCGGAGGGGCTGGTGGAGCCAGCGAGGGGCATGGAGCACCATGACTTTACAATTCTGTATTGCACTGCCTGACATTTCTGTGTGTGGAGGAAGCTGCAGGCAGAAGCTGCGCCTTGAAGTAAAGGAGACTGTGACTGGTAAACTTTCCTCTGGAGTAAAATAGATTTATCAAGCAAACTGAAGGKAGAGGGAATTCCTTGCTGTTCTTATTGCCTTAAACTGAGAGGATGCAGAGAAGAATTGAATAATGTGGGCTGCGTGCACTGTGAGTGATAGGTTGGCCTTGTATATTTACATTTGACTTATTATAGTACAGTCATTCTTCTTCTTCTTCTAAAATTAGCAAAGCACAGCACAATTATAATACTTTCATGCTTCGGGATAAGCTTTGCATTTCATTAGTTCATTGGTTCTTATTTATGCTATGTCAGTTCAGGAAGAAAAATGTTGAACTGGAATAACTTGTTTTGAAAGTTCAGTACAAGTGTGTGCTTTCTTCATCTCTAGTTTTGAATCTCCCACTTCTTCTCTTAATGTGAGAGTCTGCTTGCCTGCCCTCTCTGCTGAGTCGTAGACATCACCACGGAGCAGCATCAAAGCAGTTTATTTGCTTTCAAATACGTGCATGTATTTGATGAGAAGTTTTTCGTTGACACCCCACTAAATCCTCCTTTTTTTTTTTCCTCCTCCCCCACGCAAATATTTTTAGGACAAGATTTACAGGTAAAAATAGTAACAAGTTAGAGGCACCTTGCTTTAGTTCAGTTACGCTTCTCATTAGAGACTGGTGTTTGTGCCTGTCTGGGTGGTGGCCTTTGGCCCTGGAGGGCTGATGCCAGACCAGCACCACTGTGCTGCAAGTGGCCACTTCTTTCTTGTAAGCCATGGCCTTCAGCAACAGTGGTTTCTATGTGTTAGGGAAGGAAATTTGGTGGGTAATTTGAGGACAGGTTTTCTTCTCTCCCCTCAACCCCATTGGGTGTAGGGCTGGAGGCCGCTCCCTGTGCCTCCCTCCCCTGCTGTGGGGTTCTGTCTTACTCCATGCACAGTTTCCAAAGAGACCACCAAGTGCAGCTGACTGTTCAGAGGGAACCCCCAGAAGTTCCTGCCCCTCTGCCTTGGACTGGCACCGCTGCTTTGCCTGCTTGTGCACTTTGCGGGGTCTCTCCCACCTGGGCTGGATGCGTGCTGGGCTAGGCTGGTGGGAACGGAGATGCCCGTTTTCCTATGGGAAGCTAGGCTGTGGTGTTTATCTTCCTCGAGCGCCACTTTAAAGTTAGCTGGCAAGGAGCACACACTCTTTAAAGATCACAGTCCTGCAGTATTTTTATGGATACTTTGAAAGGCAAAAGAGTGTTCAGCTGGGTTAGCAGGCAGATGAATGGATGCGGCCCTGGGGCCTCGCACGCTGCTGGAGTGCTGTGCTAACGAACCCTTCAGACAAAACCAGAAGGATGAGGTAGTCGGCAGTCACATTTCTCTTCCTTCTGTGACTGGGTGCAGAGGCTGGAGTGAAAGATGAAACGCTCGCCCTTACACCACTTTTCAGACTGCAGACATGTACTTCATCTCGGTGTCCTTCCTCGCAGCTGATGTTAATGGAAGTGGCCTTTTTCACCACACATTTTTCTTGTTCACAGGCTTCTCTGTGACCTTGTAGTGAAGTCATAAAAGCTTGAATCTTTGCTATCGCAATCCTTGCCATAGCAACATGCGTCACAGCCGTATAATTATTTATTTAATGGGTTTAATTGTGAAAACTGGGAAAGGCACTTACGGAAACTGGATCAGGTAGGGAAAAAAAAAGCACTAGTTTAAAAGTAAAAACAAAAACCAGCAACACTTTCATGATAATCTGAGACAGGAATCAGTTAAGTACTGCAGCCTTGGTTTTAACTACTTTACTTTCTTCTCCATCTGCCTATTCCTCCTTTTTAAATTGTTTTTTCTTGTCCACTGTGCAAGAACTGTGCAGCTGCTTCAGTGATCCCCCCCATTTGCAAACCTATAAATACACTTCCTTTGTCATGTTGTTCCCTAAAAGCTTTGCTTCCAGATAGCTGTACTATTTTAAATTTTTCATCTTCGGATTTTGTACTATCAAAAATGTAAAAAATAATTAGAAAGCCTAAAATCAAATGCTCTTTTTTAGTCTTTAAATTTCAGATTGTCTACAGATTTCTCTCCATGTGTTCAGAAGTCAGTGTTTCTCTTGACAAGCTTTCTCAGAAATAACCATCTACAGGAATAAAATTTAAAATATTTAATAACATCTAAACACTAACACATTCTCAGAGTTGAGAAGCTATGTATTTTTTGTAACAATGAGTGCTATGCTTTGGAGGATTTCCTCATTTAGTATTATYGGTGTATACACCAAAACTTACATGATCTGCAGCAATTTGCAGTAGCRTGCTGGTGGACTGATCTCTGATTAGTAGTTGTTCCTTTTCCTTTGTTCATGAGGAAAGAATGAGATGAGGCAAATAACTTTATTGACATGTTGTGAATCTTTCAATTTAAATTGATAGATAACTTGGTAYCCATAGCAGAAGAATACCTGGACTCCTGGCAGAGATACGCTTTCCTGGTTTCTGCTTCCAGTCTGCACTGGAGTCTTGAATGAGAGTGGGAGCAAGTGGGGTGGGAATATCAGAGCAGGTTTTGGCAGTTCAGGATTTTATAKATGGTTCTTGCTGCAAATACATTGAAGGCAGGTTGCGAAATATGACTTGGTGACAGAGCAATGAATTGTTAATCAAGAATGGGGCTAGAATTTCAAATTTGTGAACTTTTGGCATGGAGAGAAGGGTGGGGATTTGGAAGGAATTTAATTTGTTGGATCGTGGTACAAAATGCAAAGACTTTTGACTGAATAGCTCAAAAACAAGCTTGGAACAACTTTTCTGCTGAAGTTATTACTTGACTCAGAAGCCATCATTAGTGAATATTCCTGCTCAGGCCTGATGCATGGAAGCAGAATTTCGTTTTTTGTTGTGTGTGTTTGTTTCTGCTAGGGTTTTTTTGGTTTTTTTTTCTGTGCTGAAAAGTGAAACCTTTCCTGTTGGCATGCTGGCTGACTTAAATGCTTGTTTGGTAGCCTCTTTCTCACTGTGTAGGAAGACATTCACTTCTCTGCTGTCTGCAGAGAGCTTTGTGGGACATAATCTTCTTTTTTCTTGGAAAATTACTCTTTTGCATTTTACTCCACAGATGTGATGCAAGACTGTGTACAGGACTCACAGACTGATAACAGTATGTTGGGAGAAAAGTATTGCGTTAATAGTTACATTGCTGTTGTATCTTCTTGGCTGTCCACAAAAGTCTGCTTTTTGGAATTGCAGTGCTTAGGAGAGAGTTCCTTTGACTTGAGAGCTGCCTTGTGGCATCGCTCTTCACAAGAGGAATCAGCAAAGCCCTTTGCATTAAAAACAGGAAAGAAAAAAGGAAAAAAAGCAGTTCTAAAAGTAGACTGTGGGCTGGTTAGTGCTTGCTGGTCCAAATGCTGTGTGAGTGACAGATGTATTTTTTAACTTGTGGATGCAAATCCCCTGAGGGCAAATAAATGCATGTGCCCCCTGGGCTAGAACAACAGAGCCTCAGAAGTATGGTTCTGGAGCTTTGCGAGGTTAACAGATAGACTTGGTGGTGGTCCAACTAAACATACTTTTATATTCCTAATTAATCTTTACCCTGCATTGAATCCAAGCTTAAGTCCACAATATTACTTTTTAAGTTTCTGTAAGCCTTCAAAGAAAAAGCCATACCACGTTAAAAGTACTAACGGAAAGGTATGCAGAAGTGTGTACAAACTTGTAATGTATCTTTCTCTGCAGCTGTTTTGACTTAAACTGTCTCCCTTAGTCAAGCTTCTAAAACTTGGAGGAAAGTTGAAGTGGAAAGTTTTCATTTAAAAATAGCCGGAGAGCTCCCATTTAAAAATCACTACACTGTATTGTCAATTTGAGTAAGTAAGGGCTATCTGAGGTTGTCCACAGCATGTTGTGAGTACTGATATTGTTTGTTGAGGAAATTGGGATATCTTGTTCGCGTCTTGCTTGTATCTCCAGCAGATGCATCTCTATGAGGGTGAACTTACCAGGGATCAAAAACTCGTTATTTGGGTGTAATGCGGCCTTTGCATTTGGAAAGGCAGGTGAAGTTCTGACAGTGTCCTTTCCCCTAAGCTACTCCTCCCTTTTCTGGAGCAAAGCGGTGCTTCTACAAGTGGGTCACCACCCAGAGTTAGTAGCTGTTATGGGGGAATGTGCGTGTATGTAGTTTTTGTCAGCAGCAGAAATGTAGCACGTCCACAGTGGAGCTCTTTGCTGTCTCCTGCAATGACTGTCCTGGTTTAACCCCAGCTGGCAACTGTGTAACAGTTACTTGGGATGACCGAACATCCCTCCTTCCTTCTTCCCTCTCCTTTATATGCTGAGCATGGTGTTATATGGCCTGGAACATCCCTTTGGTCAGTCAGGGTCAGCTGTCCTGGCTGTGTCCCCTCCCAACTCCTTTGAACCCCCAGCCCACTCGCTGCTGGGGTGGGGTGAGAGGCAGAAAAGGCCTGGGCTCTGTGTGAGCCCTGCTGAGCAGTAACAAAAACATCCCTGTGTTGTCAACACTGTTTCCTGCACAATCCAAATCATAACCCCATACCAGCTACTGTGAAGAAAATGAGCTCTACCCCTGCCAAAAGCAGCACATTGACACTTCAAGAAAAAATGGTATTGTAGAAGATGATGTGGGGATGAACTTCTTTCTCTGCTGTTGCTTAATCTCTGCTGGATTCCTCTTCTCTTGATGGATACTTCTGCTTCATACAGAAATTTTTGTTCTTTTGGGTTCTGAGTACAGAAACCTGGAGCGTAGCTGGTCTGCAGCAGCCAGGCTGTGCTTCAGAGGAGAGGTGGTTTACTGGGAGCTTTAGAAGTGAGCCTACACCTGGTGAGAAGGGAGTGGCGGGAATAACTTGCACCTAAGAAAACAAACAAAAAAAGCCGAAAGGAATAGGAGAAGTTTGTAATGTTACAGTCTCTTCCATCTGCTTAAGGCAAGGTCATTAAATTCACCCTTTGCTTCCATAAAGCTTTCACTCGGTGTGGGAAGCCTTAGACTTATAATCCAGAAAATGCTGAAAAAACCCTGTTTCTTCCACTGCAGTTTTTTAATCTTTTTTTTTTTCCTTGCCGGTATCTCGACAGTGAAACTGTATTTCTTCAGAGGAAGATCAGATGTTCTTTTAACATTGCAGCAAAACTGTACCACTTAACCATGTTTTGATGCATAATGTAATCAGCTTGATTGCTTTTTAATATGTAATTCAGACCTGCAGTTGCTGTCAGCTGGGCTGAATCTGTTCTCTTGGGGAATTTCAGTATTACTTTCTGGTGGATCACAGCACCTGGTGGTAACAGGCATTTTTTTCTTAGGTCTAAATCTGTGTCCCCAAGGAAAATGGTGACCTTATAGGGGAAAGCTGAAGCGAGGTGTGAAAAAGGTGCTGGGTTCTTGGTCATTCTCTGCTTCTGCAGTGCAGAGAGAAGGGCTGACCAGAGTTTAAATTTTCTGCACTTGTACTAGGTGGCACAGCTGCACTGGTATATGACAGGCATAAGTGATGCTGGGTGCATATCTTGCAGGTTTTCTCAGGAGGAGAAGCTGAGGGGCATGAAGTGGCAGCCTGGAAACAGTGCTGCTGAGAAGTCGTCTTTCTTGGATATTCGTTGTGCATGGCTTGTTATAGTTTGATCAGAGCAAAACTAGCACTAAGCTGTAACAGCTTTAAATGTGTTCTGTTTACTTTGCAAATCACAGTGCCAGGTTCTATTAAGAAACTGTTTCTCTTTTTGAGTGTTTTGCTTTTGAAAAGCTTTATTGACAGTATGAAGTGTGAAAATAAGGCATACATGTGGCTGTGCTTTTTTATTTTTTCCCCATCTGAGTGTGGCAGCATATCATCTTTAATATGGATATGATCTCGCTAAAATACCAGCTGGTTGAATGTGGAACCTTTTCACGTTATGCATTCTTGATTAATTGCGAACTGTGCAGTTTTCAGTAATTAAGATTTTCAGTTTTTTTATTGGGATGTGCTGGTCCTAGGAAATACAAGTGCTTCCATGTCTCCTTCATTAAAAGGAAGTGAAAAAAAAAACCTTAAACCAAAACCGGGTGGACTGATTAGAAATCTGCGGCTAACATAGGTAAGACACGACATTTGGCATTTTCATGTGTTTGCTTGCTTAAGCATACTATTATAGCTCTAAGTATTCAAAGCCCTTTCTCTTAACAGCAGTGTGCCTAATTTTCTGTGGCAAGCTGCTTGGCTGCAGCTTGAATGAGTTAAAAATGGCAAGTAGCTGTTTTATATATACTGGGCACAAAAAAAAAATTGAACATAATGAAGTACTTGTGAAGTGTCCTTAAGGAAAAAAAACGGTCTCTGTGTGGGAGTGTGAGGAAGGATTAAAACTGAGACAGTCGTTAGTCCCCCTGCCCTCTTTTTAAAGAAAGAAGGCTTTCCAAGTAACACTGGAGAGAAGACTATTGCTGATTAGAAAGACTTAGAGATAAGAGCATATTGGTTAAAACAAGACTACTAACTCACCCCTTCAGGCTGGTTCTGCACTGCATGTGACTTTATCTGGCATAAAATACAGATACTGGTTTCTTATTTTCATGTCTGCTTCTCTAGCCTTTCCTCCTTATCTTTTTTCTGTGTAGAAAACTTTTTGGCGAGGCTATCGATGCAAATTTGACCTTTAAGTTTTTGACTGAACAGCTCATGTATCAGGAAATAGCTTAGAATGTGCAAGATAATTTATTGCAGGAATTTGGTACATTTTATCACTCTTTGAAACTTTCAAGGCCTTTTCAAAATCCATCTCTTTAATCTTACCCTTCACTACGAGGAGGTCCTGCTTGTCAAGTGTCCACGAGAGGTTGTTCGATCGTGTGGCTGATGCACCTCCATGTGCTTACAGTGGTGAGACTGAGGAGGTGGTTGCCTTGTAAGTGCCTTGGTGTRTGAACAGTGACAGCTACCCAGCAGGGAGGGGGATGTCTGTCTGTCTGTCTGTCTGGTTCTTTTGTTTTGCACAAAGCTGTGGGCCGTGTTAGATGGCACAGCAAGAGAGGGCATGGATAACACTCCAGCGCTGGTCCTGTGGGAGCGAGTGGGTTTCTTGCCCATCTGCCTGGCTGTGGAAGGGGGGTAGCTGAGCACAGGGTGCAACCCCCTCCATTTCCTCTGGCTCTCCGCTGCCTATTGCTTCCATGGCCATATTAATATGGAGCAGTTGAAGTCACTCGGTTGGCTGTGGGCCAGCCTGTGCTGGGTGTGCAGCTGTATGTGAAGACCACTCTGGTGCACAGGCGGGGATGTGAGCCATGGAGAGGCGCAGCGCCGAGGGCAAAGGTATGGCTTTTCTTTCTGTCCTGCCATCGTCAGCATATCCAAAATCTGCACATGACATTTCCTCAATTCTACTCGCTAGACTCCCTTTCTGTCCCACTGGGATAATTTTACTTTCTCTCTGGTTAGGCAGAGCTAATGGTCTGTCTCCATTAAGTCATTAAGCAACCGCACTTCACTAGTGAAAAGTCTCGTTCAACAGGCTTGGTGTTTAAGGTCAGCAGACTATCTCTGTGTAACGAAAGGGCAGGTGTACACCTATAAGCATATCGTGTGAGCCAAACTTTATTAAAATTGTAGCAGGAGCTCTTTGCACATGATAATTACTGGTACAATAAACAGAAGTAGCAACTCAGATTCGTATTATTATAGTCCTGAAAGTTTCTGTATTTACCTTTTCTTTTGGAAAAAGTCAAGCATTTTGCCTGAAATAATGTAGAGGTTACTAAATTTGGGTGAAAAAAAATTATGTGAAATCTGAAGCCCTCCTGACAGGRATTTCATGTCATAAGTTGATAAACCCATTTCACAGGCATAGGACTTGGTATTTCTCTTTGTAATCTCAGTGGCTTTTTACTTGGATGAARAGAGTCTTTAAATGTGTAGTGAAACACTGACTGGATTTACTACAGTGTTTAATATGCTTTTTCTTGAAACAGTGTTGGTCAGCTTTTAGGGAAAGCAGTTCCTCATAATCTTTTTATGAGTTCTCCTCAAGAACTATAATAATAATGAGTAGAAGGGAGTATGTTTGAAAACATACCATGGAAAGCTAACAAAAAACTCCACTGGGTTCTGCTTCCTTAGAACATATAGCTTGGAGGAGAACAAAAATATCCTGGTGGGGGTTTGCTAACTATCTAGATTCTCGTAACTGTGTGAAAAAGCCCAATAAACAATTGAAATACATTCTTTGCTATTGTGGTAACTTTTTAAAACTTCTGTGCTACTGAAGTGATTTGTGTTTATGTTTAAAACTGTGACTTACTAGTTTATCAACGCTGTTGTAAAACATTTTGTTTCTTCTTAGTGCATTAGATAGATTGATCTGGCAGGTGACTCACTCCATGCTTTTAAGAAAAACTGTGAAAGACAAAGAGAAAAGAGGTAGGAAAGTGTGTTTTGGAGATGTCCTGCACACTTTGTCTCTCTCCCTGTGAAGAACAGACTTCTTGCCCTTTCTCTCAGCACCTGAGTTAAAGAAACCCCTGTGAGATAATGTATTGTCCAGAGATACCTGGTGTTCACTCCTCGAGTGAGAAAATGTAAAACTAACCTTGGCTGCTATCACATTCCAGGTATTGGTATTCTGGTACTGAAAATAAACTTAGCTCTTGCACTGTTTCTGCATTTTTACTGACTTTGCTTTAAAGGAGGAACTTAGCTCTGACTATACTTTCAAGTTCACCCAACAGTAGTAATACTCACGTGAAGGGTTTTGTTCTGTGTTTTTGTTTTGGTTTGCTGTTTTGTCTTTTTTTTACTGTAGACTTTGGGATAGGTGCGTATAAGACTGGGATCTGAGATATTGCTTGATTTGTGTAAATTCTTGTGACTTACACGTGCAGTTTTTATCTGTAATTGCCTTTTTTCTTATAAGGCTTGAACAAACACTTTCCTCTGGCTGCATTTGACTATCCAGTTAAAAGCATTGGAGAATAATTTACAAAGTATATTCTGAGTATCAAATCTCTRTAACAGCCCATATGAAATACGACTAGGCTTTCTTATTTAGGCGTCAGGATCTGATGGTAATACAAATGAGAATATCTGTAGAGAGAAGTGAAATAGTTCCAGTCACTTATTTCAGTGTGACTTAGTCTTTCTGTATGCTTAATAAAAAGAAATACAAAATATTAAATGGCAAAGCAGAGAGGACCAGGGAAATGACAAGGTTTTCCACCCTTCCAGTCTGTCAAACAAGATGGCATAAAATGTAGCATTTGAGCTCTCTCGTGGTTTTAAATTTTTTTCTGTGTCCATGCTTCTCCTAGCATATGTATTTTTTCATAATATTCTTAGAAGTACCAAGAGTATCACTTGTGCTTTATTAGAAATAGTCTGTGTACTCATGGCATAAATACCAACCTCATTGCTTCACCTCAATATGAACAAAAACTTTATGTTTATGCTCTGCTCTTATCCATAGTTATTGAATTAATTATTTGTAGCTCTCAGATTAGGATTTCTTGTTAAAACACTTATATCATTCCTGTTAAAGTATTTCTTAGCCTTTCACAATCTAAGACAAAAGAAACATGATGCTTGATGGGAGTTGGTACTGTCTCTTCAGGAGAATTTTTCTCTTYATATTGTCTCCTTTCAGCTGTTTACTCCACAAATTTGCTTTTATTCCACATTATTTTATTCCACAGCATTACAGTGACGACATGGGTTATGTCTTTCCTAATGCATGCCTAGTAAATTAGACTGATGTGTATTTCCTAGTGATTGAAGTGAGTCAATTGGCTAAATACCATGATAGCTGAGAGGTGTCTGTCCAAATGCAAGAGTTGTTAGCTTGGACTCTGTGCGTTGCCTTTTGTTGTCACTGTTGCTATTCCACGCGTGTAAACCCAAAGCCAGTGTGGCAACTGGAGTTTTGCGTATTTTTATTTCTTTTTGACTTCTGAAAAGCTGAGACTTGGTTTGCTCTTAGAGCTACTGCTGTTTCTGCTGGGCTGCTGAATGTCTAAAGATGGAGTGAAGTTGTGGTGAAAACAGTAGCCTATAACCAAAATTTTGGAATTTGCAGGTGTGGGCAAGGTCTCTTTGAAACTGCTGTGCTACTTGTGGACCTGGAGGTGATAGCAAGAATAGTCTTGCATTCAGATGGTATTGCAGAAAAATTCCTTGCATGTGATGCACAAGAGCACGATCAGGGTGTAAAACAGTGCTTGAATGATTTTGCATATATGTTACCCWGTGAAGAACTTTCTACACTTTACCAAATGTATGAAACTTGTTCAAATTCGTAACGCTTCTTTCTCTGTAATCCTTTTGTGGAGCTGCAGATTGTGCATGGGGGGAGAAGTGGGGAGAAGTCCTAAAAACTCAAATGAAAAAAGAGTTCCCCCTTTTTTTTTTTTTGCTTACACAGTTAGTCCAACCTGTTTTTATCATAATGAGAAATGTTTTCTGTGCTTGCTGAAAAGGATCCTTAGCTTTGTATGTGGCTTAGTTTTTAACTCCTTGAACTATTCTTGGTTTTATCAAGACCAAGATTGTAACTGGAAAAAAGGAATACAATGCTCTACTGTCACTTGGACATACTGTAGTAAGTCTTACATACAGCATTGAATCATTCAGTGTAGTTCTGATTGTTTTGTTCAGTTCTTCATAATTTTTAGAGGATTCCCCCCACCCTGAGACTATTTCCTTCATTTAAATTCTTTGTCTGTTATCATTTAGTCTGAGGAAAACAGTCATCCTTGTTAACATGAAACTGAGGTAATTTTGATGTCATTCTTCAAGAAAGAATTTAAATTTCTCTGTAACAGGACACTACTGTGAAAACTGACTCTTTAAAATGAACTACTTTATTTGCGCTGTAATTTCAGCTGGGCCTTTAATGGAAGGCGATTCAGTTAAGTCTCTACATTAGCTTTAGCTTGTGAAACATATTGTTTTTCTGAATAGTTGGCAGTGTGATCAATATTTCTGTGACTTAGTATTCTAATAACAATGGCAGTAATAAGGGGATGTTGAATTGAGGCAGTTGCCAAAAGTAGCAGTCAGTTTCTTCTGCAAATGACAGTCACAGTGCTAAGTACACCAAGAGCATAGTCCAAAAGTAACACATCAGTAACAGCTTAAAATCATAGCACCACATCTTGATGGCATCTTTTGTTTTCTTAATGGAAGAAGTGTTGTCAACGTGTTATTAGACCAGTCCTAGTCACCCGTTTTTACAAATTGGTAGCAGAAGACTTCTAAGATTTCTTTGTTGGCTCTGAGATGTAGGGCACAGCTAATTAGCAAGCTCCTTCATTTGAAGCGTCTTCATTAGAGATAATGCTTAATCATGGTTAATGACAGTATTTATTATAATAGTGGATAGTCTGGAGCGGCATCAAATAGTGATTTGTTACTCAATGCTGCTGAATAATTAGGTTGTTCCAGTAATCACCCTGTCCATGGTTATTTTTTTGCAAGAACATCTTGTATTGGAATACTTCTGACTGGCTTGCCATAGGAGCACTAATTTAACTTGATCCTTACTTGGACACATGGGATTCCCAGGTGATACAAGATGTCACCCTCTTTCCTGACTCCTCCTCAAAACAATTCAACTGTTTAATATTTTCTGAACCATGCCAGGAAATAGGACAGTTCTTGGAGATCAGTTCTATCCTGCAGGATGTATAAAGTTGAGACAACACTTTCTTGTTTGTTTTGCTTTACAGACAATGTGGGTTATGTCCAAGCAAGACCAACTGTAGGCTTGTGAGACTCTGTAATGGCAAGACTTTGCTATGCAGAATTCAGCCACCAATTTTGCTACACACACCCAGTCATTACTAGTGTTTTGTTTAGTTTACACAATTATCTTATGTAGATAAAATGAATTACTTTTTGTAAGTATAATTTAATAAGCATTTACACAATATGGTGTAGCTTAGATGACCCTTAATCACTTGTGATTCAACTTGTTGGATGAGCAAATTTGCCAGTACTTATTTTATGGAAAACACAGAAATGAAACTTTAAAATTAGAATGTATGTTAGCACAACTGCATCACTCAGACAACTGTGTGTCATATTGAGCAATGCCGGGAGGACAGTTGATTGCAGGAAGTCTAAAAATACTTTGTATAAGTTCATTGCCTCATACACACTTGAAGTGGCTGGAAGCTCAAATGTATGCTTGTTAATGTCCTACAGCTTGCGGTTCCAGGGTTTGGAACAGAGAGCCTCTATAGAAAAAGTATTGAAACTTTGAATTTGCCTTTAGGATAACGTGCCTAGGCAGTCAACTGTCTCATCCTGTGCAGAGTTACTGCAGTTTCTCTTTTCCCCTATAAACACCTGGGATTGTGATAATTCTCTAGATCGCCTCAGAAAAACAACAGGACGTTACACTTGCAGGAAATCAATTGTGTCTCTGTCCTCTCAAGATACATGTCTGCAAGTGTGTGTGCACCTGTGCACAGCTGTGGGGAGATTCTTGAAGGATGAGCAAGAGTTGCTTTCTTTATGATCTTAAGAGGCACCTGTGATCAAGTATAAATAAATACAACCAGCTTTCCCTTTTAAGTTGGAATCTTGAAGACAAAGTGTCAAGGATGCAGCCACATGCAGTCTGTACAGACATCGTTCCTGCAGATGGCCTTGGAAAACTGTGGCCCTAGAAGGAGGTTCAGTGGGTGGTAAGGTGTGTGCTACCCCACAAATTCCTCCAGAGCAGGACAGGGCACAGAGCTGGCCCTGTGCAGGCAAGGCTTTGCACAAACACATGCAGTGTATTACTRCTAGCTAGTGCCACTTTAATTCATCAGGTCTTGGGGCTGATTAATCAGTTTTCCCTCTCCTTGCAGGTCTGTTTCTTCCATGATATTTTGCACCTGGAACAGCTTACCCTATACATATGTCTTGTCTCTGGTTTCATGCGTGCGCTTCAGTGCTTCCCACTCTTCCATAAAACCCACTGTACTTTGTGAAATATTTCAAGTGTGATTTTAATAAGTAAAATTAATGAGACTGTTCCGTTTTTCTTTTTGACCATAAATTTATACCATAAAATCTCAGGTAGTTTCAATTCATATGTTAACGAATGACTACTTGGTAGTCTGGGAACAATGGTTGAAATCACTGTCTTACCAAATGTCGGTAATTTATAATTGTAAAATCATGTTGTTTCTGGTGTATGCATACCATATCTCTGTATGTAATAATGTACAACAGAAATTAGGGGCAGGAGACAGATTCCAAAAAAAGATGTTATCCTTTATTTTCAGACCTGAATCTGCACTACGGAGATTAGAAGATATCACAGGTTGGTTATTAGCAACATCTTGGGTCTAGAGCTCACTCTGCTAGAGCTCTGCTGCCTATGAAGACTTGTCTAGGCCAGCTTTTTATTTTGACTATTAGTAAGACAACGCCCTGAAGCTTCTTACTCTTCAGATGGTCTGTCCCCTKGTAATGGTTGTTCCCTGCTCGCCTGTCTGGGAGGGTTGTCCGGGGGATAATATCAGTAGAAGTGATAAGGTTTCCTTGCTCTGACCTGTTGCATACACCGTGTTTATCAGCCTGTATATAAATGTGTGTGTGTGTGTATCTTCTCTAGTGCTGTTCARTGAGGATTCTCAGTGTGCTGGGCAGGAGCTGCAAGGGCAGGCTGAGATACGCCTTCCTACAGACATGGTCTTGGCAGTGCCGTGAAGCGAATATGTTGAGGTTTGTGGTTCTGAACTGCATCCATTGCAAATCCTGTAGGTGAGGTTTGAAAGCATGCTGGCCTAAGGAGCACCTGCACTTTCCCAGGACGGACTCTTTTAAATATGCAAAATTACAAAAACACYTGAACAACCCCAGTCCCATACGTAATGTGGTCAAATGTCCACCTCCAGAAGCATTTTCTCATCTTTAAAGTTTTCTGTGGGTGGAAGTTCCACTGCAGCTTCACACTCTGCTTCATCATAATGGAGTCAGAAAGAAATTGCTGTCAGGTGGGAAGATATTTCTTAAAACCTTCTTTCAACATTTGCACCCATTGCAGTGCCCTGGTTAGAGGTGTGGAGCAATCTGTAGATTCTGACCAACAAGAAATGTGTCAGAAACAGCATGTTTTTATGACCCAAAATGACTTGTCAGGCATCAAGCATTATTACGGTCTTGCATCCCAAGCTTGAGATAGTAATTTCCTGATATATGGCAGTAATTGGAAAACTCTTTTTTTATTATGTTTATAAGTGYGGTTTGCAAATCCCTGTTTCTCACTCATCCTGCACTGCAAATCAGTTTCTTCCTGTCTTTCACTCTTTTCCATTCACAGGTTGCTTCCATGTTTGTGCAATTTTAACATGCCTACCTTGCACTAGGAGAAGTATTTTATGACCTAGGAGATGGACAAAAATAAGCAAATTCAGGAATTGCATGAATCTGTCACTTGGTTTCTGTCAAAAAGAAGGCGATTTCTTTATTTATTCTGTTCTGAATGATAGATCAGCTGCATGCATGAATTCTTACCTACTGCTCTTCCCCATCCCTCCTCCTCATTCCAGATYCTCCAGAAAAATGAGCAGAAGGGTGAGTAGTGACTTGATATGTTTGATAATCCTTTTTTTTTTCAGGGCAACATATTTTTCTTTTCTTTTTTTATCCTCTGAGCACTCTTGGTGATCCACTGGTCTTTCATCATTATGAGCAAGTACCTGGGTGTCTCTGTGATGCTCAGACTGGGTCTAGTCAGCAATACAGTGAGCTTACTCGTGTGCCTTTCTGCTGTGAATAACAAAAAGGATTGTGGGAGAATAATGGTCCCCCTGATAAAAGAGTGACAGAAAACCAATAAAGTCTGCACGCTACTATTGGAAATGAATTCCCTCATCGTAATGCAGCTTCCCTGGGCTTTATGTGACTCTCCTACCTGAGCTTAGAGTTACTTTAATCTAAATGACAATTTTATAGAATACCTAACAGAGGCATTAAGCAAACTTGGCTTGCATGGTAAAAGAAACTTCATATAAAGTTGATCTCTTCTTGTTGKTTTTTTTTCCACACTGAGAATGCAACTCACACATTTTTTGACTTTTCATTTAATTAGCATTTTGGATCCCTATGAAAACTAACATAATAACATCAGGAATCTTATTACAGATAGACCATCCAATGAATTTCAGAGTTTTAGGTTGCCTAACATCTCCCATTATAGTATTGTCTTAGTTAAATCATGTTTTAACTGGTTGTGCTAATGACTTTTGGTCCTGGATATCTGTCGTAAGCTGACTGTGTGTGAGRAAAGGAGTAAAAATGAGGTAATTATTGGTTTGTTTAAGGAAGATGTCCTTCTTTGTCCTCTACCTCTGTTAAATAGTTTCAGTAGCAAGGCTGAGAGACCCTGGGAGGCATTTCAATGTTTTTCAACAGGAACTTTTTGTGGGAGGTGGGAGGGAAAATCTTGGTCTCACAAGGCTGTTAGCAGACTTTTGGAATATTCAAATATGGAAACAACAGAAAGCTCCTGGATGGGACAGAATTAAATATTGAAGTCTATTAGCAGCTCAGTTTAAAGACAGACACTTTTGCACTGTGATTGTTCCATATTTACAGAGACTAACCAAGAGTTTCCCTTCCTAGGTAGATTKCAGTGTTATGCTAGTGGCAGAATAATAATGCTGTTTTTAATGCCAATATTTGATACTTTAGGTGAAATAAAACATTTTTAGAGGGTTTTTTTTCCTGCTCCCTTTTTTGTAGCCAAGTTAAATGCATTTTCCATCCTCTCCTCTGTCTCATCTCCTTTTTATCAGCTCAGTTATTTTGATGGAATAGTGGAAGAAGCATTGTTGATTGTATCTAGAGTTTTGATTTTGTGCATATTTTRAACTGTATTAACAGTTTAACCTGTACGTAAGGGGAGATCAGATTGTGTAGCTTGTCTACCTGTCAGTGCTTCAGTTGTATTCCCAGGTTGGGGTGAATCAGAGACCACTCAAAATGGCTTTGTAAAAAGTAAGTGATTTTATTGTAATGGTGATTGAAATGGAAAAGGATTTGAAGGTCTCTGCTTATGCAAACTGTCCTTTGGCTTGTGTTTGTGGTAAAAAAACTTGAAAACAGTCAACAAATGAAATGTTTGACAGTTGCTTGATTATTGATATATTCACAGGATTACTGAGAGTGGAAGGGACCTCTGGTGATGTACTCCAACTCCTTTGCTCAGAGTAATGGCAAGTCGCTCAGGACCATGTCCAGTTGGGTTTTGAGCACCWCTGAGGATGGAGGATGCCCCTCTCTGGGCAGCCTGCTCCAGTGTTCAATCATCCTAACAATAAAAAGGCTTTCTTTACATTTAAATGGAATTTCTTGTATTTTCTTTTGTGCTCGTTGTGTCTTGTCCTCCTACTGGGCACAAGTGACAAAGCTCAGACTCCATTGTCTTTACTCCCACCCACCAGGTATTTACAGGTGTGGAGAAGACCCTTTTATTCTCTAGCTAAACAGTCCAGCTCTCTCAGCCTCTCCCCATATTAAAGACGCTTATCTAACCTATATTTCACTGGGATTGCCTGTGAGGATGTAATGGGAGACAGTGCTGAAAGCCTTCCTGAAGTCAAGATAGTTAAAATTAACTGCTCACCCATAATCTCTTAAACCAGTTGTTTCATCAGGTTGGTCAGGCATGATTTTACTTTCATGAATCCACGCTGGCTGCTCTTGATCATAGACTTGTCCTTCATTTCTTTTGGAAGTTTGGGAAATCAAAAGCGTTAACCCAGTATAAAAGTAATCAACTCTGGGCAAGAGAATCAGGATGACCCAGTTTTATATTCTATTCTGAAGGGTTAGTATGTATTTGGGTAGCAGGGATAAATTACTTGTAAGTATTACKTGGTTATTTGAACTAAAGAGCTGTTTGCCTTCACTTTGGGATGGGCTAAGATGATATCCTATAAAAAAAGTAGAACTGCTTGAATTGAGTATGCTTGTGGAAAAGTAGAGCAGAAAATGTAGATGTTTTCAAAAATACATGTTTTATCTCGAATGTCAAATGCCACATGGTTACTTTTTGGTACCCTAATCTCTAAAAAAAGGATTGCTCAGCAAGGGAGCAGTCCCAGATCGGGTCCTGGCTTCTGTTGGGCCAACTGAGTCAGTGGCTTACAAGGCAGTTAATGTGGTATAACAAGGTCCAAAGCCTAATTTCTCTGACATTGCCATGCTAGTTTTCCCGTTTTGCTTTTCCACTTTACGTGAGTATTCTGGCAGTGGATTGAGATGCTTTCAGAAGAGTTTGGGATGTTTGGCCCAGCAAAATGGGCTGATAATCAGTGACAGGGTCGTAAATGTGTAAAACTGCTGTTTGTTTTTAATTTTTTTGTCTTTTTTTTTWAATATTTTGAGATTCTTGCATTTTACGAGTTGTGTCAAGTTTTAAGTAGTTCTGTGTATTTTCAACCTGAGTGTGACAAGATGATAATCTTACGATACTTATCTGGTCTCCTTTATTTAATTTCCCTCCCTTACCTTCACCTTTTTGAAAGCATCTAATGGTAAAAGGGTACACTAGAGAAGGTGTTAGGGATGCCTGTTCTATACTCCCCAGTCAAGTCAAGATACATGTAGCCATTAAGAAAAATAAAGTATTTTTAACTATATGTTAATTTCTTTCATTGAATGAAGATATGTTGAAATTTGGACAGCACTACTTCCAAGTGCTTTGGGTAAAGTGTTAAGAGGTAAAGTCGGTGTGATAAGGTAGTGCTAATTAACAGGGATATCTTAGATTTTTGCCCATGACTTCTTTGGGCAAGCTGCTTAATCTTTCTTATATGAAAACTGGTACTAGAGGAGCTTGTTCTGTTTGTCTTTTGAGCTGTGTAGTGTCCCTGGCTATTTTAACTGTGTATACAAGTGCTGTGTCCCTGTCTTACCTTGGAAGACGTCGAAACTCAGGGTTGCTTTTTGCGTTTGCAACCAAGGAACAGAATATAGGCTAAACTTAGCTTTGATATTTAGATTTTCTCATTACCCTCATCTGTCAGATAGAACAGGTTTTATTTGTCCATGCATTATRTTATTTTGAGGTTGGATGCTCCTGGCTTCGGTAAATGAAGGGCATCAATTACTGTAGCCTTTTTGTATTGGTAACAGTAGAACGGGCAGGGGGCTGTGCTTTGTGAGCTCCACCTGATGGTACCTGGGGAAGGAGCTTGTGTCTCAGAAAAGGCGGCTACTGACRTTCTATGAAGCTTTATGATTTTTCCAATGCTAAATTTATTAACTGTAAACATGTAAATTGTTATATGCAAAGTTCTCCATAAGAAAGCTCTTGTACTTTGCTAAGATTTAGCATAGAATGTATATAAAATTTAACAATGGAAAGTGGCTCATAACCTGTTAGATAGAAATGACATTAATTTTAGGATTGGAGCTAGCAGTGTTTTCTGTTCACAATTCCTTTTAACCCGTGGGGTAGAAACTCTCCCTGGTTTTGGTTTCTGTGCGTGGCAGTGTCTCTCTGTAGGAGTGATAGCAGAGTAAGCCGATTAGCATGATTGATACTGCGTGTCAGGGGACCGGCRTAATGGGCTACCATTGAGACTGCATTGTGAAACCACACACGGATGAGGTAATCTCATTAGATGATTGAAACCTTCRTTCAGTCTACCAGATTGCAGAGCTTTCAGTTGTATTGCTGTTGGGAACTGATGCTAARTAAGTGTCGTGCTCTCCCTTGGAGTGATGCTGAAATGGAGATCTTGCTGGGTTTTTCTCCTGGATAATAGTTGCAGCAGCTGGAGACTGATGAAGGATGTTCCATCTTTCTGTATTTAAAAGTAAGGTTCTGTATGATGGTGTAATTTTCTCTTAAAGTCAGTGTCAGGCTTGTCTTAGTTTAGYTTTTTCATGCTTTGCTGTTCTTTGTGAAATGCTGTAGTCTTGGTGTTGAAAGGATATGCTTTCTGTAACTTCCTATGGAATATCACAGTGTATATATCACACTTCTGTTTTTATAAAGTATCTGTGTTTTTCCTGGAGGTTGGCTTTATGATGAAGTGCAGTGTAAGTGTCACTCCTTATCCTCTTGCCTGTCCTGTTTACGAGCAGTGTGGCAGCAGCACATGCTCACACCAGAACTGGTCGTGTACAGAAATCCTCTCTGATTTCTTCACATGCTACTTGTTTTAAGGAGCTCATTGAAAAACAGTGAATTTCAAATGAAAAGTTGTATACTTGACTACTCCTATGCTTGAGCTTTGTTTTTGCCAGCAAACTACAAATATTTCTAATTCTGAGTCTGTGGTGTTACAATATTTATAATGCAAGSGTTACTAGAACAGAATTTTGGAAGGTCAGGACTGCCATTCTAAGAGTGGTAGTGGATACTGTTGCTGTATAGTAGGATTTTTCTGTATTAAAGGATAGCCCAGTTAATCTGTTGGGAGGTTGGGGACAAACAGAAGAAAGATTTGTAACTTCCATTGTCTGTCTTGAGGCGTTTGTCCCTTTCTTTTGCTTGGAGAAAGTACTGTATGACATTAATAAGCACATCCAGTGTGACAAAAGCASAGATATTCTATTTTTTGGCAAGAGAACCCCAGCGATGTGTTATCTTCTGAATTCTGTTGTCAAATGTAGTTTATTTATTTAGCAGTTCTGTAAGGAAGTGACCTTTGTCTAAGAGCTATTTTTGATTTGGTGTCAGAAAAAAAAAAAGCCAACTGAAACCCAAAATCCCACGACAACAGCCTGTTCCAGTATGTGAAGAAGTGGGGAAATATGAACACTGTGGGGAGAATATTCCTTCATGTGTATTTGATAAAAAATAAAATCACAAACTTGTACGAAGTACTAACAGTAACCAGTTATCTTGTGAAATGTCATCCTTGGAGCAAATATACACCAAATTTTCAGGTTTAATTTTACTAGTTTAGTAAAAGTGGCATAGCTTGATCATATGAGACATCATTTCATGTGACTGATTTTAAAATCCAGAGTTATACTGGATATCAGTAATAGGCAAATAAGAGGCAGGCCAATAACTTATATGCAAAATTAAATAAAGTTTCATCAAATGCCAAATACTTAAAAAAGAAATGAATTTACAAGTGTTTTAATTTACTACATTTTTTTAAAGCTTTTGAAACTGTTCACAAAGTGTTATTTTTCTGTAGTTATCTTTCTGTATTGTAGACTGAAGTGAATTGACTTTCACAGTATCTGGTATGTATAGTTATGAAAATATTTTCCATTTCAACTCTAACTTGCTCTCAAGTATGAATTATCTCAAGATCTCCTTTTCGGAGACCTTGGTCAAGTCTTGATGCTTCCTGAAATGTTTGTGGCTACTCTGTTATCAGGACTACTTTGCAGTTACTTTTTACTTCAAGGGCAAAGTGAGGCCTTGTTTTGCAGCTGTATTTTGCTGGTGAAGGACCTGTTCCTCTGAATAGAATATAAAATTATGGAGTATTTCCAGTGAAACAAGGCAAGTGTTTTGGTTGTGAGAATAGAAACCTCCTTTGTTGGTATGAGTGCAGCCTGCTTATGCTTTCCAGAGCGTCTCCCATGAATGAAGGAGAGCAAATCACAAATGAGAAACCTCACAAGGCCCTTTTCAAAGGGAATGAGTTAGTAGCTTTACTTCTTCATGCATCTGTCTTCTTTCTTCATGTTGGGTCTGCTTAGGAAATGAACTTGCAGGGATAATATCTCAGCCCTGTTGGCTGTTGGAACAGGTAAGTGACTTCAGGATCACAAAGACAAAATGTAAGCTAGGGAGATTAATCCATGATTGTACTTGTTAGTCTGCCTTTCTTATTTAAAAGTTACAACTCCTTTTCTGCTTACATAGCCTGGTTGTAATGGCTGAAAAATCCATAATCTATCTTGGTTCAGATATACTTGTTTCAGCTCTGTGTCTGTAAACTGAGTGCCCTGGGAAACAATTGTAAATGACCTGTCTCAAAACACCTCTCCTGATAGAAGTGAGGGGAAAAATATTTTTTATGTAATTTTTTAGATAAATGTTTGGTAGAATGGAGAATTGGAGTCAAGTGCCTGAGCTGTTGCAGAAGAAAGGGGGGTAAGGCTGATCCCTCCTCATTAAAGAAGGCAGTGGGATATCTGGGTTACCCAGAAAGTGTATTTTGTTCTTATATTTTGTTCTTAAAGAAAATAAATAGTTTTTTTCTACTGACTAAAAGTTTGCTGATGGTCATTTGTGCTTTCAACAGCAATTTTCCTTTCACTRTAAGAAATCTATATCCACTATTTCTTTATTTCTTTTGCCTTGGGTTAAGCAAGCTGATTGAAACTGCTTTCTGTCTGTGTGAAATGTTCAGGAGTTATTTTGCTGAGTATAAACCAACTCTCGAACCCTTTTTTTTTTCCTTAAGAAACTTTCCACGTTTCCTAAAATAGTGTGTTCACAACATATTTTGCTCCACTGTTTTGTGCTSTTTTCTTCCTTCCCACCTCCCATAACAGCCTGATGGGTGAACCCAAGCAGCAGCTCGTGCTCTACCTTTTTGGTGTTTCTTTTGTAATCTGTTTGCTGAGCTGGCTGGCCTGCCTCCAAAAGTGCGTAAGTGTGTTTATACATCCAGCCTAACAATAGTATCATAACACCAATTTGTTTAACCTGGGCTGGAAATAACAATCTAAATATTGTGAATCAAAGAGAAAGCAGTCGTTTGTATATGCCTCTCTACCCTGCCAGCTCATTTCTGTTGTGTGTGATAAAATCACTGAAACTTCGCTTACGTTCTGTGGGAATTTTGTCAATTCTGTCGRTATGATGTGAGACCTCTTTTAAATGCTAAGAGAATTTCAGCTGTAGCTTCTCCTCCGAGCTGCATCCCGTGCTGTCAGGCAGAAGGTGTCTAATTTGTATGTCTAGTTCATGCACAAGGTATTGCAGAAAACCATCTATCCCTGCTACTGTGGGGAGGAATTCAAAGTATAGCAAACCATTAAACTGTGAACCATTAAACTATGCTTTTATTACAGTATTTGAGCAGAGTTGTAAGAGGTAGAAAGCACACAATAAATACTGGTTATGCTTATTTATTACTCACAAAGTGACTAATAAATTGATTGATCAGCATATTTTGGTTAAGGTGCCAAGGCATTATTACAAGTGCTTATTATTGTTACTTTGATTCAATGTCTTTGATCACCAAAATAATTTTCCTTTGGATTGTGTCCATCAGTAGCTGGTGTGAGCAGTCCTAGCAGTATTTATACTCTTCACATGCCATGGGGCCTCATGTTTTAAAGTTTATAGTTTCTGGAAGAATTTAAAAAAAAAGAAGACAGAAAMAAAAAAGCAGCAGCAGCAATGCATGTTTTTGAACCAAAATGAAGTTCCACTAAAATTTAAACACTCTGGCTTTGTCATCCCATCCTCAAAATCTTCTTATCTTCACTGGGGAGTGATACAATTTTGCTTTAATAAAATCTGAGTTGACTTGCCCAGTCTGCAGAAATCGGTCTTATTTTCTCTGAAAAATTTTACATTGGAGTGTAAGAATGGATATTCTGGCCATTCTGGCACATCAGCCTGTTACCAAAAGTTCTCAAGCATAATKAGTGCTCCCAGAGCATGTAGTAGCTCCAGTGAAGTGGCACCTGCCTGATTGGGATCTGGAGCTGACAGCAGCAGTATAAGGAATGTGATATTAGTAGTGTCTTACCTCTATGGTTGGTGACAGTGAAGATACAGTCACTCCACATCAGTGATTTCCAAAATTATGGTTTGATGTTGTTATTACCGGTCTTAGTTCTTCTCCCGTGATTCAGGTTGTGAATAAGCAGCTTCAGCTTTGCAGCTTTCTGGAACGAAAAGGCTTGCAGCAGAGGCAGAACAACATGTTCCAGTTTAAATCATCAGATCAGTTGTGTGTGTTATTGGATTCATATAAATAATGTTGTGATATATATTTTTAAGAGGTGGAAAATTTTGTACAAGATATTGTACAAAATTAAATCTTGTTTCTGATTTCGTGCCTCTTGCTGTTGTCCCAAAGCTCTTTCCATTTTAAGGATTAAAAAATGGTCATCTTTAGAAATAGAATACACTCTTTCAATGCCATAATACAGATATTGAAAAATAACCAGTGCTATAGCAAATCTGGCAGTTAATATTATTCATAAATGGCTCCAGAATGAAAAGGGTTAAGTTAGGAGTTGAGATAAAATACCTGCTGAATTGGTTGTTTTGTCCATTTGAGGTTATCCGCTATTAAAAATATTTTCAAACTTCTACATGTGTACCTTGTAATTCTGTTAGATGACAAACAAAATGTAGAAAAACATGTTTTTCCCTTTCCACAGTCACATTGTTCCTGAAGTGCTGGCAGTGGTAAGAGCTTCCAGTCAGTAAACAAAGTAGATGCCGTTTAGGTGTGTAAGAAAGACAACAAATAAAGCAACAAGGCATCCAGTTTTAGAGTTCCTTTGCTGCCTGTAAGTTAAAAATTAAACATTTTTACAGTAAATGAAACTAGTTATGAAACTCTCACCAAAAAAAGGTGGAAAAAGCAGCTAGATAATGCAGTGCTTACTTTTCATGTCAAAGAGCAAAGCGTAAAAATGTGAAGTACTTTGCAAACCAGATAAGGTAAAGGGACTGTAATACTTGAATCTGCTCAAAACTACAGAAGAAATAATAAAAATCTGATGAGGTTTAAGTTTTCAGAGCAGTGTTGTGGTTTAATGATAGATTTTTYGTTTAATCTATTTTTAATGTTTTTCTGTGTTCCGTGATGTGATCTGATACAAATGAAGAAATGAACAATCTCACTGTACTGAGCAAACAGCAGGCTGATTGTTCACTTTTAATCGAGTGCACAGAGGAGGAGGGGAATAGTTTGTGGTGAAATCAGAAATTTTTGTTTTCCATGAATCTCTTAGTTACTCATCAGAAGGATGCTGTTATTAAAAAGAACAACAACCTCCACAAGGATAAATGCTTAAAAGAAGAAATCCTTCTTAGCAGTAAAAGGTGGAGATGAATGGTGATATTTAAAATGTCTTGAGTTTGTGGGCATTTCCTAGATTACAAAGATGATTTTACAGAGCCTTTTGCCTCATCTTGTTCTTTCTCTAGAGAAATGCCTGCCATGAGAATACATTTTTAGTGAATTTAACGTTGAAATGATGCCATTTAAATTATTTATCCTTAGATTATACCAAAGATGTTTGTATTCATCATCTGTCCAGATGCACAAAGCATGACTTCTCATCATGCTTAGATGAAGCCTTAGATGTGGGATGCTTTTAACTGAGCTAAATGTGAAACACTGGCCATTTGGTAAACTAAATGCCCTTTGTCTGGTAGGTGGTGAGATGTAGGGAGCTGTTCAGCTGGAGCTGCAGCACAGCTGTGGTAGCTGGCCTTGGAAATGAGGGCTAAGAAACAAGTTCCTCCTTTCATAATACAGCTACATAAAGATATTTTTATTTTTCTCTGTTTACTTACGTTTTGTTGTATGATAGTTACAGCGAAAGAGTATTAGTCAAAATGACAAGAGCTGTTGAAAAAAGATTACTCCCAGCAATTGTTGAAGGAAATGCTTCATTTTTAGAGAAAATGACATAAAGCTTCCAATCTTTTCACTTGCTTAAACTTAGCATCCAAACTGAATTCAAGGTGAGTCTGGGAACAAACATAATTATATCTGTCAGCTTCTAGATCTTTTGTTTTTGCTTTTCCCTTCTCAAGTATGCAAACTCCTTTTTTTTTTTTTTTAATTTTTATTTTATTTGTAATGAAAGTTTGATGGACATCGGGGGTTGGCCATTAATTTTAGGCCATTGTGTGAATGCTAACTACTTAAAAATAGTCATGGAGCCAACCTTGCTTCCTCTCAGGGTTTATCAGTTGGAAGAATCTTCTTTTTATCCCATGTGTAAGCAAAGACCTCTCTGGATTGATGATTTGATCTGTATAATGGAAAATCTAGGCAGGATATCCTTTCTCTGTTATTCCTTGGTGTGATGGCATCAGGTTGTGTCTTAAAATGGGGGAAGGGAAAAGGAGGATCCTATTAGCAGACAGAGTGGTTCCAAGGGACTCTTAAACTGCAGGCTTGCTGAGGACCTTGTATTTACTTTCCTTGTTGAACTATTTGTGCTTCAAGCTACTCTTATAACATGTCAGTGGTGGCTTCTGCTGCTATGCTCAGAAGCTTGCTCGTGTGCTATTTGAATGTTTTGTATTTGGAAGTTGTTGTTGTTGGATACTGAGGGGTGTGAGGGGCTTCTCTGTAGTTATTTTGAGCACTAGCAGACCTTAGTGGAATACTGCATTGACAAGGTAGATCCAGTCTTATCCTGTAGAAATGCAGGGCCTGAGCTTCCCCTGCCAAGAAAAGAATGTTTCTGTTGTAATTCCATTATTAAAATGCCTCTAAAATGAAGCAGTGCCTAATGTACAATAGAGGTACAGAGAATGCTTGATGAAGTGTGTGTGGGGGGGTAGCAAACGTACTCAGAATTATGTTGGAACATTATTATGACCTTGCATTTTAGCATGCTTGTAACTATACTGTGTAATACTCATAGCTTGAAATTTTGCATGGTGTTTGCAAGGCAGAGGACGTTATCAACCTCTGTGATTGTGGGAGAACCTTTGGTTTAGTTGTCTTGTGTTCACGACAAGGAGTCTGTGTAAAAACGACACTGACTCTTGACCTCAGCCCCTTCCCTTCTCCAGAAAACACAGTATAGCCCTTGCACAAAAGGTGAGTCCGTCTCTGAGTTTAGTGCATTCTGCTCTTGTCACTGTGACCTGTGTGTTTTGTGGTGTAACCACAGAGGAGGAACCTGGGACCCGATAGTGGCTTTGCAAAGTAATAATAATCAGCAGGTACTTGGAGTCCAAGGCAGAAAACATTAAAACTAATAAAAAGAAATGCTGTAATTGCCTGTTTGGACTTTGGAATCTGTGACTCTCCACTGTTCRTGCCAAGCTGTTGGTACAATTTAAAGCACATGAATTTTTTACTGTTAATGAAGATATATATGGGATCGTTGCTCGGGCTTTTATGTGAGGAGGAGATAAAGATCTTTCCTTCTACCCCATAAAGTGCATCTCAGCTACTTAGAATTAGCAAATGTCCTTTTTGTGTTAGCAAACTGATCTGTGACTTTGCATCACCATGGTTTTTATAGCTTGAACTGCAGTATTTGAATGAACGCTTGCATTTCTTACAAGAATGTCTTCTTATTCTGTGGAATACATACCTATTACTGATCTAAAAGCTCAGATAAATAAAGGTATTTTTAAAGAAAGACATAATGCTGTAAGAAACTAATGCTGCTCTTACTTACACTGTTGGAAGTTYATTATATAAGCAGCCTAATGGCTATGACTTAAACCCAAAATCTCAACATATGCAAGAATTTCTACCTCTTTGCTCTTAGTAGTGTGTTTCAGTTTTTAGCCCCATTCAGCCCAGGATTTTGAACAAATGTGTTAAGTCTATGTAGATAACATGTTTTAAGCAACTGTTGAAAAACCAAAGCAAGGGAAGTTTTTCAAATCTTAAGCCCACCCCTCATGTATTAAATCATTCGAAATCTTACAATTGCTGTTATTTTCAGTCCATTGTGTCTGCTTCCTGTTGGTCAAAGGTTATGAGGATAGGGTGGTGTAGAGTGAGGTGGGAAGCCGGCAGGAAAAAGAAAGCTTTGCTTATTTTGGGGTAGACACAACTACAGAAATGGCCAGGACATTGCTTAAATTTTCTGAAGACTTGAAGAGGTAAACTAGGAAAAAAATGTGTTCTTGATGTTGTTTACTTTTCTGCTTTATAACTTCAGTATGTGGAGAATGAATTAGAGTAAGTAAACAGGGGCTTCCTTAAAGAATGTTATCTTTGTGCTTGAAAAATGGTTTTTTCTTCAAAAAGAGGTGTAGCTTTCGTTTTGATTTACAAGGTAAATTGGCAAATTCTGTTTCTGAAGCAAGAGCCTAAACCTCTCTACCTGTTTGTTCACTTGTATCACTAGTTCAAGAAATAAATAAAAAAAAAAGACAAAAAGAAAAAAAAAGACATATTTTATGCCATGAAGTGCAAGTAGAAGTTCTGTGAGGTATCGCTTCAGTACACTGCGGGCATGTGTAGGTGTAGGTTAACACAGCCCTCTAAAAGATGCAGTTTATCTTAGTATTTGTATTGCTGTTGAAGAGCTGTCTGTAATTCCTTGGCTGTTAACATGGGTGTGAATTGGTTGTGGTGGTKACGTTCTACAAAGCTGTTCATCCTAATAATATATGGCATGAGGGTACTGTTACAGTCCAGGAAGGAGTAGAAAACTTCTTTATGTGAGCTGATGAGAGCTAGAGGAGTGTTTTGTAAGATAATCCAAGTAATTATATTGAAACATCTTGATTTTCAAGTATCCTGGTATGTGGTTGAATTTGCTATAGGTATGTCATGTAGCTGGTTTCTAAATTTCTTAACCATTTTGTTGGTACCAGTGAGTTATTTGAATCTATGAGGAAAATGTTTGCAGTGTTGGAAAAACAGTATTTTTTGTTACAATAGAAACTCATGTTAAGGAGCATAGCAAAAGGACTTTATATGTCATAATGTCTTGCAAAGAATTTTGACTTTGTGCTTGTTTATTTTGAAATTAATTTATCTCTGGAGTTCTTTGGATCAGTTCTGCTCCGAAAAAACTGCTGGAGCCTAGTTGGTAAATATTTTAAGCCCTGTGAAGTGAGAATGTGTTTCTCAGACACAGTGCTGGTTTTGATTTTATCTTAGCTCCTACTTTTTCTAGCAACTCTTACTGCCATCTCTGCACATGCACATTTCAGATCTGGTGATTTGTAATGGGAAAGTTAATAGTTTTAGTGTTAAAATGTACATTGCCATTCCTAATTCTTCCCATTACTTATATGAAGGCAAAGAATTACATATTCCTTACATAAGAATAAGGAATTCCTTGCAATGCCTCATAGTATATAAAAACTACTGCGTTGATTCTCCCTGTAAAACATTTGCAGAACAATAGGTTTCCTTTAGCTTTCTCTTTACTGTGCCTGAGTAAAATGGCTTGAGTAAGTATCAGTCCTTTCATTGCTGGAGTCGKGCTGATTCATTTACGAAAGAGGCTCCTGCTTTGGTCTGCACATACTGGATTTGCAAAGGTGTCAGGAACTGTATATCCTCGCTCTCTTGAGGAATGGATGAGGATGGAGTGTCAACATGTCCTAAATTTAATTTGTAGGGATTATTTAAAACATAGCCTGAATTTCTACTGGAGACTTTTCCATGTGTCTTAACGGATGTGTAGGGGCTTCTTTAATACGACTGGTAGGTTAAACCAGGTTAGTTGGTTGGGAGGCAATTTTTAGGAATTATGGTGTATTTTTTGTTCCATCCTCCTTAATTAATTGCTAAACCCCCCTTAATACATCATTCCCTATTGAAGTTGGAGTAACTGCTGCTCCTGTAGTTCAAATCCCCTTTCTTTTATAGGTGGTACAAAGCACAGGATTTAAGCTTATGAATATTTTGTTGAAGAGATGATGTGTACAATGCTTGCCCTCTGTCATCTGTAGAAATCTCTTTTATGGTTTGCAAAATGAGCATGCTTGAGTGACCCAAACATGCAGCAGTGAAGCGTGTATTGTATGGTCGTTGCAACTGCAGTGTCCCTTAGAGGATCCAAGCTCCCGTTAGGAATTGCGTGTTTTTACAAGATTCTAGGGTTTTATCTTGCTTTTCCCTGCGTGTAAGTCTTTCACAGAGGATGAAGGTAGATACCTACACAGGTGAGTAAGAAGGGAAAAAAATAGCATTGTTAACTTGTGCAAAATATTACGAGAAGCACTGGGCTTGTTATCTGGAAGAATGGGATTTTTTCCCACCTTGTTAAAAAACACCACTTCAAAATGACTCCTAGGAAGTGAGGAATGAATATATGGTGAAATAGTTCATCCCTGGCCATTAGTGGGAAAGCAGCTGTTGATATCAATGGAGTATAGGCTTGACCTTTCAGCTTTGCATTTATTGTGTCTTTATAAATYGTGATTTTTTTTATTTTTCTGGATGTTGCTTTAATGAAACTTGTCACAATGTACACCCATGAGTTCACGACAGTGGAATTCAAGCCAAACAGCATGGCTGGTGTCTTCTCTGCCTTGTCTTGTTGAGGGGGTCCTGTCAGCATGGTAGTAATCTCTGTGGTAAGCAATGTACACAGACTTCTAAAACCAGGGCAGAGCCTACACCAAATGGTTTGCTTTCTTAGATTAAGACTTGTGGGGAGAAGTGACTTCTAATTAAAAGCTGATGAAAAGGCTGAAGCAACTTAAAAAAAAATCCAACAAACAAACCTTTGTCTGGTAAATACACAAAAACATTATTTCTTAAATAAATCCATGTGATGCAAAGCCAGATTGTAATTTGGTTGGGTGATCACAAGCACTGTCAAAGAGGCTGATCTTTAGGAGTAATCTGAAGGAAGGAGATGCCGTGCCCTTGCTTATTGGTTTGGGAAGCCTTCGAAAGAAAGATGAGGGATGTAGGAGAGAAGGAAAACTGGGCCAAATCTGGTGGTAGAGCAAAAAGCAATAGAAGGTGATTTGCAAGAGGGAGAGAGTCAAGTAAGAACATGGATTTTTCTGAGAAGAAAAAGCCTAAAAATAGGAAAAGAGGCCCAGAACTGCAATAAAGCAAGTCAATAAATGGAGAACTTGAAAATAGAAGATGATGTAATCAGAATGAGAGAAGGGAGATTCTCCTGGCAATATTATTTCAAATAGGATGGTATGGGAAAGACTAGAGAGGGAGATGATCAGAGCATGCTCATGATCAGCGAGGAAATGACCAAATTTTGGAAGTATTCTGGGAAACAGGACAGCAAACCAAAGACCATACAAATGTGTGAGTAAGGGACCTGCAACAGATGTACTTCTCTTTGTGCCATGGCAAACCTCATGCTATGACAGGTGTTGTGTCTTCACTGCTGACAAAGGAGTGAGATGGAACAGTGAGAGGAGGTGGCAAAGCTGTATCAGTGATGGGGAACGTGTTCCTGGCAAGATTGTTTGGGAGTTTTGTCTTGGCTATGCAGGATGGGTGGTGAAGGAGAACAAGCAGAAGTAAAAGGTAGGTTTCAAGAGATCAGAACTAATGGAACTGTTATAGGCATTGGAATTGGATTAGAGGATCTAGGAATATAGAGAGATGATCTGGTCACTGGTCCCAGYTTGGAGACAGTGAATTGAAGGCTGGCACTGCTGCAGGGCTCCTGCTTTATTGCTCTGTATAGCTCTGAATAGGCTCTCCTTTGCTGAAGACATGATGATAATTCCCTGGTGGCAGGAGTAGATTTGTGCTTGCCATTATGGAATTTTTGGCATATTGCAGAAAAGTAAGTATTTATTTAAACCAGTTGTAATAAGGATCAGTTTAATGTGAATTAGATGATGCAGACCTGGCTCCACAATTGCACTGGGAATAGGGAGAAGTCTGTAGAAAAAGAAATGCAAAAGCAAGAAAAAATCAAGAATTCCCATGCAAAATGGAAAGAACTATGAAGATATGCAAGTAGTTTCAGATTCATGAAATAAAGCAGCAGTTTGTTCTACATTGTATGCATTGTATTTTGCACTTTTTCTTGCGCTTTGATTAACACTGGGAGACTAATTCACGTGCTGAAGCATCAGTTATGAAACGGAGCTCACAGTAAATGTGTGTGGAAGTATTGTTCTGCTGTATTCTCAGTGTTTTGTTTATTTAACAAGCTAAAGTTAGAATCGACAGCACAAGACTAGAAAATGGTGACAATAGTTTGAAAACAGGAAATTTTGGCCTTGTGTGTATTCGGAACAGATGATCAGGATGATGGCCAGGAGAGTGGAAACTTCCACTGAGACTGTTTTTTCCTTATTTTGCTCAGTGAGAAAAGATGGTGCTTCCTGGAAAACAAGTCTTAAGTATTTAAAGAAAGTCGTAACATATTCAGTATTTTCCTCATATCACATTTGTTTATTTTGCAGCACTCTGTTTATGCTTCTTAGTATTTAACACTACTAAAAGTAGAAGATTTGGACTATTGTCAAATCATGGAATTGCAGTTTCTGCTGTATAGAGTTAAGACACTAAACATGCTTTGGGGTTTTTTGTGCTCAGTTTAGTTTTTCTGTCTTACGTTTCAAAAAATAAAGGGCATAATTTTTAGGGAAGAGGATAAGCGGATGTCAATTGCCAGTTGGTGTTATGACAAGGGTTTCAGAAATAACTAGTAATTACATATTCCTCAGTTCCTGGTGCTCATGATATGGCCTTTAAAAAA
The DNA here is from genome assembly GCA_018881555.1 of Amblyornis subalaris. Taxonomy (NCBI): domain Eukaryota; kingdom Metazoa; phylum Chordata; class Aves; order Passeriformes; family Ptilonorhynchidae; genus Amblyornis; species Amblyornis subalaris. The sequence continues at coordinate 109,966 of JACAXG010000119.1, read as the reverse complement.
GAAACCAATTAAAAAAAAAAAACCTCTAAACCAACCAAACAAAAAGCTTTTAGAAGGTTTCCAGAAAATGCTGTGCTTAAAACATCCCTAAATGCAGAAATCTGTATAGAAATTCCTGTAGAAATTACAAGTGTTTATTTSTCAGGGAAAACATCAGCTGAAATTTTGAAATTTCACAATGTTGGAGTTAGTTCTGCAAGCCAGAAGAGCAGCAAGTGGAAAAAGTAAAGTTCTGTACTTGAAGTATTGTTACCTAATGTGACCTCTTTTTGCTACTTCCCGGCAGTCCTCCCAAGTATGTGCCTTGTGGGATGAAGCTCCTCAGTGATAGTTGTCACTGGTCTGTGCCGACCACAAACAGGATTTAAAAAGAAGCACAGTGTGAAGGAAGACTTATTTTTATTTCATTTGAGCTTCTAATAGGATGCAGAGCACAGGTCTAATGCATGAGTCAGTGGAGCTGTGCCAGAGATGTGTTTGTCTCCTGTAATGGTTGGAACACCTGGGCGCTGGAAATGTGGARGCAAAAAGGAGAAGAAATGCTCAACTTCTGTTTGTGACCATTCTTCTGGTTGTTTGTCAAAGACATGTACCGATTTTGCTGGTGTTTAACCTTTGCACTGAAAAATAAGTAGAGAGAGGAATAGATGAAATAGATGGGAGCAAAAAGCATAAAGAATATTAAGTCTTGATCCCAGCAGACAATTGAGAAATGCTCAATAGTAGCTTCAGGACTTRAAAGTCCAGGAAAGCATTATGAACTCACCTCAGGCTGCGTCTTTTGCTGTTCCTACTTCTCTCTGGTTCATGTTCTGCCTGTCTTCTGTTTACTTCATAAGTTGTTTTGRAGCAGGGAAATGTTTTATTGTGCATTATGAAACACCAGGTGTTTTTTTGGATCCTTCCCTGTGCCCCTGGGTAAGTCACTTCTTTCTGCCAGCTCTTAGTTGACTTCTCTGAGGAAGGAGGATGCCAAATGGTGCCCTTTTATGCACTCTGTGAGCACAGAGATGGAAACCTAAGCACAGTGTCTGCACACTTGAGAGATGAGAAGAAAGGCATGAGATTTGTAATTTTATTCTTGGGTCTACTGGTCATACATGGGGAAAGATTTATTAGCAGTGTTACCAGACTGGGGTGTAAATGATACCTTCTCTGGCTTAGCCAGTGCTCAGCAGTTTTGAAAGATTTTTTTGTCTGGATGCTACCCAGAAGAAAAAAGGTGGCCAATGTGGTAGAAGAGGAAAATCAGTTTTAAGCGACCTTAGAATGATGGCTAACAATACTTAGGAAACTATAAAAGGACARTTGATCAGTTTATCAGTAAGCAGAGTTACTTGGCCATGTGAGAGCAAAATCTGTAAAAAATGGACCAGAGAACGTTGGTTTTGGTTTAACATTTCTAAGCTTTTAATTAAACATGTCACATAATCATTTTGGTCTCTTGAGCAACAGCTTGAGAGGATCCAAATGGAAGGTTAAATCCTTTAAAAATATAAATTATCTGCTCTTTCCTGCCATTTCCTCCTTCCTTTCCCTTTCCATTTACACATACATCCCCCTATTTCCTACATCTTTGAACTACAGCCAGCAGTTGAATGAGGTACGTGTCGAGTGTATATGAGGAGAGGGGAAAATAATCCATAAATGTAAAGATTAAGGGAGTTATAGCTACAACTTCTTCAACAGATATACCTCTTKTAAGGAGAATATATTGTAAATTCTGTGTACTGCATACAGCTTAGCTACAGTAGTTTAAAAAAGTCAAAAAACAACTATACCCTAATGCTGCTACATGATACTTTCTGCCAATTTCTTAGTTCATTTATTCACTTCTAAATCAGCAGTTTGCATATACCTTAGTGAAAAAAAACCCCTAATCATAAGAATTTCTTGGTTTTGCTTTGTAACCTACTCAAAATGAAGATGTGRAAAATACAGAAATCCACTGTTCCTTTGATCATTTGATGTTCTGTGGGTGAGCAGCTTGTCACATTTCAGCCTCCCTGAAAACCAAGCAAACAAGCTTGTTTCTATAGTTATGATGGTCTCATGATACGATGGTCTCATGACACAAGCAGGACAATGTTTGGCAGCCATGGTGGTGTCCTATGTTAGGCCAGCTGATATGCTTTGCAGCCCAGAGGAGAAAACAAGCTGAGAGGCACACAAGACCTTTTTTAGTCTGAGACAAAAGCCGCAAACCTTGTTAAACCATGTTTTGTAATAATTTACAAAGCCTACACAGGGTTTTGGTGAACTTGATTGCCATGATGTTTGCCTTACTACACTTACAAAAGGAGCCATTTTTCTTCTGAATTAGGTATTTGCTCTGCAAGCAGTGTTTAGTGACTAAGTGCTAGTATAATTATAAAACATATTTTTAAACCCTATTTATATTAAAAACATGTTTTATATATTTGAGTAAATCTTTAATTTAAAAAAATCTTTATTTGCTCAAATTTCTTTCCAGAATTAAATAATAATTGTGCAAAATGTTTAAATCGTATACTGGCTATTTTTTTGACTTCTCAAACTTAAAGCAGTTGACTTTGAGCACAGAAAAAACAGTGTTTGATAATGTGTGGCTGATAACATCAGTTATGTGACAGATAAATAATTGGTACCTGTAATTTTCTTGTGACGTATTGGTTGCATCTTTTTTTTGAGTGACTATGAGAAATAGTTYACAACATGCTCTTCTGTAAAAGAAAACACAAAATTTTAAAACAAAAATGCCCAAAGGGGTTTAAAGAAAAAAGAAAAAGAAAAAACTTGTATAAATATGTATTTGCACATGTGCACGCTCCTTCAGAGATTTCTCTTTGGAAGGTTGTTACTGAAGAAGCTCTTCCTTGCACATATAACACACTGTTCTGTACTTCAGTGGGGCAGTGCACAGCTTTTGTCGCAGCGACAAATACTGAAGTGTTAAAAATAGATCAAGATTTAAGAATCCCAGATATTTTCAAATAACAAAGAGTGATTTATGTGAGCTCATTTTGCACTTTGACAAAGTATAGAGGCGCTTTTGTACTATGATTAGCAAGGGTGCTGATGTCAGTTCGCTTGTCTAGCTTTAAGCTTTATTCTGCTGCTAAATTGTGCTTTGTACTGTAATCCAGAGAACCTTTGTATCTGCCTTATTAGTGTGTAGTTTATGGAATTGCTTTTGTCTTTGAATATAATCTGTGCCAGTTTCAGTGAGTGTGACTCATTATAGGACTGAAATAAATGTTCGCATATGCACTATGTGAAAACTCTTCAAAAATAGTAGCAGGTGCTAGTAAGCTAAATTCAATGTTTTAAATACKTTATAGTTGCTGTTTTGTAGCCTGAAGGGCTGAAAGGAAATTATTTTTGCTGGGTTGGTTCTTCTCAGTTTTAGATATTCCTGTTTACTCATTAATGCTCAACAGAGATTGTGAGGATTGCTAAGAACCTTCCACTCCCTAACACAATACTAGAAATAAACTTTTAGAAGAGGCATGCCTGGTTGATACAGAGTCGATGGGGTTTTTTGCATGATGTTTTGTTGTTGCACAAATTGTGAGACAAAATGTGTCGTTCTTCTCAATTGCTCTTGTCCCTCTCCTATCTCTAATCTCTTTCCTCCTGATTTCAGCTTTGAAAATGTCATCTGAATGACTGAAGGCTGAGGTTAAAGATAAAGCTTGTTTCTGAAGCAGTTTGTAGCAGTTATCTGTGATCAACCTTGCCTGGAGAGAGACACTCAGCTACTGAAGTTTCCTGTTATCCAGCATCTAAGTTGTCACTTGATTTGGAAACAGGAAACAAACCAAACTTCGCTAGTGTTTTTTGGGTTGCTGTTAAACAGTGCTTATCCAGCTGTGCTACTAGAATACACTCACATTTGAAATCTAAATTGAAGGAGTTTCATCTGTTACATCTTCTATTTCTGTGTTTTAATTGTTCACCCAATTAAATTTTTAATGCTGCCATGGAATAAGTTGCTTCAGACTTTGAGTGGATTCACATAGTTCAGCATTTAAAGACAGATGCTATTATTCAGAACTACGATAAATACACTTGTTTTGTAAAGTATAGACATTATCTTAAAATTAAATAACTTCTAGAGGTTTGGTAGTTGCAGAATGGATCACAAGCCTTAATTAAGCTGTCTGGTATTTTTCCCTTTCTCCTGCTTTCTGTATTATCTTTTCATAATAGCTTTCTAGGCTTGATACCCCAAAAAGCCCCCCTCACAATGGGGGTTTTGTGAGTCTCTGGGGCAAAGCCGACGGCATTTAGTTCAGAGCTGGGAGATGGCAGCGCAGTTCTTGCTCTTTGTCCTTTATGTCCTCCTTCCACTTGAAGGTAGAAGCTACACAGAAATGGAGTGGAAGCACTCTTGTGCCTCACAAAATGGCTTTGAATCTCTCCCTAATACATAGTAAGAAACTCTTGCTTTCAAAGCTATGTCCCGTTTAAAGGACGTCACCCATCTTAACCCCTTCTGAGACCATCCTTGCTGCTTCCCTTCCTTTCCTTGGTTAGCATGAGGCYGCGGCTGGCCAAAAGGAAAATGCACTCACCTGTCTTATTTATGCATTTCTTCTGCTGTTTGTTTTTTATTTTTTTATCTTCCAAAGAAGATTGCTGGCAATCTTGTTTGAATGTCCTGAAGAAGTTTTAAATGGGGTGCCTTGGGGCATGGTGTGAGTCTGCGGTGTAACACACAGTGGCTTGTCTACTGCGCTGATTTACCTTGGCCTCCAACTTTGCTGAAAAGCGTAAGAACAAATGGATGAAACAGTGATGGCTCCCCACTGTGTCTGGGCTCTACTTTCAGACTCCTAACTGTGAAAGCAGCACAACTCTCCTAGTGGGCAATGGCAGTATGTCTGGTTTCTTCTGCTGTGCCCGTTGTCCTGGCATTTGGGCATATAAAGAAGCTCATGGCTTAGAATGTTATTGCTGGTAGATATGTTATATTGCTGGTAGAGGAACAAAAGTGCAGCTGAGTGGGGCAATAAAGATGCAGTTGGAAACAGCAGGACAGCTGCATGCAAAGCTTGGTTGCTTGGTTTGAGTTAAAGTCTTTGATGAGAATTGTGTCAGGTGATGGAGGCCCATGGGATAAAAGGCAGCTGAGGATTAGTTAGAGGATGAGACATTTTACTTGTGCTTTTCTCTCAGACCAGCTTCCTTCTCTCTGCAGCATCAGGAGGGCTGAATTAATAAGCACAGTGTCAGGCTATCAAATACATTTCTTCTGTGCCTTCCCCAAAGACTGGATTTATGTGGTAAAACTCTAACATTTGGTCATTCTCTCCATCCCCATCTCTAACGATTTCAAAAAATAATAATGTCCCTCTTTTTCCGTAAGAAGTACTACTGTAGAAATATGATGAGGTTCTGAGTGCAGAGTTCCCCTGGCATTGAGGCGAGTGTACAATGTGAGCATTGTCTGTTCTTTAAATGCAGGTCGCTATCTTTGAGTATTAGTGAAAAATTCAGTTAAAATGCTTCAGCCTGAAGCAACAGATATTGGAAACAAAACACTATGGAGCACTTAAAGATATATTTTATTTTGTCTTTCCCACGCCTGTGAGAGCTTCCTTCAGAAGCTTTTTTTGGTGTGCTTTTTTCCCCCCTCTCCTGGTCCCTTCCCTCCTTTTTTCTTTACCGTATGCATGCTTTCTCGTTTTGTAAACAGTGATTTAATTTGTATATCCACTTGTTATAAATAAAGCTAAGATATAAAATTTAAAATACAAATTCCCTAATCCTCAAGTCCACTGCTATAACAATATCTTAATAGATTGCATTAAATGTGGGTATATGGTGTGTAATCACTTGGAATAATAATTGAACTACTTATTAGTACTTGGTTCAACCCTGGTTGATATCTCACACAAAAGGTAGCAGTCTTAAAGTCTGATTTCTTCCTTCTAATTTTTCTCCCTTTTTTCTCTCTTCAATTTTCAGGCATGGAAGAGAAGATGGTTTGTGCTTCGGAGYGGCCGTTTAACAGGGGATCCAGATGTATTGGAATACTACAAAAATGACCATGCCAAGAAGCCTATCCGTATTATTGACTTAAATTTGTGTCAACAAGTGGATGCTGGATTAACGTTCAACAAAAAGGAGTTTGAAAACAGCTATATTTTTGATATCAACACTATAGACAGAGTTTTCTATTTGGTAGCAGACAGCGAGGAGGAGATGAATAAGTGGGTTCGATGTATCTGTGATATCTGTGGGTTCAACCCTACAGATGAGGGTAAGTTCTGTTGCTTTTTCTGAGAAAGTGCGGTGCCTACGTGTGAAGAACGTTTCAAAGATCAGATGACTATCTTTAGCTGGCATATGTTTTAAAACTTGTGTGTATTGGCATTGAAACTTCTTTGCTACCCTGGAAAAAAGTAAGCAGAACAGAGGGAGATATTCAGAATTTGTTACAAATTAAGTGTGCCATAGGAATTGGATGATGCTCTTCTATTCTACATGACGTTAAGTCTTGAGAGTATAGGAAAAATCTCTAAGTAAAATCATGCGCAGCAGGAGATCATCATAATCGTCAAAGGAATCCCATTTGGTATAAAAACATATGGTTATGCAAGCAGGAATGAGTACAAAATGTCAGGTTTCTAATATTACCATTTCTCCGTCTGCTTTGCAACTTGGGGAAAAAAAATCCACCCCTCATCAGCTGAAATGAACAAAATATAACTTGTAGTTCTGCACTGTCCAGCTCTAATCCTACCAAAATAGATATTGTGTAAAGGCAGCTTGTAGGAAACATGATGGTGTGTTTAATTTCTTGGAAATACCTTGTGGCCATTACTTGTCCTGAATCCATTCTTATTTATTTACTTATTATTCCTGCATTCCTTGTGGAGATTAGTGGGTTACATGACTTGCTGTAGCTCTGTGCATAGTTCCAAGAAAAGATTAAATAGGAGTGGTAAGAGGGTTATAAATAAGGCATGCCTGACTGAAGGGGCTAGAATTAAATCCCTGCTTTTTGTAGGATTGTGGATTGAGGGAGGTGAAGGAAAAAAGGGGCTTGCATCACTTCTACTCCAGCAAAATCTTCAAAAGTGACTGGAAAATACTGTTGTGTTCTGAAGGGGCCCTTTTCTTTCTCCTTGTTGCAGTTTTGAACTACAGCTTAGTCAGGAAAACCTCATCTATGAATTGCCACTCTAATTGCAAATTCAGGGAAGGGTGCTTGTTTTGACAGTTCCAGAAGGTCTTCATGGTATCCTGAGCACACTCGGGACCACCCACAGCACGTCTCAGAGAGCGACTGCTGTGTGATTCAGTGCTCAGCCTGCCAGGCATCCCTGTGTTCTAGGGAGGGATGGGCAGGGGGAWAATGCACCAATGCACCAGTGCAGCTGTGGGCAGAAGTCCTTGGTTCTGGGGTCAAACTAGGAATCTGGGATTTAAGGAGAAAACGTGTTCACTCGGCAGCTCTTTGGCAGAGCACAAAGGAGCACATCTCCATTGTGTGGAACAGAGAGGGAGGGTTCCCTCAAAACCATCAGACCTTTCCTCTGAGAGCTGGTGTATTGTTAATCCTTAGTTTTCTATCATTGAACTGAAGATGAAATACACTATGGATGTGGAGAGAGGTAACTATGTCCTCACTGGTTGTTTGGACCAAAACCRATTTTTTCTTCAGTCAATTGTATCAATAACTTATCCCCACTGTGCTCCCATTGCATGTTTCATCTTTGGCATTTTAGCTTGGCCTGAATTATTCCAACTCCATAACTTGACATAACTGATTGTTAACAGTACTGTCTGTTTTATGGGTTTAGTGATGTCTTGCAGTGCATTGAGGAAAAATTAGAAAAGGCAAATGGGAAAATCAGTTGCTGAGTGTTTATTGCCAGGTACTTATTTTTCCAAGATGAATCTTCCTGCTAATGGAAGAGCAAGTCATAAATGTACTTTATAAAATCTATGTTCACCTGCTGTTTATTTTGGGAAGTTAAAGAACAGGTGAAGTTCAGACAGTGCTATTATCTGGAACTAAACAAAAAGAGTGGGGGACATAACCAATCTTCCCTTTGGCCTGTGGAAGCAGAGATAGTTTTCTCTGAAGCTGGACAAAATGTCTCTTGCCAGGCTTTGCTCAGTYAGGAACTAAGGACACTGCTGGCCTATTGCTCCTGCTGGTGTTCGTTTGGGAGCACAAGCCCATTGCCTCCTTGGATTTACAAAGGAAAAAGTTACAAGATAGTGGTGACTAGTGCTGTTAGAAAACAAAAATGGAGTTGTTGTTTTGGTGTGGGGAGGAATGACGGAGAAAGAGTTGCTTGTAACTGTAGAGAGACCAAAAAAATAAAGACCTCTTTGGTGTAGCTCTAGGCTGCTCCTTTCATACTTAGTGAAGACTCAGAGATTCCTATGATGCAAAGTTTATGTTTTGTCTTGTTTTATTAAAAATTACTTTGAGTGCTTATTTTTTACCTAATGCCGTGTTGTGACCTTCCAATTAGAAATTGATCCATGTTTGTGAAATCTCTTCATTGTTTGCAAAATTACATTTGTATTTGGACAGAGTAGATAAGTTTATGTTCATCAGTCATAATTACAAGCCATTGAATCTCCACATTCCTGGTTGCATCATAGTGTAATGTAATCCATAATGCTCGCATTACAATTACAGTATACGTGATAAATGGCTTTTTATAGGGACTTTCTTTTAAGAAAGCGTTCACAGTGATTTGGGTTTTTTAAACTTACAATGACACAGAAACATGAAAGAAAGTTTTTAAAAATAAGATAAATAATTCTTTTACTTTTAAAAATAAATTTCTGGGTACTTTATGTTTTCTTCAGCTGATGCTTCTTGTTTTCAAATGGAAGCTGTAAAATATTTGTTTTGGTAGCATCTTTCTGTTTAAAACACATGTGCAAAGTTGTGGGGAGCTATACATGAGCATTGGGTTTAGATTTGCCACAGTTTCATGCTGAACTTTTAACATTCGTATTTCCTCTGTAAGGTCATAATATAATAGGTTATTTAGAGATTAAAATGGAACTATAAGCAAAAATGTGTCACCAGTGTTCTGTGTGCTTTGAACTTTAGTGAGAGACCCCATTCTGGGATGGAGAGACTAAATGGACCTGGGTAATGATTATTCTCTGCCTTGTGCTGTGGAGACATCCTCTGAAATACTGTAGCCTGAACTTTCAGAAGATGAGGATAAATGTTTAAAGAAAGGTAGAAATAGAGGAAATGGATTTTTTAAAGTGATTGATGAGAGGAAAGGTAGAAGAATTTTTTTTTTTTCCCTCAAGAAGAAAATCTTGAGGGAAGAACTGACTTTCAAAAAAAACCTGCAATAAGCAGGACATAGATCAGTTGTTATCTGAAGAGAGAAATAACTTGTTTTTCTCTCAGTGAGTGATGTAACGATAAAGAAAACCCTTCTAAGGATATCTGAGCACAGGCTGTGGAAGCCCTTCCCTAGAATTCAGAAGACATCTGTGATAAATGTTTTATATGTGATCCAGCTCCATGTTTCTGTAATTTAGTGAATTCCRTGCTTGGCAGAGCAGGGGAAGGAGGAAATAATCTTACTATATGCAAACATGTTACTTGCGTGTATTCATTTGACTAAAGATAGCAATAGCAAAGTAAACCAGAAGAAATAACAAGCTAAAGCAGAAGAGAAAAAGCAGAAAAGGGAAGAACAAGACATTGAAATCTACAATTACATTTACACAAATAATTACATGTGGTAAAAAAACGTTTCTGTCATCCTAAGGACCATACTTTGAAGGAGCTGCACCTTGCTTCACACACTTTCAAAGTTTTGGCAGTTGCTATCTGGTGTATGCTGTCATACTTTCTGCCTTTGGAACAATAAAATGATTTTTGAGTAACCATGCTTTTTTAAAATCATGTTCTGATAATACCTGCACTRCAGGTTGATTGCAGCTTGGGTGCAATATCAGTGACTGACAGGATGAATATAACTTCACCTTCCTGTACCAACTCCTTGTCTTTGATAAATAAATAGTGGGTATTAGAGGTGTTTAGGGTGCCCTTCCTGCATGAAGGGTCTGCCTGTAAGAAATAAAAAATGCTCTTCTTTGACAGCTCTAACAAGTGGATGAGAGAGGCTGACACACTTGGCAAATCAAAATCACCATCCCAGTAATGTATGTTGGATACTAGAGACCTTGGTCATCAAAGGGCTCAAAAGTGAGGAGAAACAACCTGACCTTTTAGATGACGGAAGAGAGGCTCCGAAGGAACATAAAGAGAAGCACAGTGACAGAGTAATACACTTAAAAAAATTTGCAACAAGTTAACGCTGTGGAGATGTTGTACTTAATGAAGAGTCCAGGCATTTTTGTATCTCTCAGACATGTTTAACTAGAAAGAATTGCTGGCTCAAAGGTGACATGCCAGAAGCATGAGTGACTGGTGACCTGGAGTGCAGTAGAAAATAACATAAAAGGACTGAGTTAAGCATTAGGAGAGAGACCCTCCAGAAAAGGATTGTGGGTCTGCTGTCATAGAAGTGAGGCAGTAGGCTTAGAAGGAATAGTGGCCCAAGGGGATCTCTTTTGTGGAGGCTTTTTTGGTTGTTTGATTTGAGTAAGTAAAGTTTGGGAGCTAATGGCCACAAGACATACAAACATGGTGGTTTTTTTTTTTTTTTAAGGGTGGAGTTGGTGAGAGAAAGGTAAGGATAGACTGTGAAGGATGATGTGAGCATTTTCTGGCAAAATATAGGAGCGAGGTTTGATGGAGGTGGTAGCTGGTGACTTGAGCTGCATAAAGAGAGGCAAAGCTGAGATGATCACTGCCTGTTATCTAAAGGAGAAAGAGAAGACAGCAGAGTGGACTAAGATGTCTTCAGCTTCAGGTGATGTGGTATAAGAATAGGTGGTTATGTGAGATGATGATGAATAGAGCCAAAAATCTGCAACAGTAGGTCTTCCGTTACAAGATGTGAGAAGAAGAAAAGTACTTATGTTTAAAAAATAATTTACTATAAGGGATAATATCAGAATCTTAATCTTGAGTGTTTGGGGTTATTATCTTAAGCTGCTAGTTGCCTGTAACAAAAGTTCACATGGAGGGTGATTCTGCTCTTCCTTGAGGAAAAATAAACTGAACCTGTTATGTGTAGGTAATTAACTTAATTTTCTCTGGTTCCTACTGGACACCTTTTGTGCTATTAACATCACCTGATGAGTTGCTGGGAGAAAGTGTTTTGCAGGTTGCCATCCCTTGAGTGGTGAGGTGCTGAGAGGCAGCACATGGAGTGCTGGAAGCCTCTCTGAAGCACAGAGATGCCTTCGGTCCAGGCACCGAGCTGGAGCCCCAGCTGGGAAAACTCATAATGTGGTCAGAGCAGCATGTTCTGCTGAGGAAAGCTCTGGGCATTTTTAGCAAAGAAAAAAAAATTCCCGAGCTGTTTAATGTGGTGGGCTGCACTGTTTCTCTTCACAAGCACCTACAGAAGTTAGTCTATAACAGGACTCCTTGATTATTTTTCCTGCGTCACCCAGCCTGTGTACCATCTGACAATGGAGGGAACAGGCTACAGATGTTTCTTTTATTTCTCCTTTGGAATGAATAGTCTTCAAAAGAAAATTGCAGGTGGAGAGGGGAAGTCARTTCCAAGTGCAAATGCTTTTAGTATTTTCAAATTTTAAATGGGTAACCAAAAGTGCAGCTTAAAATTACATATGAGCTGCAGTTGGTAGGTACTACATTTTAGATATTAGCTGTGAAAGCTGGAAACTTCATTGTGTGATAGGAACCTGGCACAGTCAGTTGTGTTTCTGGTTTGGATGCAGGAGGCAGGGCTGTCCTGGGCGTAATGTCAATGAGCAACTGCTGAATTCTTCATTAGTGTTCTTTAAATAGGGTATCATGTATATCTTCAGAAAGAGAGAGATACTGTGAGATTATATTAAACTAAGAAAACCTATGAAATGCACAGGAACTTTTTATTAAAGCATTTTAAAGGATTTTCTCTGGGTATAGAAGAAAGGTTCAGAATTGAGGTTTACTGCATAAATTTCAATTGATGGCAAGCTGATCACTGAGGCTGAAAACCAGGCCCAGGCTCATGTGTCTATGCCCCTTCTGGGCTGGATCTGGCTCACATCTACTGAGTCAGTGTGTGAACAGAGCAAGTGCCTGCCAGTGTACATGTGCTTGTGCTCTGTGCATGCTCATGTGGCCCTTTGATTCCAGGATCTCTCAAACAAACAAAGAAGTTCTTTTAAGGTTTAAACTGAAGTTACGAACTTGGGGTTTTTTYTTATTATGGCTCTTACTGTTGTATCTGTAAATTTTTGTGCAAAGTTATTGCTGTGATACTTGGTTAGCCATTGAAGCATCTCAGAAGAATAATCATGCCATTGCATTGCCAATTCACTGTTGCAAAGAGAAAATCCCGTTTCTGTTTTCATATTTCTACTTATGATGTGCAAAGAATGCATTTTGTTACTTTGATTGCAATTTTGACATTTAAAGAAATGCTTGCTGTAATGAGGTCTCTGTGTTTTGTTCACTATGAGAACATTTCAAGTATTTACATAATTAGAATATTAAGAGACTATATATCATATTGTAGAAAACAATTTAATTTTTGCTTTCATTTTAAAAAAACCAAAACAAAATACAAACCCAATCTTAAATGGAAACTCCCACACCCAAATCTTCTAGGTTGTTCACAAAGCACAGATATAGGAATAAAGAAGTCTTACATCGTTAGGAAGGAAGAAGGGAAGCCTTTTATTATTCTTGTTCAGAAAATGCTCTTTTTACCTCATTAATTTTATGAAGTGCAAAAATGGTCATAAGGAAAAAAGTATAATTTCTAGTGAAGATGATGCCTGTAACTGCTCTTAACAAGCCAACTGAGAAAAGATAAAACTCTTACCCTGTTTTGAGAAAGCTGCTTGTTCTAGCTGTACTGAAGGCAGGAATTATAAAAACAAAATAGGATTCTTGTTAGATTCATTTGCATGTTAAATATTCTGGCTGTTTTTCCAGCTCCCAGTTATTTCAAAGCAGTCCGAGTGTCTGAGCTCTGGGAACAAACCAAATGACTTACAACGCTCTTTGGTGTGCAGATGACCCCTTCCCTAAAAATCTGCTAGTCCAAAGGGGAGCAAGTTGATGATTGTACTCTTTGAAATCATAATAGGCTGCTGGGAGAGAAACTTCCCTTCATATCAGCTTCAGGAGTACGTGGCTAAAGAGAATATTTGAGAGGGTGCAGATAAGCAAACAGCATTCATTTGCTCAGTGATGAAAGCTTTAACTTTACTGTTTCCCTCGTAGTCAAATTTGAAATAGCATCAATGCATAAAGCAAATGTGAAGTAGCCCCGCAGTGGAGTGCTTTAGACCAAGTTCATTTGCTCTTTAAATCAGGCATTAGCCCACACTATTTAACACACACAGAATGCCTGTGTGAGGATGGATTTCAGATCAGAAAGTTGGTGTTTTAATAGTTAAATGCTCTATACACTGAAAAAAAAAATCTCAAACAAACCACACACAAACCCCACACAGATCTGTAGGAGGATCAGGGATTTTATCAAGTCATATCTGTGTCAAAATAAATGAGGCAACTCATCAGAAGGAAAGTGTCCCTAACAATCCATTAACATYAATGGGCTCCAAATCGTTGCTCAGAGAACGGATCATAAACCTTCCAGACAGCTGGACAGCGTCACCTTTAATATTCAGTAACAAGTGAAAGGGAAAGGTTAGGATAGGAACAGAATGAATTATTGTTATGTCTTTGTAAATCAGTAAGTGTGTCCCAGACCTTTTTTTTTTTGGTGCTTTGTATGCAATAGTTAATTTCCCTTCTTAGGAAAAAAAAAATTAGCAGAGCAAGGAAAGGTGAGAATGAAGGGAAACCAGGTCTGCAATGAAATGGCTTCTGTACCAGGAAAAATTAAGCAACACCAACTCAGTAAAAACTATGACAAAGCTCTGTAAAGGTGGGAATGGGGGTTATGAATAGGAGGCAATTGTTCTCTGTTTCTCTGAAGATGGGAGCTGAAGGATATCAAGTGAAGCTATAAGGCAGCAGGTCTAAAATAAAGTGGTTTTTCATGCCTCATAATAAGGTGTGGATCTCACTGCCACAGGATGGTAGTAGAGGTCAAAAATATAAAGGCATTCAAAAGAAATAGGAGAACTTCAGAGAACAGAGTGTCAGAGGCTCATCAGAAAGGCTGTGGGTGCAGCCTTTGCCRTGGGGTGCCCCAGAAGCTGAGGGTGGTACATCAGACTTGGTGGATACATTGGTCCTCTTTCAAAATTCTTGATTTTATTTTTCCCCTGGACAGTAACCCTCGAGTCTTGCTGCTCTTCCTGGGAATGCTACTACGTGGTCTGTTTAATTGCATCAGGTCACGTAGGCATCTTACTGTGTACCTGTTGGGCTCTCCTGACTACATGAGGTCTGACTGACACACCCGTCTTCCCTGGAAGCCCCAGGGATATCCTGTTTGATTTCTTTTTTCCCCTTGTGTGAACTTGGCACCGAGCAGATCCAATGACATGAAGGTCATGTGTAGCCAGGGACCAGGAATGGGGTGGGGACTGTGGTACAGCGAAGCTCTTGAGGATCTTGTCTGTATCTGTGGTCAAAGAATGATGTATTTGGCAGGAAGTCTTTCTTCCCCACTTTTAACTCGTGCATAAATTTGCTTGTGTTTCTCAGTTCTGGAGGGGACAAGGCAGAGAGCTGCTTGTCCTTTCTCCCACTACCACTTTTCCAGGAACAAGAAGTACATTCCTGGCAGGTCCATTAAGGCACCTCTCTGTCCCTGCTGTTGAGCCTAGCATTAGGGGAATCAAGAAACATTAGTAGGTGCCTCAAACAGGCTCCTTCAAGCTCTTAAATTTCCTAAATAATAGAAAATTGTTCATGTTTTATATTCGAGCATGTAGAAAAGAAACTACTTTTTAAGTAGGTTTTGTATCAGAAGGAAAAAAGACTCTAGAATACACATAAATAGGAAATATATAAGAATTATAAAGACAAGGCTATTTAAGTAAACATTAGCTATTTTAAGTAACCATTTTCAGTGGCCAATTAATGTAATGAATTTTATCTTTTTTTCTCCATTTTTCTAAATCCTAGAACATGGACAGGAATTTTCAGGAATACATGTTTCAAGAAATGAAGATTTTTGTGGATTATAAACATCTATATACTATTATTTGTCTAACCTTGGTGCATCAATTTATTTTTACGTGTGTGATCCCTGGATGCAGTCTGGTTTTTCCTTTCTTCTGCTAACTAGTTTGATGAATAGGTCAGGCACAACCTTTCATAATAACTTTTTTTAGGCTATCCTACCTTTTCAGGTAGGTTGAGTTGAGGAATTTTCATACACCTAGACTTCTTCCACCCACATGGGTGTGGTGGGATTTAATTTCTGAGCTTGTTTAGGTGCCATGGGAGTTCAAAGCAAGTGCTGCTATTTCTATTTCCACGTCTAAATCACTTGTACCTTGTGTACACAGAGCTGGAAGCAGGAGGGCTGTGTTCTGGGCTGCTCATCTGGTTTTTCCCAGGATAGTGCTGGGACGCAGGAGCTGAATGAAGCTACTTCGTAGTGCATACCTGGCCTGTAAGCCTGACAGGAGCRGGAGCAGCGTGCATTGGATAATAATATGTTCATTTAAACCATGCTAACAATCAGCGTCCATTCTTGGGATGTGCAAATTGGAATGTACAATGAGTTGCAAGTACAAGGGAGCCTTGATAATTGGGGAATAGTTTGCTTAATTATGTTGTTCTTAGTCAATGTGTCATTAAAACAATGAAAAAGTCAAATGGTTGTTTAATGTTTGACAGTGTCAATATTTTCTAGTCTCCCAGATGATTTAATAGTCTGGATACATGTATTTGGAAGGAAAAAATAAGTTACTTTAAAATTTACATGAATAGGAAGTGGATAAAAATTATAAAGGTAAGGTTATTTTAAAAAAACCCCACAATACAACACCTTCTCCCCACACCCCAAAGAAACCCAAACCAAGCCAAAACAAAACAAGAAAAGAAAACCGAAACCAACCCCAACTACAACTGCTGCATTTATTGCACTACAGTAAAAACTTGGGGTGTGTAATGAGGGGGCTTAGTGGAAAACGTTACCTGTTGTACCTCTGCATTATTTTTATAGCTGTAAGAGATCTTCCACTGCCAAAGCAGCAGTTTTCCTGTTGATTTTCAGATGTTGAGAGTGGCCAGTTCTTGTCTGGTGATGAATCTCAAACGTTGAAGTGACCTTGGTCGAAAAGGGATGAATACTTGCGAGTGCTGACTCAGGTTGCCATATACAAATAATAACTTATGGGCCTTTGTCCTCTCTTGATTAAAATAACAGATTAGTGTTTTTAGCTGTGTTACTGCAGCTGTCAGCATCTTTGTTCTTTCTGTGACCAGAAAGGAGGTTAAATAAGTCATTAAATAAGCCATAATCTCTGTTTCCAAGGCATACTTAGGCAATTGATTGCAGTTTGAAAATACAAAGATTTATGTATAAATGTAAATACTCTGAAACAAATGTTAACATCCAGATGTTCTCATGTCCACCGATTTTACAATTTTGAATTAAAACCTGAGATTTTTCTCATTCTCTGTTAATAACTTTCTTTGTTTAGTATCGAAAGACTATCTCTTTATTATATAAAAAATGCTTTGCTTCTGTGTTTGCAGATGCTGTGAAGCCACCAGTTAGTTCTTTACAACCATCTGCTGAGTTACCCTTGCCCATCAACACTTCACCACCTTCCATGCAAGCAGAATCTTCCCTACCTTCTCCTTATCGGCTTATTAATGTCCCCCCTCTGGAGTCTTCCTCTGGTCAAGAAGATCCTCAAGACTACTTACTGCTAATAAACTGTCAAAGTAAAAAACCTGAACCTATGAGGTAAGTGACTTTTGTTTCATAATAACACTTATTTGTGTTACAGGCTGAGAACGTTTGTGCTAAAAGCATTGTTTTATTGCTAAGACATCAAACATTTAGATGCACATAATCTACCTGGGGAAGCTGCCTGTAACTTCTGCTTCTTTTCTTTCTATRCTTGAACTTTTTGCCGCTATAATAAATTGTTTGATCAGTGCTAGACCCATACTGCATTCTCCAGAAGTGTGGACAGCAATTGCCAACATGAAGTATCACAACAATGCAGCAAGCATTTCATTGTAGCTTCGAGGGGTGCATGGCACAGAGCAGAGAAGTACCCTTTCTTTAGCAACAACCTGGTGTGTTTAGTCCAGTTTAGGACTAGAAAAAGCTGGAGGAATTTAGCCTTTCTCCTTTCTTGCATTGAGTGCCCCAGTTTTGCCAGTTAAAGCTTTCATGGAAGAGGTTTAGAAAACATGCTGATTTTATTATCACCTGCCAGGTTACCACATCACTGAGTACACTGATCTTCAAATGGTACTTGTTTACAATTACTAGCGTGATTCAAACTTTCAAACAAGAGTAGCAGACAATTATTTTATGATGACTAAGAATGCAGGAGGCTGAAACCACTCAATTTCTGTATCCTGAATTTCAACTTTTCCCAAATAACAAATATTTAAAAGCATGCTCAAATAAGCTTTTTTTTTTTACTGATTAAGATTGTCTACACAGTCAGTTCTCTAGAGAAGTCTGCAATAGGAAATTTTAAGGAAAGAATTTAGAACTTTTGCTGAATTAAATGTCTATTTCTCCAACTGCTACTTCTAACTTAAATAAATGCACAGCACCTCCTGCATACAAGGATATGTTATTCACGTTAGCTGCTTGGGAAATACCACTATGGTTTGCCAGAGTGGATCATGGTGGCCATTCCTGGAGCAGACTGCCCAGGGACATAATAGAATCTCTGTCCTCTTTAAAAAAAAAATTTAAAAAAACCCCAAAAGAACCACAAATAAACTTGACTGGACAAGGTCCTGAGGAGCCTCCCTGATTTTGAATGGTTTTTGCTTAGAGGTAATGGAAGAGCTCGAGCAGATAATCTCCAGAGGTCCCTTCCAACCTTGAGCATTCTGTAGGAGAACCTTATAAATCCCTCTGGCAAGCTTCTTTTCTGGAGCCATTTCAAATAAAATCTGCTGGGTTATTTCCAGAAAAATAAACAAAGTGTCATATTCTTTTTGTGATTGCAGACAAGTACATGGAAGGCTGAGGAAAGCTTCCTTTGAGAGTGTTTTCATGAGTATTTCACATACTTCCTTAGGGCCATGCCTTTTAATGGCAGGGCCTTCTGCGTCAAAACCTTGATGCTCTGCCAGTTTTACCTGTGCCATGTGCTCTGCACTCTCTTGGCATTTTTGTCTTGCTCTGTTGTGCCTGAGGAGTTTCCTGCTCCATTTACTGATGGTTACTTAGTAGAAAAGTATCCACCCTCTACAGTCTTCTTTATAAAACAGAGGAATGAGCCTACAGTTCCCCCAGAGTATGGAATGTGCAGGTTACGGGCAGCACGGAGTGCCCCAAAACCTGATGGAGGAGAAGGGGAAAACCAGTGTCAGCTTTCTCACTATTAAAGGCTTCCATTTTAGTGATGTTTAGAAGCTGGTAGTGCCCGGAGGCAGGTTACTGTTCCTGCCAAAAGCTTTTAAAAGTTTGGTATCTCTTCCAGAATGGCTTGGCAGAGGAATCTTGACTTGGATTTCAGTGCCCTGGCCCATCAGAAGTGTGTCTGAGTGCCCCTTTGCTTTTGCAAGGGATGGGCTCAGACCAGAGGTTTACCACCACCACATGGAGATGTTTTTAGGAATTATGGGGGTTGGGATGTGTACTTGACTTTCTGACCTGCCTTACACAGTTATGTGATGTGTGGGTTAAGTAGAGGCTGAGGAGACCATGAAAGTGGGCTCAAAATGTGGCAAAGCATAGAGTCCATGATTAACCTGCAAAATTTCTCGAAGAAGACACTGGTGCCACAGGGGAGAAGGTACTGGGGAAGGCAGAAGGTCCAGTGGAGATATATGCTGAGTGAACTGAGAAAGAACGGAGCAAAATCTTTGGGAGCTTAGAGATTGTTTAAGTAAATTATGTTTTTATAGGAATATTTGAAGACAGTGAAACACTGGCATTGTGATCTCTTGGATATTATACATTAATTATATTTATATATATTATATATAAATTATAATGGATATTCTAATATAATATTTGTGTATTTTATGGAACTAAATTAACTAAATAGCTGTGTCCTTTCATTAAAAAGGCTGTAATAATGAAAATTCCAAATAATAGTTGTGCTGGACTTTCAGTTCCAGCTAGAAGGACTGCTTGTGTTTTATGTCTGGGAAAGTAGATATTCTGCTGGATTTGGGACAGAGTATTTCCTGTGGAATTACAGCTTTGTGTATCAGTATAGCATGTTACAAAGGTGATCAGTAAGAGTGCACTCTGTGCACTACCCCAATCAACATCCTTGCAGGCAAAGAAAAAAGTTAAGTGGCTGCATCATTTTCCCATTAATTTCCAGTCTTGCAACAATTTGTCTATGTATTTCATACAGATTCAGTGTAAAGGCTTAATACTGTAATTAAACAGGCAAGTACTGTTACTTGAATGGTTTGTTTCTATGATGTTTTCCCTTTAGACTTAAAAGTTTCCAATATGCAGAGGGAACATTTTCTATTCTGATTCTGCATGTTACTTTACAGGTAATCTGGGAGCCACTGAATTTTATTTCAAGGCTTTGAGGTGCTTTGCTGGGTGAGATGGGTAACTGTGAAACATAGAGGAAATATCCAAGCTGCCTCTTAGAGATTTTTGAGAATTGTAGTGTTTCGGAACTAGCAAATAATTTTAAATGCTTCATTATCGTGTCATAGAGTGCACCACATACAGTTCTGAGAAAGTCTTGGATGCAGCAATTGCAGCTGTAACAATCATGCTATATTTCATCTAAAATAATTTTATGCTCTGATCATTGTTGACTTGAGAAAGGGCATTGTTTCACTGAGCATTTAGTGAGATTTTAAGGTTTGTATTTGGAACCTGGATACGAAAATGCAGCCAAAGACTGTTTCCTTTATTGTTCTGGCTCATTCGAGAGGGATATTGGAATACTAAATGCTGTCTTCCTCATCTTTCCTATGTGTGTGAACCAGCCAAGGGTCACCCTTTCTCTCAGAAGAAGGGCAGGAATACCTGCTATTAGAAGACTTTGAAAGTAAAAAGATTCCACTGCAGTGAGTGAACAGTAGCCATTCTTGGAACCTGTGTGAGAAATTAATCACAGAGCCATTAACGTACCTGAACATATTGTTTGTTTGAGATGCGTCTTGCATGCTGTTCTGTGAGTTTTAACAGAAAAACTATGTAACTTTGGCTTCCATTTTCTGAAAAGAGGGCTGGTTATTATTTATTTATATATCTATCTTGTTTTTTCTATGCTTGCTGTTGCTGTTCCAGATTGCTGGCTCACAAGAGCAGTTTTGCTGCCACTTTGTTCATAATATTCTGTTTAATCAGTCATATTGATTCCTGCAGATGGAAAAAGAATTAGCTGAAAGGGATGAGTGGTCAAGCCAGCCCGAATACATCGTTTGCAAAAATGAGATGATTATTCCTCAGACTAAAACACATTTTAAACCTTTTTCCTGGGTGTCTGTCAACAAGTGGTTTTTAGYACGTGGAGGCTGGCTTTTTACTGGGCTCCCCTTGCCTCACTGCCCCACTTCCTCTCTGTGCATCTTAATGCCCAGTCCTTGTGGATCCACAGCCTGTACAGTTTTCTTTTCTTGGTATGTGGAAAGAGATGTCCAGTCCTAGAACTGAGTAAGGGATAGTTTGGCCATTTAGCATAATTTGCACATATGTGATGCCCACATGTGATAACACTGAATTCATGTCATAGTCACCCCCTGCTTATAAAGTGAGGAGTTAYCATTATGTTGCATCTAGCTTTGCCATTACTTTAAACTGAGGTGTAAAAACCCATTAATACTTACTGTAATAACCAATTGTTAATGGAATATTTAAGCAAATTGATTTTTTCTATTTAGCTGTACTAAAGGGTAAAATTAAAATTCCTGAAGTACAGAAGTCATCCGAAAAAAAAAAGCAGAAGTAAAGTCTGTTCCTGTCAACTATGCGTTGTGCATTTTCAGAATTGTACATTCTTACCATGATCGGTGGTTAATGCTGACTTTTGAAAATCAGTTAAAATTCAGAGGCTGAATTCCCTCTCTTCATTTTGGCATAAACTGCTTTCTTTGTTTCAGCGTGTCTTCAAACTTTTAGTCTTGCAAAATCAGATTGCTTACAACCCATTCATATTTTGAAAACTATTTCAGTAGACTAAGATGTTGATTCCAAAAGATTACTTTTAAAGTTGTGAAGTTAATCAGAAATKCCCTCTTGTAATGAGAAATGTAACAGCTGTTGCTATCAGCTAAGCAAATGACAGACCTGGCTGCCTCATGTGTCATGGTTTTTGTAAATCTTCTGTTTGCACAAGTGTTTGTGGTCAAGAAAGAAGAAGCACCATTCACTTCGACCCAGAAAAACTCCTAAATTTAAAAAAGTATGGCATTTGTTCSTTGCATTTGATGGGCAACCCTTAAGTATTGGCATTGTACACGTGCTGTTGTTTCATTTTGAGCTTTGGTTATATACTCCTGCGYGTTTTTGTAAGATAAATGTAGTATTGATATTATTCCTGTAGTTTTAGAATTTTTTTCATTTTAAAGTATATCCTAGTGAACTGGAATTAATAATTTTGGTTCTGAAATTGATTGTGAGTGTCCAGCGTCTCTAGACTGCCCACTTTATTTTTATAGCATAAAAAATAGAAATCCCAATCCTTGCCATACTTGCTCATATGATAAATGCTTGACTTTTTCTGGGATTTCAGTCCAAATGGATATCATAGAACTAGGACAGTACATCTAGAAAGTGAGGAACTCCTGAATCAATCCTTTGAGTAAAAAGAAAGGGCTGCAGCAGGGGCTGAGCTCAGAGACACACAGTCTGTTCACAATTTATTATGCACTCTGTAACCTCTTGTGATTCCTTCAGTCCTATGTGATCTATTTTTTGCAAGTCTTTTAAACTTCCAGTGGTTCATTTGTGAATGTTTGAAGCTTTGAGGCAAAGAGAGTAAACTGTTAACAAGCAAGAGAGATATTTTTTCATGATCAGCATCATATGGAATATAGGAAGTTTCACTTCTTTGGTTGTGCCAAGAATAAATAGTGAGAAAATTCCCTTCTTGTTTGGGGAGTCTATTAAACTAAATGCAGATTGATGTTCACAGTCACCTAGAAACCAGTTCTGACCAATGAGATAGAACTGAAATCTATGTTTAAGATAGTAATCAGAGCAAAATTGCTGCACTTTTTCTAATGAAAAAAAAAAGCCTCCCAAAAATAAGAATAATCTAATAGGAAGAGTTGATATAATTAAAGTGAGAGAACAAGCCTCTCATCCTGATGGAAGATTGTATCTCTGTTAACAGAGATAAACAGAACAAAAACCAGTTGGTGAGGTGAATGACATTTTTGCTGAGTGCAGATGTCCATTCCAAGCTAATCATGTTGGTTCCCTTGATAGCTGGCAGAGAGGCACTTCGGGAGTGATTCATCGGGTTTAGATGGGTATCTAAGAAGAACAGATTGTGTTTCACACAGTCTCCATTTCTCTGATGACTGGACAGGGAACCTAAATGAATAGCTAAACTGGATTCCTTTTTCCTCAGGTTGCCAGAACCCTGGGAGATAAATCCAGCTGTCCCTTAAGAACGAAAGTTTTGTATGCACTTATTGGCAAATGAAATTTGAATAATAAATGTTGGTCATGATCACTTTGAGGTAGAGAGCCTGTTAAATAAGGTGGAGAATGCTTCTTGTGGTAGTCAGTATACTTTATTTATGTATTTTATTCCTCAAAAGTTTGGAAACTGTGTGGTCCAGTTGCTTAATAGATCTTACTAAGAGTTGCATAGCAGGTATTCATTGATACACATGCATGCTGAAATATTTACATATGCATGTATAAATTAACACAATGGTATGGTATTGTGATAATGAAAATAGGAAATATTATGGTATGGTTGATCAAAAAGTCTGTGGACTGCCTTAACTCCACCAGTGTTAACATTTTACCACTGTCTTGACTTTCATTTAAGCAAGGAGTCAGAGTGATAACAGAATTTCTCTGCCTGGAGCATGGTAACTGGGGAGGTTTACAAAGAAAATAAAATAATTGTAATGTGGTTACCTTCCTTGTAAGTTTACTGGTAGTGGTTAGTCCTAGCACTAATGAGCGCAATTCTCACGAAAGAATTTCCTAAGAAATCAAAAGTAAACTGCTGTGCAGCTTAATCTAATAACACTGCCTTAATTTGCATTCTAGACAAAAGCACTCTGTTGCCCATGCAACCTATGGATTTTTTTCCCTCAAAGAACATATTCTTTTCCTGCTATTTATGTTCTTATCTCTTATTTCTCTTTCCCTTACGTATTTCAAACGAGTTTTATATAGTCAGTATAACTTCAGGCACACAGTATTTAAAAGTGTTACAAGCAGTCATATTTTTTTGCTCTTAACATTTTTTCATACTGATTAGAACTAGCAAGTACTGTAAACCCAAGGACCGAGCGCCTTATTTTTACTTCTAACAGTGCCATTAAAGTGCTGCTAGTTTGCAGCAGAGATTAAAAAAATAATAATAATTTTAAAAACCCTCCAGCCCCCAAACAAACTCTGCTCCAAACTGGCATCGTGAAAATCACTTGCTTTATGAAACTTCAACCTGTTGTGGAGCTGTTGGTAAAGCTTCACAGTTGTGTTATGTATTTCACATGCATGGATTTGTATGAATGTAGTACTTAGCATCCTTAAGTACTACTGTTTGTTTGATAAYTGAGTTCCTGCATCTCATTTAAAAAAAAAAAAAAAATGGAAGACACTGATAGACTTTTTAGTTGTTTACTTTGTAAACATTGTGTTTACGATTTGTAATGTTTGTTTTTCTTTGTATGTTCATCAACGTTCTAATCTCGCAATCTCACATGTAGATCTCATGCTGACTCGGCAAAATCCAGCTCTTCAGAAACAGACTGCAATGATAACCTGCCCTCCCACAAAAACCCTGCTCCATCAGGGAGCAAGCATGCTGTGAATGGCTTCTTCCCACAGCAGGGCGTCTACGACTCTCCGCCCTCCCGCTCTGCACTGACGCTGGCAGACTCCAGCCTCTACAACCTGCCCAGGAGTTACTCCCAGGATGTTTTGCCCAAGGCAGCATCTCCATCTGGGACTGATGCAGACGGAGAGCAACACGTTTTCAATGCCCCGTCAGCAACATCTTCCTTAGACGCACAGATGAGGCACATCTCCATTAGCTATGACATTCCCCCCACACCCGGAGGTACTTACCAGATTCCGCGAACTTTCCCAGAGGGAACATTGTCTCAGACTTCAAAACTGGAGACTATTCCAGATATCCCTCCACCTCGGCCACCCAAACCTCCCCAGGCTGCAGACCGCTCTCCTGTGGAAACATGTAGCATCAGTCGCACCGCTTCAGACACCGACAGCAGTTACTGCATCCCCGCAGCAGGAGCGCCGCCCTCGCGCAGTAACACCATGTCAACTGGAGATCTCAATCTCTTTCGGAAAGGTCAGTGGTCCATGTGTTATCCTGCAGAATTTTTGCGTTGAATCTTGTGAGGAATGATGTGATGTGAATGATAGGAATGGGCTGAGCGATATGAGGGGCAGTTTTAGCCTGTAGGAACAAGCGTGTAGCCCTTCACAAAGTGGTCTGTGGTCGCAATGTTTAAAATGCGTAAGAAAGGGGAAAAGAGATTTTTAAAGGAAACCATCAAAACAGCAAAGCACAGAACATCTATAAGGGATTTACATTGCACTGTGGCATTCAGCCTTGGCGAAAAATATTTGAAGATCTAGACATATTTATTTGGTAATAAGCTTATATAACTGAATTCAATACTGCCATTATCAGTCCTTCAGAATAACCAGTGAAGTTAGTGAATTATGGTCCAGCCTGCAGAAGCTCAAAGTGTTTCGTGAAGGCTGGTGGGATATGGTGTATACCCAGAGCTTTGAGATCAGCCCTCATTTGATGATCATTGCTACCAACTTTTCTTTCTGTTCTTGTGATAGATATGCTTACTGCAGTTTGTAAGTAAAATTAAAGTTTTTCCTTGTGGCCACCTAAATGTTGGTACTCCAGATGTATTGTCTCGTTAACCACTCTTGGGCTAAGCGTTCAATTTTCTTTCAGRTTTCTGTAGCAAGTGGGTATTACAGTGTTACTTTTAAAGTGAAATTCTATATTGGTTAAAGTGGATACTAATGTTAGAGGTGATTTAAAAGGAGAATTGTTTGAATGAAGGATGGATACAAGGCTTTTTGAGGAGGTAATATACAGAATGGCTGTGATCATACAGATGCTCAGATAGTATTGTCTTGTTTGGCATTCATTTCATAGACTGAGTGTAAAATATTGGTGGTTAGTGTTTTAAAATTACAAAGTAACACTACAAAAGATCCTTGTTTTCTTTGCTTATTTCCTCTCATTTTGCTAAGTTTATAGGTGAGTATTCCACACTGAAGCTGAGATTGTCTGCCTCGGGAAAAGTAGTCTTTCTGAAAATGCTATTTTAACTTGGTGCTTAATAGCAGAGTTGTTTATTTTTCCTCTGAGATCAAAATATCAAAAAAACTTCAGAGCTTTTTTTCGGGGCAAGGTGGGGATAAACCCGAGAGTTTGCCCAGTTTCTGTCCTGGCATTAAGAGAAGGGGCATGCCTGCCACATGGATGAGCAGCACCTGGGAGCCAGGTGTCTCATAAAGACCCCTGTCCAACAAAGAACCAGTCATGGAGCTGGAGACCTTCTTAATGGGGACTGCCAAGAGCCAGGAGTCTGAAAAGGGAGAGATCTCTGGTTCTGCAGCAGTTCATTCCAAGTGAAAGCCCCTGGAGACCACGCTGGGGAGCTGAGAGAAGGGATTCACCTGTTCCTACAACAGATGGAATCCTGTTGAATCAGCACTTTCCAAGTGAAGGGCATTAGTCAGAAAACCCTTCTCCAGAGCTTAAACTGCATCTGCTGTTTGTTTATTTTAGAATAGGTTTTTCATGACGGCCCAGATTCTCAGTCTTACACTAATTTCATACACCTGCTCAGTTGAAAGATAGACTCTGCTGATTCTTTAAAAGCAAAAATTCATTTTCTTTTCTTGCCATGGAAAAATGCCACTATAAGAGCTTCAGGTTGTGACTGATGAGTGTTAAGGTTGTTTGTGAACACAGTCCTCTCAAACACAGATAAATCTAGGGGCCACAGCTTCAGGAGGTGTGTTTGTATGCTCTCAGAAGCAGACAGTAAATAACAACAGACTCTGGATGCCTGGTGCCAAGTGACAGGAACAGGGGTGATAAATAGCCACTTTCTCTTCTTGTTTCTTTAGAAATTAGTTCTCAAGACTGTTATGATATTCCACGAACGTTTCCGAATGACAGATCTAATTCATTGGAGGGCTTCCATAACCACTTTGTAAGTATGACTTGATCTGATGAGAGGCGACAGTGACAGTGCTTGAATGCTCTTTGTTCCTGTGTAAGAAAGCAAGCTGTGCCGCGTTTGTGATTTTTCAGTTTCAGCAGAATACATTAATCTGAGTAGATTAGGTTAAAAGACTCGTATGATTCACAGCTGATTGCATAACTTATTTTGTTAAAGGAAATATATGTTAATTCTAGAAAAACAGAAGCATGTTGACAGTGGGAAGTGTTTCAAGTGAAGAACTAGATGAAAATTATGTCCCAATGAATCCCAACTCTCCTCCACGACAGCATTCCAGCAGCTTCACTGAACCCATCCAGGAAACAAACTATGTACCAATGATACCAGGCACGTTTGATTTTCCATTATTTGGAAAGCAAGTCCCTCCTCCTGCTCACATGGGTTTCAGGTCCAGCCCAAAGACCCCTCCCAGAAGGTCGGTACCTGCTGCAGAATGTGAGCCACCGCCAGTCGATCGGAACCTCAAACCAGACAGAAAAGGTAAGGAAAATGTCCAATAGAAGCTAAGTTTTATCATCTAAGAGAACAACATAGGTCTCTGAACTTCCAATTAGTGGGAAATTATCATGTTTCTAGAAATAATTTTTATCCTATGAGATAACCATAACACAAAGGGATCCTAGGATTGTTCTTAACAATATTAAAACATCACAATAACAATGCCAAATAAAAGCATAGGTTTATACTAGTGAAAAAATGACACAGAATTGCTGACATTCAGAAGTGTGTCCTTATACGTAGAAGACACTCACAATGCAGAGAGAGAACACAAGGCATTTGAGAAAATACAAATCTATAGCCATAATAATGCTTGGTACAGGATCAGTACATATTTTCATTTTAGAGGGCCCCTTCAAATCTATCCTAAAAATTAATCTTTTAAATCTGGTGTGTAATGTGTTTAGTTTTCCTTAAAATAAGGGTTATTTGGGTGCCCAGTGTTCTTAAGGAACCAAAAAGATAGGGTTCCAATGTGTCTGTAAGAGATACTTGCGTAGAGAATCGCTAATAAATAGCTTGGATTTTCCAGTTCATCTAAAATGTTTTATCAGCCGTCTTACCAGAAATACTGACAAATGCTTAAAGAATTTGTTTCCCTACAAMGTTTTTGAGACAAGATAACTAACTTGCTTGTAGAAGTGGGAACTGAAGAACATTAGGTCAAATGTCTGCACTATTTTGTATTTGAATAAGTCCTATTTTTAATCTTATGTACTTGAAAAAATTAGTATTTACTTTGAAAATGGCTGACTGTTGTAGGAAAGTGTGATGGCAAATATCCAGATGATCCAAAATATTCACTAACTAAACCTTTAAATTACTATTTTTACCACGAAGTGAAAACAGCCTGTAATTAAGGGAAGTCGATAGTATCACTATGATATATCAGCTGTGTGAAATTCAAAGTACCATGTCTAATTCTGCCTCTCCATCTTCAGAAAGTGGGGCATGGCCTTTTTTAAGACCGTTGGCTCTCTGCTTGTGTCTAATTGTTTGTGTGTTACCAGACAGTAGTTTTGCTTAGTTCTTAAGAAATACTGGACAGGAACAGATTGATGAAAGCTGATACTGGAAAATATTCTTAAAATAAACTGAACTGAACTGATTTAAAATCTTTTCCCAGACTGACCAGTTTGTGTATTTTACTGATAAAATGTTTGACCTTCAAAAGTAGTAAATGTCTGTGTTGAAAAGCATCTCACTTTTGCTGTTGGCAGTGCAAAGCCGCCGCACAGATGTCTGCTGGGGCAGCATCGTTGCTCTTGCATCTCTCTTTTTGGAACTGAACTAGTGTTTCACATTCTGAAAGTGGCATGTAAGGCTCCTGCTTTGCTCCCATCCTCAATTGCTTTACAGCTAGAAAGACCCTGCTAACATCAGGGAAAAGATTTTTGGATGTTCTAACATACCTCTTTGTGAGTGTAGAGTGACTGACTGAAATTTTAGCCTGTAGACCTTTAGAAGCTGTTATCATTGTAAAATAATAGGATTGTTTAATATAATTTACAAGATGAAGTTATGTTAAAGTAGAACTGTCCCTAAAAGTAAATATTGTATAGTAAATGCTTAGGGGCTGAAGAAAAAGCTTTGTGAAGATCTCGAGCTGCCAAGAATGGTAATGGTTCTGATTTATCGTTGAGGGTTTTATCTTGGTAACACACATACACACACTCAGTGCCTCACTCTAATTTTATGAAATATACTACTGTGAGTTTCCATTGTTGTGGAGAGCAGATCTGATGACACATAAGAGTGGTAATATATTCCCATTTCAGTAGTTGAGATCTCTACGCAAATAACTCCTTCCAGATATACCTTTGGGATAATAAAACTGCAGTTTCCTTTGAATTAAATTATATAAAGCTCTTGTTTAAGTGGACCTTTACCTAACTAAAACAAGTGTGTGCTTTATATTCTTCTGTGTTGCTTTTTCAGCTTTCAAGTTCTTGTAGCAGCTTCTATTATCAGGTTGTTTCTGCTTATGTAAATGAACTGCAATGCTCTTCTGCTACAAATTAGTGCATAGAAAGTGTCAAGTAGGCCAGTGTGTTCGATAAATCTTTGGCAGACACAGAAAGGGAGGAAATGGAACATAAAATCTTTTCCTTCTGGGCATTGCTCCTTTAAATGTTGAGGTGGTTTAGTATGCCATTGGTTCAAGACTTTCTGTTGAAGACCACTGGTGCTTCTCTAAAAGGTGGTGTTCCTGCAGAGATCAGGTGTGTTGGGGGTAAGGTGTTAAGAGGGCATATCTCATGTTCTGTCAGAAGAGACTGTTCTATCTTTTTAAATTGGCTACAGATTGCTGCAAAAACAGGGTTTGCACTGCCTCCAGGCTTTTTGGTAGCTATGAGAAATATCACCAACACCTTTTGCATGAGCATTAGGTTTAGCTCAGTCATGGTTTTTGTGGGCCAGGGAGATTTGTTACATTCAGTGCTAAAAATGCATTTGACAAAGAAATAATGCGGTGAAACTGGCACATAGAGAAAGGATACACTGCTTTTTGTTGTCAAATGTATGTGTTTAGCATCTCCTCTGTTTTCCATTGGTTTAAGACCTTGCTGCTTACAGGCTGTATAGTTCAACAAGGGTAGAAAATGGAGGGCTCAGTGACAGCAGCGCCCCAGCTTTCCCCTTTGCTGTTCTGTTTGGTAAACCTGAGATGAAAAAGATACTCACTTGCTTCTGGCTCTGCTGTCTTTGAAGAATAGTGTCAGGCAGCAAGGATCTGGCAGTAGTGACTGTACAGTGTAAAGTCTTCACAGCTCTGATATAAGTAACTGACACTCAGGATAATTTATCAAAACATTCATGCTCTCCAAATTGTTAAGAATAGTTACAGCTATATAGAAGTAGTGATTGTGACATAGGTAAATTAAATGTAGGTAATAGGTCTAAAATTCCCTAAAGTATGTGCACATTCTTCCGAGGACTTGTGCAGCCCAGCTGTGAGAGCCTTAGGCTCTTTGATCTCCTCAGCCTGTTTCTTTTTCCACTGGTCTCTGGGAGAGCTTTGTTTTAGAAAATGGGTTAAAAAATAATGAACAAAAATATATATAGCCTTGAGATTACACTACAGATTGGTGTAGTTTCATTTTGCTAGCTCACAGCTGCTTTTGTTAATATGRGGAGCTTCCAGTATTTTCTGGAGGTCTCGAAAGTGGTTTCAAAACATGGTGTTGGCTTCCTGCCCCAATAACTCGAATCAAAGCACTTTACTTTTTCTTTAGTGAAGCATTCCAAAAGGTAAGTGATGTATTGCTTGGGATAGAATGGAGAGTGTTTGGCAGGTGCTTTTCTGCATTCACATGTAATTGAATGACAAAAGTAATCTCTCTTTTAATTTGTTTTTTTTCAGGGAGCTGTTTCTTTAGTTACATAGAACCACTGGCTATATTGATTTTTGTATTTCTGCTTTTTGGCCGCTTTAGCTTGCCAAGTTGCATGTAGTCACGATGCTAAATTGGAAGTGTGTTTGCTGGCAAAAGGCTTCAAGAAGTATTGCATCCCCCCATGCAGTTGGGTCTTACTCTCTGAATTGCTCAAAGACTGGGACTGGTTCTGCCACAGAGCAATTGTGATGTTTGTTGTGACAGTGACATGTTCCTTCCTCAAAATACTGTTTGTGCAAGAAGGAGCAGTAGAATTAAAGGTGCCCAAATGCAGTGAGGTGAGGGAAGACTCCCTAGACAGCCAAGGCAGGAAGGAACAACCAGATTCTCTTCTGTCTTTCAAGGGAAAAGTTCGTTGTCAAAAATAAAAGGAAAAAAAGGTGTGAATTTTTTTTTTATGGGCCAGGAGGAAGCATTTGAGAGATGGGAGGTGTCTGTGAGCCTCTGGGTCCCGTGTCTAGGGCAGAGGGGTATTGCATCCTAAAGCAAGGCTTTAAGACCAAATAACTACAAAATGAGATTTTTTTAAAAAAAATAACTGTTTAGGAGCTGTCCAGAAGGAGTCCTTATAGCTGTGTAACATTGTCTTATCTGTAAACTTGAAATCTCTTAAGAAATATGTGCTTGTGATCTTGACTGACGAAATATAGTTTTTCAATATCTGAATGAAACTATAAAGTCAACAATGAAATTGATGATGGTGGAATTTACTTCTTCAAATTCTCAGTTTGATGCCCAGCTTATATTATCTTGATAACTTCTTTTTTCTGTGTCATAGCACGTCTCTACCAAAGTGGGTTTTTAAAAGTTCTCATAAGAAATATATGAACAGTGAGCATATGGCTGAGTAACAATTCATGGCCTTGATGGGAATGAAAATCAAAAGTTAAATCTTATTCATCTGATTATATGAATGCAATGTATGAATGAATTAATATAAATGTCGTTTTTGTAATGTTTTTGATCAATAATACTTAAAAACACTTTCTGAGAGAGTTCCATTTAGCACAGGTCCTAGTTCAGGGTCATGGGGAGCTGAGATAGAATGATGCCCTCAGGATCACTCACCAGATTGCTGACAGAACAGTACAGAACCTGGGATTCCCAGCTTACAACATGGTACTAGACTTTGCTTCATTTGTCTTGAATAACAACTGTATTTGCACAAATACTGTTAGAGTTTAATTGCATTCAAGATTATTATCAACAAGATTTTCAGTCCTAGTTTTGAGTTGGATGGCTAAGATTATTTTGCTAATGGAAGAAATAACCAATAACTGGTATAGTGCATAAAGGCTTATATTTCAACAAAAATATATCAGCATGTAATTTGAGGTGCTTCTTATGACTTGAGTCCACATGATTGCCTTTAAAAGAGACTGCTGCTTGGCCGTGGTAATTTTCAGCCCAGCATGTGGTAAACTTGGATTTAGAGACAGTGAGTGATGCACGTTTCTTTTCATGCCAAGAAAATACCCAGTTGCAGCTCAAAAACAAGGAAACAAACAAACAAAAGAAAGCAAGGGAGAGGAAGAAAATTCTCATGGAGTTGAAAATTGTGATTGTTTTTAAAAATGTTAAAAATTTTATCTGGTTGTTTTTCTCATAGTTTTTTTCTCGTTTAAGATGTTAAAAGACATAATCCATGTGGTTAAACCACAAATATGTGGATTGCTTCTAAAAATGTGGCTGTATCTTTGCCATGACTCCTCATGAGCATCTCCCAAATGGATTAACTTCACAGAGAATTCCAGTTTTCTTTGTAAAATAGCACAGGCCCACTTTGAAAAGGTAATCGTGTCCAGAGCTTTCCCGTGGCAGGAAGCACCTGCCACGTTCTGGTCCCTGTAGGACCCGCTGTGGTGCTTCTGGGTGACTGGAATAATCTGCCATTGTTGTAGTGTAGCATGGTGCTCTACAAATCCCAAGCAAAGTAGGTAGTTGTTAAGGAAATTAAGAACCCTCATTAATCACGAGGGTAGTTATAAATAGCCTGATGAACAGTTTCCTTGTTAGACACTCAAACATGTAAATATTTGAGTTGGACACCGTGAACATATTGCATGTCCTGATACAGCAGGAGCACCATGCCATCCTTAAATAAAACTTCAGAGAAACACTGCATTTGTCACAACGGGAGCTGACAATTCTTTAAAAATAATAATAATTAGGAGCTGGCTACAGTGCAGTGTACTACACTATCGTCATTGTCTTGCATATTCTTTAATAAAGGTTCAGTTATGTTCTGAGGCTTTAGGACAAGTAAGCATTGAAAAAATAAGAATGGTGATTTCAATCAGCTGCAAGAACTGAAGATTTGTTGAAAAAGAAATAATTTTTGTGATGACTTTTCTGAACAGAAGTATTGTTCATTTTGCTTTTAAGAAATCCATGCATTTAATCCTTCCCTCTTGGAAGCTACACCCCCTGTTCATTCCATTTAGGAATTTGAAAAGATTAAGCGTTTGGGGGATATTTTGGTGCTTCCTCAGAGCTCCTAGAGCAAGTTGAATACAAATTTATTGATTTTTTTTTCCTTCTTTGATCCTCCACAAGCTTCCATTTAGCTGAAAATTACACTTCCTCCTTGCCTGTACTAAATTACTTGTACAAGTCTAGTTTTTACTTAATGGCTTTAAATGAAGTTTACATAACTCCTTGCTGCGATGCACCAGTCCTTAACTTGCAGCTGTGATTTGTCTTTCAAAACTTTGAAACAACAAATAATTTCAATAAAGATTTCATTTGGATGGCTGCATCACAGCTGCAGAGGAAGCTGTGCTTTGCTAGACACAATGGTTTTAACAAAATTAAACACACAAGTTTTCTAAAGACAAACTGCAATACTTGCTCTGATACTAGTGGTAGGGATTTTTAGCTAGGGATTAGGGTTAGTGACTTTTTTTTAGGTAGTTTTGAATTCCAAACATACAAGGGAGAGCAGGAACAAGAGAACGTGGGTAATAATGCCCTATTTTTTTTCCCTGCATAGAATTTTTCTCTTCTTCACTGTGTGCTTATCATTTTTTTTAAGGAAACATAATTTTTGATGCACATATTGTCATGCCATTCCATTGGCTTTTTAATAGGCTTAATTTTAGGCTCTACTTTTCCACTGAACAGTTTAAACTCTGTTATTTTATTTATGTTTTGTTTTTGAAGTTCTCTGGACTTCACGAATCTTGGTGCAGCTTTAAACTGCTAATCAATAAATACTCCAGAACACTGTACTTTACTTTTAAAACAATCTTTGTTGTTGAATACTTTTAGTTCATCATGCTTTGGGGGCTTTTAAAATACAGGCATGTAGAGTTACTCACAAATTGGAGCAGTCAAATACTATTTTGATGATTAATAGCTTTGGTATTCTCTGAGTAGTTTTATGGCATTTGGCAAATATTTTAGGAATACCAGTAAACCTTAGCTGTCAGATCCAGTTGGACTCCTTAATAATTAGGTTTTTATTCCAATTCATTCTTAATTTCTGGAGCATTCAAAGTACCAGTTCTCTGAAATAACTTATTTTGGGAAGATAAAGATGTCTAGGAAAACTGGAGAGCCTCTCTTTATGTGACTGCTTTTTATATTTCATAATATTGAAGAAAAAGTTGATTTCAGTTTGTTTTTGCTATCCTAACGAGACTGTAGTTATCACCATCCGTGTCTTATCACCAACCAGAGCAAAGCACATTATTGGTTTTGCTATATATTGGTGGATACTAGTATGGAAATCGATTTGAATGTTGTATAACTAAATACATGTTTCTAATTAGAAGTACCTTGGCAGGAAATAGTCTTACAAAAACAGAGATGAAAAAGCAAATTCAGGATATTTGTAGAGCTCTGTGTTGAAGACCATGTACTTGGGAACAGAGTTCACTGGGGTGAGGAAGAGGAAGAGAAGGAAAGCAGGAGTTTATTCTGCAGAATTGAAAACCAAATAAACTCTGTGGAAGTCAGTGAGTTTCAGCCTTGTTTTTCAAGGAAAAAATCTACAGTGATTCTGAGTATGGGAATTCTTGAACCTCAGTGCAAATTTCAGTTTCCTCTAATTTCAGAGAGAAGGGGAAAGATGTGTTTTTTGTAATGGAAACAAGAAACTACTGTTAGCTATTTCTCTCTGAAAATACTTTTGTGTGGATGCAGGGCACTTATGTGGCTGGTTTTTCCTTTTGCTCTTCCCCTCCCATTCCACACACAGCTCTGCTCTAGCATTCCGACATCTGATCTCCTTGTCTCATGAGGATTAGTCCTGTTGGCCAGGGAACAGCATTAACAGATCATGCATTTCTTAAATTTTATGTCACATTAGTATATTTACCTTAAAATTTTAAGCCCTAAATAGCTGGTATTTAGATAGAGAGTTGGCCTCTTTTGTGAGGATGTTTGCAATTTCCTGAGGTGAAATCCCTTGCCAGCAAGCCATGGAGCAAGCATCCAGTCAGGAAAGAAGAGTCCTTAACAGAAATCATGTTTAGTTCTGGTGTTTCAAGGCRAGAGCCTGAGAACAAATGAGGCTCTTCAGTGTTATCCTCAAAACCAAAAACATTACGACCCACCTACACTGATGCAGGAATTTGCTGCAGTGGGACCCCTTTTTTCCCCTCCATTATATTCCAAATGTTTTATGGAAAACAAGAGCCGATGCAAAAACCAAAAAGGTTTTTCAGTTTAAGCCGTTGTTTGAAACAAACTCAAACATGTGAAATGGACTCTTCTCCTGGTGACTTCTCACACAAAGGCAGCATTGATGTGCCCCAAATGCCAGGAGCAGAATTCATGCGTCTGAGTGCACTCCAGTGCCACAGCCATAATCGCCTGCTCTGCCTGGCAGTTTGTACAAGCAGCCATTTGTTAGAAAAATAGACTTCATTAGTGATTTTTTCAGCTCAGAGTGCCCTGGTACAGTCTGATAGAATGTGCAGAATCTGAGCTTTTCTCTCCTGGCTCTAGCATTTTGCATTTCACAGGTGGTGACTTGACTGAACAGTGAAAACATCTAATTTTCACTTCTCGTTTGGTTGGTTTCACTTGATATAATTTACTTGGGGTTTTTTTTCCCTTGAATGTTTGCATCCAGTGGTGTTGCAACACTTATTTCCTTTTCAGTTAGAAAAAAAATAAATTGCATAAATGAAACCTTTTTTTTTTTTTTACTTTACCCAGATTTATCTTTCCCAGAATAGGTGTGTAAGTTAAAAATATTGTCTTTTGTGAGTGCATGAACGTGAGATGAGGTAAATCTGGGCCTGTGGGAACCACGGGAAACGTGTTCCTCAGCATTGCTGGTGTTGGAATGCTGTATGGAGCCAGGCTTTCCATAAAGCCCTACTGTCACTACACTGATTTGAAGAACAGCCACATGACACTTTACCTTTAGTGATTATTTGTGGATAGAACAGATGTGGACCAGGTTGATGTACAGGTGTGAGACGCATTCTACTCCCTGTTATATTCAGCTTGTTGCTTCCCAGAGGTACCGGGCAGTAAGGGATATTAGTAAGGGCTTTCAGTGCCCTGGCTTGTGTCACTTTATCTTCTCAAATGAGCAAAAACGGGGTAAAAGAATTCTGCACTTACACAAATACGTAACCTCAGTTTTGTGATTTTGATCCCCCCATCCCTTTTCCTTTGCCTGGTATCAGGTCTCTCCTGTTGCACAGTATAAGCTCCTCAACAAGGATTAGGCCTTTTGGTTTTTTGTTTTGTAGGGAGGAAAAAGAAAACACCCTGCAAAAATATTTAAATTCTCTGTGACATATTAAACTCGAGGAATTGCATTTTCCTGGCTCGTTGGTAGCAGCAAGCTGTTTTGCCACCAAATTTATTGAGGTTGAACAGTCTTACAGCAGCAAGAGATGAAAGCTCATTGAGTTTTGTATGTTCTTGTTTGATGTAGAAGAGAAGTATTGTAGGGACTTGTACTTATATATATAGCTCTTCTGAAAATCTTGGAGTGGTTTGTAAGTGCTAAATTAAGTGTGAAGCAGGCAGTTACGTAATATCCACGTTTTACAAATGGGACTAATCCTAGTTCGGGAAGGTTGGCTGCGTGAGACCACATAGCATCATTAATAGAAGTAGAAATAATGAGTCATAGCCCTGAGTTTCTTGAGCTTATCTCTCTCTATTATGTTTCAGGCACTTTAGTCTGTTTGGTTATAAGAGCAGAGGTTATAAAGTGCACACTGCTTAAATAATTTCATTAACTCTGTTGCCTCTGCTAGTTTTCTCACTGTACTTACAATCTGTGCTGATATGTCAATGCATTGATTAGCATATTAAGCTGCGTTGTATTGGGCCATRTTTGTTTTAAATCAAATTATAAAACCATGAAACACAAAATTATTATGATCAGGTAATGATATTTAGCATCGATTTGTCCCTAATAAAAGATGTTTCAATTTGAACTTGTGCATTTGTTCAATCGATTTTAAGATCCTGGTCTTTTTATATAGACAAGCTTCTATCAGAGAGTTACAGGCAAGGGACTGAAGAATACTGAATCAGCTCAGAACTAAGTACACCAACATGTTGGCTCATGCTTTTGACTTGGCTCCAGTCAGAAATACTTTGTGTTCCACTTCACAGTCTGTGTCTTTGGTCACCATTGCCCAACTGCTTGCCTTTTCCATTGGCATGTTGGACTGTTTAAGGAACCATCTGATTTTGAAATTGGAAAAAAACTGTCCATGTCAAAATAATTTCATGTTCTTTTCTTTTTAAGGAAGTTGCTATGCAGCACTGCTAGTAAACAAATAAATTTATCTTACCTGCATGGYCTCTCAGGAGCGCAGTGTAGAAAGATACAGTACAAAACCTTTGTGTTTACCTTTCTTGTTGTTACTTGATTATTCCCAATACTTCAGTGATAACAGTAATAGAGCACTTCATATGCAAAACCCTTGGGGTAGAGATTTGCAAACTTCTGGTGTTTGTTGCCAAGTTCATTTTTTACAAAGCATTCTCACCCATTGCTGGGAGTACCAGCCCACACCTGAGTCTGTACCAGTCCTTTTCCATTTTGTGCTGTAGGGCAGCTTTCTAATATAATCAGACTTAAACTTTTAATTTGGTTTATTCGTATGGCTTCATGGTGTACCACTTGACGGCACTCCCCTTTTTTAATACTAACACTTTGTCAGATAGACTTTAATGAAAGCTTAGGGCTGTTACACATTATTGATCGYGTTTATTTAAAATAGGTGATGTGACTTAAAACACTTGCGGAGTTTGGTCAAGTTGGATAAAGAACATCCTTGTTGGGAGGGGGGTTACATTGCTGTCTGTAGGGAGATTATTGATATTTTCATGCCAGGGTCATTTGTGGTGGAGGTTGGGTTGTGCCAGGGTGGGGGGACAGTATGCAGGCTGGAAACTTGAGAAGAAAATCCCACTGTGTCTGCAGGGTCGGAGTGGTGGGTTTTGGTACAGACAGATGGAGACCTTTGGGGAAAAAGTTTAACGACTACATTGTGAAAAAAGATCCTTGGGGCATTGCGAGTGGGAGATGCACAGTGGATAGAAGACCTCCCAAGAGCATCATTATTTCCAAAGTAATTTTGTGACTAAGGAGGATTTAATTTCTCTGAGGGTACTTCAGCTTGCATGTGAAACACGACTATTCTTCTTTTATGCTAGATATTCCTCAAATATGGATTTTTTTTTTTTTAATGAAACCAGTTAGTAGTAATGATCAGTTACAGTATTTGTTGATGCACTTTTTAGCCTTTTTTTACACCTTTTATGCTTGTCTCCAATATATTTATTACTTGCATGCAGTGTTTTCTTTGTTTCTGGTGCTTAAGCCCTTAGTGTGAGCCCCAGCTAGACTGTAAAATCTCCTTCAGCAGCTTGCTTATGCTTGTGGCATTAACCTTTCTGCTGGGGGTTGTGATGTTTATTTACAAAATTCCAGTTT
This sequence comes from Amblyornis subalaris, assembly GCA_018881555.1. Lineage (NCBI taxonomy): Eukaryota > Metazoa > Chordata > Aves > Passeriformes > Ptilonorhynchidae > Amblyornis > Amblyornis subalaris. The sequence goes on along the minus strand of JACAXG010000119.1, from coordinate 71,583 downwards.
TCCACTTACAAATAGAATATTATTAAGAGAGTCTTCTTTTTACCAATTAGGTCAAAGTCCTAAAATTTTAAGACCTAAACCACATGGTTTAGAGCGAACTGATTCACAAACCATAGGTGACTTTACTACAAGAAGAAAGGGTATGTACTTTAGCACTGTATGTATATGGAGCTTTATAAAAATAAGTGAAGCAAAAATTAAGAAAACTGTTATTCTAGAATAATTTAAACTCTGGCATATTCTTTCTACGTCTGTTATAGTCTAAGATCATGGATGCATTTTCCGTGCCAAGCAACCAGTTTCCTGTAATAAAGAATTAAAGACTTTCTGGCTTGAACAGTGCATGGAAATATTTGCTTGATATTAACATGGGTGTTCTGATCTCTTAAGTTGTAGCTTTTCATATTTTGGATTTACTTTGTCTGTTTATTTAGAAGCAAGTATATATAACTTGTAAATTGTACACAGTAACTTGTCAGTTACTTGAATAACTTTTGTTAGGCAATAACCTGAATTCACAGTTCACTTAGGTCTCCTGAAATGAAGCAGAATCTTCATCCTCTGACCATTTACTAGTACAGACATCTATTTATGCATCTTAATGAGGATTGCCATTAGTTTGATGGGCTTTATTGAAGGTGCATAGTCASAAGAAGTAGAGAAGATTATGAATAATGTTAAAAATCTCACAGAAATATCACTGATCATTACTTTTGGTTGTTAAAGTCCATTGCAACTGGATGAAATATTTCTGGCTGGTTTTGGTGGGCTTTGGACAAAGTCCTGGCTCTGTCTCTGCTGGAGCAGTACCTTGCCCACTGTTAATACCTGCCAGGTAGTCTCAGACCTTTACAGAGGACTTGAGCCAAGCTGATCAGTTTTTGTGTCACTCATGCTTTAGTATCATCTTGCCTATGTCACATTCAGTTCTGCCACTACATGCCTGACACTTGATCTTAGTGAACCTGCCAAGAAGCAGAAAACTCATGCTGGGGGTGGGGGCAAGGAGAGAAAGGGTTGTTGTTGTAGTGACATTGCATTTTGTTTTCTRAAAACAGTTCTAGGGAGGATAAAGTTGACAGCAGTTTGACTCTGTGATTTTTTTTTCCACAAATCATTTTATAATTTTTTTTCCTAATGTTTAGGAGGGGTGAGACGTTCAAGCTGGAGGGAGGGATAATACGTTTCTTGCTAACATCTATTGGTGGTTCTGTTCTGAAAATGGAATTTTAAAATGGCACTTTTTTTGAGAACACTGTTAGCTGTCACAAGTGGCACAAGCACACCTCTGGTCTGCTCAACTGTGGATGAGCACTGAAGTGAGCCAGGCTCTTCCTGGTGTTGGCTCATCTCTCACTTTTGCGGACTTAGTCTTAGCTGCAGGTTCTGCCCACACTTTGGGCTGTGAAACCTCGTCAGTAAGGGCACGTGTACACAGCAAGGGCAGAGTTTGCACAATAACAATTGTCTGTGAGCCAAGAAAAGTACCCAGAGCTGGCTCTGCTGAAACAGCCCATCAACCCCATCTTAGGTTGTTCAGCAAGTCATCGTGGCACAGTAAAGACGGAACACAATGCTGCCACTTTCAGAATCTCTTTTCAAAACAGAATTACTACGTACAAGTACATGCTGCAAAATTCTTAAATTGGGGTGGGTTTTTTAAATTTCATATTTTAGGTTTTTTTTAGTTGCTTTTCATTACCTGGAAAGATTAAAAAAATAAGTTAATGTATCATGCCTTTCTGCGAACAGAACTGTGTCTTCTTCTCCTAACTAGTATTTATTATTTAAAAGACAGAGGTTTTTTCTGTATTTAGGCTCTGAAAATCTATGAAATTTAAATTTGTTTAGGAATTTTCTGTGCTTTAAGATTGTCTGTTTCTTACATAGCAAAACCAGCTCCACTAGAAATAAAACCATTGCCTGAATGGGAAGAATTGCAAGCCCCAGTTAGATCTCCCATCACCAGAAGCTTTGCACGAGAGTAAGTTTCTTGGCTTTTCCTCATTCAGATTAATCATTTTTGTTGACTAGAGTGTCAATAAATGTGTGTACATCTGTATCATATTTTTAGCTTGTTTTTAGCTTGAAGTTTCCTTTGGAAGAGTGTGAATATGTGTGTGTGTATCTGTGCATTGAAACAAAGCGTGTCCGTATGAATTTTTATTTTGTAATATTAAATATAAGGGACTGTGTATAACCAAAAAATGTGACACTCTAGTAAACTTCAATGAAAATTTCAGCTCTAATATGCTTATTTTTGTTGTTTACCAGGAGGTTTAAGATATTTGAGATGTATTGTTTGTAAAATAATTCCTGGTAATTAGCTCCTCCAGGTTTCCCGTGTCTCCCAGACCGGATTCAGTTCATAGCACAACTTCCAGCAGTGACTCGCACGACAGTGAAGAGAATTATGTATCCATGAATCCAAATCAGTCCACTGAAGACCCAGTATGTAAAATCTACGTCTTAACTACTCTCTTCCTGTGCAGTCCTTACTTTTAAATCATGCAAACACAGATCCTTCACTCAACATCACTCMCTTTATACTTCTAGATCAACATAATAATAAAAAAATCTCCACARTAGAACTTTAATTTTAGTAAGATTTCACTGAAGAAGTCAAGAGCATAATCATACATAAGGAGAATGGTTGATATACATATCTATTACATAAAACAGTTCAAGACATGACTTTTTTTCTACCTCTTCCCTAGAAACTGTCCCCTCTTTGTAATTGCTTGTCCTTGGGCTGTGCATCAGATCACTATTATGACATCAAGGGAAATAAACTGTCTTAGGACCTCTGAGACATGCTTAAAAGAACTGTATTAAAAGGACATCTTCCAAGAAATGTAGAAGGAACAGGGGGGAAAAAAGGATTGATATTTGTTGTTTACATTCTATGGAAACTGAGCCATATGTACTTTTATTAGGCTTCATTTAAAGAAGAGGATAGAAGGGGTCTTTGTGTATTGAGTATCTGTATTTTTTCCCCTTTGGGGGAGAATTTTCTCAGATAATAAAGCTTCAGATACTCAGTATGGAGTGCAGCTACTTAGGAAAAGTTAATGATGCATGTGGTTTCTCTTTGGTGTGCGGAAGGAGAGAGAGAAAAAGAAGACCCAATAATAGTAGTTTAAAGGAAGACAATAGCAGTAGATCTAGGCCTAAACTAAAATGTGGCCTAGAATACACATAAAACACTGGAGGGAAACCTGTAGCTTGAGCTTAGCTTCTCGTTCAGTATAAATAATAGAATGGTTTGGATTGGAAGGGACCTTAAAGGTCAGCTAGTTCCAACCTTCTGTGCCATGGGCAGGGACACTTCCAATAGAATGGGTTGTTCAAAGCCCCRTCCAACCTGGTTCAGTGCATTCACATGTTTGGGTTCTTAGTAGGGAGTACAGCAGCATTTTTCATCTTTAAAACATTCATGTGAGACCTTCTTTGGGGAGAGCTTGTCTAGCACCTTTTTTGTTCTGTTTKTTTGTCCGCCTTGTTATATGGTATGTGCTGGCCCATCTCACTTCCCCCTGGACTCTCCTCTCGCAATGCTGTGTGCTTCCACTGTTTGTGGAATGCTGTTTGTCTATCCACTGCTGCTCTGGATACCTTCCCAGTCTCCTCCAGTCTCCCCGCCATTCGGCCCACCACTGTTGCCTCTGGATGCTGCGTCCCAGGTCCCCCTCGTGCTGAGTTCCCCGTGGGAGCTCTGGCGGGGTGCAGGCTCCGGAGCCTGCGGAGCGCCCCAAGCTGTGCCTTGTGCCGTGCCTGTCAGTGCAGTTGTGTTTCCCAGGGGAAAAGGCACCGAGCACGGGGGAGCTGCTGATGTTAAATCTTAGCCTCTCTCTTGCAAGGGCCATTGGTAAGTAATTGGTGATGCCCCGTTTTGCAGGTGCAAGAAAAATCCCACAGGATTAGTCCTGCCCGTGCCCACGATTCTCCCTGCATGGAAGGGACTTCAACCCAGGGATTTCTGTTGATTCTTAAGACTGTTCCAGGGGCTTACCTTCAATGCCAGGGTGGTATATTTAATGCCCCAGCTCATTAATATCTTCTGTTTGCTTGCGCTGTTCCTTCTTTAAGGTTGTTCTACAGATTTCCTTTCCGTTTCATTTGCGTGTATTTAAAGTTTCTGTTTCCTAATGCATATGTTCTGCCTGCCTAGCTTGTTTGAAATAACCAATTAYTTTTTGTTTAAAGAGTAACGACTTTTAAAATTTATGTTGGAAACATTGATACAGAATCTGATTTTTGTATGTTTAATACGCAGAAATTTGTTTAGAGAATTTGGGCAACAAAAGTGAACTTTGTATCAGTTGTTTGTGTTTGTCCTTGTTATCACTTAATATTAAATGAGTTGGACAATACAGATATAATGGACAACTTCAATTTAAAAAGCCCAGCCCACTGAGCTTTAACTCATAAACTATTTTATTTCCTAGAGAACCAGAACATTTACAGATATCTCACGGCCTTTGTTTTAAAATCTGACAATTAAAGAGACTTTCTGAGAATTTTTGTTTGTTCCAACTCTGTCTTAGCAAGGAGTCCATACTTCTTCATCTTTTTCTGTCATCAGCTTTGAAGGATCTTGTTTGGACATGTCATACTTCTGTTTTATTTAATAAAATCAGCAATATTCTGCTTTTTCTTTCAAGTTGCTCTCAGCCTTACCCTTCTGTCTTTCCTTCTGCCTTCCTCTTCATTTTTTGCTGACTGCTGCCCTCTGTCTTCCTGTTTTTTCTTTATCTTTTAGAGAAGAGTCCTTCTATTGTACTGTTCCTATAACACCTGTTAAGAGGGAGGGATCAGGCTGGGAGAGGACAGAGGAGGTGAGGTTGTAAAAGTGGGCTAATTGAAATTTAGGTATATACAATGCAACTTCAGTTCAGACAGCCCTATGCGTATTTTCCAAAGTTTTAATATTTTGATCTTGTCAGTTGAACAATACTTTTTGATTTTCAGCTTAATCATGATGACTTTTCAATGAAACGTAAAAGTTTCATTTGAAGCTTTGCCATTATTGTAAAGCTGAAATTATTGTAGGCATTTAACAGCAATTTAAGGAAATAAAAAAGTTTGTAATGAAGTAATGCTAAATTTGAGTYATAACAACTACATTTAAAAAGAACAAAACACACTCTGTTCTTATTTCGTGATATGAAGGGGCTATTAAATGGAAGGCACAGATGGGTTTGGTGGCAACCTTACATTTGGGGGGGGTGGTTTTGGGGTTTTCCCTCCCACTGGCTTTTGACTCTGTCCCAGTTTTGACATAGAATATATCCCCTTGTCATAAAGAGTCAATGAAATTTGCATGATTTAACTGATTGCAAGAGTCTTAGTCATTTCTTTAACCTTTTACATTTTGGCAGTTTATAATAAGCATATTTGTTAATGTGGACGACTTGCATGTACATTTGTAACTGAGGTTGTTTAAATTATGATTTCAGAATTTGTTTGGAAGCAACAGCCTTGATGGAGGAAGCAGCCCTATGGTAAAACCTAAAGGAGATAAACAAGTGGAATATTTAGACCTGGACCTAGATTCGGGAAAGTCTACCCCACCTCGTAAGGTAAGCAGATCTTCAGCTCTTGCAGTTCTGCCATCAAGAGTTTAAAACAAGAGGGAGYCTTCAGCAAGACCATCTTAACTGGTTTCTCAAATGGTCAGTCAAGAGATGGTGTTGGACCTTTCAGAGAAAGGTGTGCTTATTCTGTATCTGTTTGGGACATCTACGTACTTTCTGTTGTTAATTTATTTGAACTTGTTGTTCACTCTCCCCAGAAAAAGAGCAGTGGCTCGGGCAGCAGCGTGGCAGATGAGAGGGTTGATTATGTTGTGGTGGACCAGCAGAAGACCCTCGCACTGAAGAGCACCCGGGAGGCGTGGACTGATGGCAGACAGTCTACGGAGTCTGAAACRCCCACGAAAAGCGTGAAGTGAAAACACTGCTTTGTCTTCAAAGAAGAGAAAGAAGTGAATTTGGAAGAATCACAGAACCACAATGGCAGTGTTGTTTGGCTGTACAGTACCTGATTCCCTGGGTGGGAACCAGTTCTTCACCGAATAGGATGGAAGCCAAAGGACACTTTGAATATATCAAAGGAACTTTAAGATCATGAATTGGCTCTGTGGTCTCTGGAAAAATCGCAGCCTGTAAATAACATGTAAAATAATATCACTTAGCTTTCAGAAAACCTTTTGTTCTGTAGTTAACACATTTGTAGTATTACTATGTTTATGCACTTTTTCAGTTACAATGTTGGTTCAAGTATTCTCAGTTAGTGTACCATAATGCCTAATTCATGTGGAGAATTCTTTTTTCCTTACACTACTATTCCTTACAATTTTAGGTTAATTAAGCTACATGTAGATATGGAAATTAATATTTGAACTTCATTTTAACAACTCAAATTGATTTTTGCAGAAATACTTTCACAATTGAATAATCTACTTGAAATGCCAAGAGACGACCGTTAGTTACATACTCGTTTATATTTAATACACACAAGATTATCTGGAAGTCTACAGGTTACCTTCCTAACAAAAATTGCTGTGAGTTAATAATAATGAACTGTACTGGGTTTAGACCTACAATCCTGGCTTATATGTTAGTTGTTAGTGGTGGAACTTCTATTGTATTTTATTAATGACAGTGTTCTGTGTTCAATGGGTGAAGATTCTGCAGGGTGGGATCTTACACTTTCAAAGACTGAATAATTAAATATCAAGTAAGCCTGCAAACCACTGATGGCATGCAGTAATATTGTGATCTCACACTTATTAACAAGAAATAACCTTTATATTATTTACAGAAGGTAGAGTATATAAATCAGGTACGTACCAAGCACTGTTGTGCTAATACACTGATCAGGTTTAGACAATGAGCTTTAGTTTTGTACTGTTTAGAAGTTCTAATGTCAGTTTTCAGTTCAAGATTAATGGGACAGTTTGACATTCACTGTTTGTAGGACTAGCAAAATACTGTGATTTTGAATTAGACATTAATTCAAATGGAAATACTATGTTTTGACACCATAGTGCCCTTCTTATGAGCTCTGTTTTACTTTAATCTCCTGCTTGGCCTTATATTTAAATCCCTATGCAACTGATATTTTATATCGCTGTTTTTAAAAATTAGATAATATACCTAAATGATCCCTTTGTAAACCACTTGTTGCTCTTCCCTGGTACAGGATTTTAAACTCTGTATACTGTGATCCTTTATTTTACTATGCCAGTTCCAAATAATAATCTGCCTTGGTTTAGAAACAGTTTTTTGTTATTTGGAAAAAGATAGAGTTCTTTAAATACATGAATGAGTTAGGTCTAGATAGAAAACTTACTAACACACTTTTACTTTACACAAACACCCTCAAGTAAGTGGTTGGTTTCATTTTCCCGCCCAATTGTTTTATTTTGTCCAGATCATTTAAAAGTTGAGCATAAAGCTGCATTGTTTTGTGGTATGTTGGCCTTAGTACTGTGCCTAATCTACCATAGGTTGTTTCTCTCCCCTCACAGCCACAATCTACAGTATGTAAATTATCTTATTCTTAACAAAGGTTCTTTTTAAATTAGTAATATTTTGATGCTTTGAATGTTCATTTTAAAAAAGAAACTAAACACAATGCATTTTGAGGTGAATTTTAAATAAATCAAGTTGTTCAGTTTTGATGTGTAAGCTCTGTCCTGTAAGCAGCAGTGCGTCTGGGAAGGTGCCTGGATACCAACCACACTTTGTCAGAATTGTAGATTACSTGCTAGTACCTCTCAAAAAACAAACGTGAAGCTAGAAAAATTTTCAAAAGGAATCTCTSATTTAAAACCCTGCACCAAGAAGCCAAATAATGTGAATTCCCATTCTTCTGGCAGGCAGGAGCAGTGATGTGCCTAAAAGAACTGGTTTCCTGGGCTGGCTGCTCCTGCTGGGCTAGTGATAGAACGTGGGTTTGCTCTTAAGTTTGCTGATATCAGTCCTTGGTTTACAGATCACACTTACTCTTTCTTCATCTAAAATTTGGCAGCATTCACAATGTTAATTGTTACTACGACTGAGAATCTACCCTTAATTTTTAGGCTTTTTCCCTTCCTTTTKTTAAGGAAAACAGGAGTTTTCAGACTGTACAGGCACTATAATGCTTTCTAAGTAACACTCTAAAATTTCTCTTTAACTAGATTACTAATCAGTTTTCTCCCCTGTGTTCCAGTAATACATTTTCCCTACTGACATGTTATCCATAGTATGTTCAGAATCAGAGGCATGATACCGATGTTTGCTGATACATCTCATTTTCACCTGTGAAGCTACAGGGGCTGCATACTGCAGATCTGTCTGAGCTCTTTGATGGTCTAAGGATGTGAATATTAAATTGAAAATGTGAATTCTAAAACTGTAGGTAGTAGAAAGCAAGCTAAACTGATATTAGCCTTGTGTGACTTCCAGTTACTAGCTTTGTGAGGACACTCTAGCCTGGAGGGAAGCTGCTGAAAACTCCAATAGATACTGTTGCAGAAGTAGTTTGTCARTGTTKTTTGTCAAGTTTTCTTTTTTCAAAYAGGTAAGTTTTTTCTTGTTTCACTAAAACAATATGTTAGCAGTTGCAGATACAGTTTTCATTGCTGTATGTGAAATTATAAATTGCAAATATATATATGCAATATGTCTTACAAATACACACCACCTTGCTCTTAAAAATCAAAAGAAAAGCTTAGTGCCTTGTGCACTGAGTAGAGGGGATTTGGTATCACTTCGTGGTGTGATCYGAACATTGCATTACCTAGTAAGTACCAATGGCCACACTTTTACACACTGACATAATCACTATTACCTCATGAAATGCAGGTGCCAACATAGCTACTCTGTTCTGCTAAAAGTTTGTAATGTGACATTGCAAAAGGTAAAAACCTGATCATTAGTCTTTTTTCTTTACTGAGATTTGTATTTATGTAAAAAAATAACAATCCATTCTTGTATGACAGTTGTGACAGTGCCACAGGGAGTACAGACAAATTACAGTATGGCTGTTTTAATTCAGTAATTTAGAATTCATCGCCCTATGTAGCTAATTAGGGAGTGATGGGCACCTCTATAGCATTCACAGTGCACCATGAGCCAAGCAAGATGTATATCACAGTGAAATACAAGTTTACCTGTTAACTGACTGCAGAAGTAAATTTTTATGTTAATGTGTGTGTGTGTGTGTGTGTATAGAGAGAGAGAGTTGTAGTAGTCTTGCAAAAGTACTTTGGATACTTAGCAGCCCTGGACAGAGCTTCTATTCCCTCCTTAAGTATAGAGATTTGTGTCATGAAAAGTGAATGGATGTTTATTTGCTCAAGGAGAAGCTGTTGCCATACAATATCAGTGTGCAATTTAGCAATAATGTCACTTCATCTGTTGAAATATTTCACACCTGTAGCTCTTAAGAAGCTCAGCATTATCCACAGGTGAACTTAAATTTGGATATTATCCTCCATATTTCCTGCATCTGGTCTTGGTCTCTGTGTGTTGCATCAAACTGCTTCTTAAGAGTTTATTTCTTGTTGTTTGTCTTATTACTTGAGGATCCTAATGTGGTCCCTGACCACAAAAAAAGGTGCTTGTCTAGCAAGTATTGTACTAAGTGTTCCACAAAAGCATTATGTTGATTGGGTGTAGATGAACCAAATCCCAAGCAATGAGGTTTTTGGCTTTTTGCCTTAACTGAACAAGCAGTTTGAGTTCAGCTCTCAACCTGACAAGGTGTAGAGTGGGACAAAAAGAAAAGGTGACGAGAGGGTTATGAAACATGTCTTTAAGATTTTAAGGTTCCCAGTATATGTTTATGGTTCAGCAGCCTTAATGTTAATTTTCAGTACCAAAAGTGGGAGGAGACCAGGTATTGGATGCATGACCATTTGAAAGGTTTCACCTTTGCTAGATTGTGGTTTTCTTTCTAGATGATCTTAAAAGAAAATTTCCATGTTTTATGTGAAAGGGATTGTCTATGTTGGCTTCAACTTTTTTATAAGAAACAGGTTAGCTGAAGTGCACAGCTGTGTAATCTGCTGTGCACACACATAATGTTTGGTAAAATGGAATAGAAAACAATCCTATATATTTTAGAACATATAACATCAAGTTGGTAAAATGGACACTCTCAAAGTTTTCCTGCATTTATAAAACCAACATTTGGAGTAATCATTGTGATTTTCTCTTGAAAATTCTCACAGGATCTCTCATCGTTGCCAAGCCTTTTCCTGGTAAGTTGTATCTGCAGTGAAACGAGAAGAGAACRTGTGTCATGTTGATTTGGAGAAAGGCCAATCCTACTAAGATTTTATTAAATGCTGTTTGAGGTYCTGGGTTTGGGGAAGGGTCTTTCACAGCGTACCCAGAAAGCTTCATTGCCTTTTGGGAGAGGGTGTGGAAACTCAGCCTTCTAAGGATATTTCAATGGTGTAATACAAAGTAGCACCAGGCTTAGTGTTACTTTTAGAACTGATGGAGCACTTCTAAGTATGAAATAAAAGAAAAAAAGGCTCATAGTAGGGCATCTCAATGTTTTATTCAGTTTAGTTGTAGACATTGCAAGAGAGCTGAGTTGTTCTTGGGCTAGCTATACCTAGCTAGTGACTGGATGTATAACCTAACAGTGCCACTAAAAGCCCAAGGAACAATACTTACAGGTAAACTACAGGTTTCTMTTCTAAACCTCTCTTTACAGAAAATCTCTTGGTATCGGAAAGCTCATCACTGGTATGGAGTGTGAGCAAATATAACTGGGCATCTGAAAGTTGCCTTTACTACATTTTTGTTTAATCAACAGGCCAGAACAGGAAGAAAGTATAATTATGCCTTATTTTTCCTGAATTCCTACCAAATTTTAAATACATAAGTTTTCATATTTTTATGCTCTTTTCAGGGAATATACTTTAGAGGAAAGAATCACTACTTACTTCTGTGCACTTGGGCTGGTTTTCACACACTTGTAAACTATGCAGAGTAACTGAAATGTTTAGGGTTTTTTCTCTTTCCATTGCCTGTTAGGGGTGAAGGATGCAGGCTTGGGAGTTTTGGAGATGCTTCAGACTGGCCTACTGGTGTATCTCAATTAGAGTCTGGAGATAATTGCATCAAAACAGTGATTAAACCCTCTGCTGAGGTTGTCTTCATAGTAATATCTATAAATCATGGTGTGTATATTTCATTATTTTTTAAAAATTAATCAGGTGAAACCAAAATGTTGGAAACAAATGGTGTTCAGAGTTAAGCTCCCTAGTCTCCAGTTAGGCATACAGCAGCATTTAAAAAGGCATTAAGTGTAATAGGGTTCAAATTCCCCAGGCACACAAATCCATTGTTTGATCTTTTGAGGAGCAGAATTTCATATTCAAGGCACCACTGTCCTCTTTAAGTAAGTGAAAGTTCCAAGGACTTTTTCAAAATAATCTAATTTCTACTCAGTTGTGTACATATAAGTTTAGGAACTAAATTCTAAAAATACTCTGTGTTTTAACTATTTTTTTCCTTCATAAATGAAAGAAATKATGATCCTAAAGACATTTTTGCCTTTAGCTCTACTCACTGACAGCCCAATATGAGGGAGCACGAAATGGACTTGGCTCTTGAACTTTTCAAAAAGAAGRAAGAGTAAAGGAGCCACCCAGGACCAGGATTTAACCTCTGATCTGCCTTGCAGTGTGCCCCGTTCCCCTCTTACACTGTGGGGTGCAGCTTTGATTTCCTGTGTCTTTCTCACATGATTTTTCCCCCAAATATTCTCTTTAATTAAAGGAAAACCATTTACTTTTATAATAGCTGCTCTGTTTTTCATGAGTGAGCAGGTTTTTTTAAYGTAGCAAATCTCTGTTGTTATTCAGAATAATCACTACTGCAGAAAGGAATTCAAACGGTGTATACAAACCAGTAACTCAAAGGCAGTGGCTATAGGATAATACAAAAGGCATATTCATGTCTAAAACCAAGGGCTCAGGAAATACATGTGGCACAAAGCAACCACAGACTACAGCACACATAAGACTCATCATTTTTGCAATAAAAACTATATTGGAAGCTCYTGTATGTCTTATTTATTCTGATACTGTAGTTACAGGAAAGTAGATATTTGTCAGCGTTAAATTAAGTGAACTGTTTTTCAAAATCTTTCGTGGGTATGTAAGTATCTAAACACTGTGGGGAAAACTGGCCCAGGTCACAACTGAAGAGAAACAAAGCAGCATAAGAAAGGCAAGAAAACCATGAGATTCAGATTAAGATGCTATGGCAGAGGCCTCAATATATGAAATGTGGGTGTAGAGGCAGATAGATACCTGTGTTTATGTGGAATCCCACTAGAACTGTTATTTTAAGGGATAAAACTGCAAATGCAGTTTAAATAGAAAAGTTAAAGTATTAAGTCTTGCTTAAGAAAACTCTTTTTCAGATTTATCCCTATCTTTCGGTGAGGGTTTATATCCAACTTCTCAAAAGCCCTTTTTGCTGTAAGGATAACAGCAGCAGGAGGAAGTCACGTGGCTTAACTGCAGTGCCAATAGATCCAGGAAGTGAGTTTTCCAAGGGAGCCCTTTCTTGCACTGTCTCCCTCTGGTTGCAATGCTGTCAGGTGAGGCGTGAACTTCATRGAAGGAAACAGGGTCAGGGCAGAACCTGGTTGCTGAGAGGGAGGAGAACATGAAGTTTTTGTGTGTGTAATAGGAGTGTGCATTATTTTTTATATGAAAATGTATTTTACATGCTGAAAAAATATATATTTTTGCCTTTTGGTTGAGCCTTTTCAGTCACAGCAGCAAACAAAGAAAACTTAAAAGCATTTCATTTATTCTGGGTTTTTTTTTCTGTGAGAGTGCTGCTTGTTACAGAATCTGCATTCTTCAAGGATTTCTGTAATGAGTATCAGCAGTTGACTCTGTAAGGGGTCATTTTTTTGCATGGATAAATTTTATTGATCAAAGGGCTTGTTTTAAACTGGACACAAGCAGAGTCTGATGTGCTATATGCATGCCATGTTGCTGTTACCAAATATTCACTGGTTTGTGGCTGTGCATAATATGAAAGACTTTTGGTCTTCACATGTCACTCTTTTGTAGTCTGCTTTTTGAAGATAGACACACAGCAAACTTACAAATGTTCATTATAGTTCAAGCACTGCAGATGAAGTCAGTGCTGTTTATTTTCTATGAAAGATTAATTTTATCAGGATGGTTACACTGTAATTTTAACGACCTCAATGTCATCTTCACAGTACTCAAAATTTAAAGAGCACATGGATGAAATGTATACACTTACATGTGGTAAACTCTGAAACATTGTTTCCACTGCATTAAGGAATCAACTGAAATTAATGTATAGTATCTTTTGCATGTGTGGATTTTTTTGTTGGGGCTGAGTTTTTTTAATAATGAAAATCAATGTGTTATCATTTATGACAAAAGTGATGATGGTGACCTTTGCTGATGGGCAGAAGTATGTTTTGGATTTTTGGGGGTTTTTTAAAGAGATGTAGCATGAYTTTGATGGCTGCTTTAACTGCTGCTCCTCTGTGTGTGTGTGTACACCTCTTGCCTGCAGCACCTTTAATCTGAGACTGGAAGAAAAGTGAGGGTGACAGAAGTGATGCTTTGAAATAAGTCTAATTGTATTTACTTTTGATGGGATAGTCGAGCTCAACATCAGTCTTGTGAGCAGCTAGAAAAACTGGCAGTATCTCACCTCACATGGGTAGTATCTTGCTTTTGCATTTCAAACTAAAAAAACAAAACACAACTCCCCCCTAGGACCTGAACACAAATGCAGCTCTCACCCCTCTCTTCCCTTCTTGTAACCAAATGGCTGCCCTATGTCTGATGGAGCAAAGACAAACAACTCGTTTCATTCCCTTCATTTCCCAAACTTTGGGAAGATTTGCAGTGTTGATACGTGTGCAGCAATGCCTATTAGCRTAATTGCTGCACAGCTAACAGTATCATTTAAAGTTGCTCTTACTTGTGGTGTTTCAATTTCTTGTTAAACAAGGAGCCATCTAAAGAATATTAATTAAAGCTATGATTGCACAACTGAGCAACAAAATTAAGACGTCACCCAAGAGATTTGACAAAAATCTGTAATTAAGCTGTTCTTTACTAACTTCATAAGCATGTTAGTAATTAGTTGTCTCTACAGTTTAGTACTCGCTAAGGGGGATTTCTTGCTTTATTTTTTATTTGACCATATGCTGGATGGCCAAGGATCAATGCGATTTGGATGGAGGTTGTGGTTTTTTTCTTCTTCTCCATCAAACCAGATCTTACCTGTCAATTTTAGTCTGATTATAAGAGATGGTGTTGAAGGTGCCAAAACATCCTCACCTCTCTTCCCAAACACCTGACTTCTTCTACCCCTCTTTCCTTCACCAGTGATCCTCCATTTGTGGTTTTGTTTGTGTGCTTTGCAGGGGAGACAAAAGAATGAAAAATGGGAAAGGGGGGAGTGTAGCTCCCTTCCCAGCCTGACCTACACTCCTCACCACATGGAGAGCACTGCATTGTCTGGAGCAGCTCTGAGAGAGGGGGCAGGAGCTGAGGCACAGCAGGTGGACACAAGACTGTACTGGAAGAGCATAGGTGGCTAAATTAATACAATTAAGTATCATTTCCTGCTGCATGTATTTAAAAGTTAAAGCTGTCTCCCTCAATGGAGAGAAAAGCGTTTAGCAAAGCTCAGGGACTGGGTTTTCATCTGTGATAAGAGATGACAACAAGGAAAGTGTCAGTAAATTTGTGATTAGTTGAGAAATCCTATTCTAGGAAAATTGAGATTTTCTGGGAATTTATTCTTCTGAGTAGCTTTGGCAGAAATGAAGTGACAATCTTGGAAATGTCAAAGCTAATAATTTTAACTTTAAAAAAATGTTAAAAGATGTCTGTAATGAAAAACAATGGAATGAAGATTGTAACAATCATCATGGTGCTGGTCTCTGTTTAGCTGCTACCTTCTAGGTGACAATAGTTTCCTGGGATGTGGGAGATGCGGCTTCACAAACCTGCAGAGTGCAGTCACTGGCTGCATCTACACTGACACCACTTGTGAACATTGCYGACGTACCTACCGGTGTAGCAAATCTGCAGGACTAGATGTGTAGAGGGATTCGGCTGATGTGGAGAATGACTGTGGGACTCTTGCTTCAGACTAGCTCAGGTCTGGCCCCTTGGACAGCCTCTGGTAGCAGCTGGATGCAATAGCAGTGCTCTTAAATAGACTCTCCTGTTCAGTCTCATCCCATTCCATACACTCCGGGGTTCTGGGATGCACGCTGTGGTAGGTGGCRGCTGGCAGGGTCAGTGGGGATGTCAGTGAGGTGATGTGCTCAATCACATCCCAAAGCAGGGGGCTGCAGCCTGTGATGCTTCAAGCTGGGAGCAGACACTGTATTGTTGTATTCAGCTGGTTACAAAACTGTGCTTCTGTACCTACAAACGTGGTCTGGCTCTGTCACCGATGAAGTGAGGGCAAGGGACTCAAGTGGCTGGCTCTGTGACACCATTTTTGGTGAATGTTCAAGTCCTTCCCTTCAAAACTCACTCTCTCCCCAGGCAGAGATGTTCTGTTACACTGGCCTGGAAAAGCACCTGTTTTTGTGGGGACCTGCTACTTCACAGCAGTGGTGTCCTTGCACCCTGAGGAGCACTGTGGAGAGACCGATGACATTTTCAGAGCCAGCCCTCACACCCTTGTCAGGCAGCACTGGTTCTGAGCTCAACTTCAGCCCAGCTCTTGCTTTCCATAATTAYAAGCTGCAACGAGGAACCCATGCAGCAACCTGAAGCTGCCTCATTAGTAACTTACTCTACAGCACATCGCTGTTACCTGCTTTAATCACACAACACTGCTGCTCCCACCTGGAGGTGCCAGAGCCACGAGGCAGCACAGAGGGGGCTGCGGACAGGCTCCAGCCAGAGCACACCTTCTCCTCCTCGCGTGACTCCTGAGCCTTTCCCGGACGGCTGCGAGGATGGTGAAGGGCCTTGAGGGGGAGCCGTATGAGTGGCGGCTGAGGGCACGTGGTCTGTTCAGCCTGGAGGAGAGGAGATTGAGGGGAGACCTCATCGCAGTTACAACTTCCTTGTGAGGGGAAGAGGAGGGGCAGGCACTGATTTCTGCTCTGTGGTGACAGTGACAGGACCTGAGGGAAATGGAAGCTGTGTTGGGGAGGTTTAGGTTGGACATCAGGAAAAAGTTCTTCTCCCAGAGGGTGGCTGGGCACTGGAACAGGCTCCCCASGGAAATGGTCACACCACCAGCCTGACAGAGTTTAAGGAGTGTTTGGACAGTGCTCTCAGGCACATAATGTGACTTTTGGGGATGGTCCTGTGCAGGCCCAGGAGTTGGACTCGATGGTCCTTCTGGGTCCCTTCCGACCCAGGATATTCTGTGATCTCATGCAGGGTATGAAATCTGATCCCCACCTAGATTTGAAGTGCACGGGTACCTGATCTCTCCTGTACGGTCCTAGGTGACACGGAGGGGAGGATCCTGCAGCCACAGAGAGGACTTCCGCTCTCTCCCTCAGCAGCACCCGCGAGCCCGCCCGGTGGGATCCGGGCAGATCCCGGAGCGCTCCCTCCCGGGAGCTCCGCGCGGAGCGGGTGGGTCCCGTGGGCGCCCCCAGTGGCGGCGGCGCGCGCTACTCCCTCCCCGCCGTCCCCGCCGCGCGAGGGGGGAAGTCTCGCGAGCGCGGGCTCGCGGTGCGGCTCGCGCGCTGGTTGGCGGCTCCCGCCGGGACGGGCCGGGTCGGGCCTCGCTCCCTCCGCCGGCCGCGCTCCGGGAACCGGGACCAGCAGGCCGCCGCCACCTCCTCCGCCGGGATCCCGGCTGCCGCCCGCTCCTGCCCGCAGCGCGCAGCCCGCCGGCCGCTAGCCCCAGCCTCGGCGGAGCGCCGTCTCCTCGCGGCGGGGATCATGTCCGCCGGGCAGCCGCCGCCGCCGCCGCAGCCGGACGAGCCGCCCGCCCCGCCGCTGCCGCCGGGCGCCAACACCGGCGAGGCCGCGGGGACGGGGCCGCCCTGCGCCGCCGGCCTGGCCGGGGGCGACATCAAGATGGAGGTGAGTCGGCTTGGCCCGGCGGGGCCGCCCCGCTCCCCCGGCAGCAGGTGGGACACCCCGGGCCGCGTGGGGCCGCGGGAGACAATGGAGGAGCGCCCGCGGGGCCGCACCTGGCAAAGCCGGGCCGCGCTCCGGCTCTGCCGCCCTCCCTTCTGCCCTCTCTCCCGCCGGGAACGCGACCCGGCGGGCTGGGGGGGTGATGGGGGGGTCCCATCCCTCCGCGCCCCCTCCCCGCCGCGCAGGGGGCCCGTGAGTCGCGCTCTTGCTGCCGCTGGGACGCGGGGAAGGAGGCGCTGCGGCCGGGTCACTCCGCTTGTTTGTTTTCCAAACGGGGCGGCGGGAGCTCCCCGCGCACCCGCAGGCTTTCCCTCCGCTCCTGCCTCCCGGAGACCCTGCCCAGCCTTTACGCTTCCTGCTCCAGCGGCAAGCCAGCCTGGCTGCTAAAAAGGACGAGCGATATTTGTCTGCTGAAGTGCTTCAAAACTTTTTTCTTTTTTTTGGGGGGGGGAGGGGAGGGGGAGCAGAACACGGTGTGAGGGTTGTTGGAGGGGTTGTTTTGGCAACAGGTGCGCATGTTCCAGAAATTTCAAGGGGTTGGAAGTGATTGCCTGGAGATGCTAATTCTATCGCAGCATTGTTTCTCTGATGATAGGAGGAAACTGGTCGGTCCTGCTTTCAGCGCTGGGTGTTCTGTACTCTGAGTCACGCTGGGCTGTCCAACCTACTTGATCTAAATAAATTTGCAAATGCCATGTTTTTCGGATGAACAAGTAGCCAAAGCACTGTGGGAAATAAATCCTGCTGGAACCTGCAGAAATAGGGCAATTCCGGGCTGGAGTTAAGCGTGTGGAGGCTGAGAAACGCGGGCTCTCGAGGCGCCCGAGTGCGAGGTCTCTCTCTGTGCTGCCAAGTCAGTTCCTGTTTTACCTTGGGAAGAGATTTCCTGGCATAAAGTGAAGTTTAAGTTGAAATGCTTTCTTGATAGTCGTGTGAGCATCTGAAAGACTACTTTTCTTGGTCTCCAGCTAAATTGCAAGGTTTTGTCATCTGTTCTGCAGATGATGAGCACGGATGGCCGTGCTGCTCCGCGGCTGTGCTTTCCAGATTAGGCGTTGCGGGAGAAATGGGAATTTCGAACAGAAGTTCCAACCGTCCTCTGCTTGTGCTCACTGGGTGTTGGCTCAGTCCAGTGAGGGATGAGTAAGAGGATTTGGTTATGACTTCAGAAGAGCTTTAGCCGTAACTTCTTATGCTCAATTCTTTATATTTTGGCTAGTGAATTAAACATTTTTATTAGGAATTTTCTGTTTCCACACGGCCTTACCTGCCAGAGGTTTGTGAGGAAATACCCACCCACAAACATCCCGTTTCTTGGAAGTCTTMGTTTCATTTGTTTTTCATTGTTTTCCTGTTCCTTTGTTCTATATTGCCCGGTAAAGATGGAATTTAGCTCAATTCTTACTTGTCTCAATTAAACAGATGGCTAATAATCACTTTGAAGGCATCTCATTTGTTTTCTTTTCTCACCCTTTCAAGAATTATTTTGTAATATATTACCTTGGCATTTTTTATCAGGGAAGGGTCATCTTACTGCTTTTAGTTTTAACAACAGAAGATGAAAATACATGTGGGGATGATGTGGAAAGAGTTAAGCTAATAATAGGAGAGACAAGGATAAAAAAGCCCTGATCTGAAAGAGCAGTTGAAGGCAGTATGTTAAGGATTTGGCTGGAAGGCGATGAGGGAGGACTGCCCCCATCCAGCCACCTTGTTTTTCTGTTGTTAGTGATAGCATGGGTGATAACCATTATTTAATTTAGTGAATAGGGGAAAAATACAGTTTAACTAAATTCCTGCTCAGCTTTCAGGACAAAATTGCAGTCTGGATTCTTGTTTACATTTGTTCCCTTGATACGGAATGATGAGGGATTGGGATAATCTGGAAAAAGGAGAAAAACCTTGAAATTACCCTTGCTGCAGGCCTGGAGCTGGTGCTTTGACAGTCCTCTTCAGAGCCAGCTTCAGGAGGGGTTGGCTCAGCACCCTAGAAGTGGTATGCTGAGCTCCTGGACCACAGCTGTCTCTCTCATTCACGTTGATGTGATACTTTAATGATGGAGCTAAATTGGATTACAGAGACCCAGCTCTGTCCCTCACCGTGTGGCAGGGACCTTTGATCCATCTCCAGGTAATTTCATAGTAAATAATAGCTGACTACTGTCTCTCCACATCAGATGCCACAGCCAGCTTTGATAGAATTTGAAACAAGCTTATTCTCCTTTATATGAGTATCTTCTCTTTTTCAGAAATATTTCTTTTTAATTCTTTTTCATTGCAGGAGTCTTTTGATGATGCATCACTGGCGAAACAAAAAGAAATCCAGGAAACAGACCCTACATATGAAGAGAAAATGGTATGTGATATTTGGGATTGTGTACAGCTTGTTTAAAATACACTTGTGTTTTCTCTTTGTTTGTTTGAAATATCTTAACTGGATTTATAAAATTTTGTCTAGTTATTAAAAAGTATTTAAATAATTTGAAACAAAAAAAAATCCAGAAAACGTTCCTTGGACCCTTCTCCTTTTCAGCATTCTAAAGTTATCTGTAGAGCTGTCCATCCTGTAGGCAAGGGGGATTGTAAAGAGTTGAGTATTCAACTTCAGTCAGAAATGGAAAGATTCTCTAGGAATCTCTTTGTGAAGCTCTAGTTAGAGTCCTCAGGTTTTTGAAGATGGGTGATTCTGCCTTCATGGGTTAGAAAGGAAAAAAATTGCTTTTTTTGTCATATGRGGGAGTTTTGTTAGTTTTTATAATGTAAGAGATAGAGTCTCCCATTCCTCACCATCTAATCGCAGTTTCTTTCTCTGTTCCTCCCTGTTTGCCTTTCTTTCTGTTTGTAATTCCAGTGTCTGTGACTCCATGTGGAATTTCTTCATAGGAAAGTGAAACTGATTCTTATAATTTGCTGCTTCCTATGTTATTTCTTCTTGCCACTGAAAATAACCCAGTCATCTTCTGCAGATTTCTTTGTGCTACTTTCTGGCAAACTGAAGGAAGTGAACTTGAAATTGTCTCCTTTAGTCTCTAAACAGACACAATTACAAGGGCAATTGTATTTTACAGATGCACTGAAAAAGAAAATGGGAAAAGTGTCTCTACTGGTAGAAGGATAGCTCAGGGTTGTAGAGTACAGCGTGTTCTTGACTGTGTCCTGTCTAAAAGACAGAGATAATGTTTTTTAGTCTCTTAAAAGAACATCCTTAAGTGCAGCGAAAGCAAGTGTGGAGATGTGTGTGCAAGCCCAAAACCTGAAGAAGATTCCTCACTGAAATTTTAGAATGAGGAACCTTCTGCATTGCAGTCAGTATCTCTTCTACTTCTCTTTTGTCCAGCCAGTAAAACAAGTACTTAAAAATAAGGGTCAGCAATTTGGATAATAGTAAGATCTTACATAGTTTAAACCTCAGAAGCTGTTGCGAAGTAGACAAATGAACAAAACCTATGAAGAATAGACAGGAAAACTTAGATTTAGTGGATGTGGAATTAGCAGCTGTGTCATTCAAGCTTAAAAAATAGTTAGAGTGAGTCTGAGAGTCCTCTGTGATACACAGAGATCTCTTTCATGGTCTCTTTATTCTCTAACACTTTGTCTTCCTGTCTCTTACATAGTGCAGGATCTGCTTGCTCTGAGGAGAACACTCACAGAGTTGGCATGGCTCTTACAGAAGTCTGGAACATATGTTCCTTTTTACTAAGAAAACTGACTTCCTGTAGCTGTGCTGCAAATTGCTAAATACTAGGTTGTGTTGTGGGAGCTGGCAGTGTGTCAGAGTGGTTACTGTTAGCCTTGGAGCTGTTTTCAGTCTTGTTTGTCTGTTCAAAGTTTTGGTGTGGCCTTGGGAAGGTGTGTTGATTTCAAATGGAACCTGTCTCAAGGAAGCTGAACCTTTCCGATACTAATATTGTCTACTGTAATCTTTTTTGCGCAGCAGAAACAGCGACTCCTATCAAAGGGGCAGCCTGGCAAGTTAGGGTGAGCATATCTAAGGTCTCTGCTGCTGAAATAGATGTTCTGGCTCGTAGCTGTGAGCTGCTCTGCCCTCTCTGCCCCCTTTCATGCCAGCTCTGTTGCTTATCTGACAGCCCAGGGAGGTGGTCTATCTCTCTGAGCAGGCAGGACACCAAGGCAGTAGAAAGCAGTTGTTGGCAGGTTGGTGAGAGATGAACAAGTGCATTGAAGAATCCTGTGTGTGATAGGTGGGGGGAAATTTCTGCGATTGGGACTATCATTTTTGATAGGAGAAAGTTGTTAAGRGGGCTCTGGCCTTATCTGGTGAGACTCATGCAATCTTTGTGCCAAAGTCAGATTTCAGTCTTGGTGCTGGTCTGTCTTGCAGCTTTGGTCTTGCTGCATAGCAAAGATGAGCCTCGGTCCCAAAAAAGAATATTGAATCTGTCAGCAGCAGTTCTATTGATGTTAATAATTTCTTTGGTGTTGTAGTGATGTGTATAAACTCATGTGACTCCTTATTGTTTACAAAGTATTTGTTAGTTTTTTCTTTTGAATGAATACATACTGGAATATCTCATGCTTGCTCCATTTAATTTTCCCTTGTCAACAGCAAACAGACAGAGCAAACAGATTTGAGTATCTGTTGAAGCAGACTGAGCTCTTCGCTCAYTTCATTCAGCCTGCTGCTCAGAAAACTCCAACTTCACCTTTAAAAATGAAACCTGGACGTCCACGAATAAAGAAGGACGAGAAACAGAATTTACTCTCAGCTGGCGAGTGAGTGATGACACATAGGCCAACTTGTACTGTAATTAAGGTTTTATTGTACTTTAGAAGTGTAAGTTAAACTTGCTAAGCTTTTGTGCTATGTCAGTGTGTTTTGTTTTTTCAACTGCCCACCTGTTAGTTGAGGGTTGTTTAAGAATTCTAGGAGTTACCAGAGATTTGTGTTGATGCTAAAGCATTCCAGCATAAAGAAAAGCTGGGGCAGAAAAGTAAAGCAGTCGTGGCTCTAAATTGTAAGAGTTCATGGAGAACATCAGTATGCAGCATCTTGCAGGCAGCTTGAAAATCCTAAGTCTAGAAATTTGGATTGCCTTCATTGCAATTTGTATACTGCAGTATATCCAGTGTTTAGCAAGTGCAGCAGAACTTAAATGCAGTGTTGTTCCCTGTCTTGTAATTTAAGGCCAGTACTGATGCACACATTCGTCCCTTTCCGGTCCATTTTGGGCTGATACTGAGCCTGCTAAATATGAATTCTAATGAAGAATCTCGCTAGAAGCTTCTTTGGGTGTTTGCGTTCTGTATTGCAGTGACATTAGATTTAATTCCTCAGCAACYTGATGTCTTTTCAGTTTAGCCAGGAACTGATTACTTTCTTGGACTTTTTTAGCTATCGGCACCGCMGAACAGAGCAGGAAGAAGACGAGGAGCTGTTAACAGAAAGCTCCAAGACAACAAATGTCTGCACTCGATTTGAAGAATCTCCATCATGTGAGTTTCCTTCTCTTTTTTTTTTGCCCCTGTTCTTTTTCTTCAAAATGTTGTTTAAGATGAACATCTAATGGGAAAAAATGTATTATCAAGGAACTGCTTATTTTCAGTCAGGCTAGAAAGATAGTCCAGTGACTCTTTTCCTTTAGAAATCCAGTTGCTCTACTTTAGTTACTAGGAAAGAGTTTTTAAGTCTGTCGTCTTATCATTTTTACGTATGTAACTTATATTCTGGCATGATTTACAGCACCTAATAGCTTTCAGTTCATTTAACGGAATTCAGTATTGTGTTGTTTTAATGTTCGACTGTGTTCTGATTTGGAGAGTGGTGGTAGAGTTAGAATTTCTGTGTGCTTTGGGTTCTTGCAGAAAACAAAGGTGTTGCAGCAGCTTGCAGAAGCAAAATTAACATGTTGCTGTCTCCAGTCTCCATTGTCCTTGAATTTATTACATTAATTTACTATTTGATTTTGTTCTGTAGCTTTGATAATCACTGTCAATTAGCAGCCAATGGGTGGTGAAATTCTTTCGTAAATTTTTTGTACAACTTTTAGTCCATTCTTTGATGTCTTTCAGATGTTAAATGGGGAAAGCTGCGTGATTATCAGATCCGAGGACTGAACTGGCTAATTTCTCTGTATGAAAATGGCATCAATGGCATCCTGGCAGATGAAATGGTATGCACATAGCCTGTGTGTATGATGACTTAAGAACACATGCAATACAATTCCATTTTAGTCCAGCTATGTATAAATCTATGGAGTTTTTAAGTCACTTTTAAAATAAGTGTCAAAGATATCTTGATTTAGATAAACTGTGCAGGCAGGTCTAGAAATAGCCGTATGAAAAGGGAATCTGTCGACCTTTAGGAGCATGAAGTTGGTGGAGGGAAGTTGTTCCACAGAATAACATGTCCTCTTTTTTCTCTCTAAATTGCAGGTATTTTGGTATGATATTCTCAAGCTGCCCTTATGAGGAGAGTGTCATATATGAAAAGAGCAACAAATGTGGAAACACTTCCTGTTGTTAGGGCAGAATGTAGATACCAGGATATGAGTGTCCTATATGGACTGATGTCCACAGAAGAGCTACAGCAGTGGGAATTTTCTGGGAAAAATGGTGCAAAGATAGATGTAGCTAGAGAGCTGTGTTAAAATTCTTCATACACCATGATAGTGGACATTTCAGTTGGCACTGGCCATAGTAGCTTTTGCTTCTGTTTTTATTCTTTTCCCCTGAAAGACAAGGGATGAACACAGAAGAAATTGTAGTAGTTTCACAGGCAGATATGTTTTTATCCCCTTAATAATTTTAGTTGTATCTCTTTTTCATAAGAAGTAGGTAAGAAAAACCAAAAATCTTAAGTAATTTTGGTATATTACATTTCCCATATCTTGTAATTTCTGTGTAACAAAACTTCTTCAAGATAAGTTAGAGACAAATGAGTTCGAATTATTGTTTAGTAACATGCTTAATTTTTAAATATATCAAGTATTTTCTTAAACATACGTGCTTATGAATAGAGGATTTTTTTTTGCTGAATACGGTTCTAAGTGAAGCAGGCTTGTTTTAACGAAAACAGCTGGGAAGCTTTATGAGTCGTTGGATTTGTGGTGTTCCAAAATCCATCTTGTGTTGAAGAGTTTAAATATTATTAGTATATATTTTTTGCTTCATTCTTACGTGTTAATCTTATGTATTAATCCTGAAGTTATTAATTTTCACACAGCTTGTAAACACTTTTCCACATCTTGTACCAGATGGATTTTGGTTATTTTCAGGACAAAGACTTGAATTTTGGAACCAAAAGTGGCCTATGTTGATGGTGTTTGGGATTTTTAAGTTCTATGCATTTGAATCATAATATTTTTGAATTATTTAAATTACAGGAATGATCTGGTTTTTRCAGCTCCTCCTCAGTTTTATTTTAGTTAAAATTATAGGTTGAAGATACAATGTTTTAAATATTTCTGCTGAATAAAGAATTGAGTGCTTCTTCAAAAGCTCAGTATTTATTTTCTTCTTTGACATATGCAGTTTTTTACACTTGTTTGCCTCTCTCCTCACTGGAACTGATGCTGTTTCTGGCCTGTGAAAGCCTCGTTTTAAAAATTGATTAAGAACTTAATTACTATTATAAAACATTAATTTAATATTAGAATATTAATAATAGTATTATGAAGCCACTATTATTAATCTTAACAATTAATTAATTGAATAAATTAAAAATCCTAAGGGTTCTTAATTTATTCACTTTATTTCAACTTTAAGAGAATACATAAATGCAACTTGTAAAGTTTGACCTTTAAATAACCTGAGTACACCACAGTTAAAAAACAAAATTTTATGAAATAATGTTTCTTTGCACTTTTAACAATGTGTCTTACTTGAAAGGTAAGGCAAAATTCTGACTTCATAATCCAAGGTTTGAAAATGTTACTCTTGCTACTTTGTTTTAATTAAATGTGGGAAGCCATGCAAGCCTTTCCTAACCAAGACTTTGATGCCGTTTGTTGTTTGATGCCGAGTTGCAATGTCTCTAATCCATCTCTCTCATTTGTTCAGGCTGCTGTGTTTTCCATGCTGTACTCAGAGCTCACTCTTGGGTTTCCTCTTTTCTAACACATTAATGTATCTTACAGGGTCTTGGGAAGACACTGCAAACAATTTCTCTTCTTGGCTATATGAAACACTACAGAAATATTCCTGGACCTCACATGGTGTTAGTTCCTAAGTCCACTCTGCAAAACTGGATGAATGAATTCAAGAGATGGGTGCCAACACTTCGAGCAGTTTGTTTGATTGGTGACAAAGACCAGCGAGTAAGTTCTGATGTTGTGATTTTTCCTGTGTATTCTTGTGTAAATCCAGCATATGATCTTGCTGTCCTTTCCCTTTCCTTCCCTGGGAAGGATGTTACTTGGATTTGTAGTGGTTAAACAGTAAGACCTACAAGTGCTGCCTACTTGGGGTATAACCAGCTTAGAATTCACATCTGTTGCCCAGCTATTGCTTCATCACTTCATAGTTTCGTTTCCAAAGATTTGCTCTATCCTCTTGTGAAGGGAGTACACTCTTTAGACCAACAAAACCCCATGAGTCTTAAAATAGGAAAATTGTAACAGTGCTACTGAGTTCTTTTTGGTTTAGATTTGACAAAGGCTCAGTAACTAGCTGTCACTTTGTTATCTAGGCTGCCTTTGTGCGAGATGTGTTGTTGCCTGGAGAATGGGATGTCTGTGTAACATCATATGAAATGCTTATCAAAGAGAAATCAGTATTCAAAAAGTTCAACTGGAGGTACCTTGTTATAGATGAAGCCCACAGGATTAAAAATGAAAAATCAAAGGTAATTTATTTTACAATTAAAAAGAGATTTGTGTGGGTTATTAGGTGATGGTGTGGGGACGAGTAATGGTTTTATATTTGCTCATGTCTCAATGTCCTTCAGTTATCAGAAATTGTGAGGGAATTCAAGACTACAAACCGGCTGCTATTAACTGGAACTCCACTTCAGAACAACTTACATGAACTCTGGGCACTTCTCAACTTCCTTTTGCCAGACGTCTTTAACTCAGCTGAAGTAAGTCTTCATTTCTGCTAGTCAAATTAAAGTGATTTTGCTGGTTTTCCAGATTTGAAAATAGACTTGAATATAGTTAGGAGTATCATTTACTGGTAAATGATAGACTGACAGTTAACAACGTTTGTGTTACAGGGCTTTTCATAAAAATAGGCCAATTTGTTCTTTTAGTTACTGCCTATGAAAGAGAATGACTTGAGTTGTATTTATTCGCCATTGCACCTTTAAAGGAAGCCTCTTACAAACTGATGATTTTATTGATACAGGATTTTGATTCGTGGTTTGATACCAACAACTGTCTAGGGGATCAAAAACTGGTGGAACGCCTTCATATGGTGAGTCCTTCTGCCTTTTGTACAAGTGTTACATTTACCTAAGTTAAATCCTAAACGATTCTTCAAATGCTTCTTGTGATAGAATATTAGAATAAGATAGATTATTCCAGAAACTTTCAGTCAAGCAAAATTAAATCAAAGGACATAGAACTATATGAAAAATGATTTTGGCCTAATCTTTGAGTCTTCCAAAGAAAGCACATGTAATATCCCATGTATAGCAAATAATCTGTCCGTGTAGGTTGCTTTTTCAGATTGTCTAATAATAGGTCTGGTATTTGAGCTTCTGTGGTAGAGAATATCTGCACTGTGTTTTGTCTATTGACCTGATCAGAGTTTCAGTTTCCAAAAGGCATCAAATGATGAACTTCTTGCAGGTGCTACGACCATTCCTTCTTCGTCGCATCAAGGCTGATGTGGAGAAAAGCTTGCCTCCGAAGAAGGAAGTTAAAATTTATGTGGGCCTCAGCAAAATGCAACGAGAATGGTAATGAATACACATGCTTGACTGGGCTGTGGTTAAGGCTCACAAGGAGTGTGCTGTCTGTGACTTGAAGATTGTGTGGAACTTGATTTAATTCTATCTGGTGTACTCCCAGCTCACACATATTTCTTTGTGACACTTCTGTGATGACAAAACCATGTATATGAGGGCAAGTTACCTGATGAAATGAGGGGGAGGGTGAGCTTTTGACTATATTTGTTGCTTAAAGACAGACCAACTTCATTTTAGAGTAAGAGAAGTTTGTTTTCTTCTTTGATGTAGGTATACCCGAATCCTGATGAAGGATATAGATATCCTGAATTCAGCTGGCAAGCTGGACAAGATGAGACTGTTGAACATCCTCATGCAGCTGCGGAAGTGCTGCAATCACCCTTACCTCTTTGATGGAGCAGAACCTGGCCCACCTTACACAACAGACATGCATTTGGTCACCAACAGTGGCAAAATGGTAGTTCTGGACAAATTGCTACCTAAGTTGAAAGAGCAAGGTATGCGTTTTGTTTCTGGATTTTTGAGAGTTTTTGTTTCAATAGCTTTGGTTTGGTTCAAGTTTTTTGGTTTGGTTTCACGATAAATGTCAAAGTCAGTGGTGCTTAATGTTTCCGTGTATCCTGAGCAAAAGCCAGCACACTTTAGTCGGGATTATTGTTGGTTTCTAGTATGATACCAGYTTGTCAAACACTGTATTGTGTATATATGTATCTTATACCTATCTTACATGTATCTTACGTTTAGTTGATACAAAAACAATTTGTGAAGTGCCTTCAGAAATAGTTGGATCAATAGTCCATTATGGCTTTTTGTGCTGAACTGTTTTGAATTTTTTTTTTTTTTTCTTTTTTTAATCCCAGCTAAATCGAGACAACAGAAACATAATTTGGTCAGGGCTTTAGGTTTTGTTTTTTAGCATTATTAGCTATTTGAAATATAATTGTGTAGTATTTTAGCCACTCCTTTGATTTGCCATGAAGTACCATTTGAGATTCAGAGTCCTCATGTAGGGTTAAAGTCAATCCTTTGTGAAATATTGGTCTTTCTTGCTGGATTTTGATTTTGAGCAACACCTGAGGTTTTTCAGTATATTCTATAAACAGACATGGTGGAACTCCTGAGTTGTTTTAAAATTATTTGATAGTAGGGCAAAGCTCTGAAATGCATTACTGTAAAATTTACTTGCCACAGAGTTTTTGACTCTGGAATAAATTCTTAACTCATTATTTTATGAGTATGCTCACTGAAGTAACTTTGCTAAAGGAGTTGAGGTAGGTTTGTGAGTGGGGATGTTTTGCAGAAAAATAAAACCACATCTAAACCTCAGCCTTCATTAATAAAAAATAAACCTGTACTTTGTATCTAGGTATCATCCAGGCAGCTGTGGCGATATAACTCATTGTAACACCAAAAAACCCCCCAGTTCCGTGGTTATTGTGCTTTTTTTGATCTTGTTTTCTTCCTGCTATGAGGCTTATTGATGAGATGTTGCAATTAATACTGGCCTGGTCTCAAATTAAATCATCATCTTAAACAAAAGAGTTCATTATTAGCTGTTGAGTCCAAAGGACAAAAAAATCACATGACAAGAATATAGGGGGAAGTGGAAGCTTTGTAATATTCTGTGTTTTACTTAAATTTCTCCAGTAGGCTGGAAATGGTTGTGTATATATTCATAAATTACTGAACATTTACGGTTTTTTGGAAGTTGTAAGCAGGGAAGTAATCTAAGACTTTAAGAAGAACTTAATTTCTAGAGATCTTAAATACAAAACAAATATTTCAAAATTTCATTTTTTTATACTTGTTGATATTTTCATATTTGTGTTGCCATCTTACTCTGTTGTGTCTGGGAATATTTTGTTAAGGAATACAACAGAAAACAAAAGGGAAAAGGCAGCCATTGACTAGRCAGTGACATACCAGAGTAAGGCAGATGTGTCCATGGCAAGTACAGGACCCTGCTGTGACAGCAGCAGCTGCAGCCCTGCATTGTAGTTCAGGGTCTGAAATTCAAACTTTTTTTCTTAGTAGGAATTTTACTATGGATACTGAATCTACATGGAACTGCCCTCCTTCCTTTTCTGGTAGTGCAGACTTGCAGAGTTTGTTAAATCTTATGTTTTGATGAAAGCATAAGAAACCTTTTTCCTCAAACAGGCTCAAGAGTTCTAATCTTCAGTCAGATGACGAGAGTCCTAGATATTTTGGAAGATTACTGTATGTGGCGAAATTATGAATATTGCAGACTGGATGGACAAACTCCCCACAACGAACGACAGGTATTTATGTATTATACAATTTTAAGTACTGTATGTAAGTACAAATACCATTTGTAAAACATTTGGTTCAACTGATACGTACTTTTCATTTATTTAGGCTTCCATTAATGCGTTCAATGATCCCGACAGCTCAAAATTTGTGTTCATGTTGAGTACACGAGCAGGAGGTCTTGGAATCAATCTGGCTACTGCTGATGTTGTAATTCTGTATGATTCAGACTGGAACCCACAAGTAGACCTTCAAGCCATGGTAAAAATCCAGATGGAAATTTTGTTTTCTTTCTCACAGAACTTTCCTAGAAATGTGTATTTCCAAAATAAATTGGTGTTTTCCCATGTTAGCATAGGAGTAGAATTTGTAAGACTGATTTCCGGTTCAAGGGCAGCTTCCACTGTGTGGAACCCTTAGTCACATTTGGGGTATACAATGTTTTATGCAGTGSGAAGTGCTGTGTATATGCTACACTGCTCTTACTAGTATTTAATGAAAATAGCCCACTTTTTTTTTTTCTTCATGAAGTCTAGCATGTTAATCCCAAAACTATAAAGCCTTAAAGCTTTAGTGCTGCAGGGAGTGGTGGTGAATGTGTTTATACTGTTTTCCCTGGGACCTTGAAAACGAGATACAGAAAAGTTGAATTAAACTTCTCAAAAACTGCTTTTATTGTGGTGGTAATAGAGCAAGCTCCTTTTAGCGACTCTGTTTAATTTTTTTTAAAGTAGATCTGCATGCATCTCCATCCTTGGGACATGTCAGGAACATTAGTGACCACATAAGAAAGCAAAGCTATTTAAAAGCTGCCAGTGGTTTTTTTTGACAAATGAGGCCTTTTGGTGACAAATCTTGGAAATCTCTTTAATTATTTCAGTTTAGCTGTAGGTTCTCAAGTATTCTAGCAAAAAGTAGTTCAAAAGAATGATGGAACTGGTGTCTAGAAGTGAGATGGTTTCAGCTACCACTACAGTTTACCTTCAGAATTCTGATTCTCACAGTGGTTCATGTTTTGCCAGTCAGGAGAGGCAGGGCATTGTATTTTTCTTGACATATCCATGGCACAACTGAAGGATTTTGGGAAAGGCAGCTGTTGGTCAGTCCTTTGATTTTACAGAAAGTTGCATAAGGTCAGGAGCATCTAGTCTTCTCCCCTGTGTAATTTAACAGAAAAAACCAAAACATGCTATTTTTTAGGTATGATACCTAGGGACATACTCATTGTCAATGTTATTGAAAAAACACCCCAAAACTTGCAATGTAGACAAAAATGTAGTATCTTGGGTAGTCATGGATAAGTAACCTATGCTATTCTGTTTTGTAAGTTAGTATGCTGGAAATAATGAAAATCTAAGACTAATTATACAGTCATGCTGGAAAACAAGTACTGCATTTTTTGTAATTTTTGTTTTGTCAAGGATCGAGCACACAGGATTGGCCAAACCAAGACTGTCCGAGTGTTCAGGTTTATTACGGACAATACAGTGGAGGAAAGGATAGTGGAGCGTGCAGAAATGAAACTCCGTCTGGATTCCATAGTCATCCAGCAAGGCAAGTGTCTATGGTGCAATTCTCTTCTTTTCCTGTTGCAAACCGTGGTGGAATCAGCTAGTAAGAACCAGTGGAAATGTTGCTTTTGCTGCAGCTGAACTCTGAAGAGAGAGTGCAAAGGCCTCATCTACTTGAAAATTTATTTTACTGTAGGAGTAGGCATTTCCTCACTAACTTTTTGATTACCTCCCTAGTGATATGTGCATACAAGTGGATATAGTCAGTTATTTTTTTAAAGCACTCAGCTGCTTCTTTGAACGGGAGAAATGAATGCCTTTCCTTTTTCTAATAGATAGGGAAAAGTAACGTAACCTTGGTTGAATTGATTGGAATCAGTAATATATTGCTTGTCTGTGGAAATATAAGGGGGAGAAAAACCATGTATTGCTCCTTCCATAACACCAGCTCTTTAGTTAGTTGCTATCCTCGAGCGTTTTTATCTTTAGGAAGATTGGTGGATCAAAACCTGAATAAACTGGGAAAGGATGAAATGCTTCAAATGATCAGACATGGAGCAACACATGTGTTTGCCTCAAAAGACAGTGAGATCACAGATGAAGATATTGATCACATTCTGGAAAGAGGTGCCAAGAAGGTGAGARGGTTTGAAAAGGGGAAGCCCACCTGTAGATTTAAATGTGATGGCAAGATAGTGTGTCTCTGGATGATAACTTGGTTCCAAGCTGGAGAGAAAAGGGGTTTTGCTGTGGAGGGTTTTCGTGTTGCTCAATCATGTTTGTTTTTTCTGATGTTGTCAATAAGATTTTTTTATAGTCAAGTACCTTCTAGAATGGCTCCTCTTCTTTCTGGCAATGGGATGTTTTAAAATGAAGTACCTTTCAGAGTGGCTCCTTTCTGGGAATGAGGTGTTTAATAATGACGTGCCTTCCAAAATGGCTCCCGTTCTATCTGGGAATGAGATGTTAAATAATGAAGTACCATCCAAATGGCTACTGTTCTTTTCTGTATCCCCCGTCCAAGACTGCGGAAATGAACGAAAAACTTTCAAAGATGGGTGAAAGCTCCCTTAGGAATTTTACTATGGATACTGAATCTAGCGTGTATAATTTTGAAGGGGAAGACTACAGAGAAAAACAGAAGGTAATGTTTTAAGTTTCTTTTGGAGAAATGCACTAAATTGCATGTTTTAATCATACYTATTTAAGAGGTGTTGGGTAAAAGTGTCATCTATGATAATAGTTTAAATAAAACCACTTATAATAAAGTAGATGTAGATCTAATTTTATATAAAACTTGTAGCTGGTCTGAATATTTTGCAAGACTTAGTATTTTTTTTCGGGGCTGGTGGGTTTTGTTTTTTATAGTTGGCATTTACAGAGTGGATTGAACCACCTAAACGAGAAAGAAAAGCCAATTATGCTGTGGATGCTTACTTCAGAGAGGCTCTCCGAGTCAGTGAACCAAAAGCACCCAAGGTGAGTTGACTAATTAAATAAATTGTTTAAATATGCTTGGTAAATGGTTAAAGCTGTAAGCAACAAATTGGTCTTTAGTCATAAAAACTGCTCTATTCACTTTTATAAACTGGAGAAACAATTTAAATTTAGAAAAAATTTCCAAAGGAATTTAGACAAACTTCTGCAAGAAAAAAGTAAGAGCAGGATGAAACTTGTAAGATGTTAGGAGGGTAACATCAAGGCTTTTCTTGTTTTTATTTAAGCAGCTGTAAATTTTCCTTACCTGTGGTAGATTTCTCTACTGATGCTTCAAACATATGTGACTTTCCCCTGCCACCTCCTCCTCCCAAAAGGCCCCRTCTTCCACTTCTCTCAAGGACTTTTACTTTTAGAATTCTTTGTGGTTGTAGTTGTTTCTTGTGTGGTGTGACTTTTTTTTTTCCCCTCCAAATTAAGAAAGGACATTTTCCTAACAGTAAAGCTTTTTGTTTGGTCATAAACTTAAACCAGTTTTTACAAGTAAGCAGATTCTGGATGTGAAAGGGAGTCAAACACAAACTTTGTATTTCAGGCTCCACGGCCTCCAAAACAGCCAAATGTCCAGGACTTCCAGTTCTTTCCGCCTCGTCTGTTTGAACTATTGGAAAAAGAGATTCTCTACTACAGGAAAACAATTGGTTACAAGGTAATTGAAGAATTCYCTTGACTAGAGGGATGGAGCACCTCTCTTAAAGGGAAAGTCTGAATGTTGTTCAGTCTGGAGAAGTAAAGGTTCCAGGGAGCTCTGATTGCAACCTTTCAATACCTAAAGGGGGCTTACATGAAAGCTGAAGAGGGACTTCTTACAAGGGAATGACTTTAAACTGACAGAGGGCGGGTTTAGGTTGGATATTGGGAAAAAATTCTTCATTGCCAGGGTGGTGAGGCCCTGGCACAGGTTACCCAGAGCAGCTGTGGATGCCCCATCCCTGGAAGTGTTCAAGCCAGGTTGGATGGGGCTCTGAGCAGCCTGGTCTAAGTGGAAGGTGTCGCTGCCCAYGGCAGGGGRTGAGAATGAGATGATCTTTAAGATCCAGTCCCTTATGTGTGATTCTCTGAATTCATGCATTGCAACAGTTTACTGCAACAGTAGGAGAATATGTACTTGTCCAGTCTTTCACAGTAATTGAAATGAAATAAAATCATGTTCAGCTGAAGACATTATTAGGTTATATTAACAGAAAAGTGACAATTAGCAATTATCTGTGAAAAATTAATTCCGTTTTACAAAACCTTTCAGGTACCTCGTAATCCTGATCTTCCAAATGCAGCCCAAGCACAAAAGGAAGAGCAACTTAAGATTGATGAGGCTGAACCTCTTAACGATGAAGAACTAGAAGAAAAAGAGAAGCTTCTAACCCAGGTATTGTTGGATCTTCAGTAAGACTGAAATCAGCTGAAGCTTGTTCTGTGTTTTACAGTGTTATGGGAACATTCCGTGGTCACTGATTCACATGTGCTGTAGTTAAGACAACTGCAAATTTTGGTTCTGACTGAAAAGAGTTTTAGCATTAGGTTTGTCATAGGCCTGAATACATTTGAAGAATGTACACCAAATTAGTTTACTTGGATTCTGTGGAATCCTAAGCTGGCTTCCCAAGGTGGCATTGACTTTAGAGTGTGACATCTTTCCTTGGCTGTGGGACCTTGCGGACTGGCTGCACAGCTGGGTGTGCTGCATTCCGGATTATTTAGTGCATATCTTCTGCCACTGTTTCACTCCCTTATGGAAGTTAATTCTGGAGGATGAATGGTCAGTTTTCCTAAACTCCATCTGGTAGTGGGTAGTGCCCCTCTCTAAAAGAGGGTATGAGCTGAATAGGTATATAGTTAGGAAGCGTGTATATTTAAATAATTTAAAACAGGTTAATGCCTGATATGCCTTATTTGGATGTTGTATTTACACATTGTATTTTGGCAGGGGAGCGGAAGTACAGGACAGGATTTCTTGCTTGCGTAGTAATGAGCTGGAACAGCTCGCTATGGACACCAGAATCACAGAGGTCAGGAATCAGTACAGTCCAGTAAGCTGTGGCTAAATCACAACATGGCTGGCAGAACTAGCTACTTCCAACTACTTGTAAAAGTTATTGGTAATATGAAATGAACCTAGTTTGGCAGCTGATAACTTCAGCAGTGCTACTTGTGTCCCTGCTGAATATCATCATCGCAAGATAGCTTTAGACCTTCTGAGGGAGAATGACCAGGTGAAATGGCTAAAGGTGTCTCTGAGGCACTTGGGGGGCCTTTTTGACAAAACAACAGCCATTATAGACACTGCTTGCTTCACTTGAGCAATTTCTTTTCTTAGAAAGTGATCTCATGCAGAGAATATTAGGAGGAGGGATTGATTTATCAGCTGAAAATTTATCTGAAACTACTTAGGTAACTGGAGAACCAGTGCTAATCATTATGCAGTATTTAAATGGAGAGACTACAGTGACTGCAGTATAAAAACAGTTTTTCTACTAAATTAAACTGCAGAGAGAAAATCGTTTAACACTGTTGGAATGATGGAAGTGCTACAGGCAGTTTAAAGAAACCTATTGAAGCATATTTGGAGATGGACAAATCCTGAACCTCTGTGCAATGTTTCCTCTTGATTGCTATACAGGGCTTCACTAACTGGAATAAGAGAGATTTCAACCAGTTCATCAAAGCCAATGAGAAGTGGGGCCGTGATGACATTGAAAATATAGCACGAGAAGTAGAAGGAAAAACCCCAGAGGAAGTCATTGAGTATTCAGGTAACTTAGTTCTGTACTCAGCTCTGAGAGTCTGTATCTAACACTGCTTTCCTGGTTTGAACTGCCTGTGAACATGATAACATCTTACTTCTGAGAATTTCTGACACTGCTATTTAAGATTTTCAGGGTAGAATTATACGGATGGATTTTGGATCTACTGAGCTGGCTTTTACCATCTTTAGCCCCGGCCTAATTTGCTGTACTAAAATGCACGTGTAAACTATTGCTGAGCCACTTCACTATATGCTGAATCCAACTGGGTAGTGTTGTCTTCAGTTCTTGTTAATTTTTGCTAAAGGAAATGCTGAGAAACAATGCTTAGCTGGAGAGATTCCTTTTTCCTTGTATTCACTGACTAGTAGTTAACCTTTACCTCCTCCTCCTCAAGAGCAGAATGCTGTAAACATGTCGTGATTGAATTTGGAGTGACCACTGGTTTTGGTAACCCAAGTTCACTTGGCTACTTACCTCTGATGTCTCAGAAGTGCTTTCCACTGTAGTGTAGCTACAAGCTCCTGGCACTTCATTTCTAAAGGTATAGAGCAGCTTGCAAATGTGAAAAATTCTTCTAAAAAACCCCTTTATTTAAAGACCTATTTGTCTTTTGGGCATTTTCTTGTCCTTGGCCACTCAGTTGCCCTCTCACTTGCCTCAGTAAAACTGGATTGCTGTTACATCAGTTTGCATTTGAAGAAGCTTTTTTTTCTATGAGGAGAAGACTGACACACAAAAACCTTTCTGGCCTGTATTGCACCTCTTTTAAACTGAAGATTCCTTTGTCTACCACCTTCAAAACAGGATCTGTAATAGTGCAGCACATAATAGGTTCCTTATGAGATAAAGAGATGTCTGTTGTTATACAGCAATAAGCTCTGGTAAAAAGGAGTAACAGCTAACATCCTTTTTTAAGGTAAACCCCCTAACTTTTAAAATGCACGATAAGAAACTAACCAATTGTTCTTTTCTTAGCTGTGTTCTGGGAAAGATGCAATGAACTCCAAGACATAGAGAAGATTATGGCTCAGATTGAAAGAGGAGAAGCCAGAATTCAGAGACGAATCAGCATAAAAAAAGCTCTCGATACAAAGGTGAGTTTGCTCTATTTCCTGCTTTGTTTCCTGGTGCCAGTGAGCTGAGATTTAGGACCTGTGTCTGGCTATTGCTACTGATGTTTGAAGACATGCTGGGCATGACATTTGCCTTTTTGCATAATGCTCAGCAATTGCTTCCTATAGTTTTTCCATCCCACAGAAATGCTGTGATGACAACCTTAGATATGGCCTAACCTGGTGCTTGTAATTGTCATCTGTATTTTAGGWCCCACGTCACAGTGCTGTGTAACAAGTACATGCTTTGGGAAGGAACAGAATTGCTTTTGGACACATGTAACTGAAAATGAGAGAGAGAGGCAGATAGATGTGGAGAGAGGTTAGAGGGAGAGAGACAGAAGGAGATAGAGATAGAAGCAGATAGAAACAGATAAAGAGAAAAAGATCAAGACAGGTAGAGACAGAGACAGCGGGAGATGAAAACAGGAGAGAGAAACAGATAGAGAGAAACACATGTTTAGACCACTGAAAAAGGAAGAAGAGAGAGACACGTTTAGACCACTGAAAAAGGAAGAAGAGAGAGACATGTTTAGACCACTGAAAAAGGAAGACTTAGCCAACAGAGAAGACTTCTGTTCTTGTCTGTGTTTCACCAACCAGTATTTGGTAGTGAACAGATTTGTAGTAAATTAAGACATTTTATCAGAATTTTCTCCCCACTTCTAGGGAAGAACAAGTGTCAGACTCAATTAGCCAGAATGCAGCTGAACCATCTGCTATGCTCTCGTGTATCTTACTCTGAGTTTGACAGTTCCTGAGGATTTGTGTGTTAAAAAGAATCATTGCCATTTGAATCCTGACCCATCTTGCCTGTTCTCAAATGTAGTGAGTCTGCCATTAATCAAAAGATTACAAAGCTGTCTGTTGTCTAAACCAGAATTTGCCAGTTTAGATAGCTTTGATAAATGCACTGTCCTGAACCTACAGTCCTTTTCTTGTGGTGACTTAGCATGGGAGATCATAAAAGATCCAGTTTTCTCTCTTCATGTGATGTATTGTTTTCATACAAAAGACTTCCATGCTAATTCTGACCTATTTCTTAGCTTTATGTGGTCTTATTTGTTTTGTTCAGATTGGGAGATATAAAGCCCCTTTCCACCAACTAAGAATATCCTATGGTACTAATAAAGGGAAGAATTACACTGAAGAGGAGGATCGCTTTCTAATCTGTATGCTTCACAAACTAGGATTTGATAAAGAAAATGTCTATGATGAATTAAGACAATGTATCCGAAACTCGCCGCAATTCAGATTTGACTGGTTTCTCAAGTCCAGAACTGCAATGGTATATATGTACATATATATTGCTCTTTTTTGTTCATGAATGCCTATGAAAATATGGTTATACCCCAGGCTAATTAAATAGCTGCTGAAATACTGAGGTAGGTGCATGCAACTTTTGATAACTTTCCAACAACTGTAGCGGATGGCAAATGCAGTTAAACTAAAATGGGAGGAGAAATTCAAAATGCTACGGTACCATTTTCCAATTTGAGTTAAATACAAATGTGTTTTAAAAAGCAAACATCTGCAATCAAATCCATTCCTTTGAAGCCAGCCAGTAAGTATCAAAATCCATTTCATTCCTTTGTTACTCTGACAAGATACAGTAAAACACTTACCTACTCACCAGCATTTTTAATATTCTAATAGGATTTTTACATTAAGTGGCTGCCTAAGTACTGATTGAATATGTTGTATAATGCAGGAGCTGCAACGGAGATGTAATACTTTAATCACTCTCATTGAAAGAGAAAACATGGAACTGGAAGAAAAGGAAAAGGCAGAAAAGAAGAAACGTGGACCAAAACCATCTTCGGTAAGATTTAAAAGGCATTATTTCTGTGGAAAAGCTCACTTGAAAACAGTGTTTTTCTGAATATCTAGGACAAGTGATAGCTAAAGTTATTTAAAAACAACAACAACTTAGAGAGCAGTGTTAAAAGCTGCCTAAAGTTCAYGCCTGTGTTCAGCTAGTACAGTTGAGGATGTCAAATACAGGAAAATAAGTTCAGGTTCTAAATTGTAGCTCATRTGCTTTGGAGCAGATAAACTTGTTATGTTTTGGATCACTGTGTTGGTACGCTGTATAGGTTTACCCTGGTGAATACACCAGAGATGCATTTGGCCTTTTGATTTATATAATCTGCTAAGTCATCTACAGATCTGTTTACAAATGGGCTTCTAGAGCTACATTTGGGAAAATAGCACATATGCTTGACAACTCTTTGCTGACTAAATTCAAAGTATTGCTAATATGCAGGCCTGTWTCGTAAATAAAATACCACCCTTACCCGCTTTCTTAACCTTCATTTGTTGTTCAGGTGGTTGTTGCCTAGAGCTGTTGTATCAAAAACTTAGAAGCACAACTTACTTGGCAAATGTGCAGAAATCAGTGAAATTAGTAGTGGTGGATTATTAAGTTTCTTAGACTTGTTCACAGAACATTTAAAGGGGCATTTAAAAATACTGTTTCATAAATAGGAAGCTTTATAATATCCTTATTTGCTTTTATACACCTTTTACCTCTATGAAATTATGCTYGTCCAGAATTGGAGAATAAATTCAACAACGTTGTGCATATTTACCATATTCCACACATGCAGTTTAACACGTTTGAAAGCTGCCAGGGTATAAATCATCTCCATTTGCTTTGTTTTGAAAAACATTGCTTGCTKACAAACTTTTTGTATCACAATGACTCATTATAAAATCTTACCTTGCAGGCACAGAAGCGCAAAATGGATGGTACTCCTGATGGGCGTGGGAGAAAAAAGAAGCTAAAGCTGTGAATGCAGAAATTTTTTAATCTCTAAATTTAAGAAGTAGTTCTTTAATTTACGGGTCTTCATAAGATGTACTGTATAATGCTTAACTATTTTAAAGAACATTGGGTTCATCTGTTTATTGAACTAGAACATAGTACTTAATTGTAGTTTCACTTTTTTAAATGCAACAGCTGTGCTGAATTTTTTTTACCATTAACACTTGAAGTAATAAATTGTCTTCATTTATTAATAAGGCTTCATGTGACCTTTTTTTCATTAATGTTTCCACTTGAATAAGTATTTATTCAGTCATCCTCAAATTTGTTTCCTCTTAGGGTATTGTGCACATTAAGATTAATAGACCCATTTAGTGGTGTTTTCTTGTTACAAACCATCACTCAAACTCCATTTCTGGAAGTTTTGTGGCTCCAACCTTACCTTTACTGAACTTAATTTTACTGTACAAAGATGTTCAGTTCTTTGAAATTTGTGGAAAAGCTGTTTTTTTACCTCAGGAATAATGATTGCTACAGTTTTGTTCCACTTTCTGCTTAAAATCTGTTTCAGAAGAAAGATTGGTCAGTCATACTGAGGTCTGTACTTCATTAGAATGGCCTAAGCATGGCAGAATTGGGGCTGTTGGCAAACAACCACGAAGTCAGAACAGAAAACGTGACAACTTGTGAAGCAACCTCCTTCTCTCACACTCAGCTGTGGTAGATGCAGAGATGGAGTGAAACTATTATCTGGTGCTGACTCCAGCTGTCCACAGCTGGAATTAGCAACCCTCACTCTGCCCTGAGCCAGTCAAACAGTGCCATGCACAAGCAATCCCTGCATGGTCCCTTCCTGGTGCTGTATCTGGCATATACTGACTGAGATGCCATCATCTCATGTAGCATAATTTTGGAGTTTAYTTGGAAAACAAACAAACTAAAATAAAGCAAATGCTCGCAGTCTTTGCTCAGTTTTGGCCTGTTAAGAACACACATCTAAAGGCACAGTGTTGTGTAAGCGGAGAGAAATGATGAAAAGTCAGCTTTGCTGGGGAGTTCCAGATGCAGATTCTCTGTACAGCAGTGCAATTCCTACTGGCACAGGACACAAGTTTCTATGTGCCTGTGACTGATTTGCAAACACCAGCTGAGAACAGGTTCAGTAACCACCCTTGACTCTTGAAAAAGTCAAACAACCTGGTATGTGCAGCAGTGTTAACAGCCAGTCCACAGCATTTTACAAGTTGAATTGTCATGGCAGCCCTACAAGGAATCAGTTTAACTGCTTATACTTAGCATACCCTARACAAAAATGCTTTAATGCTGAAGCCTTCCTTGAAAAGCATCCATTTTCACCAAAAAACCTCAAATACCATCAAAAAAACCCAAACCAAAACAAACCATGATAATTTGTTTTAAACTAATCTAAATAAAAACTTTTAGGGGAAGCAGAACAGAAAGCTTTATTAAGTAGCTAAGCAGCACTTCATTTGTGCTGCTTAGCAGCATCAAGTGTCCATAAGCAGAGAAAGTGAGAGGAACTAAACATTAATCTCCTAAGTGGCATCCTACAAGTTAGAGAAAATCCATTTTCTTTCAATAAGTAAAAAACCAAGCAAAATATTTTTCTGTAGATGATTCGAGTGTTTCCCCAGTGTTATCTGGGAAAAAAAAAGCTGTCTTTTTGTAAGTATTTGCTTGTATGTTGATGCTATAATCAMGCAAACAAATAGGCAATTATTGTCCAATATGGGAAAGCAGTCATAATTGATTGTTCTGAAGTGCTACAATCTCTTTAGGGATGTTTGAATGCACTCAAAGCACTCACATACTATTTTTCTGGTGTGGCTTTACAATGCAGTTCTAATTCTCACTGACCACCTGCCATGCTCTCCTTGCAGATAACTGCAGTTACAGCCTTACCTGTGTGAGCCTCTTGTCCCTGTGGCTGAGGTCCTCATTAGAGACAACACTGTCTGCCACCTTGAAAAAAAACACCCAAACACATAAAAACCCCCAACAAACCAGAAACGCCCTCCCCCMTGCACATTTACTGTAACCTGGAAAACAGCAAGTATCAGATTCAGCCACGGGTCTCAGGTCTGCTGCAAAGTACATCTAATTCAAGTTAGTAGCAGAAATAAGCACTTGGAGATAGCATTGATTTTTCCTTAAGCCAGACTGCTGAAGGGGAGCAGATCCAATATGTTCTAAGAGAGCTTATTTCTCCTTGGTGTGAATGCAGAAAGGCTACTGCATTTACCTAACAAAACACTAGTCTGATATAGGCAAAAACCCCAGTTCAGGAAACCCAAAAAAGACACAGGGAATTCGAGTTAATCTGACTTAAAGCAAGATGAATGGTTCTCTCTTTATATTTCATATCATACACACACCCATCACTTTTTGTTTTAAGTCACAAGAAAGTCAAGTCTAATTTCTTAGGTTTTTTCCTATGGAAAAATGCCCCCAGGATCTAAAACTGCCTGTTACCATCCCATACATGCTTTGTTTACATACCAGGATCTAGAATCTGTACAAGAGGGAGGGTGAGGCAGCCGGGCATCCATCCATATTCCTGGTGGTCTGGACTGTACTTGGGCATGTGCCCCAGGGCAAAGAACACCTCTGTGTTGCAGCTGAAGGAGTCACAGAGATTCTAAACTGGATCCACCATCACTCACCCGTAGATTTCACATCCAAGTAAAGCAGATTAACACCTCTTACACTACACCAGTCAATCTAAAATTATTAAACCAAGTTGTTATCAGGCTGTTGTTCTTAAAAATTCTCAGGACAGGAATTACATAGCTTCAAGTGTATTTCTTTTTGGATGAAGACAGTATGTTCCTTGACTATTACTACTGGTTTATAATGGGTTTTGGTCTTATTTTCTGTTACAATTCAAACTGAATTKTTGCTCTTACAGTGCAGCTCTTTTTAAGCAAGTTCCCCCTTCTCTTCACTAGAGGGCAACCCATCTTCACATATAAGAAACTACCAGCCTGATAACATTATAGCAAGCAAAATAAAGTTCTCAACAGGACAGGTGAGTTTTAAACTGATCAATCAGGGACCAATTAAAACCAATTAAAAATTGTTTCTGTTCCAATACTGCCATTATCAGAAGTCTCCCTGGAACCTGATAACAGCACCCATCAGTGAGTGAGTACAGTGTGTGTGAACACCTGCCCTGGGCCAGAACTCAGAAGATCAAGAATGAGTCTGAGTTGTAGATGAGTTATTGTGCATCCAGTCTGCACTGGAGAACAGCTGCATGACCAAGTCAAGGAGCCTCAGATGTACAAGTATTCTATTCCTGCATTTCTGACTGGAATAACCTAAGCAATGAAGTTATTCAGCCCCCTAAGATAGGAAGAAAAGTTCTGAAAGAAAAGTGTGGGCAGCTTCAAAGCAAAGCAACTAGAACAAGGAGAATATGTGATCCTGCTATAACTGAGCCAGACTGTTCAGAACTGCAGTTTCAGATACATGCACCTAAGTCCTGCAGCTACAATTGGAATGGGCTTTTCCTCTCCTCAGAGCCCATAAACAGAACCAACACCTGATTCAACTACACTAAATTACATCATATTTTAGTGCTTCTGTGTTTTACTTTTCTGCAGTGGAAATAAAAAGACCATATAGGGTGTGAAAAACCAGTAAATTTCATATTCAGCTCTTCTTAAAAGTGGTTGTGTTTTTGCTTTCCTAATATGCTGAATGTACAATTGACTTTTTACCTTTGGTAAAGGTTATATCATCTCCTTCTCCAAATCTCACCGACCCTTCGGATATCCAAAGTTCTTTTTTGGACAATAGAAACATTTGGGTATTTAGACTGAACTCTGCTGCCACTAGGTCACTGACCTGTAGGGAAAAGTGAAATTAAACAATAAAATAAATGCCTTGGTTTTAGCTTTACAGGGATCATTGTATACCATCTCCAGGAAAAGTTAGAGGRGACAGAAGGCAAACGGCTCTCCAATGCGGAAATAAGTAAGGAACTAAACTGTCTCACAACTAAACTGTCTCACACCAGTATTTAATCTTGTTGACCACAATRAGCCAAGCAAGGGGTAACAGATAAGGATGTGATTATACAGACAGAAGTGTAAATTCAACTTAATATGAAAAGTCTAAAGCTCTATGGAAGTTTTTTTATCTGAGACATTTTATATGCCTTAGTGAGGTTTTTCATTAAAAATGCACAGTAAGACACCTATGATAAATGTTGCAAAACACAATTAAGAATATTTACATTTAATGTTATGCCATCGACAAATACTCATTCTCAGCTGAAATTCAGTAAATATGATTCCTTTGATGGACAATTTGCAAACAAAGTTTTAGACCTGTAGTGTAAGAACATCAGGCTAGACTTCCCTCAGAAAATATTCTTACTGCCTGCATTAAATATAGCTGCACAACATGTTTGTATTAAATAATTAAACAATTGTCACCCACAACTTGCAGGTTATCTAGGAACAACCCCCCAGGTCTGGAAACGCTTCTTCTTCTCTTTTCCCTTCCTTCTCTTTCAAACACACAATCCTTTACAACAGCACAAATATAGAGAACTGGAGAAAGGATGAGCAACAGGTTTGGAACAGTAGAGAAAAATTACATTTTATATTACATCTTACTGATGTTATGAACTCGGGTATTTGTGTATTCATCCTTCTAGTCCTCAGAATCAATTGTGGTCCTCCCACAGCAGTAATTTACTTCATAGATAAAAACAGCCGTGAGTAGGGCAGCAGCTCTTCAGCTGTTATAAATGCAGTTCCTATACTATTAAATAGTTCCCCTCAATATCCTGTCTGCTCAAGTGGCAATGGGACATCAGATGCTGGAGAGTTGTATCTGAAAAATTCAAACTTGAAAATCAGAGAGAAAACAAAATTTTTTAATGACTTGAACACAATTAAATCCAAATCCTTATGTTTATTTTTTGTGAAAATAAAAAAATAGTACGAGATTTCACAAAAAAATTTGGCTGCCTTGCAACTAAAACTGACTGATGAGACTTCCTTGCTCCTCAGTCAGTTTATCAAGTGCACCAGACTATTCAAAACACTTGAATTTTAATGTGTTTGGGCTTTAGGGTTTTTTGTTTGGTTGGTTGTTGTTGTTTGGGTTTTGGGTTGGTTGGGTTTTTTTGGTAGTTGGACTTTTTTTGGTTTTTTCTCCTTTCTTTCCTTTATTTTCCCTTACCCTTCAAGAGCCTCAAACTAAAGATTACGGCCTTGCATGAAGAAATGACACTGTATTACCATCCATAAATGTAATTTCTTGACAGCAGATTTAGATCTTGAGTAATTGTCAGTGACCCAAATATCATGGGATTTCTTTGGCATCTGGCTCCCATTCAGCTTTACCTGGACTGCTATTCCAAAAGGGTAGCTGAGGATCTGAAGTGATTCCCTGCTTGTCCCTTACTGCTTAAATGTCCCTGGATGCCTTGGGGGAAATGTTTTACATCTGTTTTCTCACTTTTAATAATTTTACTTCTTTCTTACCCCTKCCTCCCTGCTGATGTAAGTTTGACTAGTTTCCCTGTCTCACATCTGAAGTTGTTCAGAGATCACAGTGATACTTCACGTCTCTTCCCTCTGACCCTTGGGACCTATATATGATAGCCATTCCTTTTTCATAGCCTAACACCTGTAGCTTTCTGGGAGCATACCAGTAGCTTTCCTTTCCACAGCCTTTTTTTTAAGCTTAGAGTTTGGAGGGTGAACTTCTGACCAGCGGTGATTAATGGGTATCAGCTATACATGGCAAATTTTCTAAGCTGGGAAGCATCCAAGCTTCATTCATTACTGAGGCTGAAATATGTGCTTTACAATACTCTGTCTGAAAAAAG
Source organism: Amblyornis subalaris (assembly GCA_018881555.1). Taxonomy (NCBI): domain Eukaryota; kingdom Metazoa; phylum Chordata; class Aves; order Passeriformes; family Ptilonorhynchidae; genus Amblyornis; species Amblyornis subalaris. Next base: position 26,795 of record JACAXG010000119.1, on the reverse strand, counting down.
CCAGGGAGCACCAAAAAGCTAACCATGCCTGCTTAAGTATRTTCTATAGCATGATCACAAAAATGTTACTATTTTAAAGGACATAACACTTCTTTGTTAGATTTTGAGACATTAGCAGGCTCAGTTTTTACTGAGTACAATAATAAACTCATATAATTAACATACAAATTGATAGTTCTAGTTTCATTTTCCCCCAAGGTAAAGCTTCTCTCTTTCATTGCAAAACACAGCACAGGATCTGAACTACAGTTTGTAGCACTACCTCAAAATAAGAGGAAGAGACTGTTGGACATTCAGGATATTCTCACGACTTTTTGTGGTGAACAATTTTTAATTCATTAAATATGCATGCTGGTTATTAATTTTTACACTTTGATTTTTGCTCCCACTTGGTTCCCCTTACRTATGTCCAGGTTATACTGTTGCCTTCAGATCTGTTTGTTTGTAGGACGCAAAATATTATCACATGCTGCATGTGTCCACATTAGAGTGGTAAGGATAGAAATTTTCCACTGTTTACACTGGACCAATATCAACGATTTAAAAAGCTGCTTTGATAGTGTGTAAGTGTAAATAAGATACTGTTGCTCTGAAATAATTTTGGCTGATGTTTGTAAAATATTTAATATAAAAAACAGACTAATTCTGCATTCTGAAATGAGACAGTTTAAAACAATTTTAAGCAGCATGGCAACACCATCAGATGTGAGAATTTGTTACACAGGCTAAGAGTGATTCACGCTTAGACTCTGAATATCTGTTTATAGAAGTAACCAGTTTCAGGAAATTCTTTATGCAAATATTCTTTAACAGAGAATTAGGACATTATTTGACCATGGTGAAACATGTTTCGAGATATAGGCAAATATTCCTTTCAAGCAAAAATAAACAAATAATCAAAAAAAGAAAATGAAAAGTGAATAGGCATTTTATCTTAAAAATCTAGCCCTGTTCTACCCGCAAAATCTCAAGTATATACACTGAACTTTCACAAAGAATGAGAAATTAGTCTTGCAAATATATTAATCTGGCAAAAGCACTGATTCCAATCCTATACTCCCAACTCCTGACTTTTTCATCATGACCTAGCAACCTTTGACTACATTAGCTCCAAAGGTCAAGAAACCTATGGAAAAGTAGTAGTAATTAGCTACTTGTTCTTCTACAGCAGACTGAGGTATTCATTGGAAGAACTTATGTAAACTAAAATTAAAGGTGTTTTAAAAGGCTTTTCCTTTCAAAGGGAAAGAAAATAATTTTAGTACTTGTGCTTTCAAGAACTCATTTTTTCCTGTTTTTAAAAATAAAATGGAACTGTAACTGTGGTCATGTAGACTTTCTGAAGCAAATAATATAAAACCCCACACAGTTTAAAAAAAAGAAATTTAAAAAATACAACAAAAAATGTCAAATGTCTCATTTCTCAAAGCTGACAACTAATTTTTGGAAACGAAAACTGAGGGCTAACTTTTCAAGGCAGCCTTAAATATCTTTCGTTCTAAGTCAGCAAGTTGCTTTGGATTTAGTTAAAACTCTTTACTGCCATGACAGGTGGCCATCTTCTWTAATTTATTTGAAAGCTGAGGTAAGCCAGGCCTCCTGCTTCACTGAAAGATACAGCTGGAATAGTAAGTAGTTTATTTAGCATTTTATTGTGGGTCTTCCACATTATTTGAACAATAGTAACAGACTTGATATGACATAACTTGCAAATCATTTTTATCAGACAGATACTCAGTAAAGAAAACTGGGAGTTCAGGTTATGAATGAGTATAATTTAGAGCAAATAAATGGATACGAAAAGGAGTTTCTTGGCCATCAGGAACTAATGAGATAAAAATGTGTGAGCCAAATATCCTTAAAGCGTTCAGGCATAAGTTGGTATTCCTGAGTAAGCCACAATATTTGTTATCTTATCCTACTTTGCATGCTGTGAAACTAAAAAATAGAATTTTATATCACCACTGCCCATCTTTTCTCCTCTCTCAAAAGTATCACAAGCATTACTGCTCCAGATGGAGAGAATACTCTAAACTATGCAAAATCAATCTTTATAAAGATTTAGCTTTTCTAGAGAGGCTTCCTGAAGCTGCAGATCAGTCACCACCGGAGATACAAGGCTGAATCCCAGCACAACTTACCTGTTATAGAGGAGCTTTCCCCAGGCAAATATAACAAGGTCATTTCAGCCTCCTGGCATCAGTTTGTTAGGGATTAGGTTTTAAATATGCAAACTGACATGTTTGTGTTTACAAAAATTCTAATTTCAAACATAAACATGCTTGAAATAAGTTCTCAAGCTGACAGTATTACCTGCTTGAATCTGTCACCCAATCGTTAYGTGTTCCTTTCAAGATAAACTCCCATTGACTTCCAAGGAAACTGTGATCATCATACACCTGCAGTGCACGAGCTTGTAAATCTACATATGCCATCTGGATGTCAGGTCATCAGGAGGGTGTCACAAGGCCATTACCTTGTGCCAGCAACAGATTTGTTACAGTTTATTCCTACTTAGGAGAAAGGGAAGGGAACAAGTGCTGATGAAGCCTCAGAAGTCAGGTCTTTCCATGAACACAAGACAGAGCAATGACGGAATGTCGGGTTGGAATGAAAAGGTAAGGTATTGCACAAAGTGCATCAATTTCACTGATGTGCAAATTCTGAAAACTAGATTAATCATCCAACACACCATTGCARGGATATAGAAAGAAGCATATTTTTTTCTAAACAGGCAAATGATTAGAAAGAGTGTTTATTASAATTTTGGGTGGTGATCCATAGTTGTCACTGGTTTTCTGCAACTGTGTGAAATATCCTGATCATTGGTGTTGTACCCTATTGCAKTAGGTGTTCCTAAGATTCAGTTGTCCCTTCCACTGAGACAGCATCAAGTGACCAAAATAAGACAGAAGAATCTGAAGAATCAGATTCCATTGCCAGTGGCAAGAACAGAACCCTGCACGTGTCAACGTCCAGGGTCCGTGGAGAATGCTSTCAGAAAGCAGCCTCATTACCAAAYGAAACGGGTCACAACTGCCACTCACAAAAAAAGTGTGCATCTTTGCAAGCCTTTTCAGATCTATTGGTTAATCTCCAGAAATGGCCAAAGATGCCTTTTGGGTTTGTGATTATTATGAATGTGCTAGGAAAACTATAATGGCTCAATGGTTACATTAGCAATATTATAATGGTGGTATTAAAAAGGTATCTAAACAAGGACCATTGATTCTGATGGAAAAGGGAGTGAAATAGATAAACGATGTTTAGATAAAGCTTTTGCAAAAGATTTTTTGGTCAAAAAATGTGGGTTTCTTCATTACACCCTCAGGACACACTGAGGGGCTAAAAATGTCTTTCTATTGTTATTGTGCTRTTCCTGTATTTACATGTATGGGGTATTTTGGAGCCTTGCTAAAGGTCCAGTGTTACTCACAATGTAAACACGAACATGATTGACAAAATAATCTGTCTCATTAAGTTCCATTAAAATTAATTTAAAATCTAGAAGAGAAATTTCAATGGAATTGTTTTGGCAGCCTTACATAAACTCGGTCAGAGTACAACTGGAGACCATTACATGACCAAACCCATTTCATTTGTCTGGAGAAAACAAGTCCCATTAATATCACTTCAAAAGTTTTACATTGTCCTTCATTACTGTTTTGCAGTTCTGTAAAAATAATGTTTTGGAGGCATTTTCCCCTCAGGAATTATACAGACCTGCAATTGCATTTTGTCACAGACTGAGTGCTAACAGTGAACCAGGGCACTGAATCATTATGCAGCTCAGTTCTTCAGTTGTCATGTTGTTCAAGACATCTTGACCTTGAGTCAAGTTGTTGTAAGAGATGTTAGAAATTCAGTGGAGTTATATACGGACTATATTTCTATTTGATGTAAATGACATCCAGACACTACTACTTTTCAACCATCTGGATTCAACCTCGTTTGATATCCAGAGAAATCTGTTTTCAAATTGCCTGTTTTCCCATGCTGTGTCAATAACTATAATCTCTGTGACAAAGAATCTATATTCCCAAATACTGTATGACGCCTGCGAGACAATTCTGGAAGTAAAAATTGAAGAAAGTAAACAAACCAAAAATTTTTCCTAAGCAGTCTTGAAAATATACTTGAGAAAAAAAATGGAGTATTTACGTATCATTTTACAGGGTTAGGAAATTCCTCAGTTTACCAACAGATTGTCTCCTTTCATGTACTTGGGTCAGTTGTGCCTTCCACAGAGTGTGAAGGAAGGATGTTTTTTAAAAGGCAGTACAATGGCAAAATGTTTCTCCACATGATGAAATAAATTATAAAGGCATTTAGAAGGGGTCAGAAGAGCAACACCCAGCTGGCAAACAGAAAGTTCTCAAGCTGAAGAATCTGACAGGTGTCAAAGTTCATGCCTGTGAGAKTTTTTGTGGCATGACTCAGGTGAATTTCTACCACACAAATTATTGCAGCAACTTCCCTCAGTTGCATCTTTTCTATCAATTGACTAGAACTTCTATGAATGTGTTCCTGACAAGACAGAGGTGGAGAAACATCCTAACTGGTTAACACCTTCAGTGTATAATTTTGGATATGTGTAACATAATTAGCTTTTGCAAATATTAATAGTATTCTCTACAGTTCTGCTCATCTGTAGGCAGGTGGCAGAATGGCCACAGGAAACATGTTAATATCAAGCCAAAAGAACAAATATATTTCACTGTTTTCAGCACCACAATTTACWTTTCTTGCCACAGCAATATGTAGTTTTGAATGGACAATAAAAAACACTCGATTACTGCAGCCTCTGAGAACACACTAACGAATGTACAGTTCTTTAGTGAAAGGGAGATGTAGAAATGTTATAGCTGCTTTTCTGGGAGTTGCAGTATTTTGGCAGTAAGCAACAACGATGAACAAATTCATTCTCTGCAAGTTATACTGTAAATGGTCAAATATCAAAAGAACTAAATCCTATTTTTACTCCACTATTGCATCAACAGCGTGTTCAATTAACTCTTTAAAATGTCATTTTTCAGGCTGTCTTGGGGTGACTTTATGATGCTATATATCCCAATCGCCTGTTTAATGCAAAAATACTAACTCTGTGTCTTTAAGCTGGCTCGAGAAGCCAAGCGCTGTGTTTTGATTTTCTTTGAAGGTGTTTACATTCCTGGTTTTTATCGCTAGCTGTGTTGTGGTTCTCAGGAGAGAACTCTAGTCGGTAGCTTTTTCTATAGCTGAAGGTGAAGGAAACACTTTTTTTTTACTTTTTTACCTTTTTTTTCTTGTGAGCTTTCGCCCTGCTTTTACTCAGCTGAGGAATATCACAGGGAGTTAAAACTTGCTTTTGGCTTTTTCCCTCCTCTGCCTGAGGCAAGGAAAGAAGACAGCTTTTTCTGGGACTATGGGGTTTTTTTTCCTTCTTCCTTTGGAACTTTACAATAGACCACTGAACTCTGAGCCTACACCCTGGGCCCAGGGAGAGGCCTGCACCATCCTAGGCCTGGAGGGAAACAGAGCAGAAAACTACACCCAGGAAAAAAAGGACTCAGAATTCATCCAGGCTGTCTTCACCACGAGAGGTTTATTACCTAACATTATTAATTTTTTAATTTTCCTTTCCCTTCCCCTGGTGCCTGTGTGCACGCCCCCCTCCCCCCAGCAGCTGAGTTTCTAAATAAACAGTTTTTTCACTTTCATCCAAGAAATTCTTATAAGGGGGGGAAGGGAGCTTTAGAACCCCTGTCTTTTGCAGAGGAGACTCTTTGAGTCTTCCTCCTAAGTTTGTCCAAACCATTAACCTTCTCTGGAATCCTCTTTCTTGATGCCTCTTCTCTGACCTCTGACCTCTTATTACAAGTGCTGACACATGGATTGTTCTGAATATTAACAACTACTTGGCCAGAAAAGGAAGACAAAGAAAATTATGTACATAATTACKGAAAAAAATTTCATCTCTTCAGGAAAGCAGACTGAGATACCTGGATTGAAGGAACTCCAATTAATTCAGCTGGAGGGGGAAGAAGGGAAATTAAACAGCTTTGGGCATGTTTGTATACAATCACTTGTACGCCTGAAAATTTATCTGATTTTTTCCAGCTATCAGTGAATAGTGCCAGTTAAATCCTGTCTATAGTAAAATACTGCTAAAAATAGCTTGTACTTGCTCAGAAATATTCATGCCTTCCTCTCCAAAGGAGAGGAAGTACTAGAGGATAACACTTATTTGGCTGTGATTATCACCTAGACCCCTCAGTTAGGAAATATTGTGAATTCAGCCAGACACGCAGAGATAATTTCCTGCGTTGCTGTAATAGCTTTTAATTAAAATTGTCCTGAAATGCTTCCCCAGTTATATTAAATATAATATATTTAATTTAGGTTTAGTTTATATGACTTCCCCAGTTATATCAAAATAATGCTGACTATATAGTGCACCCACCACAGGACTGAAAAGCAGGGGAGTGAAATCTAAGTTTTCTTAAAGATTTTTGTAGAAAGCAAAGAAGTAGTAGATGATATTAGCTGTAATGGGATATTGGTAGCTCTGCATGCAATGAAGTTTGTGTCTAAAATGAAGGGGTGTTTTCCCACACTGGCTCCTAAATAACTTCTATGAAAAGCATGATGAGATGCAAACAGTTGCATAGAATTTTTGTAAACACAAACATGTCAGTTTGCATATTTAAAATCTAATCCCTAACAAACTGATGCCAGGAGGCTGAAATGACCTTGTTATATCTGCCTGGGAAAGCTCCTTCTCTATAACAGGTAAGTTGTGCTGGGATTCAGCCTTGTATCTCCTGTGRTGACTGATCTGCAGCTTCAGGAAGCCTCTCTTGAAAAGCTAAATCTTTATAAAGATTGATTTTGCATAGTTTAGAGTATTATCTTCATCTGGAGCAGTAATGCTTGTGATACTTTTGAGAGAGGAGAAAAGATGGGGAATGGTGATATAAAATTCTATCTCCTAAGCAGGTCCTTCTAATCCCTGTCAAAATTGTATTCAATGACAGAATGCAGCCATGTGTCTTTAAAGACTGCCAGGCCGGGCAATGGCCTGACAGCTGTTCATTACTGGGATAAGGCAGCCTGAATGCCAGTAACTTAAGCTTTCAAAGAAGCTGCGTGACTGAGTCCTTAGTTGATTGAGAAAGTGAACTCATTTCAGAGTTCTCATTATGGCCACCTGACAGTTTGAAGCGAAAAGTGTTCTTAAATTCTAACAAAAAAAATTTCACTTATGACAGAATAAAGCCATGAGAGCTGTATGAAACCCAGCAAGAAAAAAGGACTATAGGAGTCTGCATCAGGTCATTTTAAGCTAGGAAACTGGAAACACAAAACTCAAAAATCGACCAGTGATGACACATTTAATTACTGCACAGTTCAACAGATTTCTGCCTGTGCAAGTTTATCAAGTTACACAAGCAACTGACACTAGAAACTGCTTACTGAGAAAATATCATAAGTAATTTCTTTGGTCTAACATGCTTGCCACTTCTATTGAAGTTTGCAATTATGCTGAAGGAACACTTAAAATYAGAGGCAGCTGACCCAACCACTTTCATATTTCAGAGATTCAGAAGCAATATGCTTTCCTTAATAACTTTTCTGCTTTATAGTTGTGTTGTGCTTTTGTGAGAAACAGCTTATTCTCAGTGTCTGTCCAGACTTCTGAGGTGCATGTTTATCACATAGTGAAACCTATGTTGTGCATATTACAATTGTTTGGTTTCTTTTAGCACGTCTTCATCTTGACATCCTTCAAGTTCAAGAATTAAGAGGAAGTCCAAATCTAATCCCAGAAGAAGTTTTGCATTATATATTAGTGTCAGTTCCAAGTATCAGGTCAAGTTAGAAAAATAAACAATCCTGTAAACTTGTGCAAAGTTCTTATAATACTCCTTAGAATGTATTTCTAGTCTTCTGACCTTCAACTAGGAATACATACGGGGGAGGAAAAAACATTCTGCTTGTTCTGTGATTTTTTTYCTCCAAGCTTTGAGTGACAAGTTTTGAAAAGCGGCAAAATAAAGAGTTACAGACCTGGAAATACTTGATTACCACCCTTCACCTCTGTGCATCCAAAGCCCTGTAGTGGCAATTCAGGACTGCCTTGCCAGATGATAAGCCATCTGTCCAAAGCACTTTCAAAAATATCCCCCTCCACTGGAGCTAAAAAAAGTGCTCGTCTCTATTGTCTGAAAATAGAGTGCCACATGTTACTTCCCTCATTAGATCCTTTTTCAACATGTGCAATTTTTTCATCTATTCTTGTCTTTTTGTGTTCTCTACAAGGATAGAAAATGTCCATATTCCTTCAATAATCACTAAAATAATGGTATCTATTTACTAGACTCACTAAAACTAGTACTGTTCTCTCTAGTACTACGTCTGTATTTCATATATTTCCCTGTTATTTCTTTGGCAACTTTGCCCATAGTTACACTCACTCCCTCAAATCCACTTATTAACCAAGTATGGTAGTATCATTATGCACCCAGGAAACTACATCATCCTGTCTTACCGTGGGAGAATTCAATTTCAGAAATAAACACTTGGATATAAATAGATGAAGTATTTCTTTCAGGCTAACTACAGTTATTAATGTAGTAGCAAGTTTAACAATTGGTTGTAGCTTCAGATTTATGTTCTAGGCCTGCCTTAAACTACTGTGTTGGTAAAAATAATCAAGTTCACTGGTTTTAAGAGCAAATCACTCTCTCTAGATTGGAGTATACTTTGGTTTTATTTGTAAGCTTCAACTTTACTATAGACAGTAAACACTACATTCCTGAATATTTCTCTTTTTTTATACACCAAACTGTATCTTTCCAGGCTAGCTGAAGTTCCCATGTTTTCAAATATTTTTTTTCTAGTCTACCAATGTCTCACTGTTCTCTCYGTCCCATTTCTTCCTGACCAGTTCAGAGTCATTCTACTTTGAAAACTCCCCTTTAAGTATTTACATTAATCACCTCAACAGACTATTCAAAATATTCTGTTTTAATCCTTCTACAGCATTTCCCATAACCAAGTTGAAATGCTTTTAAAAAAAGCAACTCCTTCTCCAGAATGCCACAGGTTGCAGTACCCACTACCATATGTGTTTTAACACATATGAAAGCCATATCTGGAGATAAACATATTGAAAGATAAGGCAATTATGCCATCTCACACAATTATGTTAATCAAATGCATGTATTTGCCTGAAAGAGCAGGAGCTAAATCAACAACATTCTGTATCCTTATATGCTGGCTGAACACRGCTTATATAGGAACTTCTAATAACTGTTAATTAAAAAATGAAATAAAGAGCATTATTGATCTATGATAACACTGTGCATATACTTGGCTAGAATTCGGCCTGAAACAGTAATTTAAAATCTGGTTAGTACTAACCCAACAAGAAGGGCTGATTTTCAAAAGCATATTACAGCTTGTAAATAATTAGGTTTAACATCTATTTTACAGTAGATTTCCACAGGTTTTAAAAGTGACAGCTGGATAACTGTCCTGCTGTCATTCTCTCTATACTTTTACCTATTTGTATCCTGTGAATATGCAGGCAAGATTGCTCTGTACTGTGTGATGGATGAAAGCTTCAGATGGAAATCTGAGCACTTATTCAGACATGACAGACATTTCCCAGAGCTTCCCTCAGAAGACTTCATCTCCAGAAACTTTTGTAGGACAGCGGTGTCACACAGCAATTTTTTTTTAAAAAAAGGTATAGAATATACCATCTCTTCAAGAAGACCCACAGAGATTTTAATCAAGAGTCTGGTGATCAGTTTYGGGTTTGTGACAGATGATAGATTAGCAGCTGCAGGGAATCAAACCTTCCTAACGGCTGGCTCAGTCACATTTTTACTGTAAAATAGAAAGTATCTTTGAACTGAAAATGTAAGTGGAACAACAGATCATACCAGCTCTTCAGAGGATYTGTTCTGTACACAAGGTTCCATAATACATGTGGAAAAAAATCAGTGGACTCAGTTTTTCAAACAGCATCATCATAAACATTGATTAAACCCAACACTATAAAACTTTCTGGACAAACACTATTTGTTATATCTTTGGATATATTTTACATATTTTCTGTTTATTTCCTTCAATCACATTGAAAATAGCACTCACAAATTTCTTCTAACTGTAGAAAATGTAAAAATAAACTGCCTCTTTTTTCATATAACTTTGAGAGAGACATAAAATAGATCACGAACTAGCTTTGTACCACCTACTGTCTAAAATAAATGATGAGAGGAAATTTATAGTTTTCAAGAAATACAGGATTTTAACTCTTATCTATACAGTTCATATTAAAATGACCAGGCTAAATATGTCACTGATTCCTGAAGATCAATACTATTTAATTTTGATACACATATCAGTTCTTTGTCAACAGGCTCTCTACTGCCAACGCTTTTTCTTTGCAGAGCACTGGTCTCTAATTCAGAGTTCTAAAGAGTGTTGTGCTGAATATCTTTAGTTCATTAGTAATTAATGAAAGCCAAAGAGGAAGGATTACTGTCCTACACTGGCACACAGGAACAACCACCCAGGCAGACATACACACAACTCGCATGTGGTGATTACATGGCAGCTTCGGTTCTCAGTTTTATGTATTACCTCACCATATTTCATCCTGGGTTAGCTTTTTCTGGGTGCTAAGCAATGAGAATGTCTGATAAGAAAAATTCCCTTCAACAAGTCTACATAATTGGATAGGAAACACTCTTCCAATCTAACAAATGTTTGAGTCTAAAAGAGTATCTCGTTTTCGCAGCTGGGGGATTCACTTGGCTACCTTCTGTACTTAAAGAACATATAGACACAATGAATAACACATGAAGAGCAGCTACATCAACTGACAACCAAATTCCTGCATTGCTTCCACTGGCTTGGGAAATACAGCTCAAATACAATTCAAAGTAGAAAACAGTTCCATTGGCAGCCTGGATTCTGAGATTACCTTCTCTGAAACACATCAAGATTATTTGAAAACCAACACATCCAAAACCCTCAAAACCCTAAGCAACAAAACTTCTCTCCATAGCCCCTTCCTTTCTCTGCTGTCTTTATCTCCCAAGCAGTAAGACCAGCCAGATTAAGTGCTGCTTCTCTGTCTTCGTATTTACACAGATCCCCTCATTTGGAGACAAAAGAGTCACTGGAACAGGAAGGCCTCTCTCACTTCAGTTACCAGAGGCTGACAGAAAACCTGTCAGGAGTGAAACATCTTTTGTCTGAAGCTAACAACAGCACCAGGTTTTCTGGCACAAATGGATGCAAGTAAGACTAATAACTAAACCACAGCAAGTCTTCTTAGCCAAAAAAAGAGTTTTACAAGTTGCTGTGCATCCTCAGCTTCAAGATACCCCTTGCTAAAGCAGTGGTGATTTTTGAAATTAAAATATCTCTGCCCCTATGGAGTATTTGAACCCACATTTTACTCCAAGGAGCACTGGAATGGGAACCCAGGGGGCAGGTTATAGACGACATAACTTCGGGTAGGAATTAATGGGAGGCGTGTATTTGCCTTATAGGCCAAAACCAGCAYTGAAAATCTAGGCTTTCTGTAGTTATTCATAAGTGAACAGCTTTCCCAAACCTCATGGGAAACTTTGAGGATACGTTCATAGGACTGCAGGAAAAATGCATGTTCTCATTTGGTTTTGCTTCAGGCTTAGGCTGGGCTTGGTGTGGTCTGTTGATAGATGCTTCCAACAGGGATTTCTGGTTTGCATTTTGCTTGCTTGTTACTATTTGTAATAACTTTTGTTTTGATTGCTATGGAACACAGCCCAGCAGCACACGTTTMTCAGATCTAAAAATAAGTAAACTGACAGTAGCAGTATGGTAGGACTTGGCTTATTCTTCAAAAGGTGGTCTGAAAAGCACTGCCTGGCAATCTAGGGCTGACTAAACATCTCTGTCTTTTTCCTTTTACCCCATTGCACAACAAAAGAAGCTGGAAATGAAAACATCTGGTTAATTTCTAAACAGGCAGCTCACTTACAGCTAAAACTAGAACTCTGACTTCTGTGCTCAGGAGCATGAAGTGAAAGCACAGAATGGGAGGATGGGAAGACAACTAATTCACTAATTTCACTACTCAGAGTACTTCTAGCCTCTTTGCAGCACAGACAAAAAGAGGAAAACATTCTGTCATGAAAATCCCTGTGGGATGTTGTATGAATGACAAATACCAAGGCTTTCTACAATGCCAGAAATATTCTTCATTCTTAGAAAGCATGAAGGTTAAACAAAATGAGCTGCCTCTTTTCAGGCTGCTTGCCTGAGTGGTGTTTAGAARAATGTGCTTTGTAGTTTGTAAATGTTCTCTAAATGCATGACAATCACATTATCTATACGACAAGATAAGAGCATAGGATTGAAGGCAGTTTTATTTTTGCAGACATTCCTTACTTATTGCCACAGCTACAGTTCAGCCATCAAACAGCAAGAGGTTAGTTTATAAGCACATAACTTCTGTCCTTGAAGATCAATTAATTTACTGTTTTAAGAGCGTTTCATTCTCTCCTACAATCTAGATTTCTAGCTGTATGAATAGTTGTTCAATTGTATTATTACTCAGATCCTCTCCTGCATTTTAATTCACTCTACTTTGTGCTTCCGCATGGCTAATAGTTACACAATATCATAATTTTCTTTTATGTCTGAATAGCTGCCAATACAGATTGACTATTACCGATCAAATCCAGGAAGCACTTACATGACTTATTGTTATGATAAATGTTGTCAATGTTTTCCAAAACAAGTACTTTTGCCTAAAGTTCCTGAAGAGAGAGTTGCAACCAGGCCAACCTGATGCTTTCAAATCTGGTTTTGATTTTGTTCCATTTGTCTATCTGGCATTAACCGCTGTTCTTGATTTGAGTGAGTTCAGGTTACTCTGCCACAAGATTTTCACCACTTGTTCTTTCTATTCCTCTTAACTTTAAGCATGCCCTTATTTCCCTCTAACAAGATTCTAACAGCTGTTAACGAGCATCTGGAGGACATCCAAATTCACAGAAAAGAGGAAAAGAAAGACCTGGTCTTTTGGCAAATCATCTCTAAAGGGAAATCAAATCTAAAGTCCACATGAAAGTTTTGCTACACTGCCCGTAACATTCCAAGTTTTATGCTCAACTCTTGTATTTTATAATTTGTCCTACCCAATGTATTTCATCCCTTTCCATATCCTAAAGGTTAGAAGTAATGTTTACATGTGCCCAAGTAACAAACTTGTATCCACAGTTCAGCTTCTTAATCACTGCTCTGCTTCATSAGCAGTTCTGGCCCAGAAAGAATCTGGTGCAATGGACATTTCCAATAGCTCTCRCCCTAACACACCTTCACTGGCACTTTAAGTCAGAAGGCTAGATCTCCTAAAACTGACAGATTTTTGTATTTCACCGTTTTCTGGAGCCTGTGCTACCAATTTGGATTCTTGATTAATGAAGATGACTTGGTAAAAGTGATAGAACAGGAACATTACATTGTGTCATGTCCTTTTTATTTACTCTGAGACTTCACCTGTAAGACTTCACTCTCCAAAGTGCATGTCAAAGTGACCCTTGAAAGACTGAACTAGTCCTGAAACCTGTCACCTCCTATAAGTGGTGTCACACTTGGTCTCACGCCGGATCTAGCCTGAGAMTCTCTTGCTGCTGAGGTATGAAAARTGAGTCACATGAAGAAAATGCAGGACTGAACATTTCAACAGCACTTCAAAATGTGATCATTATTTGTTTTAAGAGCTTAGCAACTATGGAAATTGCCATCTGCCATCTCTTTAAGCAGACAAACCATTTCAGGCCAGGTCCAGCAAATGCCAGCCATTACAGATAAGAAGCAGTATGGTAAGGCAAAGGGTCAGCTGCCCTTCTGCTTGGATCCTACTTGGCTTAGCAGGAGGAAGATTTTTATCCAAATGACCCTCACTAATAGGCTCAGGCTACAGTATGGACGTTCCTCAGGTCTGCACTGTCCTTCATGAATGYATCACAAAACTCCAGAGATAAACAAGATGTTCTTACCTGGAGATGCTGGGAAGCCTTTCCCAGGTTTTCAGCCACATTGCACTGAGAGACAAGCCCTGAAGCAGTGATACCAAGCTGTTTTCTTCTTACATCAGCTCACCTGTCCATACAAATATAGTAATCTTACTAAAAGCTAGAGGATTTTTTAAAGAGGTATTTTCTATTGGTTTTGAGCTCAAGTTGGTTTGCATAAGTAATTACCTCAAGGCCCTTACTGAACATAAGGGTTTCCCTTCCTTCAAAAGGGAGCTATATAAGTCAAGGTGCTGTCTATTCCCATGCTGACTTCCCCACTCCTCCTTCCCTTCTTGCTTCTGCAAAACCATTTCCTTTTAGCTGTGCAAGTCATCAAGGCAGTGCTCTGCATCTGCCCCAAGCACCAGGAAAGATTTTTGGCATCCCATTAGAAACATCCAGAATTGTGATGTTCCCAGTGGCTCATACAGCAGTTTCCAGGGCAGGGTTTCATTTGTTACTTTTCTGTCATACACCTATTCTGTGTTGGCTGGTTCAGCAGTATTTAGAAATTGTTCCTTTCTTATGTGGAAATATTTCTTGGATTAGAATTCAGTCTCTCCATGCAGTTTATTTTTTGAACTATGCAGTAAAAGGAATGTTATTTTGCCCTTAATCATTGTCAGCCAAAACATAACCATGACAAAACTATCTTGCATATACACACAATATTCAATATAATCTACAACAAAAGCATTGTGTTAGAAAGTTCTTTTGAGTGTCATTGGTTTTAGTTACAAACTATAAAATGACACTTAATGAACTCTATAACTTACTAGCAGTTCTGTCCATAACAAATACTGAATTGGGAACTGCAAAAGGAGCACCACACTAATTCTCATAATAAAAAGGTTCATTGCAATCATTCTATATAATCCTACATAAATTGCAGTTTCCAAGTTTGTGATATTTTGGTGCTTATTTGGCCACAAAAAGAAACTACCTTAGTGTAAAAGCTTATTTCTGACTTGTAGCACAGCGAGGGACCATAAAGAAGGTATTATCTTTAAGAATCAATTACAATAATTAAAAAGAAAACTACAGATCATTTCATACAGGGACAGGGAGTGGAGAACTTTTTCAATATATACTACTGTATGTACAAGCCAGAAAGACTGAATTCACGTAGAAACTAAGATCCTCATTTAATGAAAACTTCCATTTCTTAATCTTTTTCACTTGTTCTGGAAATCAGCAGACACCCAGATTGCCATTAATGACTGCACCTGATTTCTTTCAGGAAGCCATACCTAATTATCCAAATGGAGCACTAAGAAACAATAGAGTAAAATATATTGAAAAAAAGTTAATTTTCCATGTAAGTTTATCTTTATTAGAATGAGATTTTCATCCTCCTAGGATATGAAGCATAGAAATGGAGAAGAAACCCATTAATTAGTCTTCTCACAATCCTTACTGTATTTTATTATTTTCAAAGCCACATTAGCACAAAGCAGCAAGATGCAGAGGCAGCTAAGCCCAGAATATCAATCACTGTTGAAAGGACATTTGGAACCCATACAAAAGAACAAAAGACACATTCTTTTCCTCAGTCTAGAAATGCCTGATGAGTCCTGTTTATAATTGTTCAGTATCTATGCAGCTGAATTAAAAACAGGATTGAAACAAGGACAAAGATAAGACACCTGAGGCATGCTACTTCAGAGGAATTCAGATCTATTTTGGGCCTCACTTAGTGAAAGTAGTTTATATTTCCTGATCAGACCCCAAGATAAGGGGAATATTATACCTGAGCCAGAGGCCTTAAGAAAGATGCAAACAGACTGTCAGCATACTTGGAGTTACACCAAGACCAAGAGAACCTGTCCCTTCTGACCCAGGGAAGGGAACAGAGCTTGTGCTGAGCTAAGGGTAAAGTAAACTTGTTAAGGTAATTCATTTGTGGAATCCTCCTGTGAACATGATTTTCTTTCGGTAAAGAAATTTATATTTGYTCAGAACAAGATCTCTTTGAATCATGCTTGAAAGCAAGCTTTCCAATGACAAAAACACTGGCCTTAGGGGATCACGAAGAGAGAAGTCAGGGAAACATGAAAAATAAGCTCTTGAGCTCTGCATCTCTGTTATCCACCTATATATAAAAAAAAGAAATAGATTCCTGCCTCTTATGGTGATAACTGTTACGAAAACCCTTGTGCACTAATAGTATATAAAGTGCTAGCTAGAAAAATCTGTGCTGTATGTTTTCACTGCTCACTTGATAGCTCTCAAAATACTCTAACTTGGCAAACGGTAGAAAAATCACGATAGCACAAATGGTTTCTAAAAAAAGCTGGACTTAGGTCAGAATTTGCTTGAGTCTGTCTACAGAGAATCCTGCTGCTGGGAGAAATTGACCTTGGCACTGGCATGTTAATGAGATGCTGCCAAGGGTGAAAATGAACCATCAACATCACAGCTATGAGAACATGTAAGGAGTACTGGCTGCCAGGCTGATGTGTGTATTACTGTATTGCAACTACTCAGTGCTGAAAAACATTTGTAGGAAGAGTTGTTATTGCTACTGTGAATATTCTTCTCAATGTCTTCATACAAATAATAAAAATGCTTTGCTTTTTGGAACTATTTCTGCTAATTACTAGGGTAGTACATACTGAGCTTAGGGTATTTTAAAACCTGGAGAACGCAAAAGATAGGAACACTTGAACTTTTTATTAAGAAGGAATATTCTGCTTTTTAAGGTGTTTCCAGGTATAAAATGACTATGGAGTCCAGAGTTCATGTGGGTATTGGTCTGCTGCTACTTTGCTAGACACAAAGGGCAGGCACAAAATTTCAGTGGCCCCTTGCCCCCATCAAAGGGGGTGGCAACGTGTATTTACTGCTGTGGATACAGTGTCAGGATTGCTCTTTGCTAAACCCACCAAATGTGCCAACCAACACAACACGATTGAAGCATTAGAACAACTCTATCAGTACAGACCTCCTCATCCAATACAGAGTGACAAAGGAACACACTTTGGTGGATATAATGTCCCAGATTGGGCTTAAAGCCTGTGAACAGATTGGCTCTTGCACATTACCCATCATCCCCAAGCCAATGAACTGACCAAAAAAAATGAATGGGATATTGAAGGAAAAGTTAAAAAAGTTAACCAGTTAACCAGTACSAAAACTTTACGACAGTAACGTTCACACCTTACTAATGCAGGTTTTTTGTTAAACTACTAGAATATTAATAATCAAACAGCCTATGTTTGCATCACATCATATCCAGTACAAAACACGGTGGGGATTGACGTTCTTCCAGATGGTGTCTCCCCCAACATATTAACTACAGAGGAAACGGAATTATTTGCACCCATGGATTGTGTGGTGGGACCACAGCCTGTTAGTCTAGATACGAAAATTCATGTAGTAACCCCTGACAGTGCAGCATGCTTCTGTACTGCAACTTCTCCCCTTATGCTACATCCTCTGTTACTATCAGATTCTCSAGTTCTTGTATTTCAGGCATCTTTGGCAAATACCTGGGCCTTCTCTAGGGAGGACAGCATTTGAATTCTGTTATTGGTCCATGAACCCACCATCAAGCTGAAGTTCCCTCTGAAAAAACCCAAACYTCTTCAATCTGTGTGGGCAATCATCCCTTCTCAAGCTACCAGGCCTGGAGTAATTTTAGCTGAAGGAGCTGGGACAATGGCATATATATTACTGGAAGGAGAGGACATTCCTATTTTCCTTCCTTATCACAAGTTGGCYCCTTGTGCTTTGTGGACCAGCACACCATGCACATTCTCTGGATACGTTTCTGCAGGATGTAAGGGTTAAAAGGAGAAGAAGGGCAAGAAGGATGGTAGATTTGCTCAAGTGACTTCGCAGCTGGGAATGCCAAGGCCTAGAGAATAACAGTATGGGAAACCCCATACATTATGCCTACTGCTGTTTATCAAACTCTGTTTTGAGAAGTAAAATTTCTGTGTAGAGATAAAGCAGGTGTTTGGAGAGACTTGGAGGCACTCTCATGACATGCTTGAGCTCCGGAAAGATCAAAACTCAGAGATCATAAAAAGCACAGAGGAGATCACAGCATGATGGTAAACTCCACATGTGCAGGCCCTTCACAGACGGGTGCAAACAACCTGATGTCATGGACTAAACCTAATGGTGCCTGCATTCCCACTTGTGCATTTGCACCCAGGGGTTGCTTTGGGATCCTCTGGTTAGCGAGGTACTGAAATAAAGTTACTCTTTGCCATGGTTTTGTGGTTGCTCCAGTTGCCTGCCTGTGTCAACTCACACAGCCACATTTCACACAAATCTTTTGGATACTGCCATGAACAAAGACAATACTCACATGGAAGCTTTTCCTGAAGGGGGAAAAAATAATTCTTATAGATGAGGCATAAGCATGTGAGGCCTATGCCTGTATCYGTCACACCCAGCCTTTCCAAATCCCGGGCTGCAGAAACCCTCTGGGTTCACAAGAACTGACAAGAACAAGAACAATCACTGAAGTCATTTGAGCAGCCAATGCTGCACTCCAGTGTGGCGTGTTTTAACTTCACTCTACAATGGCTTCCATTTGGGGGTTAATAAATGCATTCAGAGTGCTTTGATGAGTACCTCACCCCATGACTTTATCTATAACTGAGAAAATAATTTTAAAACCTGGATTTTACAAACTGTTACGACTTTCTTTCTATGAATTACTTCAAAAATGTACAGGAATGTGTAAACATAGGAATATTGGTTTTATAATTTGTATATTTTTTATGTCATGTGTAGTAACTTTTTAAAACCTCTACAGACCCACTGTAGAAGGTTCAGCTTCAACAGGAATGTGTTCAGTGAACATTGTGAGAGACAAAGGGCTTCATTCTTTCATGTAAAGAGCATTCAAACTATGATCTAACACAAATCACACAAAATACAAAAACATGGTGAGTTTGGCAACAGACAGAAACAGTTTGCCAGAATCACAGCAGATCTCTAAAAGACTAAAGAGAAATCAGAATGTTGTCAGACAATTTTCTCAGCAGATTTCTGATTGTTCATGTAGTATAAAAAAAAGAATAAAATTCTTTCAAATCAAAACACCCTCCAGCCCCCTCAAAGCATTAGGAGCTGTTAGCCTCTGACCATGYAATTCGTCTCATAAAAACACACCACCTGAATATACACAAACATCTCAATCTTGCTCAGAAATAACTGAGGTCGTTTCAGGCACRGCATATTTCAATTTATTACTGAACAATCTTTCTTCTATCATTCATCCAGAATTTACTACGGAATTTCAATCCATAATTGCACTAAATGACAGCATTAATACAACATTGAGTTAGGATGCGCAAGTACTCCCAACCAACAAGTTGCAGAAAGGTCAATTTAGCCACATATTCTCTGTCTTCACTYCCACATAACGAGGGATAGGACAAGAGGAAACAGCCTCAAGTTGTGTTGGAAAGAACATGGTATTTTTCCAGGAAAGGCTTTCAGGGTTCTTCTCTACCTCTATCTCCACCACCTCACTGCACTGTGCCATAGGGAACATCACAAGGAGACCAGGAAATGCTCTGGATTTACAAAAAACGCAGAAAATGGACACGTTCTGTATCCCAGACACTTCCCGATCCCAAGGCACACGAGACTGCACAGGCACGCAGTGTGCCAGGCAGGATTTGGTGTCAGCCAAGGGCCCTCAGCACCAGGGCTGTCAGCGTTGCAGGCACATGGCAGCTGCCCTGTCGCCTTTTCCCGGCAGCCCTCCTGGCTCCATGGTGTCCACAGCCCTTGCCCAGAGCCAGATGCCACCGGGAGCTTTCCACATCCAGCCACGCAGAATTCCTTCCCCCTCTGTGGCACCAGCAACATCGGGGCAGCCAGCCTGAGGCCTCTGCACCCCCAGCCTCTTCCTGGGCAGCTTTGAACCCTTTGCTACCCAAAAGAATGGGAGCAGCCCCTCCCCTCATGCTGCTGGATGCGGCAGGAAGCTCTTGGGAAAGCCGCTGGGCCCTTCGGAGGCCGGGTGCCACAGCTGCCCTCAGGCTGGCAGGGACAACAGCAGCAGCCTCTTCCATCATCTTGAAACTCCCTCAGGGGCCTCCTGAGCCTCCTTTGCTCCAGGCTGAACACCCCCAGCTCCCTCAGCTGCTCCTCCTCAGACCTGTGCTCCAGAGCCTTCACCAGCTCCAGTGCCCATCTCTGCACACGCCCCAGCCTTGGAGTGAGGGTCCCAACACTGGGCCCAGGATTCCAGATGCATCCTCAGCAGTGCCAAATGCAGGGATGTTGGTCCAGCTCACAGAATCAAAGGATATTCTGAGCTGGAAGGGATCCACAAGGAGCCTAAAGTAGGACCAAAAATCTCACAGTGATGTTCAAATGTTGGGAGCAGCAGAAGAAAGCAAGGCACTTTTCCTGTCAGAGCATCAAAACAACCTGAATTAATAAAATGAAATGAAGAAACAGGTTAGCATGGAACAAACCCRATTTATTTACATACTGCTTTCTATCATTTTCAAAGTTGACTTGATGTGGTTGGTTTGTGGCAGTTTTCATTTTCCTTTTCCTGACTAGAAATGAAAAAGTTCAGCTAAAAATGAGACTGAGACAAATCTGCTACTGGCCATGACTGAGCCCATCAATGATGGCAGTAACAACTCTGGGATAAAATATTCAAGAAGGAAAAAACAAAAAAAAAGGTGTGACCCAGATTACAGCCAGAGAAGAGACCACGGTGGCAAGAGAGAGTCTCAGGGAAATTGCCCTTGGGGATGGATATGAGGAGGGCAAGAAGCAGCAGCGTGGCATCAGCAGCAATTCCTCACAGCAGCACCCTGAGCCCAGGGAGCCTCCTCACAAGAGCCAAGTGGCCAGAGCTCCGCAGGATGCCCATCTTCTGACCAAGCCCAACAGCCA